>CM022303.1:596011581-597222774 GCA_011799875.1 Thinopyrum elongatum | reverse complement strand
AGGGTCCCCTCCCCTCTCTAGGGCCGGCTGGTCATCGCCGGCCGCTCCAGTCAGAGCCTGGCCCTCTGGCACCACAGGCTCCGCAGATTGCGGACCGGTGGACTCCGGAGCCCGGCTGCAGGACGCCTCCTCCGCCTGCACCTTGGCGGCCGCGTCTGCCTACTCCTTGGCCGTGGCGTCGGCTTGAGCCTCGGCCGCCGCGTCAGCCTCCGCCTTCTCCTGGGCCGCAGCCTCCTGCTCCTCTCGCGCCTCCCGCGAGTTCTTCTCCGTCGCCTCCTGGAGGGCGGCGAGCGGATCCACGCGGCGGGGGCCCGCGAAGCCGTCTGCCGCCCCGATCACTGAGCCGGACGGAGCTCGCGACAAGGAAAGTGGGGCGCTACGCGCCAAAGGAGGAAGAGAATAAAAAGATAGCAAAGGTAGAAGAAAAGCAAATGCAAAGCAAGATGCAAGAAAGGACAAGGCGCTTACGCGGACACCAGCGGGAGCCGCTTTGGGGCCTTCTGGAAGAGGTCCGCCTTCGCGGCAGCCTCTTTCCGCTTGGTCGCGACGGCCGAGGTCCTGGCCTTCTTGGGCCGGCTGCCGAACAACCCGGCGTCGGCCCGACGCTTCGACGCACCGGCTGGTGCAGTCGGCGCGGCCGAGGAGCTGGCGCCCACCTTGTCGGCGCCATGGGCATGGCGCGGCTCTTCGTCCTCCTCGTCGTCATCCGGCCAATCCCCGAGGCCACCTCCTAAGGAGCCGCCTGCTCCCTCGCTGCCACCACCTGTGGCATCGTCCTCCTCCTGAGCGGCCGCCCCCAAGTCGGGGTCGTCCACATCACTCACCGCCCGATCCACCATGTACTGGTGACCCGTGGCCAGCGCGTCAGTAACCGTCTGGCCCGGAAAGCGCTGCACCAAGGCCGACTGGTCAGGCGGCAAGAAAGGACCCATGCGAACAAAGGAAAAAAGAATTAGAAGACTTACCGGAGGCGGCGGGTTGGCCCGGCTGTACGGCGGCTTGCCGAATCGCCACTCCGTCTCTGACAGCTTGCAGTCGGAGAAGATGTTCACCATGCGGACCACCTCCACGTCCGGCATTACCTTGGTGGACAGCTGGCACAGGTCCCGGCGCCCGCTCATGTCACTGATCAAGTGAGGCCGGGCTTGAAGGGGCAGCACTCGGCGCTTCACGAACGCGGCCAGCGGGTCCGAGGCCTTAAGGCCCTCAGACACCGTCATCTCCTGGAGCCGGAGGAGCGCGGTGGAGCACGCGGCCGACAGGGTTCTCGGCCGGAACTTCCAGTTGGTGCGAGGCCCAACAGGCGGGCCGGCTGCGTAGGCCGGCAGGTTGACGTAGTCCCGCGTCGACTGGATACTCTCAACATAGAAGTACGACTTCTGCCACAGTTTAGCCGACTGCAGGAGGGCGAGAGCTGGGAAGCGGACCCCAGATCCCGTGCGCTGCACCGTGACGCAGGCTCCGCACTGGGCCGCCTCGTTCTTGGCAGCGGTGCCGAGCTTGAGATAGAAGAGCTCTCCCCACAGCTCGAGTGTGGGGAGCGTGCCGAGGTAGCCCTCGCACAGGGTGATGAAGGCGGAGAGCAGCACCACCGTATTCGGAGTGAGGTGGTGGGGCTGCACTCCGTAGAAATCCAAAAACGAGCGAAGGAACCCGCTCGCCGGAAGGCCGAAGCCACGGAGGAAATGCGACCGGAAGACGATGCGCTCGCCGTCTTCCGGCACCGGCGAGATCTCCCTTTCGAGGGGGACACGCACCTTGACGTTCGACGCATGGGGGAGCCGCCGCGTCTGGCGGAGGAACTCCAAGTGCCCGTCGTGGACATTGGAGCCGTCCCAGTCGCCCGCACGACCGCTTTGCGCCATGGGCTCCGTGCTCGGCGGCGACACGAGGTGGCTGCGGCGCGAGGAGGTCCCGCGACGATGGGCTACGGC
Organism: Thinopyrum elongatum; assembly: GCA_011799875.1. NCBI lineage: Eukaryota > Viridiplantae > Streptophyta > Magnoliopsida > Poales > Poaceae > Thinopyrum > Thinopyrum elongatum. The sequence goes on along the minus strand of CM022303.1, from coordinate 597,220,840 downwards.
AGCACCCCGGCGAGAGGAGAGGCCGCGGCAGCAGCAAGAGGAAGTGGAAGGAGAAAGGCAAGACAAAGGGAGAGGAGGGCACGCGTATGTTCTGCCGCCCCCCTCCTCCCCCTACTTATAGCCCCCCGGCGGCGGAGCCGAGGGGGCGATACATGGGGGGGCGCAAGATTAACTGCGCCCACTCCCCCCATGACCCCGCGATTACTACATCGTAATGGCGTGTATTAACCGCGCCTGGGAAGCGCAACCGCCCGCCTCGGCCGCAGCGGATCTACGCGCGTGCCGAGGCCCTGTAGTGGCGGGCCCAGGCCTGCGGCGACGTCCCATCGCACGCGCGGGCGGGCAGGCCGGCCTGGCCTGCTGGCTCCGCGTGGTGAGCGAGCAACGGGCGGCAAGCCTGTCATCAGGCTAGCACTCTACCCGGCCTCCACCACGATGATTCGAACTCGCCAGGCGGCCGGCCTGGCCATGGCCGCCTCCTGGCAGTCGGCCCCTCCAGAAGACGGACGAAGCCCAACTACCAGACCACTCAGAGTAGGAAGCTGCTGAGGCTCCTCATTTTTCAGCCGCGGTGCCCCACCAGCTTCGGGGACTACTGTCGGAGTAAATGACCACGGGTAGCCTCATCAGTCTCCCCTGGTATTTTAAGACATCGGGGCTGGCTGCGCCCCTCACACCTTCCGAAAGCACGACCGCCTTCTTGGGCCGACTGGTCCAAGAGGCCGGCTGCTAGAAGGTGGCAAGACCATGGAAGGTGGCCGTGAGGGGTTCGATTCCAGGCAGGCGGCCCCTCGTACCCTCGAAGTTAGAGCCACATCACCACGACAAAACGCGGCATGGCTATAATGCAGCCTGCCACCCCTGAATACAGGATGGAACGTGGCCACAGTGCTGCGTACTGGGCGGACACCCTCCGCCTAGCGCGACACTGTTGCCACGTAGTCCGTGACATCACTAACGCCAGAGGGAGCCATGCTCCCACGACGGGCGGTCGGTACGGCCCACAGGCGGCGGGCCCTACCTGTCCACGAGCCACCAGAAGGCGGCAAACCTCAAGCAGGCGGCAGCAAGGGAGGGCCGACTCCTAGCAGGCGGCCCTTCTCCCCCTTGGAGTCTGTGCGCCATTAACCAGATGAGACGGGGTATGGCTACAGTGAGCACCCGCCAGGCGGCGGAACTATAGCCATGCTCCCCCCGACAAAGCCTTCGTCATCAGGGGCGAGGCTACCGTATAAAGCAGTAAACATGGCCCGCAGGCGGTGGGCCCCAGCGGTCAGCGGAGAAGCCGGCGACCAGAGACGCTGACGGCCGGGTCCTACACTCGTCCGGATTACCATTGTACCCTTGGGGGTAGGCCTATATAAACCCCCCAAGCTTCCCCATGCAGGGGACGGTTTTTAGTCTGGTTCACAGCCCCAGAGAGCACACACACACACACACACATAGAGAGAGAGAGGAGTAGATCTAGCTTTTCCCTTCTCCCTCCTCTAGCCGAAACAGCTCAAGGAGCAAGCTTGTAGCTACTTTGTTGATCGTAGTCATCATGCGGAGACCCCGCAGAGCAGGACTAAGGGTGTTATCTCCGAGGAGAGCCCCAAACCTGGGTAAGATTCGCAGGCGTATGCGGTCTCGCTTACTCCCGCTTCTAGAGCCCGGCGATGTACTCTTGTCCCCATCCACGATAAGCCACCCCCTGGCATATGTCGCACAATATCCCCGACAACCTGTGAACGGGAACGTTTTCCTTGGAGTGACTGTGTGGGATATATATACGAACGGAAACGTACTTCTTGGATTAACTGTGTGGGATGTACATACTAAGGGAAACGTATTCCTTGGATTGACTGTGTGAAATGTACATACGAACAGAAACGTTTAGCCGGGGCTGACTGTGTGGGATGTACTTACGACCGGAAATGATTTGGCCTGTATAATTGTATTTTTTAGCACAACTATACATATAACCATATTTGATCGCTCGCCCGTCGCACACGACCTCATTTTGCCGAGCGTGTGTACCAGGAGGGCCTATCCCCGACGGTTTCTAGGTCGTGTGGGAAGGACCCCCCTATCGCAGTCACTCACTTGGCGATGGTTCAGAACGCCGTCGCGGAAAGGGGTTAAAAACCATTTGTATAGCACCTCGCTGTACCAGTGACTGTGTGCTATCAAACGTCACAACGTAACTGGGTGATCATAAAGATGCTCTACAGGTATCTCCAAAGGTGTCTGTTGAGTTGGCATGAATCGAGATTGGGAGGTGTCACTCGTGTAACAGAGAGGTATCTCTGTGCCCTCTCGGTAATACAGCATCACAAGAAGCTTGCAAGCAAAGTGATTAAGGAGTTAGGTACGAGATGATGTATTACGGAATGAGTAAAGAAACTTACCGGTAACGAGATTGAAACTAGGTATGAAGATACCGACGATCGAATCTCGGGCAAGTAACATACCGACGGACAAAGGGAACTATGTATGTTGTCATAAAGGTTCAACCGATAAAGATCTTTGTAGAATATGTAGGAACCAATATGGACATCCAGGTCCCGCTATTGGTTATTGACCGGAGAAACGTCTCAGTCATGTCTAGATCATTCTCGAACCCGTAGGGTCCGCACGCTTAATGTTTGTTGACGATATAGTATTATATGAGTTATGTATGTTGGTGAACGAATGCTGTTCGGAGTCCTGGATGAGATCGCGGATATGACGAGGAGCTCCGGAATAGTTCGGAGGTAAAGATTAATATATGGGATAATAGTGTTTGGTCTCCGGAAGGGCTCCGAAATTCACCGGAAGGGGTTTCGGATGTTTCCCGAAATGTTCTAGTGCGAGAACACTTTAGTTGGGCCAAGGGGTAAAGCCCACGAGGCTTTAGGAAGGTGTAAAAGGAAGGTTTGCAAAGGCCAGGGGCCAGACGCCAGGGACCCTGGCGTCTGGGGCCAGATGGGAAGGACCCTGGCGTCTAGGGCCAGATGGCAAGGACCCTGGCGTCTGGGGCCAGATGGCAAGGACCCTGGCGTCTGGTCCTGGAGTCCGAGAAGGACTCTTGCCTTGCGGGCTAAACCGACTTTGAGGAGGCTCCTTCTCCAAGAAATGACCCCAGGGCTCAACATATAAATAGAGGGGCCGGGCTAGCACCCAAGACACATCAAGATTCACCAAGCCGTGTGCCGGCAACCCTGCCCCCTCTAGTTTATCCTCCGTCATAGTTTCCGTTGTGCTTGGCGAAGCCCTGCAGAGATTGTTCTTCACTGATGTCTACTACACAACTTGTTCTTGTAGACTCGTGTTGGGCCTCTAAGCGCAGAGTTTTTTAGGACAGTAGCAAATTTCCCACAAGTGGATGACCTAAGGTTTATCAATCCGTGGGAGGCATAGGATGAAGATGGTCTCTCTCAAACAACCCTGCAACCAAATAATAAAAAGTCTCTTGTGTCCCCAACACACCAAATACAATGGTAATTTGTATAGGTGCACTAGTTCGGCGTAGAGATGGTGATACAAGCGTAGTAATGATAGTAGATATTGGTTTTTGTAATAGGAACCAAAAAAAACAGCAAGGTAGCAATTGATAAAACGGAGCACAAATGGTATTGCAATGCTTGAAAATGAGGCCTAGGGTCCGTACTTTCGCTAGTGGAATCTCTCAACAATGCTAATATAATTGGATCATATAACCTTCCCTCAACGTGCGATGAATAATCACTCCAAAGTTCCTATCTAGCGGAGAACATAAGAATAAATTGTTTGTAGGGTACGAAACCACCTCAAAGCTATTCTTTCCGATCGATCTATCCAAGAGTTCATACTAAAATAACACCAAAGCAACTTCAGATTCGTCATGCTCAATCCAACACAAAGAACCTCAAAGAGTGCCCCAAGATTTCTACCAGAGAAACAAAGACAAGAACGTGCATCAACCCCTATGCATAGATTACCCCAATGTCACCTCGGGAATCCGCGAGCTGAGTGCCAAAACATATATCAAGTGAATCAATACGATACCCCATTGTCAACACGGGTATTCATAGCAAGACATACATAAAGTGTTCTCAAATCCATAAAAGTATTCAATCCGATAAAACGAAATCTCAAAGGGAAAACTCAATTCATCATAACAAGATAGAGAGGGGAAAACACCATATGATCCGACTATATTAACAAAGCCCACGATACCTCAAGATCGTGACATCTCAAGAACATGAGAGAGAGATTAAAGACATAGCTACTGGTACAAACCCTCAGCCCCGAGGGTGGACTACTCCTTCCTCATCGTGGTGGCCGCCGGGATGATGAAGATGGCCATCGGTGATGATTTCCCCCTCCGGCGGAGTGCCGGGACGGGGTCTAGATTGGATCTCGTGGATACAGAGGCCTTGCGGCAGAACTTCTGATCTAGGGTTACCCCCAGGGTTTTTGGAATATTTGGTGATTTATAGGGCAAAGAGGGGGTGCGGGAGGCCACCGAGGTGGGCACAACCCACCTGGGCGCGACTGGGCCCCCAGGCGCACTTCTGTGGGTTGTGCCCCCCACGGGGCACCCCCCCAGGTGCTTCTCTGGCCCACTGGATGTCTTCTGGTCCATAAAAAATCCACAAAAAGTTTCGCGGTGTTTGGACTCCGTTTGATATTGATTTCCTGAGATGTAAAAAACAAGCAAAAACAGCAACTGGCAGTGGGCACTGGGTCAATTGGTTAGTCCCAAAAAAATGATATAAAGTTGCTATAAAATGATTGTAAAACATCCAAGAATGATAATATAACAACATGAATACTTCAGAAATTATAGATACGTTGGAGACGTATCATTCACCACCACCGTCACCACGCCGTCGTGCTGCCGGAACTCATCTACTACTTCGCCTCTCTTGCTGAATCAAGAAGGCAAGGACGTCATCGAGCTGAATGTTTGCTGAAGGTGGAGATGTCGTACATTCGGTACTTGATCGGGACGGATCATGAAGGTGTACGACTACATCAACCGCGTTGATAAACGCTTCTGCTTAGCGATCTTCAAGTGTATGAAGATGCTCCCCCTCTTGTAGCTATACATCTCCATGGATAGATCTTGCATGTGCATAGAATTTTTTTTGTTTTCCATGCAACGTTCCACAACAGTGGCATCAGAGACAGGTCTATGCGTAGATGATATGCACGAGTAGAACACAAAGGAGTTGTAGGCGGTAATGTTCATACTGCTTACCACCAACATCTTATTTTGATTCGGCGGTATTGTGGGATGAAGCGGCCCGGACCAACCTTACATGTCCACGCACATGAGACCGGTTCCACCGACTGACATGCAACTTGTTTTGCATAAAGGTGGCTGGCGGGTGTCTGTTTCTCCTACTTTAGTTGAATCGAACTTGACTACGGCTGGTCCTTGAAGAAGGTTAAAACACCAAACTTGATAATCACCGTTGTGGTTTTGCGTAGGTAAAAACGGTTCTTGCTAGTTGCAACAACAAAGTAGAGGACGTCTAACTTGTTTTTGCAGGGCATGTTGTGATGTGATATGGTCAAGACGTGATGTGATATATGTTGTTGTATGAGATGATCATATTTTGTAATATCAACAACCGGTAGGAACTTTAGGGTTGTCTTTTAATTATTGTATGACCTGCATGTCAATCATTAAGTGCCATGTAATTGCTTTACTTTATCGCTGTGCGTTAGGAATAGTTCTAGAAGCAATAGTTGGCGAGATGACCCCGACGCAACGATGGAGATCAAGGTGTCGCACCGGTGACGATGGAGATCATGATGTGGCTTTGGAGATGAAGATCAAAAGCACAAGATGATGATGGCTATATCATGTCACATATTTTGATTGCATGTGATATTTATCCTTTATGCATCTTATTTTGCGTAGAATGACGGTAGAATTATAAGATGATCCCTTCACTTAAGTTCAAGATAAAAGTGTTCTCCCTGAGTATGCACCGTTGCTAAAGTTCATCGTTTCGAAGCACCTCGTGATGATTGGGTGTGATAGACTCTACGTTCACATACAACAGGTGTAAGCCATTTTTGCACAAGCAGAATACTTGGGTTAAACTTGACGAGCCTAGCATGTACAGACATGGTCTCGGAACACTGGAGACCGAAAGGTCGAACGTGATTCATATAATAGATATGATCAACATAGAGATGTTCACCATTGATGGCTACCCCATCCCATGTGATGATCGGACATGGGTTAGTTGATTTGGATCATGTATCACTTAGATAACTTGAGGGATGTTAATTTAAGTGGGAGTTCATTAGTAATTTGATTAATAGAACTTAATTTATCATGAACTTAGTCCTGATAGTATTTGCATATCTATGTTGTAGATCAATGGCCCGTGCTACCGTTCCCTTGAATTTTAATGCATTCCTAGAGAAAACTAAGTTGAAACATGATGGTAGCAACTACACAGACTGGGTCCGTAACTTGAGCATTATCCTCATTGCTGCACAGAAGAATTATGTCCTTGATGCACCGCTAGGTGACAAACCAGCTGCAGGAGCTACTGCAGATGTTATGAACATCTGGCAGGCTCGATCTGATGACTACTCAATAGTTCAGTGTGCCATGCTTTTATGACTTAGAACCAAGACTTCAAGGATGTTTTGAACACCACAGAGCATATGAGATGTTCCAAGAGCGGAAGTTGATATTTCAAGCTAATGCCCGGGTTGAGAGATATGAAGTCTCCAACAAGTTCTATAGCTGTAAGATGGAGGACAATAATTCTGTGAGTGAACACATACTCAAAATGTCTGGGTATCATATCCACTTAACTCAGCTGGGAATTGATCTTCCAGTTGAGAGTGTTATTGACAAAGTTCTTCAGTCACTGCCACCAAGCTACAAAAGCTTCGTGATGAACTATAATATGCAAGGGATGACGAAAACGATTCCTGAGCTCTTCGCGATGCTGAAATCGGTGGAGGTAGAAATCAAGAAGGAGCATCAAGTGTTGATGGTTAACAAGACCACTAGTTTCAAGAAAAAGGGCAAGGGAAAGAAAGGTAACTTCAAGAAGAATGGCAAGCAAGTTGGCACTCCCGTGAAGAAGACCAAAATTGGACCCAAGCCTGAAACTGAGTGCTTCTACTACAAAGGAAATGGTCACTGGAAGCAGAACTGCCCCAAATACTTGGCACATAAGAAGGATGGCAAAATGAACAAAGGTATATTTGATATACATGTTATTGATGTGTACCTTACTAATACTCGTAGTAGAGCCTGGGTTTTGATACTAGTTCTGTTGCTCATATTTGCAACTTGAAATAGAAGCTACAGAATAAACGAAGATTAGCTAAGGACGAGGTGATGATGCGCGTCGGGAATGGTTCCAAGGTTGATGTGATCGCCGTCGGCATGCTACCTCCACATCTACCTTCGGGATTAGTTTTAGACCTCAAGAATGGTTATTTGGTGCCAGCGTTGAGCATGAACATTATATCTGGATCTTGTTTATTGCGAGACGGTTATTCATTTAAATCAGATAATAATGGTTGTTCTATTTATATGAGTAATATATTTTATCGTCATGCACCTTCGATGAATGGTCTATTATTGTTGAATCTCGATCGTAGTGATACAGATATTCATAATATTGATGCCAAAAGATGCAAAGTTGATAATGATAGTGCAACATACTTGTGGCACTGTCGTTGAGGTCATATTGGTGTAAAGCGCATGAAGAAACTCCATGAAGATGGAGTTTTGAAATCACTTGATTATGAATCATTTATACTTGCGAACCATGCCTCATGGGTAAGATGACTAAAACTCTGTTCGCCGGAACATTGAAGTGAGCTAATGACTTATTGGAAATAATACATACCGATGTATGCGGTTCGATGAGTGTTGAGGCACGCCGCGGGTATCGTTATTTTCTGACCTTCACAGATTATTTGAGTAGATATGGGTATATCTACTTGATGAAACACAAGTCTGAAACATTTGAAAAGTTCAAAGAATTTCAGAGTGAAGTGGAGAATCATCGTAACAAGAAAATAAAGTTTCTACGATCTGATTGCGGAGGCAAATATATGAGTTACGAGTTTGGCCTTCATTTAAAACAATGTGGAATTATTTCACAACTCACGCCACCTGGAACACCACAGCGTAATGGTGTGTCCCAACGTCATAATCGTACTTTATTAGATATGCACTACTATGGAAACCTTATACATAGAACCTTAGCAGTAGCGCTGGATAAAATGGGGCGCTACTGCTACTTAGCAGTAGCGCGTGTCCACAGAAGGCGCTACTGCTATAGACATAGCAGTAGCGGCAAGGACAAAGAGCACTACTACTGAAATTGCCCCACCGTTGCCTCCAGGCTAAATGTAGTAGTAGCGCTTTCCCCTGAAATGCACTAGTGCTAGGTAGTTTAGCAGTAGCGCTTTCCCCTAACACGCGCTACTGCTAAACCCATCCTATCTTCTCCATCGTCCGCCCTCACTCTCCCCTCTCCACTCCCACTCTCACTCCCCACGCACCCCGTCGTCCCCCACCGCCGACGTTCGGCGCTCCCCGACCAACGTCGTCGCCCGCCGCCGCTGACGCTCCTGCTCCTCCTCCACCGAGGTAGTTCCTCCATCCCTCCTCCTTCCACCTCCCTCCCCTCCTCGTCCCTCTCCCCCACCCTCCCTCCCTATCCCTCCTCACTCCCACCTCCTCCCTCCCATCTCCTTCCCTGCCTCGTCCATCCTCTCCTCCGTGCCTCATCTGTCCTCCTCCTCCCTGCATCATCCGTCTGCCTCCTCCCTTCCACCCTCACTCACCCCTCCCTTCGTTCCTACTCCCTCCACTTCCCTCTGTTTTTTAAATTATAAGAATAGAAATTTTTAGGTATTAAATTTAGTAATAGAAGTAAGAAAATTTAGGGTAGAACTATGGTAATAGAAATTTTAGTAAGTGTTCAATAGAGTAGAACACTTACATTGCATTGTTTTTAGTAAGTGTTTAATATAAATAGTTTATTTAGTAAGTGGTTAATAGAATTAGTTTATTTAGTAAGTGGTTAATAGAACTAGTTTATTTAGTAAGTGGTTAATAGAACTAGTTTATTTAGTAAGTGCTTCATAGAACTAGTTTAGAGAGAGACCTATATTGGCAAATTTAGTTATGTTAGGATTATATATAAGATATTTTGAAATGTTTTTGTTCATATTTTCAACCATTGAAATGTAATGACCATCAAGTTTGAATGCTTATGGTGTAGATATAAACATGTATATCTAGTGTTGCACAAATAGGATATGTGCTTGCCCAAGTGGCCATGTTTGCAGGGAACACCTCCGAGTGGCCTATGTTTTGCCGGACTGTTGATTAATTTCCGTTCTGGCAAATTTCAGGCGCTCGATATGTCCTTTTTTAGCAAAGGTCATGCCGGATTTTTCCGTGAATTTTGGCATGGCTTGTGCTATAATATAGGAAATATCGAGTGCATTGGAAATGCCAAAAAGAGCATTAAATGCCATTTTGGGTTGACTTTAAGTCTGTTGGGGCTCCATATATGACAGTCAAAAAACAGTGAGGGAGTGTCCACCATATATGAGAGAAGAAGAATGCTGAATGTTGTCGTGGGGGTCGTTCTTCCTCTTCTTTCTCTTGATAGACCTTTTGGTAATGCACGGGAACGAAGAGATGAACGACCATCACCGACGGTCGCAAATGTCAGAGAGGATTCTATGAGGGAGAGTCTCCACCATATATGAGAGGACAAAGAATCCCGACTGTTGTCGTGGGGGTAGCTTCTTCTTCATTCCAAGGGGCTTGACATTTTGGTGTAATGCACTTTGGAATGACAGGAGTAGCTACCATCACCGACAGTCGAATATATACACCACGTGAGCTGAGAGTTTTCAAGAAAAGACTCGACAGACCGATAGTCAACCCGTGATGAATAATAATGATATAATTTAGTTTTTGTAGTACATATATTGAATTGTACAAGTTTCATCTTTGAATTATGAACATAGGAAATGTCTGACGACGATGATAGGCTCCCGGAGTGCGACTGGTGTGGCGACGGCTGAGGTCTGTGCGACAAGCCTCACCTGGTAGAAGGTCGGCGCTTCAGTGTTAAGCTCCACGAGACCTTCGATGTTGAAACAGTACGCAACGATGACAAGTGTTTTTTCGTAATTACGCATGACTTTTGCTTCTTCAATGTGTAATTTCCTTCTTTTACAATTCGACTAGCTTATCCCATGCCATGCAAGACACTATATCTTGGAGAAGCTGGACTTTGAAGATCATGAAAATATGGAGACAAAGATAGTTCACCTAAGGACCCATCATGGTTATGATTTGCTGTAAATCTATACAATTCTGAGAGTGTATCCCATTTTGGTTGCCCGAATTGGGAAGCAGTTTGCAAGGCGTATGATTTTCATGAGGGGATGCTTGTCACCTTCGATCTTGGTGATCCTGACATTGACAAAGAGAATATGGACATTTGGGTCCTTCTTGATACGTTATGTGAGTTTCTCAAACATATTTATTAAGTAATTTATATTGTTTATTTCAAAATAGTTGACAGCTTATTTCCATTGACAGCTTATTTTCATTCTTCAAAAAATATATGGAAGATGGTAGACAGAACCTACTACACCGATGGCGCAGAATTAACTTATCAGGAGAAAGATCATCTTATCTCATTTATTATTGATGTTGAGAATTGCAATATCAATCATGAAAATCCTGCACATTATGGTCAATATGTGCCACTAGTGGACGTGTTGAAATACTGTAACATCCATGGAGATGTCATTGTAAGAATTTTTACTATTACGACATCCATGCATCTTTTGCATAAATTCTTCTAAAGCTAAACTACATTGCTAACTACGATGTTATTATTATGTTTTTCAACAGAAATCCTGAAGGATGGTGTGCCTGATCTGATGTTTCCGAAAGGTCGCCTTGATGTTATTAGCTTACGGCCAGGTCATCCTAGGCTTCACCGCTGTTCATACCGGATTTCTAAAACCGATGAATACATGACAATCAAAGAATGGAAAAAATGTATGGACAATCATAGAGAGCTACTTGGAAGCAACATTGTGCGAAGTGCAAGAATTGGAGACAGGATAGTCTCCATTCTCCATAATGGAGCGTCAGGGCCTATCTTATTTTATGCTATTTTACCTTAGAGAGGGTAGTAGGTCCTATGAGAGAGGAGTAGGTCCTAGGTACAATGTGTTATTATGTGCTACAATGTGTTAGAGTTGATGATGAGGAGGAGGAGGAGTTGTGATTATGACTAGTGACCAAGTTGTTATATGATGTCTCATGGACGAAAATGATGATCATGAGGAGTTGTTATATGACAATGATTTATTATGACGACAAGTTGTTAATGATATGATGATGATGATGATGATGATGATGATGATGATGATGAGTTATTATATCATTGGGTGAAAGAAACGCGGATTAGTTTCAAGTGGATGGATCCTAAGTGACCAAGTCATGGATTATCACGATAATCCATGACTAGGTCACTTTGGATCCATCCACTTGAAACTAATCCATGGTTCTTTCACCCAGTAATGTAATAACTCATTATGATGTAAAAACAATCTCTAAATTGCTACTGTATGAAAAATTGTATAATGGTGTATGAATACGACATAAAACAAAAAAGAAATAGAATACGTAATAATAGTAGTAGCGCGGGCAGAGAGGCGCACTGCCAGTAACTACCAGTAGCGCTTTCTGTAGGAAGCGCTGCTACTAAGTAGGTATAGCAGTAGCACGGGTGAACCAACGCTACTGCTAGCCTTTAGCTCTAGCGCCGTAGCAGTAGCGCGGGTCCCCGTGCTACTGATACACCTAAAACTTGTGCTACTGCTAGGCTTTTCCGTAGTAGTGATGGTGCGTTCTATGATGTCTCTTACCGATTTGCCTTTATCATTTTGGGGTTATGCATTAGAGACAGCCGCATTCACATTAAATAGGGCGCCATTTAAATCTGTTGAGACGACACCGTATGAACTATGGTTTGGCAAAGAAACCTAAGCTGTCATTTCTTAAAGTTTGGGGATGCGACACTTATGTCAAAAGGCTTCAGCCTGATAAGCTCGAACCCAAATCGGAGAAGTGCATCTTCATAGGATACCCTAAAGAAACAATTGGGTACACCTTCTACCACAGATCCGAAGGCTACGATCTTTGTTGCTAAGAATGGGTCATTTCTAGAGAAGGAGTTTCTATCAAAAGAACTGAGTGGGAGGATAGTAGAACTTGATGAGGTAATTGTACCTTCTCTTGAATTGGAAAGTAGCACATCAGAGAAAACAATTCCCGTGATGCCTACACCAACTAGAGAGGAACCTAATGATAATGATCATGAAACTTCGGCTCAAGTTACTACTGAACCTCGTAGGTCGACCAGAACACGTACCGCAACAGAGTGGTACGGTAATCCTGTCCTAGAAGTCATGTTGTTAGACAACGGCGAACCTATGAACTATGAAGAAGCTATGATGAGCCCAGATTCCGACAAATGGCTTGAAGCCATGAAATCTGAGATAGGATCCATGTATGAGAACAAAGTGTGGACTTTGGTGGACTTGCCCGATGATCGGCAAGCTATTGAAAATTAATGGATCTTCAATAGGAAGACGGACGCTGATGGTAATATCACTGTCTACAAAGCTCGACTTGTCGTGAAAGGTTTTCGACAAGTTCAAGGGGTTGACTACGATGAGACATTCTCACCCGTAGCGATGCTTAAGTCTGTCTGAATCATGTTAGCAATTGCCGCATTTTATGATTATGAAATCTGGCAAATGGACATCAAAACAGCATTCCTTAATGGGTTTCTTAAAGAAGAGTTGTATATGATGCAACCAGAAGGTTTTGTCAATCCTAAAGGTGCTAGCAAAGTGTGCAAGCTAGAGCGATCCATCTATGGACTGGTGCAAGCATCTCAGAGTTGGAATCTACGCTTTGATGAGGTGATCAAAGCATATGGTTTTATACAGACATATGGTGAAGCCTGTATTTACAAGAAAGTGAGTGGGAGCTCTGTAGCATTTCTGATATTATATGTGGATGACATATTGTTGATTGGAAATGATATAGAATTTCTGCATAGCATAAAAGGATACTTGAATAAGAATTTTTCAATGAAAGAACTCGGTGAAGCTACTTACATATTGGGCATCAAGATCTATAGGGATAGATCGAGATGCTTAATAGGACTTTCACAAAGCACATACCTTGGCAAAATTTTGAAGAAGTTCAAAATGGATCAGTTAAAGAAAGGGTTTTTGCCTGTGTTGCAAGGTGTGAAGTTGAGTAAAGACTCAAAGCCCAACCACAACAGAAAATAGAGAGAGAATGAAAGTCATTCCCTATGCCTCAGCCATAGGGTCTATAAAGTATGGCATGTTGTGTACCAGACCTATTGTGTGCGTTGCCATGAGTTTGGCAAGGGGGTACAATAGTGATCCAGGAGTGGATCATTGGACAGCGGTCAAAATTATCCTTCGGTACCTAAAGAGGACTAAGGAAATGTTTCTCGGTTATGGAGGTGATAAAAGTTCATCTTAAAGGGTTACGTCGATGCAAGCTTTGACACCAATCCGGATGACTCTAAGTCTCAATCTGGATAGATATTGAACGTGGGAGCAATTAGCTAGAGTACCTCCATGCAGAGCATTGTAGACATAGAAATTTGAAAAATATATACGGATCTGAATGTGGCAGACCCGTTGACTAAACCTCTCTCACAAGCAAAACATGACCACACCTTAGTACTCTTTCGATGTTAATCACATGGCGATGTGAACTAGATTATTAACTCTAGTATACTCTTTGGGTGTTAGTCACATGGCGATGTGAACTATGGGTGTTAATCACATGGCGATGTGAACTGGATTATTGACTCTAGTGCAAGTGGGAGACTGATGGAAATATGCCCTAGAGGTAATAATAAAATGGTTATTATTATATTTCCTAAATCATGATAAAGGTTTATTATTCATGCTAGAATTGTATTGACCGGAAACTTAAATACATGTGTGGATACATAAACAAATACCATGTCCCTAGTGAGCCTCTACTAGACTAGCTCATTGATCAAAGATGGTTAAGGTTTCCTAACCATAGACATGAGTTGTCATTTGATAACGGGATCACATCATTAGGAGAATGATGTGATGGACAAGAACCAACCGTTAGCATAGCATATGATCGTTCAGTTTATTGCTACTGCTTTCTTAATGTAAAATACATGTTTCTTTGACCATGAGATCATGCAACTCCCGGATACCGGAGGAATATTGTGTGCTATCAAACGTCACAACATAACTGGGTGATCATAAATATGCTCTACAGGCATCTCCGAAGGTGTCTGTTGAGTTGGCGTGAATCCAAATTGGGATTTGTCACTCCGTGTAATGCAGAGGTATCTCTGGGCCCTCTCGGTAATACAGCATCACAAGTAGCTTGCAAGCAAAGTGACTAAGGAGTTAGTTATGAGATGATGTATTACGGAACGAGTAAAGAGTCTTACCGGTAACGAGATTGAAACTAGGTATGAAGATACCGACGATCAAATCTCGTGCAAGTAACATACCGACGGACAAAGGGAACTATGTATGTTGTCATAAAGGTTCGACCGATAAAGATCTTTGTAGAATATGTAGGAACCAATATGGGCATCCAGGTCCCGCTATTGGTTATTGACCGGAGAAACGTCTCGGTCATGTCTACATCATTCGCGAACCCGTAGGGTCCGCACGCTTAACGTTCGTTGATGATATAGTATTATATGAGTTATGTATGTTGGTGACCGAATTTTGTTCGGAGTCGTGCATGAGATCACGGACATGACGAGGAGCTCGGGAATAGTCTGGAGGTAAAGATAAATATATGGGATAATAGTGTTTGGTCACCGAAAGGGTTTCAGAATTCATCGGAAGGTGTTTCAGATGTTTCCAGGAAATGTTCTGGTGTGCGAACACTTTATTTGGGCCAAGGGGTAAAGCCCACGAGGCTTTAGGAAGGTGCAAAAGGATGTTTTGCGCAGGCCAGGGGCCAGACACCATGGACCCTGGTGTCTGGGGCCAGACGCCAAGGACCCTGGCGTCTGGTCCTGGAGTCCGAGAAGGACTCTTGCCTTGCGAGCTAAACCGACTTTGAGGAGGCTCTTTCTCCAAAAAAAACGACCCCAGGGCTCAACATATAAATAGAGGGGAAGGGCTAGCACCCAAGACACATCAAGATTCACCAAGCCGTGTGCCGGCAACCCCGCCCCCTCTAGTTTATCCTCCGTCATAGTTTTCGTTGTGCTTGGCGAAGCCCTGCAGATATTGTTCTTCACCACCACCGTCACCACGCCGTCGTGCTGCCGGAACTAATCTACTACTTCGCCTCTCTTGCTGGATCGAGAAGGCGAGGACGTCATCGAGCTAAACGTGTGCTGAACGCGGAGGTGCCGTACGTTCGATACTTGATCGCGACAAATCGTGAAGGTGTACGACTACATCAATCGTGTTGATAAACGCTTCTGCTTAGCGATTTTCAAGGGTATGAAGATGCTCTCCCCCTCTCGTAGCTATGCATCTCCATGGATAGATCTTGCGTGTGCGTAGAATTTTTTTTGTTTTCCATGCAACGTTCCCCAACACTATTGCTACTGTTACAACTGCTACAAAACTGTTACTGTTGTTACCATTACCGATGTTACTGTTACAACTGCTATCAAAACTATCATACTACTGTGCTACTGATCATCTTGCTACAGATATTTAATCTCTAGGTGTGGTCGAATTGACAACTCAACTGCTAATACTTACAAATATTCTTTGGCTCCCCTTGTATGGAATCTATAAATTTGGGTTGAATACTCTACCCTCGAAAATTGTTGCGATCCTCTATACTTGTGGGTTATCACAAGGACTTGTGCAATCAATTTTCATATCTTGCACTAGTTCATGGAGTCACAAACCCTCTTGTTGGTAAGACAAAGGACAAGGTAACTAATGCTTTCATGGACATCATCATTTGTGTAATTCACTCTATGTCTATGGATATCGTTGTATGTTCCTTGTGGGACTAACCCATGTAGGTATTGAAAGTGCAACACTACAAAGGATTACTCCAAATGATCTACATCAACATTGACCATCCATAGCTACACTATCTACATGAAGTCATCATCGACAAAACCCAAGGTTAGTTCATCCCTCTTTGGGGGGACATCACATCTAGGGGGAGCTTTGCTCTAAAAGTTGAGCAAAAGCAACTCTAATGGGGTGAACACATTAATTCTTTATGGAAAAGTGGTAACCCCACTTGTGCTTAAACGATGAGTATGACCTATGATCAAATGTTCTCATTTGACTCCTAAGTCAATATACTCAAATATAGATGACCTAGTCATCGCCAATTGCTTGATAGATGCTAGAATTGATTGTGCATGCTTTGACACATATTTCATTTGCTATCTTATTGTGTGAGCATCTTGGTTGCATATTTTCTCCATTTGAGGACATCCATTTGTTGTTTTGGTTGTCTTCGTTTTATTAGCCAAATGGATGTACAAGAATGCCTAAGAACTTTCTCTAGCTATCTATGATGTTCTTGTCTCAAACTCTATTCATGCTATATCACAAAAAATGAACAAGTTTATTTCGGACCCTCTGGGTGAGGAGCACTCGGAGCCACCGATCCGTCAAGGGCTACCTTCCAAAACCTTCTATTACATTTTGGTCAGAGCAATCCACTCAAACTCGGTCACACCAAAATCATTAGATTGATCTAGGTTTTCAACCTCGATGCTACTGATTAGACTCACTCGGTCCCACCGATTTGCTGTAACTGCACGCAGTTTTGTATCTCGGTGCCACCGATTCGTTCCACTAGGTGCCACCGACAGCACATGGGTATATATTCCAGCGGCCCGTACGGTTGAAAATTTCTTCAAACGTTTCGAGCCTGCGCCCCATTCCTACCGCCCCCTTGGTCTCCGGATCATCACCGTCGTCTCCTGTGCATCTCCACTGCAGGAATCCGTCGCTGTCAACGGAATCTACTCTGCCGTTGCTGCCGTAGAGGATCGTCACCGAGTTAGGGTGAGATTCGATCTCCTCGTGCTTTCCCTTTCCGATTCATTGCACAAGGATTATGCCTAGTATCTTGCCACGTTTGAGATTGATCTATCCACCAAACGAGTTCGTTAGAATAGATTCAAAGAAAAAATTTAGGGTTAGGTTTCCGCCGAACTCATCTCGGATCGACCGAAACAAAATTTTTTGGTCCCACCTATTGGCTCTGGCCATTGCACAAGTACAACTCGGTGCCACCGAAACGTACTGATCGATGAGACCGAAAGGAAAGTTTCAGTGAAAACCTAGCATCACAGAGCCACCAAACCACAACTCGGTCCGAACGAAATTGTGTGTTTAGGCTTTGTGAGTGCTTCGGTGTCACCGAAATGATCAAATCGGTAGCTCCAAAATGCTTTTTGTGGAAAACTAAAACTAAAGTTTGGACTCAATTTTTGAAAAACTATCGGCTTTTTGTGATAACTCATCTACTCTACGCATACCCATCCATTAACAGGGTCAGCTTTGCAAGATGTCATGTGCAAGTGACAGTCAGAACCAGTCTGAACAGAATGTTGAGCTCGGTGAAGGCTCTAGTCCCAATGAGAGCTATGATGAGGGCAGCAGGAGCACTACAAGCAACCTGCCAAAGGCTGCCACCAGGACAAGGAAGAAGAGAACCTCAGACGGTGAGGATGAAGATTTTGTGGCAGATGAGGTCACTTCCAAGAAGAAGGCAGTACTCGGAAAGGAGTATGGCTCTGCAGCTATCACCAAGCCAGATGCCAAGAAAACTGCTATGAGGAGAGTTCCAACATCAAAACCTCGGAAAACCTCAGCTACACAAGAAACCATGACCATCACTCTGGAAGAACCAAGTGATGAAGAAGAGGATGCCAGTAAGAAGAAGAAAAATAAAAGGGCTAGAAAGACAACTGCCATAGTTCTTGGCAGACCTTCCACGAGGGAAGATGATGATGAGGAGGAGGAAGAGCATGCTGAAGCACCTCCAGCTAAGACTCAGAAACTCATGGCAGATGCTATAAATTCAGCTGCTGCTCCCTCCAATCCCAAGTCAAAGCTCAAGGTTTTTGCACCCAAGAGGTCAACTAGAAACATTCCAGCTGCTGAGAAGAACAAGGCCCAAGTACCTGAAGTTCAGGATGATGATGAGCCACTAGTGCTCAGGGAGCTCAAGCCCAAGATCCTGGACCATGACAATGCACACCCTATTGCAGAGAACATGATGCTCAGGAAGGACAAGGGTCTGCGAGAATGGAGGAAAGTGGATCCCTATTCAGTTAGGAGGAGGACAACTTGTGATGACTATTGTTTCCACACTAGGGCACAACAAGATTTCTATGAGACAGTTTTGCTCGATAAGATGCCCATTGTCAGTGACATGAAGTGGGTGGACTGGAAATACATTGATGCAAATGAAGATTATTTCCCCCATGTTCATGAGAGCTTCAGACTTGCTAGAGTTGATACATTTGTTGGTGAGAAGCTCACAAAGTGGAATGATGAGATGGTCATGCAATTCTACTCTACAGGACACTTCTATCCAGATGGGAAGATTGCATGGATGACTGAGGGACACAAGTATCAGTCATCAATCTCTGAGTGGGCTGCTCTTCCGAATGCCCCTAAAGAAGATGAAGATGATGCTGATGTCTATGACAAACCCAGGATGGACCACAACTCAATGGAAAACATGTATAAGGAAATCCCTCCAAAGGATCTCGAGAGACATAAGCTTGGGTCAATCAAGATTTTGCTAGATGGTTTGGCCACCACGAACACCATTTTGAGGCACACTCTGTTGCCATGGCCACTCCATCAACTTGCTTCACTTGTTTGATTCCCCACCTCAGAAATTCAAAGTTATGAGCTTAATTGTTGAGATGGTCAAGAGGACAGCTGCTGACCAGAAGAGGTCTTGTGGATATGCTCCACACATTCAAATGCTTATCAACTCCAAGGTAGGTACAGACACATATCTACTCGACCATGAGCACCTCCCTCTTCAGCCAGAGTTCGAGGATAATGTGGTGGTGATGGATCCCTCACACCCCACATCAGTAGAGGCTCAGGCAGGAGCAGCAGTAAAAGCAGCTCAGTAAGCTGCAGCTCCAAATGCACCTATTGCTAATCTCAAGACCAAGCAGGACCAGATGACATATCTGCTGGAACGAACACTGAGATCTGAGGGATGTCTGGCCAACTTAGCCAAGAACCACGAGAGCTTAGAGCAGATTGTGGAGGCAAGATGTACAATCTTGATGTCAAGGTCACAGAGATTCAGTCTATAGTGGAGAAGCTTTGAGATGATGCTGAGGATAGAGATGAGCACCCTACCACTGAGAGGTTCCAGACTGTGCCCAGAGCAGCCAGATCTTCAGCTGTGCCAGTTGCAGACATGAGGCCTTCTCACTCTGCACCTGCCACTACTGCTACAGTGCCACCTCCAGTGTCTACACCACCAGTTCAGCAGACATCAGCAGAGGCATTTGCAGAAGCAGTTCTCTCAACGCCATCTACGCACAGCAAATCTACAAGCCAGAAGACCTCTTCAGGAGTTCCAGAGGATCGTGCCTAGAGAGACGCATAGCTCTATACCTTTTCGATCTTTTTGGTAACTTGTTGCTGAAGGGTTAGAAAGTGTATAGATCATAGGCTTCGAGAGAGAGAGTGTCTCGCTTTTGCTCTTTGGTTTTATTGACTTTTTGCTACAATGTTCATTTCATCCATGCTACTTGATCGTTTGATGCTTGTGAGATACTATGTTTGGTTGTGTGGTTGATCATACTTTGCTTAATGCGTGCTTAATTTTTATCCCTACAATTATTTGTGTATGATCATTCACTTATGTCCTTGCTGATGTGTGCATGTTATTTCACTTATATCATTTTGTGCGCTCCACCAAGATGTATGTGGCATGGAAGAGTGACCCATGATCCTAATCGATTGTGCATTTGCATTCAAAAGCAAATTTTTAATAATTCACAAATTTAGGGGGAGCTCTTGCTTACCACATACTTCTCAAAGTGACGATATATTTCATTCATTTAATCATTTGTCCCTACTTTGGTCTATGTGTTGTCATCAATTACCAAAAGGGGGGAGATTGAAAGTGCAACTAATCCCCGGGTGGTTTTGGTAATTCATAAGAACATATAGCTCATTGAACTAATATCCATTCAAGATACACATTTCAGGATGTTCAATGATTGGCATGGTATGGACTAGAGATGTGGACCCCTCAAAATGCTAAGGACAAAGATTGGCAAAAGCTCAAGACTCTTCATTTCTATTTAAGTGATCCAAGATCACATTGAGTCCATAGGAAAGCCAATACTATTAAAAGTGGATGAGGTGTTGCTTAATGGTCTACTTGCTCAAAGTGCTTAGTGATATTGCTCCAAAACCCTCAACCACTTTCTCCATCCAAATATGTCCAAACCCTAATTCCAAACTCGGCCCCACCAATTCTTTCTACCGGGAGCCACCGAGTTCATTTGACATAGCCACTGCCAGAAACCCTAATAGTTCGGTCACACCGATACGGATCTCGGTCCCACCGAGATGACCTTGCCAGCGCTCTGTGATCTGTTGCATTCACTTCGTTCCCACCAAGTTTATGCAATCGGTCTCACCGAGTTGGCTTAACAGATTCTCTGTTGCTTATTGCTTCACTTCGGTCCCACTGAGTTGATGCAATCAGCGCCACCAAGATGATGTTTGCCCTAAGCCCTAGTACATCGGTCCCACCGAGTTTTTCCAGTCGGTCCCACTGAGATTCCTAATGTTCATATTTTTGAACAGATCGGTGCCACCGAGTTTCCTAATCGGTGCCACCGAGATGAGTCAAAAGTGTGTAACGGTTGGATTTTGTGTGGAGGCTATATATACCCCTCCACCCCCTTCTCCATTAGAGAGAGAGCCATCAGAACGTGCCTACACTTCCACCATTCATTTTCTGAGAGAGAACCACCTACTCATGTGTTGAGATCAAGAGATTTCATTCCAACCCTTTGAATCTTGATTTCTAGCCTTCCCCAAATTGCTTTCCACTCAAATCCCTCTTCCACCATAGCCAAATCTATGAGAGAGATTGAGTGTTGGGGAGACTATCATTTGAAGCACAAGAGCAAGGAGTTCATCATCTACACACCATCTATTA
The DNA here is from genome assembly GCA_011799875.1 of Thinopyrum elongatum. Classification (NCBI taxonomy): domain Eukaryota; kingdom Viridiplantae; phylum Streptophyta; class Magnoliopsida; order Poales; family Poaceae; genus Thinopyrum; species Thinopyrum elongatum. The sequence continues at coordinate 597,199,587 of CM022303.1, read as the reverse complement.
CCTTTTGGAGAGTGGTGTCTCCTAGATTGGTTAGGCGTCGCTTGGGAGCCTCTGTCGTGATGTGGAGTTGAACCAAGATGTTTGTAAGGGTAAGGAGATCGCCTACTTCATGAAGATCTACCAGAGTGAGGCAAGTCCTTCTTGGACGATGGCCATGGTGGGATAGACAAGGTTGCTTTTTCGTGGACCCATCGTGGGTGGAGCCCTCCGTGGACTCGCGCAGCCGTTACCCTTCGTGGGTTGAAGTCTCCATCAACGTGGATGTACGATAGCACCACCTATCGGAACCACGCCAAAAATCTCCATGTCTTCATTGCGTTTGCCTTATGCAAAGCCTTCCCTTTACCTTCATATGCAATGTTTTACTTTCCGCTGCTATACTCTTATAATTGCATGTGTAGGTTGATTACTTGACTTGAGCTAGATTTTTATTTGGTCAAGTAGTTTAATCACCCCCCCCCTCTAGACATACTTTTGATCCTACAATTACACAGCATAGCACCTGTCGGCCAGGCATCACTTGACATCTCCACCGAATCTACATTCCAGATGAAGCCGCTCCACCTCCTGCCTCTATCCTCCAGCGCTGCTCCACAAACGATGCTCCCAAGACAGAAACAACGTTGTAGTGCCATCATCGTCCAATCTGGAAGACCAGTCCTAGGGTTTCCCCCGGAGTAGCACGAGTGGGTCAACAGTAGTTACACGACGATGCCTTCATCAAGGTAACGATGCCGAACACCACAATCGATCACCGTCGGCTCAGTTTTCACCGGCAACTATGTCTCCTCGACTCGCAATTGGGACTAAATGACGGATCTCGAGATCCGACCACCCAGCCTCAGGCCAACCACCTCCGATGGAGGAGATGATGACCACCACCACCGTGATCCGAACCCAAACCTAAGGTTGAGCAGCTGCAACATGGCCGCCACCACGTGCCGCCCGGAGATCTGATCTGCCAGCCGTCACCGCACCACGTGAGACATGCCGAGGCATAGCTCCACCACCGCCCTCAGCCACTCTCACTGGAAGGGGAGCAGTAACCTACGGCCCATGCAGACTGCCGGCCAGATCCGGTCGCCGCCTCGAGGCACACCCCTCCCACCACACAACCCTTCAAGCCACAATGCCCCCATGGAGCAGCTGCTCCGGTGCACCGCAGCGCCACGGTGCCCCATGCCCGTGCCTCGCCCTCACCCGATGAGAGCGGCCCGCTCCACCGTGTCGTGCAAGGGGAAGAACTAGCCCCGCTGCCGCCGCCGGCGGTCGGGCCGCACCCTTTAGCGGCGGTGAGGGAGGAGGAGGGGGGAGGAGGGAGGTTGGCAGCGTAGATCGGGAGGCCCTACTCGACTGCATCATGGGTGGCAGCGCGAGAGAGGGTCGACAAGCCTTTTCTGCTCGGTAGTACACATCACTACTGGAATCTGGTTTTGTGCAGATTGTTGAATCTGTGCCGAGTTCATTCTATCGGAAACTCGAAACTGGGTTCGATTCAAAATTGAACTCAGCAGTGATAAGGAACCCGACGGACTTCATATTTTGCCTAGTTCAAAAAAAAAAATACTCGGCGAATAAAATAAACTCGACAGAATCTCAAGTCAGCCGAGTTCCCAACAGAAAAAACTCAGCAAAGTCTGTCAGGTGGGCCCTGCCGTCGAGCAGACGACGGAGCCATGATGACGCTCTATCTTTTCTTGGTTTCGGCTAACGAAAACTTGGCAATCTTTTTTTCTTTTTCCTTTTTTTGTATGGCATTGCAGGGGTCATTGCTTTGCCGAGTTTTTTCAGCTCGACAAAGAGTTGTGTTCGGCTCCTCAAATTTGAGCGGCGGCCGGCAATTCTCCTAACATTTTTGGGAGTTAAATTTTTTTTAGGGTTCTGTTAGAGTGGACTTGACTCAAAAGAGAGTCATGTGTAGATTTGATTAGAGTTGCCCTTAAGCCTTTCTTTAGTTGGTTTTTTTTTGCATAGAAGACTCATACATCAATTTACTCTACTCCACCTCATGGTTGTTTCCTTTACTATCTGTACTCTTGCGTCTCTACCCATACACAATCGTAATTAGTTTCCATCATGGAAGGCTGGGTTTGAATATAGTGGAGGCCATAGGCTAAAGCAGGTTAGGTGTCATCCTCCAACTCCACCTTATTTATACCTCTTGGAAGAACTGACATCTCATTATACATTCCTGCACTTGTTTTTTTTTTGGAAAAGGAGGATAACCTCCGGCCTCTGCATCAGTCGATGCATGCAGCCATATTATTAAAATGTGTAACAAAGTCTCACAATCCAAGTAAGCTCAAGATTCGAGCAAAAAATGAAGAAATAAATCTGTAAAGTGCCACATCCGGCAAGAAAGCGCCACATGAGGCGATAAAGAATAGACTACGATGCCTACACACCTAGCCTATTATTAGTTCGCCATCCAAATCGGCTGAAGATAGCCCGTGCTATCGTCTCCCAGCGGTTGCACCCAATAACCATAAGCTCCCTGTAGTTTGCATGAGTAAGTAACGACCGCATACGGATCCAGGCTGTAGCTCTGTAGATAAGCTGCAAAAAATTAGTAAATTTTGTCCCATTAAAAATCATATCATTTCTAGTGTTACATAATAATGCACATATCCCTATCCGAATATGTTTAGCTATATGTATGTCTACTTCATTAAGCCACGTCCCAAATAATGTGTTTATGCTCATTGAAAGATGGACGTTAAAAGTTATATGAATAGATCGCCATAATAATTTTGCAAGTGTACACTCGAGAAAGAGGTGTTTAAGCGTTTCGTTTTGGTCACAAAAACAGCACCTGGGGTTACCAACCCAATTCCTTTTCATCAGATTATCTTTGGTCAATATGACTCCTTTGTGGACGAACCACATAAAGATTTTGATGCGGAGTGGAACTTTAATTTTCCATATGTGCAAAGACCTCGACAATGGCCCGGAGTTAATTAAATCTAAATACATGGATTTCACAGAGAATAATCCATTCATTGTTAACTTTCAACTAATTTTATCGGCCTGGTCTGAAAGTTGAACATCCATCAACCTACGAACCAGATGTAACCAAGCATTCCAACATTCCCCTACCAGAGATCTCCTAAATTGGATGTTAAGTGGTACTGAGTTTAATACTGTGGCGACATAAACCTCCTTACGTTGCACAATATCATATAGGGAAGGGTATTGTAAAGCCAGATGCATCTCCCCTAGCCATGTGTCCTCCCATAATCTGGTAGTGGTACCACTACCAATTAGGAACTTCACCCTCTGGAAGAAAGTTACTTTTGTCTTCATTAACCCTTTCCAAAAGGGTGAGTCCGTTGGTCTTACATTCATCTGGGCCAAAGTCTTAGTATGTAGGTATTTATTCCGCAATTTTATACCCACATGCCTTCGGTCTCCGTCGATAGTCTGTATAGCCATTTGCTAAGCAAACAACTATTCTTTACCTCTAAATTCTCGATCCCTAACCCACCCTGGTCTTTTGGTCTACACATGATATCCCATCTAGGCAGTCTATATTTCTTATTGGCCTCATCGCTTTGCCAAAAAATCGGGATCTATAAAAGTCTAATCTTTTCCGTACTCCTACTGGTACTTCAAAGAAAGATAGGAGGAACATCCGCAAACTCATCAAAACCGAGTTAATCAGCACCAACCGCCCTCCGTAAGACATTAGCTTGCCCTTCCAGCAGCTTGATCTTTTTTCAAATCTATCTTCTATACATTTTCATTCTTTGTTCGTTAACCGTCTATGATGAATTGGGATCACTAGATAACTAAAAGGTAAGGATCCCATTTCACAACCGAACAAGTTTCTCTAATTGTCTTGTTCTTCTTTAGCTCTCCCAAAGCAGAACAGTTCGCTTTTGTTGAAGTTGATTTTGAGCCCAGACAATTGCTCAAAAAGGCATAAAATAAGCTTCATATTCCTAGCCTTTGCAAGGACATGTTCCATGAAAATGATAGTATCGTTCGCGTATTGTAGGACTGAGATGCCCCCCTCTAGAAGATGGGGAACGAGACCTCCTACTTGGCCACTCTCTTTAGCCCGACTAATAAGTACTGCCAACATATTTGCTACAATGTTGAACAGCATAGGAGACATGGAGTCTCCCCTGTTGTAACCCCTTACGTGTCTGGAAATAATGACCTGCGTCATCATTAACCTTTATCCCGACACTGCCTTTCTGTATGAAGGCATCCACCTGAGATCGCCAGGCTTCGTTGAACCCCTTCATACATAAGGCTTGCTGTAGGAAGGGCCATTTGACCCACGATACAGCACCATGTTCTCTCTTCATGTTTCTAACTACCACCTCTTTATTTGCATAGGCACCATGTTCTCTCTTCATGTTTCTAACTACCACCTCTTTATTTGGGTACACCGTGTTCTTCTTCTCTTCTTTATTTATACATGCAATTCTACATCTCCATCGTGGAAGTGTTGACTACTATGCTACTATGTTGTGAATTCGATTTTGGTGTTGTGCTCCGGGCCACCTCCTCATAATCTCTTTCTAGTATCGTGGCTTCAACACATATACTCCAGCTGTTCGCCCTACTAGGCATAATAATCTCTAAGCATGACGTGGGGTTGGGGAAGATCAAGCTTATCTCTTTTTGCGAGCTTGTTGCCTATGTCTTACATCGGCATGAGAGGCGTCAGGATAGGCATAGGTTGAACCATGGAGCTGGCCGGTACATCCATACAGGATTTCATTTCCTATGATCCATCAATCTGTTGGTACTTCTTCGTTTCTTGGTGCACATCAAGATTGATCGCAAAACTATCTTACACTCTAAGTAGTTTATGCCCGGTTGCTCGGGTAAACCATGGGCCACTACAGCACGGACACGCCCGATGACCCAGCTAGGAAACTACAAGTGCTCTAACTATCCGCCTGGGGCTCTAACTATCTGAAAGACTTGGTGCATAGTTCCTTTCTGTGATGCCTTTCCAAAAATGGTTTGTGTTGTACATCCTTCTTTCAATCATAGACCATCTTACCCAGCAAGTTATGAGAAGTTCGTCTGCAGTTGTAGACCTATGTCATTGACCATCTAAAAGTCGTACTCAAGTATAGTTATTGCATCCTTGCTTCTTCATTGTGGCATCCATTTCTCTTGCATATACTAAAATAGAACTTGAAATTCCCTGGAAAGAAAAAGAAAGAATAGAGCTTTTGAAATGTTCACCAATCATCACGCCAAAGTGGCTCGCGAAAGGGACGCTACATATTTGCCTTTCTCGAAATCTCTTACACCAAAACAACTATTTCACATAGAAAAAAAATCACCCAACGCTCTCCCGCAAAAAAATAAAAAATAAAAAATCTTCCAAGACTAACTGTATATATGCATATCAGCAGTTTTCCTTATGATGAGATGAGCACGAGGAACTAGCAATATCATATCCTGCAATGGATCCTCCAAAATGTATGTCACCAATGAGGACAATAGCTCATAAATAAAAAGTTAAATAATTATTTTTTCAAATGGAAGTACCAGAAGCAAGTACAAAAGAAGGCTAATGGATGCAATACAATATTTAATATGTCAGCCCCCGTGCTATCTTGTGTTGTTAGCGAGATTGGCCCAGCGCCCCAGCCGGTCCGTTAGGCCCCTCCCAATGCTCCACCTGTACAGGTGCTAAGATTGTCAACTAAGCAAAAAATCTGATGTGGCATGCTAATTAAGAAGAGAGAGAGAGTAGTATGGTGACCCCAGGAAGAAACGGTGATAAGCACGTGTACCTAGGTGGAAGCACAATTATGAGTCTACAACTAATTAAATGCATGAAGCTTAGCACGCAAAAGCTTAGCACATTTGCATTGGGGACTTGAGTTGCTAAGGCATTTAATATAGTTAGCACCTCATCTAAGTGAAGGAAATATGCCCTAGAGGCAATAATAAAGTTGTTATTTATATTTCCTTATATCATGATAAATGTTTATTATTCATGCTAGAATTGTATTAACTGGAAACTTAGTACATGTGTGGATACATAGACAAACAGAGTGTCACTAGTATGCCTCTACTTGACTAGCTCGTTAATCAAAGATGGTTAAGTTTCCTAGCCATAGACATGAGTTGTCATTTGATGAACGGGATCCCATCATTAGAGAATGATGTGATTGACAAGACCCATCCGTTAGCTTAGCACGATGATCATTTAGTTTGTTGCTATTGCTTTCTTCATGACCTATACATGTTCCTACGACTATGAGATTATGCAACTCCCGAATACCGGAGGAACACTTTGTGTGCTATCAAACGTCACAACGTAACTGGGTGATTATAAAGATGCTCTACAGGTGTCTCCGATGGTGTTTGTTGAGTTGGCATAGATCGAGATTAGGATTTGTCACTCCGATTGTCAGAGAGGTATCTCTGGGCCCTCTCAGTAATGCACATCACTATAAGCCTTGCAAGCAATGTGACTAATGAGTTAGTTGTTGGATGTTGCATTACGGAACGAGTAAAGTGACTTGCCGGTAATGAGATTGAACTAGGTATTGAGATACCAACGATCGAATCTCGGGCAAGTAACATACCGATGACAAAGGGAACAACATATGTAGTTATGCGGTTTGACCGATAAAGATCTTCGTAGAATATGTGGGAGCCAATATGAGCATCCAGGTTCCGCTATTGGTTATTGACTGGAGATGAGTCTCGGTCATGTCTACATAGTTGTCGAACCCGTAGGGTCCGCACGCTTAACGTTCGATGACGATCGGTATTATGAGTTTATGTGTTTTGATGTACCGAAGGTAGTTCGGAGTCCCGGATGTGATCACCGACATGAGGAGGAGTCTCGAAATGGTCGAGACATAAAGATCGATATATTGGAAGGCTATGTTTGGACACCGGAATGGTTCCGGATGAGTTCGGGCATTTTCCGGAGTACCGGGAGGTTACCGGAACCCCCCGGGGAGTCAATGGGCCTTATTGGGCCTTAGTGGAAGAGAGGAGGAGGCAGCCAGGTGGAGGGCGCCCCCCCCCCCCCCAAGCCCAATCCGAATCGAGGGTGGGGGGCCCCCGCCCCCCCCCCCCTTTCCTTCTCCCTCTCTCCCTCTTCCTTCTTCTCCTACTCCAACTAGGGAAGGGGGAAACCTACTCCTACTGGGAGTAGGACTCCCCCCCTTGGGCGCGCCATAGAGAAGGCCGGCCCTCCCCTCCTCCACTCCTTTATATACGGGGGAGGGGGGAACCCCATAGACACACAAGTTGACAGTTGTCTTAGCCGTGTGCGGTGCCCCCCTCCACAGATTTCCACCTCGGTCATATCGTTGTAGTGCTTAGGCGAAGCCCTGCGTCGGTAACTTCATCATCACCGTCATCATGCCGTCATGCTGACGAAACTCTCCCTCGGCCTCAGCTGGATCAAGAGTACGAGGGACGTCACCGAGCTGAACGTGTGCAGATCACGGAGGTGCCGTGCGTTCGGTACTTAACGCTTCCGCTTTCGTTCTACGAGGGTACGTGGACACACTCTCCCGCTCGTTGCTATGCATCACATAGATAGATCTTGCGTCATCGTAGGTAAATTTTTTGAAATACTGCGTTCCCAACAGTGGCATCCGAGCCAGGTCTATGTGTAGATGTTATATGCACGAGTAGAACACAAAGAGTTGTGGGCGATAATAGTCATACTGCTTACCAGCATGTCATACTTTGATTCGGCGGTATTGTTGGATGAAGCGGCTCAGACCGAGGTTCTACCGACGTGCTTCGCACACAGGTGGCTAGTGGGTGTCAGTTTCTCCAACTTTAGTTGAATCAAGTGTGACTACGCCCGGTCCTTGTTGAAGGTTAAAACAGCACACTTGACGAAAAATCGTTGTGGTTTTGATGCGTAGGTAAGAACGGTTCTTGCTCAGCCCGTAGCAGCCACGTAAAACTTGCAACAACAAAGTAGAGGACGTCTAACTTGTTTTTGCAGGGCATGTTGTGATATGATATGGTCAAGACATGATGCTATATTTTATTGTATGAGATGATCATGTTTTGTAACAGAGTTATCGGCAACTGGCAGGAGCCATATGGTTGTCGCTTTATTGTATGCAATGCAATCGCCATGTAATTGTTTTTACTTTATCACTAAGCGGTAGCGATAGTCGTAGAAGCAATAGTTGGCGAGACGACAACGATGCTATGATGGAGATCAAGGTGTCGCGCCGGTGACGATGGTGATCATGACGATACTTTGGAGATGGAGATCAAAGGCACAAGATGATGATGGCCATATCATATCACTTATATTGATTGCATGTGATGTTTATCCTTTATGCATCTTATTTTGCTTAGTGCGACGGTAGCATTATAAGATGATCTCTCACTAAATTTCAAGGTACAAGTGTTCTCCCTGAGTATGCACCGTTGCGAAAGTTCGTCGTGCCGAGACACCACGTGATGATCGGGTGTGATAAGCTCTACGTTCACATACAACGGGTGCAAGCCAGTTTTGCACACGCAGAATACTTGGGTTAAACTTGACGAGCCTAGCATATGCAGATATGGCCTCGGAACACTGAGACCGAAAGGTCGAGCGTGAATCATATAGTAGATATGATCAACATAGTGATGTTCACCATTGAAAACTACTCCATCTCACGTGATGATCGGACATGGTTTAGTTGATTTGGATCACGTGATCACTTAGATGATTAGAGGGATGTCTATCTAAGTGGGAGTTCTTAAGTAATATGATTAATTGAACTTTAATTTATCATGAACTTAGTACCTGATAGTATTTTGCATATCTATGTTGTTGTAGATCAATGGCCCGTGCTACAGTTCCTTTGAATTTTAATGTGTTCCTAGAGAAAGCTAAGTTGAAAGATGATGGTAGCAACTACACTGACTGGGTCCGTAACTTGAGGATTATCCTCATTGCTGCATAGAAGAATTACGTCCTGGAAGCACCGCTAGGTGCAAGACCCACTGCAGGAGCAACGCCGGACATTGTGAACGCCTGGCAGAGCAAAGCTGATGACTACTCGATAGTTCAGTGTGCCTTGCTTTACGGCTTAGAACCGGGACTTCAATGATGTTTTGAACATCATGGAGCATATGAGATGTTCCAGGAGTTGAAGTTAATATTTCAAGCAAATGCCCGGATTGAGAGATATGAAGTCTCCAATAAGTTCTACAGCTGCAAAATGGAGGAGAATAGTTCTGCAGTGAACATATACTCAAAATGTCTGGGTATCATAATCACTTCACTTAGCTGGGAGTTAATCTTCCGGTTGATAGTGTCATTGACAGAGTTCTTCAATCACTGCCACCAAGCTACAAAAGCTTCGTGATGAACTATAATATGCAAGGGATGGATAAGACAATTCCCGAGCTCTTCGCAATGCTAAAGGCTGCGGAGGTAGAAATCAAGAAGGAGCATCAAGTGTTGATGGTCAACAAGACCACCAGTTTCAAGAAAAAGGGTAAAGGGAAGAAGGGGAACTTCAAGAAGAACGGCAAGCAAGTTGCTGCTCAAGTGAAGAAGCCCAAGTCTGGACCTAAGCCTGAGACTGAGTGCTTCTACTGCAAAGGGACTGGTCACTGGAAGCGGAATTGCCCCAAGTATTTGGCGGATAAGAAGGATGGCAAGGTGAACAAAGGTATATGTGATATACATGTTATTGATGTGTACCTTACTAATGCTCGCAGTAGTACCTGGGTATTTGATACTGGTTCTGTTGCTAATATTTGCAACTCGCAACAGGGACTACGGATTAAGCGAAGATTGGCTAAGGACGAAGTGACGATGCGCGTGGGAAATGGTTCCAAAGTCGATGTGATCGCCGTCGGCACGCTACCTCTACATCTACCTTCGGGATTAGTTTTAGACCTGAATAATTGTTATTTGGTGCCAGCGTTAAGCATGAACATTATATCTGGATCTTGTTTGATGCGAGACGGTTATTCATTTAAATCTGAGAATAATGGTTGTTCTATTTATATGAGTAATATCTTTTATGGTCATGCACCCTTGAAGAGTGGTCTATTTTTGTTGAATCTTGATAGTAGTGACACACATATTCATAATATTGAAGCCAAAAGATGCAGAGTTGATAATGATAGTGCAACTTATTTGTGGCACTGCCATTTAGGTCATATTGGTGTAAAGCGCATGAAGAAACTCCATTCTGATGGACTTTTGGAATCACTTGATTATGAATCGCTTGGTACTTGTGAACCATGCCTCATGGGCAAGATGACTAAAACTCCGTTCTCCAGAACAATGGAGCGAGCAACAGATTTGTTGGAAATCATACATACTGATGTATGTGGTCCAATGAATATTGAGGCTTGCGGTGGGTATCGTTATTTTCTGACCTTCACAGATGATTTGAGCAGATATGGGTATATCTACTTGATGAAACATAAGTCTGAAACATTTGAAAAGTTCAAAGAATTTCAGAGTGAAGTGGAAAATCATCGTAACAAGAAAATAAAGTTTCTGCGATCCGATCGTGAAGGAGAATATTTGAGTTACGAGTTTGGTCTTCATTTGAAACAATGCGAAATAGTTTCACAACTCACGCCACCCGGAACACCACAGCGTAATGGTGTATCCGAACGTCGTAACCGCACTTTATTAGATATGGTGCGATCTATGATGTCTCTTACTAATTTACCGCTATCGTTTTGGGGTTATGCTTTAGAGACGGCTGCATTCACGTTAAATAGGGAACCATCTAAATCCGTTGAGATGACACCTTATGAAATGTGGTTTGGCAAGAAACCCAAGTTGTCGTTTCTTAAAGTTTGGGGCTGCGATGCTTACGTGAAAAAGCTTCAACCTGATAAGCTCGAACCCAAATCGGAGAAATGTGTCTTCATAGGATACCCAAAGGAGACTGTTGGGTACACCTTCTATCACAGATCCGAAGGCAAGACATTCGTTGCTAAGAATGGATCCTTTCTAGAGAAGGAGTTTCTCTCGAAAGAAGTGAGTGGGAGGAAAGTAGAACTTGATGAGGTAACTATACCTGCTCCCTTATTGGAAAGTAGTTCATCACAGAAATCAGTTCCTGTGACTCCTACACCAATTAGTGAGGAAGCTAATGATGATGATCATGTAACTTCAGATCAAGTTACTACCGAAACTCGTAGGTCAACCAGAGTAAGATCCGCACCAGAGTGGCATGGTAATCATGTTCTGGAGGTCATGTTACTTGACCATGACGAACCTACGAACTATGAGGAAGCGATGATGAGCCCAGATTCCGCGAAATGGCTTGAGGCCATGAAATCTGAGATGTGATCCATGTATGAGAACAAAGTGTGGACTTTGGTTGACTTGCCCGATGATCGGCAAGTGATAGAGAATAAATGGATCTTCAAGAAGAAGACTGACGCTGACGGTAATGTTACTGTCTACAAAGCTCGACTTGTTGCGAAAGGTTTTCGACAAGTTCAAGGAGTTGACTACGATGAGACCTTCTCACCCGTAGCGATGCTTAAGTCAGTCCGAATCATGTTAGCAATTGCTGCATTTTATGATTATGAAATTTGGCAAATGGATGTCAAGACTGCATTCCTGAATGGATTTCTGGAAGAAGAGTTGTATATGATGCAACCCGAAGGTTTTGTCGATCCAAAGGATGCTAACAAAGTGTGCAAGCCCCAGCGATCCATTTATGGACTGGTGCAAGCATCTCGGAGTTGGAATAAATGTTTTGATAGTGTGATCAAAGCATATGGTTGTATACAGACTTTTGGAGAAGCCTGTATGTACAAGAAAGTGAGTGGGAGCTCTGTAGCATTTCTAATATTATATGTGGATGACATATTGTTGATTGGAAATGATATAGAATTTCTGGATAGCATAAAAGGATACTTGAACAAGAGTTTTTCAATGAAAGACCTCGGTGAAGCTGCTTATATATTGGGCATCAAGATCTATAGAGATAGATCAAGACGCTTAATTGGACTTTCACAAAGCACATACCTTGATAAAGTTTTGAAGAAGTTCAAAATGGATCAAGCAAAGAAAGGGTTCTTGCCTGTGTTACAAGGTGTGAAGTTGAGTCAGACTCAATGCCCGACCACTGCAGAAGATAGAGAGAAAATGAAAGTCATTCCCTATGCTTCAGCCATAGGTTCTATCATGTATGCAATGTTGTGTACCAGACCTGATGTGTGCCTTGCTATTAGTTTAGCAGGGAGGTACCAAAGTAATCCAAGAGTGGATCACTGGACAGCGGTCAAGAACATCCTGAAATACCTGAAAAGGACTAAGGATATGTTTCTCGTTTATGGAGGTGACAAAGAGCTCATCGTAAATGGTTACATCGATGCAAGCTTTGACACTGATCCGGATGACTCTAAGTCACAAACCGGATACGTATTTATATTGAACGGTGGAGCTGTCAGTTGGTGCAGTTCTAAGCAAAGTGTCGTGGCGGGATCTACGTGTGAAGCGGAGTACATAGCTGCTTCGGAAGCAGCAAATGAAGGAGTCTGGATGAAGGAGTTCATATCCGATCTAGGTGTCATACCTAGTGCATTGGGTCCAATGAAAATCTTTTGTGACAATATTGGTGCAATTGCCTTGGCAAAGGAATCCAGATTTCACAAGAGAACCAAGCACATCAAGAGACGCTTCAATTCCATCCGCGATCAAGTCAAGGAGGGAGACATAGAGATTTGCAAAATACATACGGATCTGAATGTTGCAGACCCGTTGACTAAGCATCTCTCACGAGCAAAACATGATCAACACCAAGACTCCATGGGTGTTAGAATCATTACTGTGTAATCTAGATTATTGACTCTAGTGCAAGTGGGAGACTGAAGGAAATATGCCCTAGAGGCAATAATAAAGTTGTTATTTATATTTCCTTATATCATGATAAATGTTTATTATTCATGCTAGAATTGTATTAACCGGAAACTTAGTACATGTGTGGATACATAGACAAACAGAGTGTCACTAGTATGCCTCTACTTGACTAGCTCGTTAATCAAAGATGGTTAAGTTTCCTAGCCATAGACATGAGTTGTCATTTGATGAACGGGATCACATCATTAGAGAATGATGTGATTGACAAGACCCATCCGTTAGCTTAGCACGATGATCGTTTAGTTTGTTGCTATTGCTTTCTTCATGACTTATACATGTTCCTATGACTATGAGATTATGCAACTCCCGAATACCGGAGGAACACTTTGTGTGCTATCAAACGTCACAACGTAACTGGGTGATTATAAAGATGCTCTATAGGTGTCTCCGATGGTGTTTGTTGAGTTGGCATAGATCGAGATTAGCATTTGTCACTCCGATTGTCGGAGAGGTATCTCTGGGCCCTCTCGATAATGCACATCACTATAAGCCTTGCAAGCAATGTGACTAATGAGTTAGTTGCTGGATGTTGCATTACGGAACGAGTAAAGAGAGCCTTGCAAGCAATGTGACTAATGAGTTAGTTGCTGGATGTTGCATTACGGAACGAGTAAAGAGACTTGCCGGTAATGAGATTGAACTAGGTATTGAGATACCGACGATCGAATCTCGGACAAGTAACATACCGATGACAAAGGGAACAACATATGTAGTTATGCGGTTTGACCGATAAAGATCTTCACAGAATATGTGGGAGCAAATATGAGCTTCCAGGTTCCGCTATTAGTTATTGACTGGAGATGAGTCTCGGTCATGTCTACATAGTTCTCGAACCCGTAGGGTCCGCACGCTTAATGTTCGATGACGATCGGTATTATGAGTTTATGTGTTTTGATGTACCGAAGGTAGTTCGGAGTCCCGGATGTGATCACGGACATGATGAGGAGTCTCGAAATGGTCGAGACATAAAGATAGATATATTGGAAGGCTATGTTTGGATACCGGAATGGTTCCGGAGGAGTTCGGGCATTTTCCGGAGTACCGGGAGGTTACCGGAACCCCCCGGGAGTCAATGGGCCTTATTGGGCCTTAGTGGAAGAGAGGAGGAGGCAGCCAGGTGGAGGGCGCCCCCCCCCCCCCCCCCCCAAGCCCAATCCGAATTGGGGTGGGCCCCTCCCCCCTTTCCTTCTCCCTCTCTCCCTCTTCCTTCTTCTCCTACTCCAACTAGGGAAGGGGGGAAACCTACTCCTAATGGGAGTAGGACTCCCCCCCCTTGGGCGCTCCATAGAGAGGGCAGGCCCTCCCCTCCTCCACTCCTTTATATACGGGGGAGGGGGGCACCTCATAGACACACAAGTTGACAGTTGTCTTAGCCGTGTGCGGTGCCCCCCTCCACATATTTCCACCTCGGTCATATCATTGTAGTGCTTAGGCGAAGCCCTGCGTCGGTAACTTCATCATCACCGTCATCACGCCGTCGTGCTGACGAAACTCTCCCTCGGCCTCAGCTGGATCAAGAGTACGAGGGACGTCACCGAGCTGATCGTGTGCAGATCGCGGATGTGCCGTGCGTTCGGTACTTGATCGGTTGGATCGCGAAGACGTTCGACTACATCAACCGCGCTACTTAACGCTTCCGCTTTCGGTCTACGAGGATACGTGGACACACTCTCCCGTTCGTTGCTATGCATCACATAGATAGATCTTGCGTGATCGTAGATAAATTTTTTGAAATACTGCGTTCCCAACACTAAGCACCTTTGCATTGGAAGAGGTCTTACAGCAGTGACTACAAGTACGAGAGCCGAGGGACAGAGGAGTCATCCACGTAGGATCAGGCGAAACGGCACGGCGGCTCCCATCTCCTACCTCTTCCTCGTGTTCTTCCTGATTTCCCAAATCCTGTACCTCCATTTTGCTGCTTGGAAATCGAACTTGTATCCAATAGATCGTGATAGAGACGTCAGGTATCTAACATCTGATGTACAGAGTCAGGCACCACCCTTACCCCTCAAATTTCCTCCAAATTTTCTCCCAATTTCACCGGTGACGATGCCATGCCCGCTGTCAAACCCCCAGAGTGGGATGCCATGTCTGCCAATGAGCAGTTGTTGTGGTATCTCAATAGATTATGTGCTCAGGCGGAGCAGATGAGCTCAGTGTTGGGTGTTACAAGCACCAGTGACCCTCCCATGGTTATCCCGTGTGTCGATCCGGCGGCCTCAACCACGACGCACGCCTCGTTGGCACCCGCCCCCGACGTCTCCGGCTTTACCACCAAGGCACAGGAAGTGCTCGAGGTCATCCACGATGCGCCCCCTGCCTGTGTCGCGATGGTGCACATCACCCATTCGACGGATGGCTCAAACCAAGTTGTCGCCGCCAACAGCGTCAACAAGGTCACCACCGTCTACCCCGGACTCTCGGTCGACCTCAACAACACCAGCGCCATCATGCCAACGGAAGAAGGGGAGACACAAGAGGAGAACTAGGCTGTGCCGAGGACGACTCAGGCCGTCGACATCTCCATCAGTGACAAGTTCGTCTGCTCCATCAACACTTCTGCACTGGTCGGCAACACCGCGTCGCCTCGCGTCCACGACCCATGACCCAAGCCCTCCACCGAAACTATTCTCCGCGTGGTTGTTGTGCCCGCCATGGTGATGTACTCCAACGAGGACGAGTGCGCACGGATGGAGTCCACTCCAGAATTCATCGCTGCGCCTGCATCACTCCCTGTTGTGTCTGCATCACCCACAAAAGCTCAGAGGGTCGTCGATGTCCTCCAGGGTGCATCCCTTGACTTCATCGCAATGACGCCGTGGCCATCATTTCTAGCAGATCATACGGCAGAAGGCAAGGTGATTCGACCCACTCCGTGGCCATCGTTTCCGGGTGTGTCATCAGAGGACACTGAAGATTCAGATTCCTGTGTACAATTGTTCTGTCATGTGATGAAAATGGGTGTCCTGACTCCTGAGCACAGAACTCTCGAGCAGTTTCGGTCTTCAGTCAAGGCTATTTGAGTCATTACCATCTTGTGCTCCAGCTAGCATCATAGTGCATGTGAAATTTTTGAGCAGTTCAAGTCTGAGAGCATCCTGGAGGTACCTACTGAATGTGTATCGGAAACTAGGTTCATCCGAGAAGGTTGTGTGCTGGATCCAGATGGTGGCAAGAACTATTTCGGTGATCATGCGTTTAATGGATACCCAGCTGCAGTTGCGGTTAAAACTACCTCATGGCAGTGGCTGGGCTAGTAGTTTTTGCCTTGAGAAATTATGGGGCACTAGTGATCTTGCGTACAAAAGCCAGGGGCAGAGGAAATTTTTTGAGCATCCCATATTGGATTTGGAGTATGCTGTTGTTGGTGCCATTCCTATTCCTCATAAATTGCAGAAGACAATTCAGATAATGAGCATGAAAGTACATTGGAGCATTTGGAGTCTAAGAGTTGGCTGGTAGTTTTTCCCATAAGAAACAGTGGAGCACTAGAGATCTGATGCATGCTACTGTATGTAATATCCCTAGTCCTAAAAAACTGCAGATTTTGTGTAATGCCAAATCGCTCCCTCCTACAACCTGGATCCAGAATGAGCCACAAGTGCTGATTACTTCTGATTTTATTCATAGAGTTTCTTCTTGCTATTGTTTCTTCACTGTCACTTGTGCTTCCTCTGTTAGTGACCAACCTCAGATGACTGCAAGTACATCTCCAGCTGCACTTGCTCAGCAGCTACACAATAACTCCCAAAAGGGATTTATGTCGAGTGGTCATTTTGCTGGAGGTTGCAGCAACTTTGCATTGGGAAGGGTTGTTTCAGCTAGTTTTCCCATTGACAGTTTCAACTGCAGTTCTAAACAATTTTATGATATGTTGGTTAACCAGACATGTTTGACGGTTCAGCATATTGTCAGCTTGCAACATTGGAACAGTAGCACTAAAGTACCATGGTCCACTTACTTTTCCGGAAGAGGTCGACAGATATCTCAGTTACATTTTCATGCTTATCAAAAGTGGTAGCCCTTTTCGAATGCCTTGGGACCCTGTCAATCCAATAATGTCAAATCTGGAACCTTGCAGTCACTGGCAAGATGATGTTCAGTACAAAATGTTCATGGACCCAAATCTCGACTCAGTATATACCATTGGGATCGAGCTCATATGTTCCTTACCATTCCTTGAGTGGGATATCCTGGCAAGCATCAGGACCTGATTGTCGATCCGGAGTAGCAGATTGCAATGCTACCTGCCATAGTACTTCCAGCAATAGTCTAACTAAAGAACTTCCAGTACAGTATGTGTCATATGAGCTTGTGCTATTCCTGGCTTGTCCGCTGGACATTTCCAACACGCAGCTTGATGTCTACAACAGCATTTGCTTCCTGTTTCAGCCCTGTTCAGCTTCTCCCCTCACTTGTGACAATTGTATGTTGGAATCAGACTTGCGCCTTTACCAGCCGGGCGGTTCTTGGGATCTTAGAGGGCTGGCATTGCGTTTGTCAATGGAATTGGCTTGCCGAGAGGTCTTTGCAGGAGGGATGTGTGTCATCATCTTAGTTGTCCGCTTCCTCATCCACACGAGCAACATTTCACTTCATCGACTCTTGGACTCCAATCGACTCAAGGGCATTTTCAAGAAGGGACGGGTGTCATCACCATCACCGCCGTCTTCGCACAAAGCACCACCGACCACAAGTACTACCTCGGCTTCGACCACGGCGGTGTCGGCCACGACTACGCCATCGCCATGTTCTTCGACGGGATTTTCACCGGCCACAAGTACTACCTCTCCGTCGTTGCGGTCTACCTCGACTTCGGCTACCGCCGCGGCTCCAGCCAAGCCCAGGAACATCTAGCACCATGGGACCCAGGTGATCCTCGGCGATGTCGGCTTGGGGTCAAGCCGAGTGTTGACTCTCAAACGTGGCACAATCATAGAGGGTAGCTTTAAGTTATATCAAGACAAATTCAAACTTATGATTGGAGGTCACCTCTGGATGGCTCTCTTTAAGAAGATCGAGATGGATATGAACATGGTCTAAAAGGGAGCTCTAATGCAATAGTTATGACAAGTTCAGAGATGCTCATGTTAACACCAGATTAAAGAATAGCATGAAACTCAATTAAGATCGTCTCTGATGGAAAATGTTTCAACACAAAAGTTGTGGGTCTCGTTGAAACGGTCGATTTTGATATAAAAATCGTCTCAATCCAAGTTCGTATTCAAAAGTTAGAGACATCGGAATGCAGCTCTGCCAAGAGGCAAAATATGGCGCGCCCCACCAGACACGTGTCTGATGGGTAGCGCCACCAATCGGCTGTTATGCGTGGGAGATTCGGCCCTCAAAATGGCTTTGAATCGAAAAACATTCAACACGAAAGTTGTTCGTCCCGTCGAATCGGTCAAATATTCTTTTGGGCTCATCTTCATCCGAGATCGTTTGTAGCTTGTGGGATCTAAAAACCAAACTGATGTTCCAGACTTAACTAAATCCGAGTTCGGTTAATTTTGGAAAGATTTGGACGTGATTTGGAGTCATTTTCTTGTACGGGAAGTCCATCCACCTCTTATATACCTAAGGGGTGATGGCCGATTGAACAACACACAATCGACAAATCAATCTATCATATTTTATCTTTATCTTTACCTTCTCCCTTTGTTCTTCTTCTCGTTCTTCGTTCGTTCTTTGTTTGCAGGGCGGCGAACCTCGAGGCCCTAGGGGCGATCAGGTCGACCTAGGGCAGCCCATAGCCCCCGTGCGCACTGACAGGGTCCCTCCCAGGCGCGTGGGGTTTCGGGTCTTCAAAAGTGCCCGTCGGATTGCTTGCGTACCGCGCTTCCGGCCGGGTCTCCTTCGACGTGAGCTGCGGTGCATCACCCTCGGCGTTGGAGGTACACGGTGACGTGTTCGTGTGCGAACACACTTGTTGGCGACTCCGTTGGGGACGAAGCTTCGAACGGTGTCCAGCCCGTTCTTGCTATGAAGAGATCGTCATCTAGGTTTTGCAATCTACAAAGGTAATATGAATACACAATTCACTTATGTAGATGCAAATAATACATATGGTGTTGCTAGATCGTTTAATGAGCATAATGTATCAGCTAGCCCTAGCTTTATCAATCATGCATCTAATTATGTGCAAGGGCCGATGCAACAAAATCTCCATGCTTCTACCTCACATAATTTTAGCAACATGCAACATATGTATCCCAACTCCCATGCATCGACAACCCCACAAATCTATATGCCGATGAATAATATGATGAGTTCGGTTAATCAAGTTGAGACACCCTATGTAGGAACTTCCAATAGTATGCAACAAAGTGTTTCAACTTTTTATTCATCGGCAAATAACTTGCAGTATATTAATCCAAACGTGCCGGTGGATACGGGGAATTGGCCATGTTACTACTAGTTATTCTGCCAATTACCCTCAAACATCATATGCCACACCTCATGCTACTAATTTTTTGGCACCATAGGCAACTGTTGATGTCCATAATTCGAATCCGCACCTTCATGGTCATAGCCGAATAAGTGAAACTTCTATAGGAGCCCAAATGCCTTCACCTACTACCGTGGCATATCATGTTCCCCCTACACAATTACAGAATTTCGGCAACATCTCATTGTCGAAAGAGTCTAAAAGCATCGGGGGGCAACCATATCCAGACTGGGTAATTGAGAACAAGCTTACATTCTCTTGGGATTTGTGCAACTCCATTCGACAGGAGGTGGGAAGCCCCATGATTTTGCTGCAGTAAAAGCTAGAGTTTTGCAAATGATGCATTCGCCCAGTGCTGTACCATCCAGTGCACCCCCTAAACAATTGCAAAGTTTCGGCACCTCATTGCCGGAAAAGTCTCAAAGTATTAGGGGGCAATGTCATGAGGAATGGATGGAAATTGAGATGAAAAAGTTTAAAGCTCGCCAAGCTGAGATGTGGGCTAAAATTAGACAAGAGCGAGAAGCCTTTCAAATACAAAAAGATAAAAGTATTGATTCAGGTAACAAAGAATATTCGGTTATTGAAAAAGCCGAATCAAATATTATGTGTGCCGAATCTATTGAAGAAAAAGAGGAAGCCAAGGCGTTGGGGAAAAAATCTTAGAAGTAATTTTGAAAGACCAATGATGAAGGGAAATTTACTTGTTAGCAATAAAATTGTTACAAATCATATCGGTCAATACATTGTATCATTCAAAGAAACCGATCGTGACTTATTATTGCAGCCAAAGCTTTTTTCATTGCTTTATTTAAACTTCATATCTAATTGGGTAGCTTTGCTTGCTTCATACTTGGCTTACGCATGGTCTCAATTGAGACATGTATGTTCTAACAATTTTGATTTCAGAAATTTAAAGCCAATGTTATACTCTGTTGAGAAAACTGATGATAGTATAATTTGTTTTTCAAAGACATTGGAGATAGAATACAAAACACGATGCATAGCCGAATGGGGTGGTGTAAAATCTGAACCATTCGTTTGCTTAACTCCAAAGCCGTTCTCACAGCAAGATCGGCTAGAAAATAAAAAGTCTACCTTCAATTCAAGCATGTGTAATCAAATATTTGATTTGTTGCTGAAAAATAATTACATAAGAATTCTTGATCACCATATCAAGCCATCAACTCAAGGACGAATGTATTGCAGGTTGCATCATTCGTTGAAACATAATTTTGAGGATTGCAACATGTTTCATCAAATAGTTAAATCGGCCATCGAAAAAGGACTATTGAAATTTTTTGAAACACCAAGGGATGACCAGTCTATTCTGATTGGTCCTGATGGCAAAAAAATTTGAATTGGCTGCTTCAAGATGATTCCTTTAAGAATGAGAAGATAAAAATTGTAGGTGATGAGATCAAGCTTTCAAGTAAAGAAGTTGTTCAAGAGCACAATGAAAATATTCTTGAAGGCATGAGTTCTATCGAAGTTATAGTGAAGACGCCAAGGACTGGGGGGCAGCAAGCAAATCCTATGATCAATAAAAGCAAACAAATAGATAACAAAGGCCGAAATAAGCGCTAGGGTAAGAGAATGAAAATCACCTTCGCTGAATTATTAGATAAATATCAAAAGAAGAGTGAAGAGAAAAGTGTTTATCGGTCAAGTAGTTCAGAGGCATCAAGATTACCCCCTAGGCGCAAATCCAAGGGTCGGTATTGGCAAAGTGAGAATCTCAATGCAGCATATTCATATCCTTACTTTGGGCTGCCAATGCCAATGTCGTGGATACCTCCCTATGCTCATGTAAATCCATATCCATATGGGACAGGTATGATACAAGGGAACATTCTCCATCTTATTTTATACCATCTCACCAATACTATGCAGCTCCAAGAAGATCAACATTTGAACAATCACACGTCAAAGACTGTTTCAATCATAAGGAATCGGTCCAGAGCTCAAGGAAGAAGAAAGAGGTGGTCAAGCAAGTTTACCGAGTGAAAAGAGATGGTCGTAAGTGTGCTACTTCAGATTTGATCTCAAATAACAAAGAGCAAATTAAAGTGTTGAAATTGGCTACAAAAGGCAAACGAAGTGAAGCAATCAATTGATAAAAATCAGAGTGCCAAATCTGAAGAAAAGAAGTTGAGGGAGCACAAGGCCCAAAAAGAGTTGCCATTGGTTGAAACAAAATCACAGTCGAGGTGCTCACTCGGCTTATCGTATTGGCAAAAGAAGGAGCTACAAAAGCTTAGTGCACAAGAGCTAAACAAGAACATGGCATGGGTTCCCAAGAGGAACAGTCAAATTAAAAATGATGCCTGTCCTTCTATTGCACCAAGTGTTACAAAAGTGAAGAAAGGGAAGGATGGAAGCGGAAAACAATTAAGCCGAAGGTGTGCATCATCCCATGAAAATCTTCGGTTAGCACATCATCCATATTCATCAAACATGCCATTGATGTCTTTGCCATGGAATGCATCACCAGGTATGATTGGTTACTCTCAATAGGCTTATTTTGATCCATGGATGCAATATAATTTTTATGTCATGAAAGGGTATTACCAAATCACTGTACATTTGATTAGCTACAAGTTTGTTGCTGATCCAGAGGGCCGAAATACTTGATTTGTTATTTCACTTGTTTATTTTCGGCTATACTTGCTTTGGTGGATGAGGTTTACATGGACCTTATGTCAATGACCGATACTTAACTATCGCCCTCAGAATTTATCTAATCATGGCCGGTGTGGAATTCTAACATCGTCCTTAGTTCGATTGGAGAGCGAGACAAGTACTATGAAGATTATGTTTTGATGGTTGAATTCATAACAATGGCCACGGTGTTGGTGTTATTTATATATCTCCATATAGTGTTGTTCTGTGAAGCCTCGTATGCATCTTAAAATATTTATTGCACAATAATCAAAGCCGAATATGCAATGTTATTTGGTTTGGAGCTTTTGGTTGCCATAGGTGCTACACATATTGAGGCTTTCGGTGATTCGTTATGAATAGTGCAACAAATATCAAGAGTTATTAATGTCTCAACGAATCGCTTATAGTTTATCTTGAGGCGTGTTTAGATGTAATATTCTCCTTGGGTGGCTTTCAAATTGTTCATATATCTAGACATGACAATTGGAAATAATTGACACCGCGAGCATTTGGCTACCATGTTGATCATGGTGTATTGCATATCTATCAATAGCCAATGCTTAGTCTCATCAAAATAGGTAAGGCCGAACTGAAGCCCACCGCTTCGGCCACTAATGAAGCTTTTCAGCAGGCGAAGCAAGGATCGGAGAAAGTTCATTTGTGATTATCTTCAAAATCTTAGCAAAAGGGTGAACAATATGGTTCAGAGGATGGCTTTGAGATACATATCTATGGAACTTTATCACCGGATTATTACAGAAGTTGAGAAGTTTTCACCCAAGTTTGCATCAAGGATTCAAACAAAGTAATGGTCGATATATACTTATCGCCCTAAGCACCAGCAAAATGGCCGATGTAGTGTTGACATCGTACTTAGAACCAGCATGGAAGAAGTTATTTTTCGGCACGCTAGTTTGCCGAAAAACAGGGGGGCATGTGTTGACGCTCAAAAGTGACACAATCATAGAGGGTAGCTTTAAGTTATATCAAGACTAATTCAAACTTATGATTGGAGGTCACCTCCGGATGGCTCTCTTTAAGAAGATCGAGATGGATAAGAACATGGTAAAATACAGAGCTCTTATGCAATAGTTATGACAAGTTCAGAGATGTTTATGTTGACACCCGATTAAAGAATGGCATGAAACTCAATTAAGATCGCCTCTGATGGAAAACGTTTCAACACAAAAGTTGTGCGTCTCGTTGAAATGGTCGATTTTGGTATAAAAATCGTCCCAATCCGAGTTCGTATGCAAAAGTTAGAGACATCAGAATGCAGCCTTGCCAGGAGACAAAATATGGCGCGCCCCACCAGACACGTGTCTGATGGGTAGCGCCACCAATCGGCTATTTTCCGTGAGAGATTCGGCCCTCAAGATGGCTTCGAATTGAAAAACGTTCAATACAGAAGTTTTTCATCCTGTCAAAACGGTCAAATACGCTTTTGGGCTCATCTTCATCCGAGATCGTTTGTAATACAGAAGTTTTTCATCCTGTCAAAACGGTCAAATACGCTTTTGGGCTCATCTTCATCCGAGATCGTTTGTGGTCTGTGGGACCTAAAAACCGAACTGATGTTGCAGACTTACCTAAATCTAAGTTCGGTTAATTTTGGAAAGATTTGGATGTGATTTGGAGTTCTTTACTTGTACGGGAAGTCCATCCGCCTCTTATGTACCTAAGGGGTGACGGCCGATTGAACAACACACAATCGACAAATCAATCTATCATATTTTATCTTTACCTTTATCTTCTCCCTTTGTTCTTCTTCTTCTCGTTCTTCATTTGCAGGGTGCCGAACCTCGAGGCCCTAGGGGTGATCAGTTCGACCTAGGGCAGCCCATAGCCGCCGCGCCCTGACAGGGTCCGTCCCGGGCGCGTGGTGTTTCGGGTCTTCAAAAGCGCCCGCCAGATTGCTTGCGTACCGCGCTTCCGGTCGGGTCTCCTTCGACGTGAGCTGCGGTGCATCACCCTCGGCGTTGGAGGTACACGGTGACATGTTCGTGTGCGAACACCGAGTCTCACGACGGGAGGGATGTCGGCGACTGGATCGTGCAGCGTCCTTGAGTCGGCGAAGAAGCAACATGCGATGTTGGCATCGTGCACGCCCTCCCGTCCCCAGATACCCGCTACCGGCTTGAGGGCAAGCCGGCTGTCAAGGGGCAGGGGATGTCAGCCCCCTTGCTATCTTGGGTTGTTAGCGATGGATTGGCCTAGTCGGTCCGTTACAGCAGCGACTACAAGTACGAGAGTCAAGGGACAGAGGAGTAATCCGCGTAGGATCAGGTGAAACGGCACGGCAGCTCCCATCTCCTACCTCTGGTCCTCTTCCTCCTGTTCTTCCTGATTTCCCAAATCATGTACCTCCATTGCTGCTTGTAATCGAACTTGTATGTGTTAGGTTTAATCTTGTCATGTTTATGTATCTGCATATTTGCTTTAGCCATGCATGTAGCATAGGTTATGGAGTTCTAGTCCGGCGAGGTCTCCGGCTGAGTGCGCAAGGAAGGCGAGATGCTAGCTGCCGTGTGATACGGCGTGCAAGGTGTGATGCCGTGATGCTGTGCGAAGCAGCACTACCGTGAGATGCGGCATGCAGGCGCAAGACGGATGGAGCGGCTGGACAAATTAGTAGAGAAAATGGGTAAGTCGTCGTAGTTTGTTAGGATGCATGAGTCTTTAGTCGTGTGGCCATTGAGGAGCCTACAAAGGTGCTGAACTGGCCGAGTGATTTGGTCAAGTAGCTAGTGATAAGCATCATGCATGGGTTAGTTGGTTAGTGGCCGGGTATGCCGGTCAGCCTAGTGTGTGCATGCGTGAGTTAGTGGCTGGGTGTGGAGTCATTTGTACAGATTATTTAGGTTGATTAGATGAATGGAAGAGGAGGCCGAGAGGGCCAGAGGAAAATGTAGCGCCTGTGTATTTCACCGGGAGACAAGGCAAAGCTGGCTTTCTCCTTGGTGAAGTGTGTGTGTGTGTGTGTTCTTCACGATGTGTGTTGTTGAGAGAAACCAAGAGAGAAACTTGAGAGAGATAGAGGTTGAGTTGTGAGAGGCAGCTCGAGGTAGAAGAAGAAGCGGCGCTGCGAAAGGCGGCGCCAACAATTGGCATCAGAGCCTTGGTTGATCCGTGGCGGCGACGACGGTGGCGACGGCTATGGTGGCCGGCGTAGCGGTGGTGGAGGCTACGGCGGCGACCACATGACGGTCTCCATGCGAGATGGAGGCCGGTGGCGCGATAAGGTGGTGTTTGCCAGTGTTGATGCCGCGCGAACAAGTGGCTGCGGTGCGATGCCGCAAGAGGAGGCGGCGGTGCGATGCTGCCACAACAACGGTGAGATGCCGTTACAAGGAGAGGCGGTGCGATGCTGCCACAACAACGGTGAGATGCCGCTAAGAAGATGGACGACGGCGCGATGTTGTCACTCGAGTCGGTATGATGGCGATGACGGTGGTGCGATGCCATCGTCGCCATGGAGTGTTGGTGCGAAACCAACAAAATTGCAGCGTGATGCTGCAGCAAGACGGCGTGGTGACCGCTGCTGCGATGGCGTGGTTGAAGACATGATGGTGATGCCGAGTTCGGCACTGCGATGGAGTTGTCCACGACAAGGTGCACATGAGAAAATGTAGCGCCTTGTATTTAGTTCTAGTACTCCAAAAATATATACTCACCTCACGTTCCTATATAAGCTAGTCTGTTCGACTCTTCGTTGTGAGACTATCTTTATAGCACATACGTATTTGGGGGATCCACATGCCACATCACAATATTGTTGGGTCCTCTCCTCGCCTTCAATCCATCATAGCCAAAACAGCATACAATTTGTGGTAGATGATCCTTTTTGTTTTACTCGATCATTGGCCAAATACTTAGCTTGGCATGAGAGACATTGGGAACTACAAGTATACAGCAGCTTTCTGCACCTGAAAGCCACTTTAGCTTGAAGATTGGAGAACTAATAGGCTCAAGCCTGTCAACTTTATTGCAAGTGTGTGTAGTTGCATACGAAGAAGACGAAGAGCTAGGGCAGGCATCTCGTCGCCCCCCATACGGCTCATTCGAAACGCCACATGTTGTTGCAGTGAAAAACAAAGAGGAGGCAAAGATGATGCTCTGCCTTTCCTATTGCTCCTTAGTGTTGAGTATCCTAATTAGTTACGAAATATGAGATAGATTAGGATATGTTCTGGTTTGTCTTATACTTCAAGTAGATCATGCAGTCCTATATACGTATATGCCCACGAGGTTCAAGTAATAAACATCGATTTCACCAATCACTACTAGAGAAAAACCTAGCAGTAGCGCGGGTCAAATGCCTAGTAATAGCGCGGGCAACAACGCTACTAGTAAGACGCTACAGCTAACTTGTAGCAGTAGCGTTGTTTGTCCCACGCTACTGCTATACCTACTTGGCAGTAGCGTTGTCCCAACAAGCGCTACTGCTAGCGTTCGTCCGTCCAGCGCTACTGCTAAATAGTTGTAGCGCTTGAGTGCGGCGTTACTGCTTCCTGCTAAACAGTGCTACTGCTATATTTTCACATAATTTTTTTTTCTGCTACGTATTTGCGATGTTTTTGTATAGGTTTTATACAGTATTCTAATTATATCATAAACATGCAATATGCTCATCATATCATACACATAATAGTCTCATCATATCATCCAACACAAATCATGTCGTCTCATCATAATCACAATATAGCGATACAAGTTAACTGACATGTCTCGAATACAAGCAACTGCATGGTCATCACATACACATGTTTCATCATCTATATCTAAACAAAGATATAGAAGAAAAGGACGATCACTATGAGCAAGAGCGCGATAATATAGTAGTTTTTAAGGCGCCGGTTCCGATGCTTCTCTCGCGCTAGCGTCAACCTCAAATAACTATCTTCCGCTTCGGCTCTGCTATCGAACCCTCTGTGGCTGCCGCCCGAAAACTGGTGCACCTAGGCCTGACACTTAGGCCACTCGTCGTACACTCCTGAAACCTAACCTACGTATACGGCGTAGCACTTCTTCGCCATCGATGATCTATGTACCTGCATCGTCACATGAGTCGATAATATGCAACATATATACTTGAGCAACAGAAAGAGATAGAGTTAGCAAAAATAGAAGCAACATAGCATAAGCATAAATAACAAAGTTCATCGTACACAAAATGCCCTAACTAGAGCGATCTTCGCTAGTTGAGGAGGACGGTTTAATTACATCACAAAGTTTCGTCGTGCATAACTCAAAGTTTCGTCATAGAGAAAGTAGTGACTAAACGGACACATTGTCATATATCGTCAATCACTCCAACATGTCATGCCATCCATCCAAATCAGGGAGGAAGGATCCGAGCGAAGTGAGAGGCTTCAGGTCGAGATGCTGAGCGGCTACGCGTGTTTGGACGTCTTCCCGTGACATTTGCCCTTCTTCGTAGAACATCCCTATTTTTTCGAGGACTTCCTTCATGATGATTTGGGCAAGTTCACGCTGGATGTGATAGAACTCAGCTCGGAGTCGATGATCCGGGACATTTCCTAGTTTCTTTTCCCATTGCAGAATATTGGCATCGCCGGATCTAGGTGACATGCGAAGGTTCTGGCAATCCCGTCTGTACTCCAGCATGTGGTGGAGGACATAGAATCCATCACTGGGAGTACCTCTCGGTTGCTGGATGCAGCAGAAGTCGGTCTTATGGCCGAAGCAGGGCGCACGGTTCCTTGTCTTCTTGAGCGTGAGCTCTCCACCCTATAGGCCGTAGCTTAAGATAGCACTATCGAGAACAGACTTGATGTTGGTGTAATCCTTTTTCTTCATGTTCTTCGACGAGTCCAAGTAAAGAGCGTGGGAGAATCGGGGGTAAAGAATGATGAGGACGGTGCGCCCGTCGCTGCGCAAAATAAGTACACCTAAAATTAGCCTCCACGCGTGTAAATGAATGATTGAAATCGAAGGAAGGATATCCGTGGATGACTTACATGGGATGATAAGGCAGGAGAATCGTCTCCTTGTCCTTATTGTCGACCATGAAATCGGCGATGTAGTTCCTCGCATATTCACGGTGCTCTGGGCAGACTGCCAAGATGCCCTCGTGCATAAAGTATGGGTCAGCGACACAGATATAAGGTATTTGCTCAATCCTGATGATGTAGTTCACGTACAAGGTAAAAAGGCGGACGAACGTAAAATCCAGCTTTGTCAAGTGAAACATGTCGAAGATGTAATCGAATCGAAGGAAGAACTTTTCCGCGGGGAATGTGTGGACGTACAACCTTTGCTGCGGCACGTGAACCACGTAGAGCGGGTATCCTGGATATTTCGAGACGATAAGGCTTTTCTCTCTCCGTGGCACATCATCATGAAGTATCCTTAATTAGATTGCCGTCTATGGCCTCTACCGCTGCCTTAGGTAGGATCGGACCACCGGGGATATGGTATTTCGCCGCACCTTTGATAGGTATACGGTCTTCAACTCGAGGCTACGGAAGCGGCTGGCTCATAGAACCAACTTTGCCGTCATTTCGGCCTTTCTTCAGTCTCTTCCTATGCTTCTTTGCTACCGAAAGTGAGCCTATCATACCGTCCCTGACCACCGCCCCCAGTGTTGTTAGGCTCAGCAATAATGCACGACCCTCACGTTGTTGTTGCTAGGTTGAGGTGGCATCTGGAGACTTCTTGCAATCAGCCTTAAGACGTTCATCCTCTGGCAATTCAGGCATCAAATCATCATGATCAAACCTTGAGTCATACTGCTGAGCCATCAATCCTCCGTCGTCATAGCCGCCGGTATTGAGATACCGTAGAAGGTCATCATCCAAGTCCATGGCATCATGCATTGCTTCTTTGACGGCGGCGACGTCATCAGCCACTAATGGAGCCTCTTCCTCACGCCGTCCGCTGTCACCCGGCACGACAGGCGCCGCTAATTGGGTAGGTGAGGTGTTGGTGTTCATAACTTGCTGTGGCTGTTTGGTCGTGGGTGTGCTCCCGGCCGCCTCCAGACGAAGCAGACTCTTCAGCCACAATAGGACCCACTTCTTGCAATCGCCAACCCTCCGCGGGGTCTCGTCGTCATCTCCCCCTAGTGCTACCGGAGGAGTCAAATTCTCATGGCCCGGTTTGACACTGGCCACGGAAACCTTGAAGACGCTAGGGGGTATCGGCCGGCTGTGGAGCAATTGATCCTTCGGCTTCACTATCGTCGCCTTTACCACGTCCACCTTCTGGCCGCAGATGGTGTACAATATGGTCCACGGGGTTCCATCGGCCTGCAAAGACATGTCTGTGACGTGAGACATCCGAAAGGCAACGAAAATAGGAGATTATATATATATTGCAGAGGGCCGGTGTGACAGGTAGTTACTGTGAGGGCGTCGAGCTCAGCCAAAGACAAAGCCCCGCCGAGCACGCCAAAGACGGAGGACGGGCTGCTATGAGCAGGTGCGGTTGCGTGAGCAGGTGCTGGTGCAACGCTAAACGAGATGCTCCCGACGAAGCTAGGAAGGGGAAAGTCCACTGCCTCTTTATCTGGATTTTGCTTGGTCCAATTGATGACAGCCGGAATCAAGGCAACAAACAAAGATACCATTTCCTCTCTTGCGGCAGCTACCGATGCTTTGACTGCCTCGTTCAGCAACTCAGGTTTTATCGCTTCTCTGGTTTCAACTGATTTCTTATGGACCGCAATATCAACCTTCTTGTCGATGTTTATTTCATTTAACCTCCCTCTTTACTTTCTCTCCACGGCATCCTCACGGTAGTAGTGCTTCCACGTGGCACCGTCTCCGACGCCGTGCACGCGTCCATCCGACGGCCGAGTGTCCACCGGGAGTCTTTTCAATAGGTTCAAGGCCCGATTGAATGGGGTGTCTCACTTGGGCCTCGCCAATGCCTCAGACGGTGAGTCGCTTTTGGCCGCAATCCTATGCTGCTCTTTCTGCAAAAAGGAACGTGGATTGTTTACAAATGTTACTAAACATGTAGTCGAATTGATCAGAAGCTAAAATTAGGGGGTAAATTAATAATTACCAGTAGTCTCATGAAGTCATTCGTGACCGCGTGCGTTTCGTAAACCTTGTTGACTGGGTCCCAACGGAACCGGGCCCTGATGATGTCACGCTCCTGCGGGACGGTGAACTCCGCCAAGGGGTCTGGGATCCCCAGACTTTTGCGTTCCCCGTCCTTCTTGGCCCATATGGGCCTCTTCCCCGTGTAACCACGGCTTCCGAGGCGGTGGTACCCCATGTTCCTCTCTTTAAGCCCCTTCATGTGCTCCGACTTTTCTTTGGCAGCTTCGGCAATGCAATCCTTTTTGAATATTTCGAACTGCTTTTCCGTAATTGTCGGATTATTCTTTACAATCTCAGAGTAGGGTTCCTTTTTGACGATGATCCAATGTTTCACCCTTACTTTCCAGGCGGACAACGCGCCGCTAAACTTGCCCATGGCTTTGTTGTTTATCTTCTTCATTCTCGGGTCTTGCCATGGTCGAGTATATTTGATTTCATCCCGGCCCGGGAATAAGAATCTCTGGTGCAGCTTCTTTAGGAGGGAGTGCTCCATATTTGGTATCTTCCTTAATTTTTCATTGTTGATGGTGGCAGTTTCCCGTAGGATGCAGCCTACTTGATTGCCGTAGCACATGCGCACTTCCGCAGGCTCTGTTGGCTCGAAATTGCTGGGGTCCACTGCCGTGACCACCAGTCTAGTAGTACCGAGCTGGTTTGGGCATCGTATCCTCTTCGGTTTCGGTTCTATACCGGCTAATTTGCCAGCATCGGCGCCGGTCTCGGTCTCGGCGCCGGTCTCGGTCTCAGTTTCGGATGTGACACGGGGGTACTGCAACAACCGTTGCTCCTCCAGATAGTTCAAATAGTCATCTGCCGCCTCGTAGACGTTGCAATTACCAGAACCCTCTCCTTCATTGTTGCTAGCCATGTTTCCTACGATTAAGTCTAGTCGATTAATTCTAGACCAAATAAAACGAATAATGACATAAAAATGGCCATTGTTTTGCCGGAATGTTGATTCATTCCCGTTGCGGCAAATTCTGGGCACTCGATATGTCCTAGTTTGTAGCACAAGTCATGCCGAAATTCATGGAAAATTTTGGCATGACCTTTGCTAAAAAGTGGACAAATCGAGCCCGTGACATTTGCCGGAATGAAAATGAATCAACGTTCCTGCAAAACATAGGCCACTCAGAATCATTCGACACCACAACACATGTCCAAATATACACGAGCAACCACATGTCCAAATTCCACAAGCTAATTCAAAAACTAAGCTTAGAAGAAAATTCAGTTAACTACTAATAGAACAATATTCAGTTAACTTTAGTGCTTTATAGTGACGAAATGAAAAAAAAAATCAGTTAACTACTAATTTCATACTTTTAGGTCATTCATTTAACTTCACCTAATTAACCTACTGTACCACCACTACTAGCAGCACTACTAACCTAATTAACCTAGTAAAACCCTACTGCCCTAACTAAAAAACATCTAGTTAACATCTACTAGTACCACTACTGCCCTAACCAAATTAACATCTACTAGTACCACTATATAATACTAGCAGCACTGCTACAACATTTTCTTTATTTTGTTCTTTTAAAAAAATATTTATAAAAAAACCCTAATTAAACCCTACTGCCCTAACTAAAATTTTGCTCAAACCCTATTGTCCTAGTTAGACCCTACTGCCCTAACTAAAATTTTGCTCTAAACCCTACTGCCCTAGTTAAACCCTACTGCCCTAACTAAATTTTTGCTCTAAACTAAATTTTTGCTCTAACCTAGCCAACCTAGTTAACCTAGCTAGTTAACCTAATTAACCTAGCTAGTTAACCTAGTTAGTTAACCTAGCTAGTTAACCTAGCTAACTAACCTAATTAAACTAGTTAACCTAGCTAGCTAGTTCTCTGTTAAATCCCTAGTCCATGAGAGAGAGGAGGGATGGGGGGCTTACAGAGGATACTCGGGGAGGCGGCGAGGGCGGCTCCGGTGACCGCGAGGGAGGCAGTGGCGGTGAGGGAGGTAGGGGTGTCGAGGGTGGCTCCGGTGGCGGCGATGGCGGCTCCGGTGGTGTTGAGGGCGCGCGGCTCCGGTGGCGGCGATGGCGTCTCCGGTGGTGTTGAGGGCGCGCGGCTCCGGTGGCGTTGAGGGCACGCGGCTCTGGTGGCTCCAGGGGCGTCGACGGCGGCAGGAGACGGCGAGGGAGGCAGCAGCGGTGAGGGACGCAGGAGACAGCGGCAAGAGCAGACGAGAAGAGAATGGGGAATTGAGGGAAGGAGGGACGCCCGCGTAGGGCTAAGTCAAACTTAGCAGTAGTGCGGGTACCAAACCGGCGCTATAGCTAACTTAGCTATAGCGCGGGTCCTACTGCTACATTAGCTATAGCGCTTGTCGCAAACAAGCGCTACTGCTATGCCTTTCTCCTTTATTTTTCTTTTTCTTTTATTTTTCTTTATATTTTCTTTTTTTACTTTCTTCTTTTTCTATTTCTTTTCATTTTCATTTACTTTTCTATTTGTTTTTCATTTTATTTCCTTTTTCTTTTTGGTTTATTTTATTTTCATTTATTTGGTTTACTTTTAGTAGCAGCGTGGGCTAAAAAACATAGCAGTAGCGCGCTCTTGCAACACGCGCTACTGCTATGTGGGGCCCGCCATGTGGCACGGTGCAAACTTAGCAGTAGCGCTCTCCCCTGAAAACGCGCTACTACTATACACTTAGCAGTAGCGCGTGTTCTTCGAGATCGCTATTACTATACCTAGTCTGTCGGCAACAGTGTGGGAATTATAGTAGTAGCGCGTTTTTCTGGAGCCTAGCAGTAGCGCCCTGTGTGACCCCACGCTACGGGTAAGTAGCAGTAGCGCGTAGTTTTAACCAGCGCTACTGATAATCATCTGTGTATAAGCTTTTCCCTAGTAGTGAATTCTCTCTCTATCCCTTTATCAGCCTAACCGATCCAAATCCTAGCCGCCGCCGCCGCTTCCGTTCCGTGCCGCCCCCTAGGCGGGTGGTCGCCATGATCGCCATCGGGGACTGCACTGCTCGTATCTTGGGTTCGTCCGCCGGACGTGTTGATGGGATGCTCTAGAGAGTCTTTTCCCGATCCTTTGATCTGGATTTTTCTCTCTTTCACCGGTCATCTTGATCGACGTTTCTTTTTAATTTTGCGATCTAAAATCTGTTTGCGTCGCCCGTCACCACTCGTCTACTTTGCGCGCGCCTCTACTTCAACCTTGGCTGACACTGCACCAGCCTCCGCCAGTCCGCCTCGTCCCGGTGCGTCTCTAGCGACTTCAGTGACAACGGCGCGGGTGGCCTGATGCTTCGTCTCCAGGCTAGCTTCGGTTTAGTGCTCACGTGCATCAGCTCGTTGCATGCACGATGCAATGTGCTGGACGACGATATTTTGGAGATCAAGAGCGGAATCCGATCTGAATCACGTACTGCGCAGGTTTGGCTGCTCGCACGCGTTGCATCCTATGCGGGTGCTGCCGCTTGCAAGCCTGGCGTCCCTGCATAGCATGTGTCTCTGCCAGGTCATACTCCTGCCACATCCGAGCCCGTGTGACACGTGTTGCGGATACCTCGTCGACATCTTTGTTTTCTCGGTCTTGCTCATCTTGACTATGGTCTGATCAACCGTATACGCTGTCTAAGCTGGATCCCATAAAAATCGATCATAGAGTATTTGCAATCCGCTATCGGTTGAGCAACGAGCTGCCGCTGCATCGTCCCGTCGGACTGCATTGCCGCCGCCCGGTGGTTTCCCAAGGTTGCATCGACCCACACGCTGTCGCTGCGTCACCACTTCAGATCGTAGTGTTGTGGCACGTGGTCCACCGCCACCCCAAGAATGTCTGCTCCAGGCCGTCCGCGTGGCTGCCCCGACCCTCGAGCTGCCGCGTCGTCCCATCAGGCTGTAGCAAGCGTGGCTCGCGGTCCCTGCCGCTGCCATGAGGTCTTCCCTTCGTCGGCCCGATTCGCAGGCTGACGCTGCGTCGCCCCTTCCGGCCGTAGCGCCACGGCACGCGGTCCACTCCGCCATCCCCGAGTGTTGACTTCTATGTGGTATGTGCCGCGCAGCTTCCCTAGGCGCGGGAACGCCAATGTCCGCGTCGGTCTTTATCACACTTTTGGGTTCCTCGCCAACTTTGAGCATCGCCGCCGCGGTCTTAACCTAGCCACCGCCGCCACTCTTCTTCCGCCACCGACGCTGCTACCCATGTAGCGGCGCCACCGCCATCCACCTCTTCTTCTTCGTCCAGCACCAGCTGATTGTCAGCGTTGTCGTCATCTTCCCCGATCACTTCATCTAATCCAACAACCGTGGTCGGCATCGGCACCTTCTACCCCACGCCGACTGGCGCCGCAATCGTCATCGAGCCCTCCTCTGCTGGCCCATCCTACATGGCGTACAGCTCGTGCAGGTTCCCATCTACGCATGCCCGGTGTTGCTAACACCGATGCGTGCCTTCGTCCACGACGTGTCCCTAGGCTTGGCAAACCCGGCACGACTCTCGTCAACAACATCTTCTTCCTAGCGCATCACTACCTCGACATCACTGCGCCCATGAGTAAATCGGCGCCTCCTTGCGCCCGCGGCTCCACGGCGACATCCTCGACACCGGCTACCCCGACTCGACATCGACCACGGCGTTCTTCGCACGGCTACACCACCCTACGCTCTCAACTATCTCGACAATGACATAAAGGTCTACCGCCTTGGTTGAGCAACCTCGTCGGTTTCCCCTCTAGCCACGACTTCCGCGATATATCGACCGTTATGACTGTGGGGGTATCCGTCGGCTTACCTTCGGATTCTTCTCCAGTCTCACCGTCTGCGCCGCTATCGTTCTGACTGCGGGAGGATGTTGAGTATCGTGATTAGTTAGAAAATATTAGATAGACTAGGATATGTTCTGACTTGTCTTGTACTTCAAATTGATCATGCACTCATATATATATGTCCACGATTCTCAAGCAATAAACATCGCTTCCATCAATTCTTTCTCTGTTAGTTTCTCATAGACTTTGGCAGCCCCATGGTTTGTCCCGGCACGAGCTGTCCCGGCAGAACTCTTCTACAGTTCTACGGACAGCATGGCTCTAGGAGACTGCTCGAAATCTGTAACGACCACACAACACCAACAGAACAGTGCAGCTCCCAGTAGACAGGGCACACCGGAGTTACTAGATTTTTATTTTTCTGAATTTGATACGTTCAATGTTTCATCGCACCAAGGTTTCAGGCAACCATTTCTCATCCTTTCCAAAACTAATTTATAAAGATTTAGTTCGAAATAGTACCTTTTTTTACTAAATACAATAGTACAGTACATTATTTTATGCACAATGAAGACTTTTTTTCCGAAAGAGAGAGCGCTAACCTAAATTAATGTGTACCTAACCGGATGGAAAGAGAGGGAGCTACTTGCCTAAAAGAGAGTTCCAGGAGATCTTCTTTGACTACGAGAATGACCCTGCCACAACTGATCTCTGACGCTGCACTCACTGATATGTCGAAAACATTGTGCAAAAAACAACAGCCCCAAGAACCTCTGTTTCTAAATGAAAGACGTTTTGACAGTTCAATTTGAACTGCCAAAACGTTGAACTGCCAAACATCTTATATTCAGGAATAGAGGGTGTACGTTACAAAGATCATTGTGCATGAGATCCAAGTGCTTGTAATACCAGCTTAATGACCCGTGGGATTCTGTACCCAGCTTGGACATGTATATGCACAGACCAGACCGGCGTATGACACTACGACACATGTCTTAGTTCTGTTGTGTGACGACCCGACTTAATCGTGCATTAATTATACACGCAAATGCACATGATTAAGCCTAAGGACTCACTTTAAGATATCACAACACAACTCTAAAACATAAATAAAGTCATACAAGCTTTATATTACAAGTCAGGGCCTCGAGGGCTCGAATACATAGCTCGATGGCATACAAGTGTCAGCGGAAGCATCAGATATCCGGGTACAGATATATTACAGAACAGAGATAAGCCTTCACAGAGGCGGGGCAAAGCAAAATACTACGATCGAAAGGCGTAGGCCTCCTGCCTAGGACCCTTCGAATCCTACTCCTGGTCGTCAGTCGGCTCCTCGTAGTAGTACTCGCCGGGAGGGTAGTAGTAATAGTAGCCGTAGTCGTCGACGGGGGCAACTATCTCAGGGGCTCCTTCATCTGGTGGCGACAATTGGATATGGGGAGAAAAAGAAAATAAAGCAAACGTCAGTACTCATCCGAAGTACTCAGCAAGCAAGGATCTACACTACATATGCAACATTTTCAAAGGAGGCTGTATATATGGACTGGGCTACAGAAATGCCAGAATAGAGGGGAAAACCAAGTCCTATCGAAGACTAGCATCTTCAATCATCTCCATCGGTCTTGCAGCATTAGAAGAGTGCAGATTACATAATGTAAAGTATAGTAGTGTCATCAACCTCGGCCAGTGATTCTTCCTCGACTCCCTGCGAGAAAGCAATCCCAGAGCCATACTATCCAGTTCATCTCAAGTCACCAGTTCTAGTTGTACCGATCGGGATACAACTCCGAGTGTCCGTTACCGTAGGACAGGCTATCGATAGATTAGTTCTTTCCCTGCAGGGGTGCACCATCTTACCCACCACGCTCGCTTAACTCCGGCCGAACACACTTTTCTGGGTCATGCCCGGCCTCGGCTAAGCAAAACACGCCGCAACCCGACCTAAGCTCTAAAGAGAGGTCAGCACGCCGTACTAACCTATGCCCCCAGGGGTCTTGTGCCTTCGCCCTGGGAACCCTGCACGTTGCGAGGACGTTTCGGAAGCAGACCTAGCAACCCCTTATACAAGCGCAGTTGTGTTCCCAGTCCAATCCAAAACGGGCCGCTCCTCGCTGACGTCAATAGAGCTTCGGCTGATGTATACGACGCAGAACGCCCATACTATGCCCACATGATGGTTAGTGCTATCAGGCCAGAGGCCCCTCGGATCAAATATTCAAACCGTTAGTGAATTAGGAGCGCGCGGTAACGAGCAGAGACCCACGATCGATGTGACCCTGTCGCCCCGCCTCGAGGGCTTGCGGCAAGGGCTAAGAATGCCCGGCCACGCCTCGTAGTTAACTCGCGGGCACCTCCCAGGTCAACCCGTCTCCACATCACTGCGCATTCATGCTCGCGCGGGTACCCCTCAGGGCCGACCCGTCTTTAGTATCATGGTTCAATGTTCAGTCACAGTAACCAAAGTCTCCGTGTGTCTGACACCAATAGGGAACCCTGAGGAATCACCCTCGACGGAATCCCACTTGATGTTATCGTCAAGGTGAACGAAGGAGGAATCACCCTCGACGTCCACACTTGAGGTGTTGCACGACGGCGTCGGTGTTGGGGGTGGTGTAGGAGGAATCACCCTAGCTTACCATGACCAGCTAACTAACCTACAAGGTTATCATCAGAAGTGCTGACGAGGTATCACCCTCGGCACTCGATATTAACCCAGTAGTGTCGAGCACTTTAAGGGGGAAGTGACGTACGGTGCCAGGGTCTGATCTTCGATCCCGTTGCTCGGGTCTTTTGAGAGTCCAGCGGGGCAGTCGGGACAAGTGGGTCTCTGATAGGGCTCTATCCATCCTATACTAAACAGTTTAGGATAGCAGGCAGGTATCAATAGTAGTCTACAATAAACAGGCTATGCAACAGAAGTAGGATAACAGTAGCAACAGTATCTTCTAATGCAAGCATAAGAGAGAAGAGAGTGGGCGATATCGGAATGCTCAAAATGGGGGTGCTTTCCTGTCTGCTCGACGGCAAGGGCAAGGTCATCAACTGCGTCGTCAGGCTCCTGAGCAGCGTCGACCTCGGGAGCTACGTCGACGTCGGGGTCTACCGAGAGAGAAGAGGGGGAGGAAACAAGTAAATACACAGCAACGATGCAATACAGGGCATGCTACGTCTATGATGAAGTGCAGGGTTGCCTGAAGTATGTCTAAGTCATTTTTAGTTATTTTAGGATTAAGGTGGAATTTATTTACCGGTGATTATGCACTATTCATCTACCAGAATCGGGCTCGGAGTTACGAGTTCTCCTATGTAGGAGGTTCCGACAATGGAACAGACGACATGATTAGATTCGTCTCGTCGTTCTGAGCAAGTTTCATGTTTTAAGTTTTTCAATCCGAGCTACGGTTTAAAAGTTATGTATTTTCGAAGTTTAAATGATTTTCTGGAATTATTTTAATTAACAGAAAATGATATATGACGTCAGCATGATGTCACTGTGACGTCAGCAGTCAACAGCGGCTGACCAGGGTCAAACCTGACATGTGGGTCCAGTGTTAAGGCTAACAGTGAGTTAATCTAACTAAATGGGTTAATAAGGGGGTGGGCCCAAGGTGTCAGTGGGTGATTAAACTAAACTAATTATTTTTATTAATTAAATTCGTTCATTAGCTTAATTAGCGTGGGGCCCACACGTCAGCGACTGGGGCTGCCCAGTCAGCACGTTGACTGGGTCAACCCAGTCAACGGAGCCCCCCGGACCCACTAGTCATTGACCCAGGGGCGGGGCCCATCTGCGCCACGTCGGCGACGACGCCGGGACGAAGCTGGCGACCAGAGTTCGTGGCGGTGCGTCTCCGGAGCTCGTCGGAAATGCGCTACAGGGGGTTGTTTCGCGCGTAGTTAGGTTCATTCGAACGGGCTTTCGTTCACGCATCGTTCTGCGGCGGCGGCTTGACCGGAAATGGCCGGAGACGGCGGTGGCGAGCGGCGGAGCGGACGCCGGAGTTCGGCCTCTTGGGGAAATGGAGATAGGAGGCACGGGGTGACATCCGCGCGTGCTCACAGGACCCGCACGAGCTCCAGGAGCTCGATGTTGGGCTCGGATGAGCAGGACGGTGACTGTGGTCACGGCGGTGAGATGCTCGGCGGTGGCGAGCTTACGGCATCAACGGCAGCTAGCTACAGGCAACGATGGACAGCGTAAAGCGACGGAGAAGGAGATGGGAGCTCACCGAGCGGCTACGAAAAGCCCTTGGTGGCTTAGGAGCAGCAGAACGGCGGGGCTCGTCGGAGAGGCGTCGGCGATCCGAGGAAGAAGACGGCTCGATCCCGGCGTAGCAGGGCTCTACTGCTTGCGCCCGGGGTCGAGGACGATGTAGTCGAGGTCAACGGAGGCGACAGACAGGACGGTGAGGCGATGTAGTGGCTGTGGCCGCGTGGACGATGGCGAGCGGCGGCGACCACGCTCGGGCGTCGGCGGATCTGAGGCGAGGGAGTGACAGAGGAGGAGGGGAAATGGATGGAGAGGCCAGGGGGGAGGCACTGGACGTCCTTATCCCCTCGCAGCGTCGGTGGCTTTGAGGCCGTCGCCGTGTCGACGTCCGGACGGTGCGCGCGCGCGTCGACCACCGGTGCAGTGACACGGGGAGGAGGAAGAAGGTAATGGGCTAGGTGGGCCGTGGTCGGGGCACTGTGCACTTAGGCCCAGTGCACAGTGCCTCGTTTTATTTTTCTGTTTTTGTTTTCTATTTTTCTTTTATTCTTTTCTGTTTTGAAAAAGTTAGGCCACTTTTGCACTTCGGTAAAATGTGGGACTTGTCCCCAATATTACAATGCAACATTACCTTTCACCAAAAATCGGTTTGGGCAAATTTGGATTTCATTTGAATTTGATATGATTTTAAATGTATTAAATATGGCTATTTTGGTGCTGTTTCATATTGTTTGAGTCATTTAATTAATCCAAATATTACTGGTGATATTTTCATGAGTGCGTGTGGAATATTTGCTATTTAGTGAACATTTTTGCAACAGTGTTTGAGCAAATTTATTTTGCACTTTTGAATTTGAGTTGATTTCCAGAATAGAGTTTGATTTATTTTGGTTAACCACTAAGTTTAAGCACTGCAAATGATATGACTTGGCATTATTAGCAGTAGATCACAGTGGCTAAAACACAGGGGTGTTACAAGTTCTCCTCCTCTAAAAGAAATTCTCGTCCCGAGAATTTAGGAGGTAGAAGGAAAGAGGTCGGGATATTCTTCCCGAAGATGATCCTCGCGTTCCCAAGTGGCTTCATCTTCAGTGTGATTCGACCACTGCACTTTCAGGAACTTGGTCGTCTTCTGACGAGTTCGTCGTTCAGCTTCATCGAGGATGCGGATCGGATGCTCCTTATAAGATAAATCATCTTGCAACTCAAGCATCTCGTGATCCACTGCGCGGTGCGGAGATTCCTTGAAGCATTTACGAAGTTGCGACACGTGGAAAACATCATGAATATGAGAGAATTGTGGCGGCAACTCCAATTTATAAGCCACTTGTCC
This sequence comes from Thinopyrum elongatum, assembly GCA_011799875.1. Classification (NCBI taxonomy): domain Eukaryota; kingdom Viridiplantae; phylum Streptophyta; class Magnoliopsida; order Poales; family Poaceae; genus Thinopyrum; species Thinopyrum elongatum. The sequence goes on along the minus strand of CM022303.1, from coordinate 597,159,261 downwards.
ACGTCTGGCAACTACGCGGAAAGGTCCAATATAGCGAGGAGCTAGCTTGCCCTTGATTCCGAATCGACGGGTGCCCTTCATCGGCGTGACACGAAGATAAGCTTGATCACCTGGTTGATAAGTCTGACCCCATCGCTTGCGATCTTAGTTGCTCTACTGGCACTGAGCCGCCTTGAGATTTTCTCGAACAATTCTGACTTGTTCTTCGGCATGTTGAATAATGTCCGGTCCAACGAGTGGTCGTTCCCCAGTTTCTGACCAACTCAGAGGGGTTCGACACTTACGGCCATAAAGCACTTCGAAAGGTGCCATTTTCAGGCTGGCTTGATAGCTATTGTTATAAGAGAATTCGGCATACGGGAGAGATTCTTCCCACTTCTTACTGAATTATATAACACAAACGCGAAGCATGTCTTCAAGCACTTGATTTACTCGCTCTACTTGGCCTTGGGACTGAGGATGATAAGCTGAACTCCATGTAATGTGAGTCCCCATAGCTTCTTGGAAACTTTCTCAGAACTTGGACGTGAAAAGACCGCCACGGTCCGAACTGATCTCCTTCGGAATACTGTGGAGTGAAACGATTCTGGAGATATACAGCTCTGCTAGCTGGCTAGCAGTGATAGTCTCCTGGACAGGTAGGAAATGAGCAACTTTGGAAAGTTGGTCGACAACGACAAGAATAGCATCGTGACCTTTCTGAGACTTGGGAAGACCAGTAATGAAATCCATTTGCACTTTATCCCACTTCCACAAAGGAATAGGGAGTGGTTGAAGAATTCCAGCCGGCTTCTGATGTTCTGTTTTCACGCGACGACATACGTCACATTCAGCAACATATCGAGCAATGTCCTGCTTCATTCTAGACCACCAGTACCTCTGTCGAAGATCGCGATACATCTTGGTACTACCCAGATGGATAGACAGCGGTGTATCATGCGCTTCTTTCATAACCTTATCAGTCATAAGCTCGAAGCGAGGTACTACGATGCGGTCTCTGAAATATAATGTTCCATCTTCAGCAATTGAGAAATCCCGGTACTTATCAAGGTGAAGCTCTTTCTTCATCAAGTCAATTTCAGCATCTTTGGCTTGCGCTTCCTTAACAGCCTTTTGAAGGTCTGGCTGTACCACAAGGTTATTAAGAGAACCCTGGGGAACAATTCGCAGATTCAGCAGACTCAATTCTGCATAAAGACGAGGTTGAGCTCGCCTAACCATGAGATTGTTGTAATATGACTTGCGGCTTAAGGCATCAGCCATCACGTTAGCCTTGCCAGGGGTATATGAAATACCACAGTCATAGTCCGTAATCGTTTCCAACCATCGTTGTTGGCGAAGATTAAGATCCGGTTGGGTGAACAAGTACTTCAGACTCTGATGATCGGTATAAATCTCACACCGATTACCCAGAAGATAATGTCACCACTGTTTCAACGCATAGATCAAAGCAGCAAGTTCAAGATCATGCACTGGATAATTTTCTTCATGTGGACGCAATTGACGTGAAGCATACGCAATTACTCTTCGTTCTTGCATTAGGACACAGCCTAATCCCTGACAAGAGGCGTCGCAATATATGACAAAGTCCTTGCGAGAATCAGGAGGAGCAAGCACTGGAGCAGAAGTAAGCTTGTCCTTGAGGGTCTGGAAACTTTCCTGACATTTGTCAGTCCACTCCAACTTGACGCCTTTGTGGAGCAGATTAGTCAGGGGCTTGGCGATCTTGGAGAAGTTCTCGACGAATCGACGTCAATAACTGGCTAGACCGAGAAAGCTTCGGACTTGCTTGGCATTCTTCGGAGGAGTCCAGTCAATGATAGCCTGAACACGCTCCGGGTTAACGGCAATACCGTCCTTGGAAATCACATGTCCAAGGTAGGTCACTTCAGAAAGCCAGAATTCACATTTGGAGTACTTGGCATACAACTTGTGTTCTCGAAGCCTCTCTAGAACAAGGCGAAGATGTTCGGCATGTTCTTCCTTATTCTTCGAATATACTAGGATATCATCCAGATATACCACGACGAACTTGTCGAGGTAATCCATGAATATATAATTCATCAGACGGGAGAACGTAGCTGGAGCATTCGTCAGACCAAATGACATGACGGTGTATTCATAGGAGCCGTATCGAGTAACGAATGCAGTCTTTGGAATATCCTCTTCGCGGACACGGATCTGGTGATAACCCAACCTCAAGTCGAGTTTAGAGAACACCGAAGATCCAGCAAGTTGATCATATAAGTCATTGATCCGTGGAAGCGGATATTTATTCTGAATGGTTGCCTGGTTGATAGGACGGTAATCTTGAACCAACCTATTCGTACCATCTTTCTTCTTGACAAAGAGAGACGGTGCTCTCCCCAGGCAGAGGAACTGGGACGGATGAAGCCCTTCTTAAGTGATTTATCAATTTTTTCCTTAAGCTCAATAAGGTGGTGCGGTGGCATCTTGTAAGGATGCTTCGCAATTGGAGTGGTGCCAGGCTTCAAGTCGACGACGAACTCGACAGCTCTAGCAGGAGGTATTCCTGGAAGTTCTTCTGGAAAAACATCCGGGAAGTCACAGACAACTGGGATGTTCTTGATCCCCTCAAGCGGAGAAGCGTTCAACGCGTTCAAGGCATAAATCTGAGCCTCAGCGTTCTGGGTGAGGTGAGCTTGATAATTCACTATCTCATTCGATGGGTGCAGGAGGTGTACAACTTTAGTAGCGCAATTGATTGAGGCATAGTGAGCCTTCAACCAATCCATTCCCAAGATAAGATCAATCTTGGAAGAACTCAGGATAATTGGGAGTGCCTGAAATTTCAACCCCTCAATTTCAACAGTGACTTCGGGGCTGAACAGGGAGGCTCGACATCTACCCGCAGGAGTGTCAACCCCTAATGGATGATGTAGGTTGTCACACTTAACGCCATGCATTAATGCAAAGTCTTCCGACATGAATGAATGCGATGCTCCTGAATCAAATAAAACAGATGCAGGTACGGAATTAACAAGAAGTGCACCCATCACGGTTTCAGGTTGATCTTGAGCTTCAGCCATGTTGACAAGGTAGTTCTGTCCACGACCATAAGAAAGTCTGACATTGTTGTTACGCTGCTGAGGAATTCCATGACCATTACCTCGGCCAGCAGAAGGCAGAGCTAATTGATTCTGATTTTGAGAACAATCTCTGGCGCGGTGACCTGGCTGGCCACACTTGAAGCATAGTCCACTGTCAGGACGTGGTGCAGGAGCTCGAGGTGGCAGAGCTCGAAGAGGCTGCCTCGGTGGTGGAGGAGGCAGACGAGGTGCAGCATAAGAAGGCCTGTTCACAGGAGCTGCTGGACGGTACATGCTCTGAGGTATCCAGATGCGGCGCTTCTGGGAAGACGAGCCCGCCTCACGGGTGCGTCTGGTTGCTTCCTTGTGCTTCTTCAGACCAGTTTCAACCATGATAGCCTTATTCACCAAGGTGGCGAAATCAGGATAGTCTTGAAGGAGCAGAGCTAACTGAATATCATGATGCAGCCCTTCACGAAACTTCTCCTGGCTTCGGACATCAGTGGGGATGTCTTCTTCAGCGTAGCGAGACAAGTCAAGAAACTCGCGCTGATAAACTTCCACAGTCTTGTTACCTTGAACGAGACTACGGAACTCAGCCTTCTTCCGGGCTATGACAGCTTGAGGAATGTAGCGGGCACGGAAAGCAATCTTGAATTCTGCCCAAGTGACGACGGTACCAGGTGGTAGGGTCTGTCGGTGAGTGGCCCACCATTGTGATGCAGGACCCTTCAGAAGGTATGTCGCAAAGGTGACATAATTGGCCGGGGCGACATCAGCAGACTCCATCTCATAAGAGATGTCACGCAGCCAGTCATCGGCATCCAGCGGGTTGACTGTGTTGCGAAAGAACGACGGGTTGAGTCGCATAAATTCTGGCAAGGTGATGGAAGGTGGCGGTTGGTCATCATTAGGACGAGGGAATTGTTGCATAACCCCCGTCATGAACTGACGGTTGAGATCAAACTGTTGCATCATTGCTGCCATATAGTCAGGCGGTGGCGGCGGAGGTGGATTGTTGTCACCCATACTGCTAAATCAACAGGGGTAGTTTAGCAGAAGCCACGGCGAGTATTTAGTAACAAACATGATGTAACACGACGGAATTTAAGTAGTACAGCAGATGCTTAATAGTAGTCATTAAGTCATACAGATCCATACAGAGTCGGTTACATTCGGGCAGCATAACGGCGCAAATTCAAAAGCTAGACATGCTAGGCGGCACGCAGGCTCGCGGTAAGGAAGTACACAACGAGACATAGCAAAGGCTACATCAATGTCGGAGAAAACCACAAAAACGGGGTAGCTGCGAGTGCGGATGACGGACATTCGTCGCAGAAGGATCCTGTGCTCCATGTGCACTCTGATGCAGAACCCGGTCTCGAGCGGAAAGAAGAGGTCCACGTGCAGGCGTGTGACCTCCCACAGCAGGCCAATCGATCCCTGATGGCATCTCGGTCCTACTCGGGTAACGAATGTGCTCCGGATGTATCCCTGCATGAACAGCTGGTAGCAACTGCATCATAGCCTCGTAGAGTCATGCTCGAGTGGCAAACAACTCGACAGCAAGAGCGCGAACGGTGCGATCCAGAGCATGAGTACACTGAATCAGAACTCGTTGTTCGTAGCGACAAGGTCGTACGGGGCACAGACAGCTGTGTAGTATCCAGTAGCATCTCCAGCAGGGGCATACGGAATGTACCGATACTCAGAGGCATCCAAGTCAGCGCTGAACTGTCCTCGAAGACGTGCAACAGCAGAGTAGGCGGCATCATGGACTGCCATCTCAATCGTCACGCCAATACCGTGGAAAAGGTGTAGCTCAGTGTCAGAGTCATCCTGCTGATCGTAGATGCGAACATCAGCATAGTACTGCTCCTGGTTGAACTCACGATAAACCTCGTAGACCATGTACTCGGGGCACCAGCGGTATCCTAGCCTGATCAAGAGGGCGATTAGAACAGCTGGAAACCCAGGGACGTCTCGAGCACAGGTGCGAAGCACAAGCTGTGTCGTAGGGCGCGGGGGAAACAGACGGTCCATCTGAAACAAAGAAGTTCAGGGTTGTGATATGACAATGAGAAATGTATCAGATCTCGAATTGAAAGGTTAAACAAAACAATGGAAAGGAAAATGATTATTAGACTAATCAGATCAATGACAGGGAAATCGCACAGAATTCCAGCTCTCCGGATGGATGGAATTTACGAGATCCTAAGTGTCGATATTAGTAAATTTATTAAACCCGAATAAAAGAGAGGTTAGAGTCCCAGAGTAAAGATCGAGGAATAAAAGATCCTAGTACCACCCAGTTGGCGACGTGGGCCCGTAAGCCACACAGCTAAGTTAGTAAAATAGTTTTCGACCACTGGACTCAACTTCGGCCAAGGAATTGGATAGGGGGATTCCTAGAGGCAGTCGGCTCTGATACCAACCTGTGACGACCCCGACTTAATCGTGCACTAACCATACACACAAATGCACATGATTAAGCCTAAGGACTCACTTGAAGATATCACAACACAACTCTAAAACATAAATAAAGTCATACAAGCTTTATATTACAAGCCAGGGCCTCGAGGGCTCGAATACATAGCTCGATGGCATACAAGTGTCAGCGGAAGCATCAGATATCAGGGTACATATATATTACAGAACAGAGATAAGCCTTCACAGAGACGGGGCAAAGCAAAATACTACGATCGAAAGGCGTAGGCCTCCTGCCTGGGACCCTCCGAATCCTACTCCTGGTCGTCAGTCGGCTCCTCGTAGTAGTACTCACCGGGAGGGTAGTAGTAGTAGTAGCCGTAGTCGTCGACGGGGGCAGCTATCTCAGGGACTCCGTCATCTGGTGGCGACAATTGGATATGGGGAGAAAAAGAAAATAAAGCAAACGTGAGTACTCATCCGAAGTACTCAGCAAGCAAGGATCTACACTACATATGCAACATTTTCAAAGGAGGTTGTATATGTGGACTGGGCTGCAGAAATGACAGAATAGAGGGGGAAAGCCTAGTCCTATCGAAGACTAGCATCTTCAATCATCTTCATCGGTCTTGCAGCATTAGAAGAGTGCAGATTACATAATGTAAAGTATAGTAGTGTCATCAACCTCGGCCAGAGATTCTTCCTCGACTCCCTGCGAGAAAGCAATCCCAAAGCCATACTATCCAGTTCATCTCAAGTCACCAGTTCTAGTTGTACCGATCGGGATACAACTCCGAGTGTCCGTTACCGTAGGACAGGCTATCGATAGATTAGTTCTTCCCTGCAGGGGTGCACCATCTTACCCACCACGCTCGCTTAACTCCGGCCGGACACACTTTTCTGGGTCATGCCCGGCCTCGTCTAAGCAACACGCCGCAACCCGACCTAAGCTCTAAAGAGAGGTCAGCACGCCGTACTAACCTATGCCCCCAGGGGTCTTGTGCCTTCGCCCTGGGGACCCTGCACGTTGCGAGGACGTTTCGGAAGCAGACCTAGCAACCCCTTATACAAGCGTAGTTGCGTTCCCAGTCCAATCCAAAACGGGCCGCTCCTCGCTGATGTCAATAGAGCTTCGGCTGATGTATACGACGCAGAACGCCCATACTATGCCCATGTGATGGTTAGTGCTATCAGGTCAGAGGCCCCTCGGATCAAATATCCAAACCGTTAGTGGATTAGAAGCGCGCGGTAACGAGCAGAGACTCACGATGGATGTGACCCTGTCTCCCCGTATCGAGGACTTGCGGCAAGGTCTAAGAATGCCCGGCCACGCCTCGTAGTTAACTCACAGGCACCTCTCAGTTCAACCCGTCTCCACATCACTCCGCATTCATGCTCGCGCGGGTACCCCTCAGGGCCGACCCGTCTTTAGTATCATGGTTCAATGTTCAGTCACAGTAACCAAAGTCTCCGTGTGTCTGACACCAAGAGGGAACCCTGAGGTATCACCCTCGACGGAATCCCACTTGATGTTATCGTCAAGGTGGACGAAGGAGGAATCACCCTTGATGTCCACACTTGAGGTGTTGCACGACGGCGTCGGTGTCGGGGGTGGTGTAGGAGGAATCACCCTCGCTTACCACGACCAGCTAACTAACCTACAAGGTTATCATCAGAAGTGCCGACGAGGTATCACCCTCGGCACTCGATAGTAACCCAGTAGTGTCGAGCACTTTAAGGGGGAAGTGACGTGCGGTGCCAGGGTCTGATCTTCGATCCAGTTGCTCGGGTCTTCTGAGAGTCCAGCGGGGCAGTCGGGACAAGTGGGTCTCTGATAGGGCTCTATCCATCCTATACTAAACAGTTTAGGATAGCAGGCAGGTATCAATAGTAGTCTACAATAAACAGGCTATGCAACAGAAGTAGGATAACAGTAGCAACAGTATCTTCTAATGCAACCATAAGATAGAAGAGAGTGGGCGATATCGGAATGCTCAAAATGGGGGTGCTCGCTTGTCTGCTCGACGGCAAGGGCAAGGCCGTCAACTGCGTCGTCAGGCTCCTGAGCAGCGTCGACCTCGGGAGCTACGTCGACGTCGGGGTCTACCGAGAGAGAAGAGGGGGAGGAAACAAGTAAATACACAGCAACGATGCAATATAGGGCATGCTACGTCTATGATGAAGTGCAGGGTTGCCTGAAGTATGTCTAAGTCATTTTTAGTTATTTTAGGATTAAGGTGGAATTTATTTACCGGTGATTATGCACTATTCATCTACCGGAATCGGGCTCAGAGTTACGATTTCTCCTACGTAGGAGGTTCCGACAATGGAACAGACGACACGATCAGATTCGTCTCGTCGTTCTCAGCAAGTTCCATGTTTTAAGTTTTTCAATCCGAGCTACGGTTTAAAAGTTATGTATTTTCGAAATTTAAATGATTTTCTGAAATTATTTTAATTAACAGAAAATGATATATGACATCAGCATGATGTCACTGTGACGTCAGCAGTCAACAGCGGCTGACCAGGGTCAAACCAGTGGGACCCACATGTCAGCCTCTGTTAAGGCTAACAGTGAGTTAATCTAACTAAATGGGTTAATTAGGGGGTGGGCACCAGGTGTCAGTGGGTGATTAAACTAAACTAATTATTTTTATTAATTAAATTCGTTCATTAGCTTAATTAGCGTGGGGCCCACACGTCAGCGACTGGGGCTGCCCAGTCAGCACGTTGACTGGGTCAACCCAGTCAACGGAGCCCCCCGGACCCACTGGTCATTGACCCAGGGGCGGGGCCCATCTGCGCCACGTCGGCGACGACGCCGGGACGACGCCGGCGACCAGAGTTCACGGCGGTGCATCACCGGAGCTCGTCGGAAATGCGGTACAGGGGGTTGTTTCGCGCGTAGTTAGGTTCATTCGAACGGGCTTTCGTTCGCGCATCGTTCTGCGGCGGCGGCTTGCGCGGAAATGGCTGGAGACGATGGTGGCGAGCGGCGGAGCGGACGCCAGAGTTCGGCCTCTGGTGGAAATGGAGATAGGAGGCATAGGGTGACATGCGCGCGTGCTCACAGGACCCGCACGAGCTCCAGGAGCTCGATGTTGGGCTCGGATGAGCACGACGGTGACTGTGGTCACGGCGGTGAGATGCTCGGCGGTGGCGAGCTTACGGCATCGACGGCAGCTAGCTACAGGCGACGATGGACAGCGTAAAGCAACGGAGAAGGAGATGGTAGCTCACCGAGCGGCTACGAAAAGCCCTTGGTGGCTTAGGAGCAGCAGAACGGCGGGGCTCGTCGGAGAGGCGTCGGCGATTCGAGGAAGAAGATGGCTCGATCACGGTGTAGCAGGGCTCTACTGCTTGCACCCGGGGTCGAGGACGATGTAGTCGAGGTCGACGGAGGCGACGGACAGGACGGTGAGGCGATGAAGTGGCTATGGCCGCGTGGACGACGGCGAGCGGCGGCGACCATGCTCGGGCGTCAGCGGATCTGAGGCGAGGGAGTGACAGAGGAGGAGGGGAAATGGATGGAGAGGCCAGGGGGGAGGCACTGGACGTCCTTATCCCCTCGCAGCGTCGGTGGCTTCGAGGCCGTCGTCGTGTCGATGTCCGGCCAGTGCGCGCGCGCCTCGACCACCGACGCAGTGACACGGGGAGGAGGGAGAAGGTAGTGGGCTAGGTGGGCCGTGGTCGGGGCACTGTGCACTTAGGCCCAGTGCACAGTGCCTCGTTTTATTTTTCTATTTTTCTTTTATTCTTTTCTGTTTTGAAAAAGTTAGGCCACTTTTGCACTTCGGGAAAATGTGGGACTTGTCCCCAATATTACAATGCAGCATTACCTTTCACCAAATATCGGTTTGGGCAAATTTGGATTTCATTTGAATTTGATATGATTTTAAATGTATTAAATATGGCTGTTTTGGTGCTGTTTCATATTGTTTGAGTCATTTAATTAATCCAAATATTACTGGTGATATTTTCATGAGTGCTTCTGGAATATTTGCTATTTACTGAACATTTTTGCAATAGTGTTTGAGCAAATTTATTTTGCACTTTTGAATTTGAGTTGATTTCCAGAATAGAGTTTGATTTATTTTGGTTAACCACAAAGTTTAAGCACTGCAAATGATATGACTTGGCATTATTAGCAGTAGATCACAGTGGCTAAAACATAGGGGTGTTACAAGTTCTCCTCCTCTAAAAGAAATTCTCGTCCCGAGAATTTAGGAGGTAGAAGGAAAGAGGTCGGGATATTCTTCCCGAAGATGATCCTCGCATTCCCAAGTGGCTTCATCTTCAGTGTGATTCGACCACTGCAGTTTCAGGAACTTGGTCGTCTTCTGACGAGTTCGTCGTTCAGCTTCATCGAGGATGCGGATCGGATGCTCCTTATAAGATAAATCATCTTGCAACTCAAGCATCTCGTGATCCACTGCGCGGTGCGGAGATTCCTTGAAGCATTTACGAAGTTGCGACACGTGGAAAACATCATGAATATGAGAGAATTCTGGCGGCAACTCCAATTTATAAGCCACTTGTCCACGTCTGGCAACTACGCGGAAAGGTCCAATATAGCGAGGAGCCAGCTTGCCCTTGATTCCGAATCGATGGGTGCCCTTCATTGGAGTGACACGAAGATAAGCTTGATCACCTGGTTGATAAGTCAGACCCCATCGCTTGCGATTGTAGTTGCTCTCTGGCGGTCCTGAGCCGCCTTGAGATTTTCTCAAACAATTATGACTTGTTCTTCGGCATGTTGAATAATGTCCGGTCCAACGAGTGGTCGTTCCCCAGTTTCTGACCAATTCAGAGGGGTTCGACACTTACGGCCATAAAGCACTTCGAAAGGTGCCAATTTCAGGCTGGCTTGATAGCTGTTGTTATAAGAGAATTCGGCATACGGGAGAGATTCTTCCCACTTCTTACCGAATGATATAACACAGGCGCGAAGCATGTCTTCAAGCACTTGATTTACTCTCTCTACTTGGCCTTAGGACTGAGGATGATAAGCTGAACTCCATGTAATGTGAGTCCCCATAGCTTCTTGGAAACATTCCCAGAACTTGGATGTGAAAAGAGCGCCACGGTCCGAACTGATCTCCTTCGAAATACCGTGGAGTGAAACGATTCTGGAGATATACAGCTCTGCTAGCTGGCTAGCAGTGATAGTCTCCTTGACAGGTAGGAAATGAGCAACTTTGGAAAGTTGGTCGACAACGACAAGAATAGCATCGTGACCTTTCTGAGACTTGGGAAGACCAGTAATGAAATCCATTTGCACTTTATCCCACTTCCACAAAGGAATAGGGAGTGGTTGAAGAATTCCAGCAGGCTTCTGATGTTCTGCTTTCACGCGACGACATACGTCACATTCAGCAACATATCGAGCAATGTCCTGCGTCATTCTAGACCACCAGTACCTCTGTTGAAGATCGCGATACATCTTGGTACTACCCGGATGGATAGACAGCAGTGTATCATGCGCTTCTTTCATAACCTTATCAGTCATAAGCTCGAAGCGAGGTACTACGATGCGGTCTGTAAAATATAATGTTCCATCTTCAGCAATTGAGAAATCCCGGTACTTATCAAGGTGAAGCTCTTTCTTCATCAAGTCAATTTCAGCATCTTTGGCTTGCGCTTCCTTAACAGCCTTTTGAAGGTCTGGCTGTACCACAAGGTTATTAAGAGAACCCTGGGGAACAATTCGCAGATTCAGCTGACTCAATTCTGCATAAAGACGAGGTTGAGCTCGCCTAACCATGAGGTTGTTGCAATATGACTTGCGGCTTAAGGCATCAGCCAGCACGTTAGCCTTGCCAGGGGTATATGAAATACCACAGTCATAGTCCGTAATCGTTTCCAACCATCGTTGTTGACGAAGATTAAGATCCGGTTGGGTGAACAAGTACTTCAGACTCTGATGATCGGTATAAATCTCACACCGATTACCCAGAAGATAATGTCGCCACTGTTTCAACGCATAGATCAAAGCAGCAAGTTCAAGATCATGCACTGGATAATTTTCTTCATGTGGACGCAATTGACGTGAAGCATACGCAATTACTCTTCGTTCTTGCATTAGGACAAAGCCTAATCCCTGACGAGAGGCGTCGCAGTATATGACAAATTCCTTGCGAGAATCAGGAGGAGCAAGCACTGGAGCAGAAGTAAGCTTGTCCTTGAGGGTCTGGAAACTTTCCTGACATTTGTCAGTCCACTCTAACTTGACGCCTTTGTGGAGCAGATTAGTCAGGGGCTTGGCGATCTTGGAGAAGTTCTCGACGAATCGATGTCAATAACTGGCTAGACCGAGAAAGCTTCGGACTTGCTTGACATTCTTCGGAGGAGTCCAGTCAATGATAGCCTGAACACGCTCCGGGTTAACGGCAATACCGTCCTTGGAAATCACATGTCCAAGGTAGGTCACTTCAGAAAGCCAGAATTCACATTTGGAGTACTTGGCATACAACTTGTGTTCTCGAAGCCTCTCTAGAACAAGGCGAAGATGTTCGGCATGTTCTTCCTTATTCTTCGAATATACTAGGATATCATCCAGATATACCACGACGAGCTTGTCGAGGTAATCCATGAATATATAATTCATCAGACGGGAGAACGTAGCTGGAGCATTCGTCAGACCAAATGACATGACGGTGTATTCATAGGAGCCGTATCGAGTAACGAATGCAGTCTTTGGAATATCCTCTTCGCGGACACGGATCTGGTGATAACCCAACCTCAAGTCGAGTTTAGAGAACACCAAAGATCCAGCAAGTTGATCATATAAGTCATTGATCCGTGGAAGCGGATATTTATTCTGAATGGTTGCCTGGTTGATAGGACGGTAATCTTGAACCAACCTATTCGTACCATCTTTCTTCTTGACAAAGAGAGACGGTGCTCCCCAGGCAGAGGAACTGGGACGGATGAAGCCCTTCTTAAGTGATTTATCGATTTTTTCCTTAAGCTCAATAAGGTGGTGCGGTGGCATCTTGTAAGGACGCTTCGCAATAGGAGTGGTGCCAGGCTTCAAGTCGATGACGAACTCGACAGCTCTAGCAGGGGGTATTCCTGGAAGTTCTTCTGGAAAAACATCCGGGAAGTCACAGACAACTGGGATGTTCTTGATCCCCTCAAGCGGAGAAGCGTTCAACGCGTTCAAGGCATAAATCTGAACCTCGGCGTTCTGGGTGAGGTGAGCTTGATAATTCACTATCTCATTCGATGGGTGTAGGAGGTGTACAACTTTAGTAGCGCAATTGATTGAGGCATAGTGAGCCTTCAACCAATCCATTCCCAAGATAAGATCAATCTTGGAAGAACTCAGGATAATTGGGAGTGCCTGAAATTTCAACCCCTCAATTTCAACAGTGACTTTGGGGCTGAACAGGGAGGCTCGACATCTACCCGCGGGAGTGTCAACCCCTAACGGAAGATGTAGGTTGTCACACTTAACGCCATGCATGAATGCAAAGTCTTCTGACATGAATGAATGCGATGATCCTGAATCAAATAAAACAGATGCAGGTACGGAATTAACAAGAAGTGTACCCATAATGGTTTCAGGTTGATCTTGAGCATCAGCCATGTTGACATGGTAGTTCTGTCCACGACCATAAGAAGGTCTGACATTGTTGTTACGCTGCTGAGGAATTCCACGACCATTACCTCGGCCAGCAGAAGGCAGAGCTAACTGATTCTGATTTTGAGAACAATCTCTGGCGCGGTGACCTGGCTGGCCACACTTGAAGCATAGTCCACTGTCAGGACGTGGTGCAGGAGCTCGAGGTGGCAGAGCTCGAAGAGGCTGCCTCGGTGGTGGAGGAGGCAGACGAGGTGCAGCATAAGAAGGCCTGTTCACAGGAGCTGCTGGACAGTACATGCTCTGAGGTATCCAGATGCGGCGCTTCTGGGAAGACGAGCCCGAAGATGAGCCCGCCTCACGGGTGCATCTGGTTGCTTCCTTGTGCTTCTTCAGACCAGTTTCAACCATGATAGCCTTATTCACCAAGGTGGCGAAATCAGGATAGTCTTGAACGAGCAGAGCTAACTGAATATCATGATGCAGCCCTTCACGAAACTTCTCCTGGCTTCGGACATCAGTGGGGATGTCTTCTTCAGCGTAGCGAGACAAGTCAAGAAACTCGCGCTGATAAACTTCCACAGTCTTGTTACCTTGAACGAGACTACGGAACTCGGCCTTCTTCCGGGCTATGACAGCTTGAGGAATGTAGCAGGCACGGAAAGCAATCTTGAATTCTGCCCAAGTGACGACGGTACCAGGTGGTAGGGTCTGTCGGTGAGTGGCCCACCAGTGTGATGCGGGACCCTTCAGAAGGTATGTCGCAAAGGTGACATAATTGGCCGGGGCGACATCAGCAGACTCCATCTCATAGGAGATGTCACGAAGCCAGTCATCGGCATCCAGCGGGTTGACTGTGTTGCGAAAGAACGACGGGTTGAGTCGCATAAATTCTGGCAAGGTGATGGAAGGTGGCGGCTGGTCGGCATTGGGATGAGGGAATTGTTGCATAACCCCCGTCATGAACTGACGGTTGAGTTCAAACTGTTGCATCATTGCTGCCATATAGTCAGGCGGTGGCGGCGGAGGTGGATTGTTGTCACCCATCCTGCTAAATCAACAGGGGTAGTTTAGCAGAAGCCACGGCGAGTATTTAGTAACAAACATGATGTAACACGACGAAATTTAAGTAGTACAGCAGATGCTTAATAGTAGTCATTAAGTCATACAGATCCATACAGAGTCGGTTACATTCGGGCAGCATAACGGCGCAAATTCAAAAGCTAGACATGCTAGGCGGCGCGCAGGCTCGCGTAAGGAAGTACACAACGAGACATAGCAAAGGCTACATCAACGTCAGGGAAAACCACTGAAACGGGGTAGCTGCAAGTGCGGACGACGGACGTTCGTCGCAGAAGGATCTTGTGCTCCATGTGCACGCTGATACAGAACCCGGTCTCGAGCTGAAAGAAGAGGTCCACGTGCAGGCGTGTGACCTCCCACAGCAGGCCAATCGATCCCTGATGGCATCTCGGTCCTACTCGGGTAAAGAATGTGCTCTGGATGTATCCCTACACGAACAGCTGGTAGCAACTGCGTCATAGCCTCGTAGAGTCGTGCTCGAGTGGCAAACAACTCGAAAGCAAGAGCGCGAACGGTGCGATCCAGAGCCTGAGTACACTGAATCAGAACTCGCTGTTCGTAGCGACGAGGTCGTACGGGGCACAGACAGCTGTGTAGTATCCAGTAGCATCTCCAGCAGGGGCATACGGAATGTACCGATACTCAGAGGCATCCAAGTCAGCGCTGAACTGTCCTCGAAGACGTGCAACAGCAGAGTAGGCGGCATCATGGACTGCCATCTCAATCGTCACGCCAATACCGTGGAAAAGGTGTAGCTCAGTGTCGCAGTCATCCTGCTGATCGTAGATGCGAACATCAGCATAGTACTGTCCTGGTTGAACTCACGATAAACCTCGTAGACCATGTACTCGGGGCACCAGCGGTATCCCAGCCTGATCAAGAGGGCGATCAGCACAGCTGGAAACCCAGGGACGTCTCGAGCACAGGTGCGAAGCACAAGCTGCGTCGTAGGGCGCGGGGGAAACAGACGGTCCATCTGAAACAAAGAAGTTCAGGGTTGTCATATGACAATGAAAAATGTATCAGATCTCGAATTGAAAGGTTAAACAAAACAATTGAAAGGAAAATGATTATTAGACTAATCAGATCAATGACAGGGAAATCGCACAGAATTCCAGCTCTCCGGATGGATGGAATTTACGAGATCCTAAGTGTCGATATTAGTAAATTTATTAAACCCGAATAGAAGAGAGGTTAGAGTCCCAGAGTAAAGATCGAGGAATAAAAGATCCTAATACCACCCAGTTGGTGACGTGGGCCCGTAAGCCACACAGCTAAGTTAGTGAAATAGTTTTCGATCACTAGACTCAACTTCGGCCAAGGAATTGGATAGGGGGATTCCTAGAGGCAGTCGGCTCTGATACCAACCTATGACGACCCCGACTTAATCATGCACTAAACATACACGCAAATGCACACGATTAAGCCTAAGGACTCACTTGAAGATATCACAACACAACTCTAAAACATAAATAAAGTCATACAAGCTTTATATTACAAGCCAGGGCCTCGAGGGCTCGAATACATAGCTCGATGGCATACAAGTGTCAGCGAAAGCATCAGATATCTGGGTACAGATATATTACAGAACAGAGATAAGCCTTCACATAGGCGGGGCAAAGCAAAATACTACGATCGAAAGGCGTAGGCCTCCTGCCTAGGACCCTCCGAATCCTACTCCTGGTCGTCAGTCGGCTCCTCGTAGTAGTACTCGCCGGGAGGGTAGTAGTAGTAGTAGCCGTAGTCGTCGATGGGGGCAGCTATCTCAGGGGCTCCGTCATCTGGTGGCGACAATTGGATATGGGGAGAAAAAGAAAATAAAGCAAACGTGAGTACTCATCCGAAGTACTCAGCAAGCAAGGATCTACACTACATATGCAACATTTTCAAAGGAGGCTGTATATGTGGACTGGGCTGCAGAAATGCCAGAATAGAGGGGGAAAGCCTAGTCCTATCGAAGACTAGCATCTTCAATCATCTTCATCGGTCTTGCAGCATTAGAAGAGTGCAGATTACATAATGTAAAGTATAGTAGTGTCATCAACCTCGGCCAGAGATTCTTCCTCGACTCCCTGCGAGAAAGCAATCCCAGAGCCATACTATCCAGTTCATCTCAAGTCACCAGTTCTAGTTGTATCGATCGGGATACAACTCCGAGTGTCCGTTACCGTAGGACAGGCTATCGATAGATTAGTTCTTCCCTGCAGGGGTGCACCATCTTACCCACCACGCTCGCTTAACTCCGGCCGGACACACTTTTCTGGGTCATGCCCGGCCTCGGCTAAGCAACACGCCGCAACCCGACCTAAGCTCTAAAGAGAGGTCAGCACGCCGGACTAACCTATGCCCCCAGGGGTCTTGGGCCTTCACCATGGGAACCCTGCATGTTGCAAGGACATTTCGGAAGCAGACCTAGCAACCCCTTATACAAGCGCAGTTGCGTTCCCAGTCCAATCCAAAACGGGCCGCTCCTTGCTGACGTCAATAGAGCTTCGGCTGATGTATACGACGCAGAACGCCCATACTATGCCCACGTGATGGTTAGTGCTATCAGGCCAGAGGCCCCTCGGATCAAATATCCAAACCGTTAGTGGATTAGGAGCGGGCGGTAACAAGCAGAGACTCACGATCGATGTGACCCTGTCGCCCCGTCTCGAGGACTTACGGCAAGGGCTAAGAATGCCCGGCCACGCCTCGTAGTTAACTCGCGGGCACCTCTCAGGTCAACCCGTCTCCACATCACTCCGCATTCATGCTCGCGCGGGTACCCCTCAGGGCCGACCCGTCTTTAGTATCATGGTTCAATGTTCAGTCACAGTAACCAAAGTCTCTGTGTGTCTGACACCAAGAGGGAACCCTGAGGAATCACCCTCGACGGAATCCCACTTGATGTTATCGTCAAGGTGAACGAAGGAGGAATCACCCTCGAGGTCCACACTTGAGGTGTTGCACGATGGCGTCGGTGTCGGGGGTGGTGTAGGAGGAATCACCCTCGCTTACCACGACCGGCTAACTAACCTACAAGGTTATCATCAGAAGTGCTGACGAGGTATCACCCTCGGCACTCGATAGTAACCCAGTAGTGTCGAGCACTTTAAGGGAGAAGTGACGTGTGGTGCCAGGGTCTGATCTTCGATCCCGTTGCTCGGGTCTTCTGAGAGTCCAGCGGGGCAGTCGGGACAAGTGGGTCTCTAATAGGGCTCTATCCATCCTGTACTAAACAGTTTAGGATAGCAGGCAGGTATCAATAGTAGTCTACAATAAACAGGCTATGCAACAGAAGTAGGATAACAGTAGCAGCAGTATCTTCTAATGCAAGCATAAGAGAGAAGAGAGTGGGCGATATCGGAATGCTTAAAATGGGGGTGCTTGCCTGTCTGCTCGATGGCAAGGGCAAGGTCGTCAACTCCGTCGTCAGGCTCCTGAGCAGCGTCGACCTCGGGAGCTACGTCGACGTCGGGGTCTACCGAGAGAGAAGAGGGGGAGGAAACAAGTAAATACACAGCAACGATGCAATACAGGGCATGCTACGTCTATGATGCAGTGCAGGGTTGCCTGAAGTATGTCTAAGTCATTTTTAGTTATTTTAGGATTAAGGTGGAATTTATTTACCGGTGATTATGCACTATTCAGCTACCGGAATCGGGCTCAGAGTTATGAGTTCTCCTACGTAGGAGGTTCCAACAATGGAACAGACGACACGATCAAATTCGTCTCATCGTTCTGAGCAAGTTTTAAGTTTTTCAATCCGAGCTACAGTTTAAAAGTTATGTATTTTCGAAGTTTAAATGATTTTCTGGAATTAGTTTAATTAACAGAAAATGATATCTGACGTCAGCATGACATCACTGTGATGTCAGCAGTCAACAGCGGCTGACCAGGGTCAAACCTGACATGTGGGTCCAGTGTCAGCCTCTGTTAAGGCTAACACTGAGTTAATCTAACTAAATGGGTTAATTAGGGGGTGGGCCCCAGGTGTCAGTGGGTGATTAAACTAAACTAATTATTTTTATTAATTAAATTTGTTCATTAGCTTAATTAGTGTGGGGCCCACATGTCAGCGACTGGGGCTGCCCACTCAGCACGTTGACTGGTTCAACCCAGTCAACGGAGCCCCCCGGACCCACTGGTCATTGACCCAGGGGCGGGGCCCATCTGCACCACGTCGGCGACGACGCCGGGACGACACCGGCGACCAGAGTTCGCGGCGGTGCGTCGCCGGAGCTCGTCAGAAATGCGCTACAGGGGGTTGTTTCGCACGTAGTTAGATTCATTCGAACGGTCTTTCGTTCGCGCATTGTTCTGCGGCGGCGGCTTGACCGGAAATGGCCGGAGACGGCGGTGGCGAGCGGCGGAGCGGACGCCGGAGTTCGGCCTCCGGTGGAAATGGAGATAGGAGGCACGGGGTGACATGCGCGCATGCTCACAGGACCCGCACGAGCTCCAGGAGCTCGATGTTGTGCTCGGATGAGCACGACGGTGACTGTGGTCACGGCGGTGAGATGCTCGGCGGTGGCGAGCTTACGGCATCGACGGCAGCAAGCTACAGGCGACGATGGACAGCGTAAAGCGACGGAGAAGGAGATGGGAGCTCACCGAACGGCTACGAAAAGCCCTTGGTGGCTTAGGAGCAGCAGAACAGCGGGGCTCATCGGAGAGGCGTCGGCGATCCGAGGAAGAAGACGGCTCGATCCCGGCGTAGCAGGGCTCTACTGCTTGCGCCCGGGATCGAGGACGATGTAGTCGAGGTCGACGGAGGCGACGGACAGGACGGTGAGGCGATGCAGTGGCTGTGGCCGCGTGGACGACGGCGAGCGGCGGCGACCACGCTCGGGCGTCGGCGGATCTGACGCGAGGGAGCAACAAAGGAGGAGGGGAAATTGATGGAGAGGCCAGGGGGGAGGCACTGGACGTCCTTATCCCCTCGCAGCGTCGATGGCTTCGAGGCCGTCGCCATGTCAACGTCCGGCCGGTGCGCGCGCCCGTCGACCACCGGCGCAGTGACACGGGGAGGAGGGAGAAGGTAATGGGCTAGGTGGGCCGTGGTCGGGGCACTGTGCACTTAGGCCCAGTGCACAGTGCCTCGTTTTATTTTTCTGTTTTTGTTTTCTATTTTTCTTTTATTCTTTTCTGTTTTGGAATAGTTAGGCCACTTTTGCACTTCGGTAAAATGTGGGACTTGTCCCCAATATTACAATGCAGCATTACCTTTCACCAAAAATTGGTTTGGGCAAATTTGGATTTCATTTGAATTTGATATGATTTTAAATGTATTAAATATGGCTGTTTTGGTGCTGTTTCATATTGTTTGAGTCATTTAGTTAATCCAAATATTACTGGTGATATTTTTATGAGTGCTTCTGGAATATTTTCTATTTAGTGAACATTTTTGCAACAATGTTTGAGCAAATTTATTTTGCACTTTTGAATTTGAGTTGATTTCCAGAATAGAGTTTGATTTATTTTGGTTAACCACTAAGTTTAAGCACTGCAAATCATATGACTTGGCATTATTAGCAGTAGATCACAGTGGCTAAAACACAGGGGTGTTACACGTTGGGTGTCCAATCTCCATCGCAGTCTCATGCTCCTTTTGAATTGCATGCGAATTACAAATTAAGAGATACTATGAGCATCTAAATAATGCAGTTATCAGTATTGGTACTTAAGATCGGTGAAAGTTGATCGTCAAATAAAAAGGTTCAGTAAAGCTTTACCTGAAAAACAGGGGATGCATGGAGGCAGATACAAGAAGAAGATAACTAACTATTTCACTTCGAAGTACGAGAACCAAATAAAGAAGGAGGTTAATGGGGGAGTGCGGGCTTTCAGAGGCCGAGCATCAGGCAGGCCGGAATCTGGGCCATTGAAATGTGCGTTGGGATCTAAAATCCGTCAGGTTGCTGGCAGGCCACTGTCAGGATAGTCACGAATATACGGTCCGGGATACACCTAGTAGCGTACATGTTTGGCCCATGGCCTGCTCCTCTACCTCTTCTAATCTTCGTTGCGGCGTCGCACGTGAAGGCTGTTGCATCCTGTGCTACGCGCTCTCCTCTCTCTCTCTCTCTCTCTCTCTCTCTCTCTCTCTCTCTCTCTCTCTCTCTTCCATTATTCCCGTCGCCAGCTACCTCTCGTCTGCTCATGGCTCCGCAACACCCTACCTCAGCTCCAACGATGCGCGTGTGACCGAAGCGACGGCCGGAGCACTCGTCCTCTTCCACTCCGGCGGCCAAACCACCCGGATCCCGCGTCATCTTCCACTCCAGCGGCCAGATCACCTCGAGCCTGCGCAAACACCGGATCTGCAGAGGACGCGGTCCTCGTCCATGGATCTGGCCGAGGGAAATCATTTTCTCCATTGTTTCCGTCGGTGAGGCTGGATCAAATCATGTACTTTGCTTTTCTTCTAGTTACTGTTCATCACCAGCGAGATGTGCTCCATTCGTGTTCAGTGCCATGCGTGCGTCTTCTTATTGACCGCCCACCGGGCTTAGATCTGCGTCCCATTCTATCGATTTGAGTTTGTTTGCCTCACCACCCCCTTTTTCTGCAGGATCCGTGTTGGGATGGCAAAGCCGATTTCT
This sequence comes from Thinopyrum elongatum, assembly GCA_011799875.1. NCBI lineage: Eukaryota > Viridiplantae > Streptophyta > Magnoliopsida > Poales > Poaceae > Thinopyrum > Thinopyrum elongatum. The sequence continues at coordinate 597,138,529 of CM022303.1, read as the reverse complement.
GATGTCTTCCCCATGTAGTCGCGGGATTCCATTATCATCACCGATTGCCTGTTGGGCCGCGGCGGCGAGGACACACAGCTGTGCGGAGACGTCGGCTTTGACGTTTGCTCAGAGGCCACCAGCAGTTGGACCATAAGGTAATTGCGAATCTAAAACTCTCACATGTACATACGATGTAGTTAATTTGATCATCGAAAAAAAATATGATGTAGTTTGCTTTCCCGGATAATGCTAGACGTTCCTGTTTCCGAGACACAAATGTTTCTTGGCCAAAACAAATAATTGCAGATTTTTTTTATTCCCGATGGGTTGATTCTGCTTTACCACGCGATTCAGTTTTTGGCATGCCTGAAGAAATAAAAATGCAGAATTTATAGCCTTGTCGTGTCTTGGTCAGATGGATTGCTCTCATCCTGTACCGTTCTGCTATTTACCCCCCAATCCTGGATTTTGAACGAGCTACTGCAAGTTCATCGACCCTAGGCACTGTTCTTAATAAATTCAGGAATACAACTGTTTTTTTTTTGCCGAAAACTGCAATGCTGTTACTTCTCATAATCTCATCGGGTACGGTCGGTGTAGCATGATATAGATAACTCCATAGTCATAACAGCGTGGCATGCTTCAGTAAAATTCAGGTCCTAATCATTCATATTGGTTACCATTGTCTTAGCGCTGCTCCATGCTCTGTTGTTTTTGATGGAATTTTGTGTACCCACTTGTGATATGGAAGGATATTTGTGACATAGCACTATTTTGGGATCACCGGATCAGTGTTGTTCTGTTTTATTTTTTGCCTTGTAGCTATATATTTATTGTTCATGGAAAAAGGAGATCCTTATCTAGGTCATATGTTTTATGAGAGGTATTGCATGCTAGATTTTGTTTTATTTTGTACATGATGTACGATGAAATGGTCGGCGGCGCACTGATTTTAGAGTGGTGTTGAACACCTGAAGTGGATCTCAAGCTAGTTGTCATTAGGCATGATGCATTGCGATTGTGTTAGAAACACTTTCTTATGCCTTGATCATGACCGTATTTAATTGCTTTGTGTTAGAAACACTTTCTTATGCCTTAGACCCGACGGACTTGGTTTCACCGGTCATGTGTAGTATATCTCGAGAAGTTTGATCTATTGTTCCGTCCACCCTCTCATTGTTGAATTAATCATGGGTAGTTGGTTGTGTATTTGCAACTAAAAAATGTTAGATTTATCTTAATCGGAAAAAGGCAGTGTTTAGGATGAACCGTTTTTCCTTCATCGCTAGCCTATGATGAATGGAAAGTAAATGAACGCACAATAGAGTTTAGTGTGCAGGCCGTTTCTTTTTGTTCTGCACATCTTCAGAGTAAAAAAATGAAGCTTTCTTTTAGCTGTAGTCTGTTTTTAGTCGCCTCATTTTTATCTTGTGTTCTAGTTTTTTTTTTTTGGCGGGTATCTTGTGTCCTAATTATGTTTTTATGATTAGCCATAGTATATTCTTTTTTCATTTTCTCAGTAGATGATGATGATTGGAACACCCATGAACATACATTAGGGTTTAGGATTCAGGCCATTTATTTTTGTTCTGTTGATTATCAGACTAGAAATGATGTGGCCTGAATACTAGACCCTGATGTAGATTGAGTCTCTTTTTATGATTAGGCTATCATTTTGTTGAGTTGGCAACAAGTCTTGGCCCCACCTGTGATTCGTTTGCCTGTTTGTTCAAAAAATGATACAGGGTTAGGATAAACCGTCTTATGAGCAACATTTGAAGAGGTCCGCTTTTGCAAGATTTGTGGAGTGCAAAAGCACAACATGTCTAGATAGAGGAGATTTTCCGAAGGAGCCAAGGAAATTGCCAAAATGTTTGAATGTGGTGTTCCAAATTGTGTGTGGTAAGGACACTGGACCATTTGAAGGTAACTTTCTTTGGATGGTTGTTGTTAGCCAAAGAGTTTCCAACTCAGGAAATCCTTATTTATGTGTTGTTTCATGTAATCGCAAACTGTGTAACGTGACTTTACTATTGGACATGGACCATTTTGTTGAAGACTGCTAGTTGGGTGAAAAATTGTGTTTATTGATATAATTGTTGTGAGGCGGATTGTTATGTTTCAATTGAATTTACCATTTGCATTTTTTTTGTATTTTGGCTCTCCATTTGTTCATGTACCGAATTGTGATGTTAATACTGCACTCCTTTGTGGGAGAGGGTGCTCGGGCTGTACCGTTCATCAGTCTGTCTACCAGACATCATACGTGGTTTTTTGCCGGGTTGTCATGCTGCCAAGGTTTTGGCTTGGTCGTTCGATTAGAAAATTGGTTCGTGGTGGAGAGAAGTGTGAGTGCCCATGCCTAGCATTGCACGCTGTAGCTACAGCTAGTGAGTTGACAAAACTGCACCTAGCATGCTTGGGGCAGACGCCTCAGTAAATGAGGACGGATAGTCTGCCATGGACAGGAACAGTCGAATTTAATGCAGAGAGGAGACGGTGGAAAGTGAACCACACTGCGCGACACAAAGCTGATGCACAAGACGTCTAGTAAACTCGCTAATGCTAATTAAAATTAGGGAGGACTAAACTTTTTGCCGTGTCAGACAAAGCGCATGTGGCTAATCTGTTCCGATTTTCTAGCGTGTGGAACAGATAAAACTGAGGTGCCAGGTTAGTGGTAATGGTTTTTAAACACAAAGACAGCTTACCCGTGTTGCATTAGCTGGTCAAAACGGACAGGCAAATTTACATGAGACAGATTATACTTGCTTAGTGAACATGATAGCTAATGTGAACGAACTCGTGTTCGCTGGCCGCAAATGATCCACGTTGGCACTTGACAAACTGGTGGTCTACGCTGGCCAACATTGCTCAAAGGCATGCACACAGGCACACAGCGTACAGGTCTGCACGAGGAAGGACGTACATGTCAGGTGAACGTAGGAGGCCTAGATGCTTTTGCATGTGCGTGGGGCCTGCCTGGTTCAATACAGGGCAAAAATAAATCCAATACATGACTTATACTCCTGCAGCGCGGATCCCCATGGTAGTGCAGTGGCCGAGATTCCGGCCTGCCTGCAGCACGGTCTCTGTTCGCATTTTCCGGTTAATTGGGGCAATACTATCTCGCAATGAGGACACTGGCTCGCAACGAGAACCAAGTAAAAAAGGAGGTTTGTGGGGGCAATAGTATATTTAATACATGTAGTCTGATGGTCCTCTTGCTACTTGACAATCTCAAATTAACAGTGCAAGTGTTCAATCATAATGAATGGGCTGGATAGGATTGATCTAGAACAGTAGAAAATAGAGCAACCAACGAGCTATGTACTTAGTTGGTAATGTGTAATTATTCATTAGTACCATTTAGTGTTATGGCACACTGGGTCACTGCAGGAGAGACAAATAAAGAAAACGTACAGTCAAGTTAACACTTGTAAAGTACCAAATATAATTCATGTTTGCAAGAACAGTTCCTTCCTTTCTTATCTGAAAGTTCAACATGAGAGATTAGTTCCTTGTTTTTTCCTTCCCTAGATATTGTTCTTGTTTTCTGAACTATTTGAAATATTTATTAAGGTAACAGAGATGTGAACCAGGCAAGTAATTCAAGCGAAAAGATCACAAAATACAACAACATGACGGGGAGTTTACCATGCTTGCATGAGTGCTTGATGTTGTTGACTTGAGATTGCAGAATATGTTGTGCATAATCCTGCATAAGTATCAGAGTATAACATAAATACAAGTTTGATGAATTCCGGCTTTTATTAGAGTAATGATCCAAGCTATTATTATAGTTTTGCTTAGGAGTTTGAACAAACCAAAATAACAACTTGCCATTTCATTTTCACGGAAAGAAATATATGTTGTAATTTTGCTGCCAAACAAGTTGTCTACCAGGCTGGTTGTTCGCCTTTTTTGCACTAAAATGTCAAGGTTCAGGACTTCTATCTTCCATCTAGCATTGAAGCAGTGTGCTCCATCCTAGTCATTTTTTTAGTAATGCCCCATCCTATGTACTGGTGCTTCTCTTGCTACCGGTGCACCGGATGCCCCTAGCGCATTTACAAATGTTTCAAACTTTGATATGAAATTTTGTGACAACATATATTTTTTGTTGTGTCCATGTGTTAGAAATTTTTCAGAATTTTTTTGGGAACATTTTAAAATATGCTATAGCCTGCAGTGCACCACTAGCCCCACTAGCCCCTACAAGACCAACAGTTCCTACAAGTTGGGCCAACTGGTCCAGCGCGCTGAATAGTCATGGTTTTTCCTTGCTCCCCTTGTTAGATTTTTGGAAAAAATGAGTCAAAACTCCAGTGAATCTGCTAATTTATGGGCGCTTGTGACAATTCCTACAATTTAAATGTAGTGGAGCACACTACCTTGTCTTATCTCAGTGCGGTGACAGTGAGGTTGCTGAAACTCCCAGACGATGAGGTGGTGGGAAATAATCTTGTGTGCAGCACTAACAGTCACATGACACGAATCGTTGGAGACACCGAGGAAAAGGTTGCAGCGACATAGACTGCAACGGTATGTAGAGCACACATACGGTAGGGCTATGGTGACGACATAAACAATGGCAAATCCAATTAGCTGCATACCACATTGGATACCGCGCCATCATGCACCTTGGGCGAACCGTGCTGCTTCATTTGGGCAGGCCCATTTAGGTTTGTGCTCCCACCGATCTTGTGAAGGTTCTAGAACCTATCCCGAACCCCGTTTTCTGTTTTTATTACTGCAGTTTCTTCTCTTTTTTCATCTTTTGTTTTTCCTTTTCTAAGTTCACACATAATTTAAAATTTATGAACATTTTTTGACATTTAGGAACATTTTTAAAGTCTTGATTTTTTTTGGAAATTAAGACATGTTTCAATTTTTAAATATTTTCTAGAATTTGGAAACAATTATTCAAATTGATGAACATTTCATGAAATTCTGGTTTTTATTTATTCATGTATATTTGTCGAAATTTCAAATATATTTAAAATTCCTGAATATTTTTTGAAATCCCACACATTTGTTTGAATTTATAATCATGGACGACGGCAAAACCTATTTGCTGCGTACGGCGGTGAATATCACGATCCTGGGCGAAGCGTGCTGCATCATTTGGGCAAACCCATTTACGTGTGAGATGTCAATGATTTTGGAAGGCTCCATAACCTTTCCTAGACCAGGTTTTTCTGTTTATTTTCCTTTGCTATTCTTCAGTGTTTTTTTTCCTTTTTTCCATTTCTAAATTAATGAATCGTTTAAAATTTGAATATATTTTAAAGTCTATGAATATTTTCAATTCAAAACATTCTTTGATATTCAAGAACGTATTCTAAAATACAGGAACATCTTTAAATCGGTTGGCATTTTTGGAAATTCAATATTTTCACTTTTGTGAACCTTTTAAAAAATTTAGAACATTTTTAAAATTGAATGTTTTAAAAATCAGGTTTTTATTTAATTTATGAAAAAAAATCCGGAATATATCTTGAAATCCCCAAAAAAATATAAACATTTATTCAAAAATTTGAGAACATTTTTTGATTAAAAGGCAAAAAGAAAACCATGGGTCAGCCCAAAGCGCGCGCGAGGTGACTTTTGACCATTTTCTGCCACATACCGCGTGTAATATGAGGTCTCATGGACGAGGGGCCGCATCCATAGCATGGACCGTGAAATGACAATTGCGGCTTAGCTCGGCCTGCGTGGGCATCTTTTTTGTTCTTTAATGAATGTATTATATACATGTGGCATGTTATTTCCTAAATCATTACGAGTGACGGGTTGCACTACCTGGCCCATCACTCGTATCTTGATACCACTGAGCGATTAAGGGCACCCTTGCTAGTTACTGATGGGCCTCAGTGATTCATCACCGAAAACTATTATAGAGATCTTCTAAAAAAATACAATAATAGTCACAAAGGGCATTTTTTTTAGTCCTGAAACACTCAACTCCTTCAACTCCAGGTTTGGAGCTAGGACGAACATGGTAAATGCTAGAGTTTATAACAAGAAGCTGGCTACTGATGATATTAATATTTTACGATGAGTTGAGGAGCAAGCAATTTGCAACTTCTAGTTTTTGAAGAAGTGATAGTTGGCCTAAGTTACACATAGTTGCCACCCCTCAAGTGAGTGAGCGTAATGTTTCGAACATGCCCTCAATCCCACGACACCACGGCCAAACAATAGCTGCCATTCCCGGGCGCTATCCCATCTCCTTCCACCCCAACCACCCCCCCCCCCCCCCCCCCCGGCCCCACGTGCAATTGCGAGCATCGGTCTCACGTGCTCGCCAAGCGCCTGTCTGGATTACCTGAGTGATCAGCCGGCGCCACCTCCATAGATCTAGTGCCAGCCGAGGTTCCTGGCCGCTGCCGCTCCAAGATCCCCCAGCAGCCATGCCATGCTCTGTTGTGCGGGGACATGTGCTTCCGCCTTCTGCCCCCTTGCGTGGCTCCATTGAGCGGCCTCACGGGCTTGTCCGCCGGTGAGGTGATGTTGACTACTAGTGCCACAAATTTCAGCGAGTCAACGGCGGATAGGCTAGTGTGATAACATCAACAAACCAGTAGGCCTATAGACCATCCAGCTTTCCGAGTGAATTGGGCTATGAGCCTATTACAACTTTCCAACAAAATGGGCTGCATTGGGACAATTTCACGTGCTTCAGGCTGGCTCCACATACAAGAGAGAAGATGTGTCACCAAACTCTTCACTCGCTGTCGGCTTGCTCGCAAGAAGCTGGCGATAGGATCCTGGCGAGGGAGTTGAGGATTTGACGGCCATGGAGGGCTAACGAGCAGGCCCTAAGGTTTCCCATATCGCAGGCATCCGACATCCTTTTCGCTAGGTTGGATTGGGATGTTGTGGTAACAGTAATTAGCCGGGGCATGGGCAGTTCAAGACAGAACATGGCGGTCGAGCCTTTGAGTGAATCAGGTGATGGTAGCGTCAAAACAATGGCAATAATTTAGAATGTTCAACAACATACTAGGTACTCCCGAGCTCATGGAGTACTCTCGGCACTCCCAAATATTACAAAAACCACTCTACATGTGATGCAAGATTCAAAACAAGTTTCCTAACATATACTACCTCCGTCCTGGTTTATTGAGTCCCTTTGTATTTTGTGTCAAATTTTGACCAAATATTTAGCTAACAAAATGTTTATGCATGTCATAAAAAATTATATCATTGAAAACTATGTTCAAATACGAATCCGACGATATAATTTTTGTTGACATGCATTAACATTTTGTTAGTTAAATCTATGGTTAAAATTTGGCACGAAATACAATGGGGACCAATAAATCAGGACGGAGGTAGTACCCAATTGTATGGAAATACCGAGTGTAATCAACGTCCATGATCAGTGGATACTTTCTCAAAAATCTCAGTGCACAATTCTTAATTGTTTATGTTCAGACTAATCAACTTCTCATTTAGAAAAGTGATTGGCCCAGTTTATAAGAGAAATCGAATCAAAAAGTTGAACAGCCCGAGGGGATATACGTCCTGCCGAGGCAATAACACCAAACCACAAAAAGAAAAAGAAAAAAACAGGTGAATAGTGACCGCACAGTGCAAAGGACAATCGTCAAAATGTCAGAAGGATCTATGTGGTTTCTGTTTGCAATGAGATATTAAATTGTGAAGCACTTCAGAGAATACAAGCATCTGTCTACCTTGTCCTTTCGTGCTCATAAATAAATATCCAAACACTTGCCATCCAGCATCCTCTATCAAGTCTCCCTTCCTTTCACACTTTCTGTCTTGCATTTGCAGGAAGTGCTAGCTGCTTCTAGTTCTTCCAACATGCACCGCCAAACATATTGCACCTAGCAGGTGCCAACACGTACATCTCTTGTTGAACGTGCATATTTATTTGTACGTCTCTCATTTGGAGGATTTCATGCCATCCGATAAGAAAAGTTGAGTCGGCATGAGAGGTACTGGGACATGTAGATCTGCATCCGTTGTGGGAACTTGAACTTCAGTTTTGTTCCTCACATGTCGTGTCTGTCGGCAAGATCGATATGTTATGGAAAAGGTGTATGTGGCTGAGCCCAGGTACAAATACACCCCTCTATCTCAGTCATTGCAAATCCTCGTGATGTGCGTCCTTGTCAGAGAGGTGCAGGAGCATTAGAGGCGAGTCCACTTTAATTGTGGATTTGACTCGGCAGATTCAACAAATGCTAGGTCGGTTGTAGGAACCCGTAGAAGCTACCTTTTCCGTGTTACTGCACAAGTGTAACGTGCGGTCTCGTCCCAATGTTGGGCTTAGGAGAAGCTGAGCGGTGCTCCTTGTGTATGTTCGCAGTTCCTGTCCTAGCTGCTTGCTTGGCTGCTTGTTCATTTTTTCCTCTGGACTAAAATCGGCAGTGAAGCTCCTTTCTATGAATACGCAGTTGGTAACTAATGAGTTGATCTAAATAATGCAACTAAAGTATAGTGTCACGTGCTAAAGCTATTAATCGACAATGTTCCGTAAAAGTTTTACCGTAAAATCAGAGGATGCATGGAGGTAGATGCAAGAAGTAGATAACTAATTGTTTCTGACCAGTTATTTGTGGTATAAATATTCATCCATCTGAACAATGATTTCATCCTTAACACTATCCCTGTGGTCCTTAATCACAGAAAGGAAACACCTCTTTTCAAAATTTAAAAGGAATACTTCTAGGAGAGTAGGAGAATGATAACTGGCAACAATGACGACGGAGAGAGAAAGAGGAAATCTCTTGATAGAATCGCAGCAAAGCATAGGTAAGGCTGGCAAATCAGATGGTTCTTCGTATTCTGCTCTCACATTTTCAAGGCATGTGACTAGTTGATGAATAGCTTGTGATGTTCTAGTTGTCTTTCATCTTAAACTAGATGAGCGCAAAGGGCGAGAATAAGCCATGTATTAAAAGAGTCCACATAAAAATATTTAGACACAGATTGAAACATATGAAAATAAATATCTACTGGTAGATAGATACCTAACGATGATACATAGTGTTGAAAAATAGATGACCCTGCGAGAGCGGGCCAAGTTTTCAAACCATGCGTATATGACTTTTTTTAGAACAAACCGTTGCGCCCCTCATGCAAAAAGCAAAAGCAAACCAATATTCAAACCATGCAAGTGAGATTTGTTTAAAGTCTGATAATCAAATCCTTGAAGCATAAGGGGCCGTGGCAAGGGCGAGGATGAAGGAAGGAAAGGGCGTGACGTGAGGAAGGGAGCAGTAGGAAAGGAGGAACCTGCGGGCGTGAGGGTTGTACACCTCCTTCCTCCCGCTCTGCACATCACCGTTAGCTACCAACCTCATCCCACCAGTTGTGATTATTTCAAGATAATATCAACACGGTATTTCTCTCGCATGGAACAAATGGTACATGTTCAGAATTCAATCAGTCTCACTAATCTTTCAGATACAAAGGCAGAACAAACAATGGCAGGATCAATACATCAAAAAAACTGGAACAATATGCTTGCAGTGCTAAAAAACAGAGAAAGTAACAATTGAGAACAAAAGGACAGTTATATGTAAGAACGCAAGCTTGACAGGTGCAAAACGACAACATTCTAAAACTATATCTTTAGAACCAAATTACAAAGGAATAAAACAATCTAATAGAACATAAACAGCATGTATCTTTAGGAACCAATTTTGAGACCATGGTACCACAGAAGGCAAGAATTAGACATATCAGATTGCAATCTATTCATGATCAGTAACTGATCATGGCACACCAAGGATTTACGCATATAGCCTGAAATAACTGCAGCTAGCTTGTAGTCTGAAATCCACCTAGTCACTGACAAAATCAACACAACCAAAGCTTATTCTTATTGGATCAACACAAAATTTATGAGAGGGTAACACACAAGAACTCTTATTTTAGTTTTGGATGCATGCACTTTCTGGATTGTGCACATCAATGGAAGAACATTCCTAGGAGAGCCATTGCAGCACAAGGAAGTAAACCAACAATCAAAAAAGAGAAGTGAGTTCATATCATGTAATTTTAGGAACGTATCATCCCACGCCAACATTTATTTTTTCTGAGAGACCAAAAAAACTGATAGGAATTTCCCATGCTGAAACCTTGCGCACCAATGCTTTGATGTTGCCGCCGTCGGCGTAGGCATCTCCGGCCACCCAAACCCTACCTTTCAAGGCCACACTTTAACATCTACAAAGTAGTGAAGCAGAAAAGAATAATTTTGTCAACACATTTACGTTAGGAGAAGTATTTTAATCACCCGAGGCAATCGAGCATTCAAAATAAAGTGTCAGCTATATGGAGAAAAAACATAGATAGTGAATTCACCCAAACGAGAAAGTAAATCTCACTTCAAGAAATACATTACAAAAACATGCGGTGGGCAAGCTCACCAAGAACTTGTCTCGACGATCTGACCACCTCCTCGAGCGAGAGCAACCACAAGGCAAGAGAAGAATCAGGCAACATGACAAATTCATAGATTTTCCGGTCCTGTCAATATGAATCATCGAACAATTTTGTAATATGGCATGACTGAAGGAAAATAGAAAACAGGTGCAAAGTCTGAACATGTTCAATCATAGCCGCTGCTTCAATTGTAACAGACTGCATCCATCATGCTGCAAGATACTGATGCCTATGCCCAAACCAAATGTAATCCTATTTATATGAACAAAAAACGCTTAAGAAACACAGATAGGAACAGTCGAAGTGCTGTGGCCCGCACCTTGGGATAATCTGAAGAAGCAGAGGCATACTATGAACCTGAGTAGCACTTGCCAAGCTAAACTTGCTCCTCCTGTTCCCCTAACTACCTCCATAAATTTATCTTCGTTAGGAGCAAGCTTCATAGCCACCTGCAATGTCCTCAAATATGAGTAATTCATCAAAGAAGCCATAAATGAAAGGCGAGCTTACCAAAATGGTGCAAGCCTACCTGAATGGGGATGGCCCGTGACCTAGATGTCCTCGCCCACGCGCTGGTGGCAGTGTCGCGAACGTGCCGTCGCCCGTCGGGGGCTGCTTCTTGATGCCCGGCGATTAAGACCGGTGTTGTCCATTATGAACCAGAGCCGGCATGTTCTTTTCCCCTATCACCGGCTTCCTTCCTCTCTCTGCAACTCCACTCCACTGCCGCCCGGCCCCTGCTGCTTCTTCTCCCCGGCTCCGGTCTCGCTGCTCCTTCTGACCGGCGAGGAGAGAGGTGACAAATCAGCCATTTTGCTCCACAAAGGTGGGGCGCCGGATGGAGAGACGGCGGCCAGATGAAATTCTGATTTTAGTCTTCAAATAGTGAATGAAGAAGTTATAAATAAGCCGACATTCAGATGAAAAAGACCTCCTATCTAATGCCGCAAAATGATTAACTAATAACCAGCTCTACAGAATGGGCATGAAGTTTATTCACAGTTCAGGAACAGAGTATTATACCACATGATATATGCCTATGTCAAAAAGTGAAATCAGATGAAACTCAACAATCATATGGTACCATAACTACATAAAAAAGAAGCCAAGGTCCTCGCTAAAATAAAAATAAGGAAGCCCAGCCGGCATCCGGACATTCTAGATAGTAAATGTCTCTCATACTAAACACCATAAAAAATTGCTCTGCTAAAAATGTGTGCACACACAAGCAACATATGCAGGTGACTTCCAAATATTTGAAAGAACCCAAGCAAAATATGACATGACCTTCTTTATAAAATTTATAGCATACGCTGTGTACGACATAACAATACCTGATTCTTTTCTAGCAAAAACACAGTCTGAACTCGGCCTGCAGCTTAACAAAAAGGAATAAGATTTCAGACAAAAATCAGTAATTTGTATGTATTGTACAAAGAAATCTGTAGCTGCAGGAGGTTTGTTAGCAAATTAGCATGCAATTGAATGAGCTGAAGCACACACAAAAAAATTGTGGTGAGTACAGTACCTGCTAGTAGATAGATCATTAAAATTCTCAGATATATCACTACAATACTCAATCCCCATGAACAATATATCAGGTAGATTTACATCCTCGAACCTGCACCAAATCCAGAAACATAAAGAATGTAAGCTTCTAACTATAACTACTCTCTTGCACATCAAAATAACAGTCTCCTGCAGAACAACTGAATATGAGTGCGTAGAGAGACAGAGAGAGAGAGAGCGCCTAGAAGAAGAACAGACCTCCTTTTGCAAAGACCTGACAACAACATCACCTTGGTCCTCTTAGACATCCATTCAACTGAACATGTGCGATTCAAACCTGGGAAAAAGGCCAATTAACCATTATTCATAGACCTATGCACTAAAGCATGTGTATAAGGAGGTAAACGGGAGGAGGTGGATTACCATGGCAACAACCTATTGCGGCTGGAGCTAGAGTGTGGTGGAGAAGGAGTGGCGGACGAGGAGAGCGACGATGCAGTCGACGAGGATGGGGAGGAAGCCGGCGAGTAGCTGGAGGAGGCAGCAGCAATCTTCCCCCTCCCCTCTCAGACGCAGCTCGGGGCCGGGGACCTCGCCGGCGTGGGCATCGGGTCCACGCGCTCGCGCTGGAGCTCGCCCTCTCTCCCACTCATCTTCTCGAGCGCCGCCGGCCCACCGCCGTCGCCGCTCCTTGCCGGCGGCGTCGCCTCCGTGACGAACCAGGGCCGGCCTCCTCCTTCACCCTTCGCCAGCCTCCTCCCTCTTCCCTGCAGCGGAGTCCGGATCGAGGCCGCGCTCCTCGGCTCGAGCCCCATCGAGCCCGACGGGCACCAGCAGAGCACGGGGCGGCGGCGGCGGGGGCAGCGGCGGCAGGAGACGAGGCGGCTGCGAGGGTCGCGGGTCACCGGCCACGCTGCTCCTTCCCCCCACCACCGGCCTCCCCTGCTCCTCCACCCCACCCCTCCCCTGCTCCTTCCCCCCACCACGCTTCTCTTCGAGGAGAAGCCGGCACGCGGGAGGATCCGGTAGAAGAAGAGGAGGAGAGGCAGCGCTGGGCAGAGGAGGAGGAGAAGGGGCACGACGGCGGCGGCGGCGGTCGTGAGCAGGAGAGGGGGAGAGACGAGGCATGGGGTCTGGGATCGGGAGATGGGAGGGGATTGGCAGCCAGGTTTTCGCTCGGGACCTTATCCCTTCCTCGTCGATACAGTAAAGTGCTGCACTATTCATAGCGAATAAAAGGAGACGTGGCCATGCCGGCTAGTAGGGCGAGTGTCTTCATCTTTTACTATGTAAATTTTGTAAATCCTAAATATACTTTAATGTGATATGGAGCTTGTCGCTGTCCCTCATAACATTTTCGTGTCAGCGCTCAATGTTCTGCATAATCCACATCAAACGGAGATGGTTGTATATCACCAATACAAAAGATTTGGTGCATGGTGAGTTTCTGTAATATCTTTCACAAAAGATTATGTAGTACAATTCTTCTTTACATCTTAAGCCAAAGTTACCCAATAAGTGATCAAAAGTTCATCAACATTATTAGATCTAAGTGACGAACATATCGAGATCGTGCTCATGTGCAGTTGTTGCATGCCTTCATTTTCATTTTGGCATTTCCTAGCATATTGAAATACACCACTCTCTTGAGTATACAAGAATAGAACTTGAAATTCTCCCGAAAGAGTAGGGGGGAAATAGAGCTTTAGTGTCTGAAATGTCCCGGTCGTCATGCCAATGTGATTCATGAAGAAATGTTGTATTGCATTTCCCGAAATCTCTCATGCTGAACTAACTATTTGACCAGTGATCGAGCAAAGACAAAAGGGGCATACAACACAAATTGTGCATGCATATCTGCAGTTTGGCTTATGATGACTTGACCACAAAGAGGACATGTTAGAAGTATATTATGTTTAAGATAGAGATAGTACTTAGAGATAGAATATGTTTAAATTATGTACCACTTGACCTCTACTCCAAGTCTCTCTCCTTCACGTGTACTCATATATATATATATATATATATATATACCCCTACAAGGGTCAAATCAATACAACGCAATATTAGTCATCCTACAATTTGTATATGGTATCAGAGAGGTTAGTGTAACGATGTAGATCATAGGTCTTTCTACCACTTCGAAGCGTGCCGCCCCTGGGGAGATTAATCTTCTCTCCCCGGAGGCACGCCCACCGATCAATCAAAGATTAGATCGATTCTTAGATTAGTTTAGATGAATTTCACAATTTTTGAACTCCTTATTAGATCAAAATTTCCTTTAGCCACAAAATAAATCTGTTCAGATCCCATCCGGTGAGAAATATCCAGCAAAATCGGTGCGACGAACAACGGCCAAGTGCCACTGACCTCCACATACAACTTTGATGAGTGGCGCGTCGGTCTGCACGAACATATGCTTGCAATCTCATACGGATCGACAACTCGGTAGCCCGGCGGTACGGCTCCAGCTGTATGTACACATCTCTGCCTTGTCCAGCCGAACTGCAGGAGCCGGCCCGAACTTCGTCGACTCCACGAGCGACATCGACCTTCATCCATCGTGCGTGCATGGAGAACTGGGAGCACGGCTCCCGTCTACGCCAGCGCTTTTTTTGAAAGAAAAAGGTGGCGCAGTGCCAACCTTATATTTCAAAACAAGCTGGAGCCTGGGTGACAAAGTACCAGATACAAGAAGCTTGTAGTGCACCCAGGTGCAAGGCCACAAGCAGCCTACATTATAAAGAAGAGAGGGATAGGAGAGAGGCGTTACATCAGGAGACAAAAAAACTAAGCAGCAAGCAAGTTGCTCCAGAACCTTAGATCTTGTTTGTCCTGCTGTTTATTACCTCTGTTGCACCAAAGGCGAATCATATTTGCAGCATGGAATCTGACGGAAGAGAGCCAGCGTTGAAGATACGGTCATTCCGTACATGCCAGAGAGTGATAGCAAAAGCGGCAAAGGCCACATTCCACTTTCGCTTGAACTAGAAAAGATGAGCAGCTTGCTGGACAAAGTGCAGAATATTGGGTGATTGACATGCCAAAGAGGTCAGGGACAGCCGATCCCATAATGCATGTGCCGGCCGACAATGAAGTACCAAATGATGAACCGATTCCACAGCCGGGCAGATATCACAGTCCGCATACGGGGCAATCACCGACCAATGTTTCTTAACCATGTTGTCCTTGGTGTTGAGATGGCCCCAGAAAGCCAACCAGAGAAAAGTCTTGTGTTTAAGAGGGATCAACACATCCCAGACCCAGCTATGAAAAACGCAGTTAACTCCATGGAAGGTCAACAGCCGGTAGAAGTAGCTCGTGCTTAACTGTTTTCCCATCACAGAAGGGATGCGTGTGTCCTTGCGTGAGCCGTCAGTTGTCACAGCCGCTATGAGCTGATGTAGCAGCAAAAGTTCTTGCACAGCCTTTTGAGAAAGGTTTGGATGTAGCTGTACTACCCGGCTTCCCTCCAAGAATTGTGACTGAACAGAGCAGAATCGATTCTTGGCAAAAGAGTACAAGACTGGGAACACCTGCCAGAGCCTGCCAGCATCGAGCCAGAGATCATGCCAGAAAGAAACAAGGTTACCGGGGCCCAGAGTACAGCGGGAAGAGTTGATCACCAAGGGGATATGATCCTTGAACCCTTTCCACATGGCCGTATCACTACTGTTAGTGCCATAAGGTAGAGAAACCTTGCAGTATTGTGAAGCAAACCACTGAAAGCAGGGAACATCGGAGAATTGCAGGATTTTGGCGACGAACTTACATAACATGGCCTGGTTGTGGGCTTGCAGATTTCTCACACCGAGGCCGCCATTTTCCCAGTTTAGTGTGACCTTGTCCCAAGCCACAAGGCACTGTCCCCCTTTAACCTTACTCTTGCCCTGCCAGAAGAAGGCACGCAGAAGGCCGGCGAGCAAACTGATGGATTCTTTGGGCCATGGAAAACATGACATGAAGTAACTAGGAATGCCGGCGAGCACTGAGTTGACGAGAGTGAGCCCCCCCCCCCCCCCAGAGACAGGAAAGTAGCCAACCAGCCCGAGAGTCTGCGATCGACCTTGTGAATGACAGGTAGTAACATTCCATGTGTAATTTTGTGCAGAGACAGAGGCAGCCCGAGGTAAGTGCATGGGAAGGAGGATATAGGGCAGCCGAACAACTGAGCAATCTCGGACGCCACTGCTGCATCCACGGAGACAGGCACGAGAGTACTTTTGTGGTAATTGATGGTTAGTCCTGAGAACTCCGAGAAGGAGGAGAGAATGCTCTTAATCACAGTAGCATGTTGGATGTCTCCTCTGAAGATGATCAAGGTATCGTCCGCATACTGCAACACAGGAAAGAAGCTGCCCGAGCCAAGGGGGTGCTGCAAAGATCCCTCTTGAAAATGCCTGCAACAAAGTCTCTGTAGCACATCCGCAACAAGGATGAAGAGGTACGAGGACAAAGAATCCCCCTAACGAAAGCCTCGTTTGGCGAGGATGGGGGGGGCCCAACTCACCATTGAGCAAGACCCTCGAACGGCCAGTAGAGAGGAGGTTAGAGACCCACTGCCTCCACAACTGAGGAAAACCTCTGGCATCCAACACTTGATCAAGACAGCTCTAGCTAACGCTATCAAATGCCTGATGAAAATCCAGTTTTAGAGCAATCACCGGCATCTTCCTTTTGTGAGCGCACTGAATTAGCTCAGCTGCCAAGGCAAAGTTTTCCACAATAGATCGTCCCCTCAAGAAACCAGACTGCAAAGAATGCACTAAGGAAAGAAGCTTGGTGGCCAACTTAGGCGTGTTGTGTACCAAGGAGATGGGCCGGTAGTCTCTCATTTCCAATGGGGTATCCTTTTAGGCAGCAGAGTGATAAAAGCAGTGTTAATGCCAATGAGGTCAACACTGTTGTTGTGCATGTCATTAATGAACCTGAGCAAATCCTTCTTTAGCAAGTGCTTGAAGGCCTTGTAGAATTCATTTGTGAAACCATCCGGCCCCGGACTCCGGTTAATTGGTGCTTTGTTTATGGCCTCAACAATTTCAGCCCAAGAGAAAGGCCTTGCCAGCCCTGCTAGATCCAGAGGTGTGTACAGAGAACTGAGCTGGACCGTGGGCAACGATAAAGCAGATTGCCCCAGAGCAGCAGAGAAAAAATCGGTGGCCAAACTGAGCTTTTTACTGTTCTAGTAATGCTCCACTCCATCATGAACAATCACCTTAATTTTGTTGCGACGAGCTTGACTGTTGGCCGCCGCATGAAAGAACTGGCAGTTTTCACCCCCTGAGACACACCAAAGCACCTTGGCCCCACGAGGCCACATTGCCGCTTGCCACAAAATCAATTTCTCTGCTTTGGCTGAGGCAAAATCTCTGAGAACCACTTCCAGAACCGATAACTGACTTCTGTCTTCCACAATGTTCAAGAAACATACCACGTGCTTGTTGTTCTCGATCAGAATTCTGAGGCTGGATTTTCTGCGACACCACTGCCGGAGCGCCGCCCGCACACGTCTCATTTTGAAGTTGATGAGAGACGCAGAAGAAGAGATGTGTCAGGAGCCTCTCGACCAGCAGCTAGTAATAATCTCCCTTGCCTCATCAATTTCCAGCCAGTGGTTCTCCATACGAAACAAGTTGCTCTTGTGTGTATCAGCAGAAAATTGCAGCAGGACCGGTGCATGATCAGAGGTAGTTGCAGGCACACAGGAAGCAGAGGTTTGCAGAAAGCCAAGGTTCCAAGCAGCGTTGACAAGAACACGATCCAGACGCACTAGGGTTGGCGTACACCTCTTGTTTGACCAAGTAAACAGCCTGTTGTTAATCTGAATATCATCCAGCCCATGCTCCCTGATCCAAGAATTGAAAGCTTCCATCATGCTCCAGTTTACCTGGCCACAGGATTTCTCATGCGGAAATCTATACATGTTAAAATCACCCAGGAAAACCCATGGCGTAGCAGGTGGTGCCGCAACCTCAGAAACAGCCTCAAAGAAACCCGACCGATCACTGCTTAGGCATGGCGCATATACAGTGGTAAGCAGAAAGGAGCTGTTTGTTGTGGTAGAAGTCAGGTTAAGAGGGATATGATATCTGTGTGTTGCGATGACTTGACCAAGAACATAATTAGAGTCCCATGCCACTAAAATTCCGCCGGAGGCGCCTTCAGAATATGTGACAGCATGATCTTTGAAGTTCGCACGTAGAAAAGATCTCAACTTGAAAGAAGAGAAAGAAGCCAGCTTGGTCTCCTGCAGGCAGACAACAAGAAGTTATAGCATCACGGACTAGCGAACACTTATCGTCTTCACCAAGGCCACGAACATTCCAATTTAGAATCTTCATTAAGTAACAATGAGCATGCAACCCATAAGAAAGAAACAGAAAAGGACATGCATGTTTGATAGGATGCAAAACATAAAAAGCACTAGATAGCCCTTGCAGCAGGGGAGACAGACGCGATACAGACTGAAGCAGATAACAGCAACTACAACATTGGTGGGAGGCAACCTACTACGACTAGACTACGGTACATAACCCAAAGGCTGAAACCAACAACAAACCAAACCTAACAGCGGACGATTGATAGCAACAAGCTCAAACATCGACTCCCGTAAGCGGGCAGCAGCATGAAAACTATGCATTAGAGAAGCCAAGGACACACACAGAGGAAGCAGAGGAGCTGCTGGCAGCGGGATGGACCAGCGCGTCCCCCGGGGCAGAAGATGCCGCAGGGGCCGTGGCTTGATCAAGGATGGCAGTGGCATTGAGGCCACAGCCTTGGGCGATCTGTCTGAGCTTGCTCCTGGTCATTGGCGTGGGGGTCTCCAGCAGTGGCATCGGCAGGAGCCCAGCCATGGCCGCCGCCTTGGCCTTCTTGCGGCACGAAGATGAGGAGCTGGAACGGCGGGAAGAGCCACTGCTGGAGCGGAGTCGGCCGCCGCCGCCTTGCGCTTGGTAGTGCGCTCCACCGGGCTCACCCGCACACCGTCGTAGGCATGCCTGATGCGCGGGCTACGCCGGGGCGACGGGGCGGAAGGCACCACCGCCTCCGATGGGGCAGCCACATGGGCAAGAGCCACCCCAGTAGCATCCTCCGGCAGCTGGTCCGCCGCCCCCAGATTGGGGGGGGGGGGGGGGGGGGGGGGGGGGGGGGGGCGCGGCAACTGGCCCGGGGGGGGAGGGGGCGGGAAGAGCTGCAGTCCACGGATACATGTAAGCATGTGTATGCGGACGCCATTTGATCCATGCACGCATGTGCACCTGAGCTGGCTTCCGCCACGCACCATGCATGCATGTGCGCTGCTCGTGCGACTCCGCCACAAGCGGTTCGAGCCGACTACACGGAGTTACGTGACTCATCATCCGCACGGGAGGGCGAAGTTTTGTACGCGGAAAAGAAAACACCGACCGGATCTGCAATTGCATCGACATCTACACCCATCAAACGACTACAACGAGCCCATCTGCGCCTGCATCGATGACGCCTGTGATTCGACCCGATGACACTTCATCGAGTTGTACGACTACGCCAGGCTACGAGCCAACATACTTCTTCAACAGAAAACGGCATCGATAGTTCATCGCCGCGGAGGGATGCCTTCAAGCGACGCATCATCGTCGACATGCCACTGCAATTCTAACGCCGACACTTCATCAGCAAGGTCTTCATCAATATCTTCATTAAAACACCGCCGCCGCCTCGTCCACAAGATGGACATCTACAACGTCACCTGAGAGTATATCTGCAAGACGCGACCTCGACGATCGCAAGACCACGTCATCGACGACCGCATCGACCACGTCATCTACGATGATACGAACACATAGACATTCATGTCACTATGGCGACGACCCCTAAATGGCAACACGGTCCAGGTAAAACCAATGTGTGCTCGAGGAGTTTCCTCCGGTCCTGGCAAAATCGATGGTCCACAAGGTGCATCGTCCACGACTGCAACGCCGTCATCAACATCATCGCGCAATTTTTTTTGTGCCTCCAGTTTTGTGCGGCTTCATCATGCACGACAACTACCTCATCGACCGCGGCTACACCATGTTGGCTAACTGGACATCAACATACATGGCTACGTCTACAGTTAGTCATCGGCAACAACTCAAGTCAATAGCGTCCGCGTTGTCGCTAGCGTCCAAGCCACTCCTGCTGTGACTACGGAAGGGAATAGAGGAGAAGATAGGGAAGGCACCAGAAGGGGACACAGTCACCGCCCTAGCTGCTGACCTATCAGCCATTAGAGACACAGTTGATGATGGCACAATGGAGAAGACGACAAAAACACAAGAATTCAAATTTAGTCGCAATCGTCCACTTCACTCATGTTACTGCTGAGGGGGAATGTTAGAAGTAAATTTTGTTTAAGATAGAGATAGGGTTAGAGATAGAATACATTTAAAACATGTATGACTTGACCTCTATTCCAAGTCTCTCTTTTTCACATGTACAAAGTGGCATAGCCAGGATCAGGCCAAGCCCTGGGCAAGACCCAGGCTGAAAATGTTCTACCATGTCAAACAGTGTCAAAATTGCTATACAGTTAACAAAGAAATCCAGTGCTATGCCCCGGGCCATGGCCCTTGTAGCCTGGGTCCTGTCTACGCCACTGCATGTACTCATATACTAGTGGTTGGGGCGCATCCTGGTGCGCCGCCTGAGTGGTGACTCTGCGGTGCCAGGTAGGTAGCGCCCATTCGGCTAGCCTTTTCCTTAGGGTGTGATACATGCAAACGCAGCTGAGGAGCTATTCAAAAACAACATAAGTAGATGAGAGCTGTTACGCCTTCTTTTCTCTTCCCCCAACTGTCGACCACTGCTAGCTACTTGCTTTCTCAGTCCTTTTGTCCAAAAAACCTCCAATATGCACTCCAAATTATCTTGCCCCTAGCTAGTACCAACAAGTTTCCTTGCTGAAGAATGAAGATGTACTTGTGCATGTATATAGTCGCCATCGCCAATTAGATGTATGTCTGTGGAGGATTTCACGGCACAAGTCAGGAAACTTGTAGATGAACTTAAACCTATCGTTAGTTGATTCGGCATGGGAGGTATCAGGATGTGCAAATGTGCATCAGGCAAGTTAGTGCAGACAACAGAGCCAAAACAAAGTTCAACTGTCTTGCATTGGACAGCAAGGCCTGCTGGTGAAGCAAGGAAGGCCTGCTGGTGTTGACTCTCGAAGCAAGGCATCGAGCTAGATCCCAGCTAAAATTGCTCGACGTCTCGATTTGGGTGGACCGTAAGGGTGGGGCTAGCCTTGTCAACATGATCGCTCTATGAATGCGACTATGCGTCAGTCGGTTAATCCCAAAACTTGGTTGAGCATTGTCAACAGCCATCCTATCGCATAGACTGAGTTGTTTTGCATGTGCGTAGGTGGTATCCTTTCACAACTCTTATTTACAAAATCAAGTAGCAGCGAAGAAAAACATACAACCCCAAGATATGTCAATTATCTTAAAATTTGTTGAATTGACTTAGGTGGTTATATTTTTTTTTTCTAATCTTTTATTATATGGATGGAGCTATTGGGAAACACATCTAACAAATGTATAGAAATATAAAATCCACAAAAATTTTTTTCCGTAGAATACACCATGAAGGTGCATCACAATATATCAAAGAAATGCCAAGCATAGTTGCTACATCGCTTGACAGGCTGCAACGCTTATCAAGAGTAGCACACCCAAAACGAAAAACAAGTACCCAATTACGAAGCATCTATCAAACCACTGCAGCGTAGGTTGTGGAAACACTAACTACGGGAGAAATGGAGAATAAAGCCTGGTGTCGCTATGATGCATGATGCATGCTACCTGTACAAGCGTGATGGATGTATGCATGCTGTCGATCGGAGATCAAGTTCTTAGACCTAGCTCCCAAGAAAACAGTTTGCTCCTGAATCCCGACGATGGATGATGTCCTTCTCTCCTAGCTAGTTCAATGTTTTGTGAGCTCCAGGCTGCACGAATCACAACCCATGTATTCTTTCCCTGCGTTTCGAACCATCGTGGTGACCAGGTTGCCGGAGACAGTGACAGACGAGTTGATGGCTTGAGTGGATAAAAAATTATGTGTCTGTCCCACCGTCGGTTTTAAGACGGCCAATCGTTTTTCTTTTTCTTTGTAGGCATTTTTAACACGTATATTGTTCATACCAATCTTTTTAAGTAAAGAGTAAATTCTAATATACACTTCCGCTCAGAAGTTGTACACTTCTTTAGGGGTATATGGAAGCACACGTTGATAAATATAGCACCATGTGCCTAGTCGTGACTTCGAAGTTTGCTACATATACAAAATTGTGTATTGTCCCATTCACCTTACATGTATTTACTTCTACTATAGTACTTTAAAAGAAATTTCTCAGCTCACCTTTATTTATAAGCTAGTATCTTCATTGTGAGGCTGTCTGGATAGCATTACGTCTATGGAGGATCCACATGCCACAACATAATATTGTTCGGCCTCTCCTTACGCTCAATCTGTGCTAGCTAGATGATTCATAAGCAAAACTATATATAATTTCTGCGAGATGTTTCATTTGGTTTTACTCGACCATTGGCCCAATAGTTAGCTGGGCATGAGAGATATTGGGAAATGCAAGTATGCAGCAGCTCTCCGATGGCCACTTTGGCGTGAAGAACGGACAACCTATATAGTCTCAAGTCTGTCAACTTGCATGCAACTATGTGTAGTTGCATACGCAGACCAGGTAGACCAGGCTAGTTAGGCAACTCGTAGCCCCGCATGCGACTCTGCAGATGCTGCCGGAAACACCAACAAGGAAGTCGTAAGGATGATGCTCTGCCTTTGCTATTCTTGCTTCTGAGTTTCTTAGGCCCTCCCGGCATCATGGGTCGTCCTGGTCTGAAATCTGATATGTTCATACACAACAAGGTTTCAGACTGCCATTAACATCCTTGCCGAAACTAATTAACAAATATTTCATTTCGAATAGTACATTTTTAATGCACAATAAAGGCTTCTTTTTCTGAATGAGGGAGTGCTAACCTAAATTAATGTGTGCCTAACCGGATAGAAAGAGAACTACTTCCTCTGTACCATAATATATGTCGTTTTAGCAACTCAAATTGAACTGCTAAAATGACATATATTATGGTACAGAGGGAGTACTTTCCTAGAGATAGATAGGCCTTGGAGGTCCGCCTTGACTACGACATTGACCGTGCCGACCACTCCCGATCTCTCACACTTCATTCACCCATGTGTCAAAAACATTGTGCAAGAAAATCACCGCCGGAAGCTACGTACTACATTACAAGGATCATAATCCATGAGATCCAAGTGCTTGCAATTCCAGTTTAATTACTATGGTATCCCTTAACCAGCTTCAACATGTATCAACAGAGCACAGACCTGCATGCGTACAACACTAGAACATATGTCTCACATCCGTTGTGTGTCCCAATCTCCATCGCAGTCTCATGCTCCCATTGAATTGCATGCAAGTGACAAATTAAATACCATGAGCATCTAAGTAATGCATTTATCAGTGTAGGTGCTTAAGTTTAGTAAAAGTTGATCCTGAAATAAAAAAAGTTCAAGAAATTTTTACCTGAAAAACAGGGGATGCATGGAGGCAGATGCAAGAAGCAGATAACTAACTATTTTCTACCGAATGTTTGGGATATGATCTCCGGCCAAGAATGGTTTCACCCGTCCACAAGGTCCTTGCCCATACAAAGTAGATACTCCCTCCGTAAAGAAATATAAGATCGTTTAGATAACTAAGTGAGATGTTTTACTGAGGGAGTACTTTTTCTTTAAGTGAGAACTAAAGCTTGTCGGTTTCCCTCATAACATTTTGTGTTAGAGCTTAGTGTTCTGCACGATATGCCTCAGAAAGAGATTGTTGTGTTTCACCAATATGAAAGACTCGGTGCATGGTCGCTTTCTTGATGCCTTTCAGAAAAAGGTTTGTGCATCTTTCTTTACATCATAGCCCATGTTACCCAGCAAGTCATCAGAAGTTTGTCAGCAATGTTCATTGTGACATTCCATGACATGCCGAAATACACCATTTCTCTCACATATACTAGACTAGAACTTGAAATTCTTCCGAAAGAAAAGGAAAGAAAAGAGCTTTAGAGTTTGAAATGTTCCACAATCATCACGCTGAAGTGGTCACGAAGGGATATTACATATTCACATTTCTTGAAATCTCTTACACCAGAACAACTAATTCACATAGAATATAATCATCCAACACTAACCATATACTCCTATGCATGTCAACATATTTCCTTATTATGAGACGAGCACGAGGACCTAGCAATATCCTATCATGCCATGGATCCTTCAAAACAAGCTCATAAATAAAGGTGAAATCATTATTTTTTCACTGGGAAGTACCAGAAGCAATTATAAAAGAAGGTTAATGGCAGGGGCCAATACAATATTTAATACACGGCATCTGATGGTCCTATTGCTATTTAGCAATCTCAAATTCACAACACAAGTGTACGGTCATAAGGGCACTTCAGGGAAACAATTATTTAGAACAGTAAAAATAGAGCAAATAATGAGCTATATTTTCTTAGACGAGACAATGAGCTGTGTAGTTGGTCATGTGTAATTATTATTTAGTTCCATCTAGTAAATGGCCCATTTACTCATTGCAGGAGAGACCAAAGTTAGCACTTGTATAGAAGCATGTATAATTTATGTTTGCATGGACAATTCCTTCCATTCTTATCTCAAAGTTCAACATATACTACATTGTTTTTTGCTTCCCGAAATGTTATTATTATTTTGTGAACTATTTAAAATATTTCAGGTATGGGAGATGAGAGCCAGGAAAGTAATTCAACCGAAAAGATCACAAATACAACAAAATGAAGGGGATTTTACCATGCTTGCAGGAGTGCTTGATGTTGCTGACTTGAGATTCTAGAATATGTTGTGCTTAATCTTTCATAAATATCAGATTATAACATAAGTATAAGATTTAAGAAATTCCGACTTCTATCAGAGTAAATGATCAAAGCTATTATTATAGTTTTGCTTCGAATTATCAAAAAGTAGATGCTATTTCTATCTGGCTGATTGTGCGACTCTTATGCACTAAAATGTAAAGGTTCAGGACTTTGTTCTTTCATCCAGAAATGGAGCAGTGTGCCCCATCCTACCTAGGTATCTTGACAGCAATAGTTCCTGCAAGGTGGGCCAACTGATCCAATCCGCTGAACAACCAAGCTGTTTTTACATGTTTCACTGGTAAGATATTTTCAAAGCAAAACGATTCAAAACTCCAAAGAAAAACATCGAGTCAAAACTGCAGCGAAACTGCTAATTCATGGGCGCTCGGGACAATACCTAAAGTTTAAATGTAGTCGAGCACAGTTCGTCCTCTTGCCTCATTGTGGTGACAGTGTGGTTGCTAAAGCTCAGAGACGATGAGTTGGTGGAGCACTAATAGTCGCACGACAAATATCGTTGGTGACTTCAAGGAAAGGGTGGCAGTGGCATAGACTGCATCAACGCCTCAACGATATGTAGAGCGCACATACGGTAGGGCTAGGGCGACAACATTTACAGCGGGCTATGTGGACGACCTAGATGGTGAAATGATCGGTGCGGCTTAGCCACATCCAGGTGGGCAGCGTTTTTGTTCCTGAATGCATTACAAGTGACGAGTTGCACTAACTGGCCCATCACTCGTATGTTCATACCACTGACGGGTTAAGAACACTCCTGCTAGTCACTGATGGACCCCAGAGGTCCGTCATTAATAACCTATTGTAAATAGTGGATCTCCTAAAAATACAGTACTAAGGTATCCCATATTGCAGGTATCCGTCATCCTTTTTGCGATAATTATCTTTTGAAAGCCATCATGATTCGCTAGCTATGCCGGCCTATGGTGTGCTTGTTACAATAATTATCCAAGGCGGTGGCGGATCAAGACACGATATGGATGGTCAAGCCTTTGAGTGGATCAGGTGATGGTGGTGTCAAGACAATGGCAATGTTCTATGATGTTCAAGAAAGTACCGGGTACTCTCGAGGTCATGGAGTACTTTCGGTACTCCAAAATCTAAAAATATAACTCTAAATCTGATGAATAGATGCAGAAAAAATATTGTTGACATATGCCGAATCGTAGGTCAATACCCAGCATAATCAACGTCTAGGAGCACTTGATACTTTCTTGAACTATTGATTACACTGTTCTTATTTGTTTGTACTGCCTCCATTCCAATGAATAAGGCGTGCATGCATCCCAAAAATCTACTTTGACCATAAATTAGACCAATCAAATGTGATAAAAATTATATTGTTGAATTCATCAAAAAGAAGTTTTTGATGGTATAATCACAAAAAAAAATATTTTTGGACTAAATTACGGTCAAAGTTGGATTTTGGAAAGTGTGCACGCCTTATTCATTGGAATGGATGGAGTATTTAGGTTGATGCAAGATCAGATTGTTTTTTTTTCATAATTGTATATGATCCCATATTAAAGAAAGATTGAACCAATTTAGCAGAAAAATGGGAAAGAAAGCCCTAACAGACCGAGGGGCAATACATCCTAGCAAGGCAAGAATACCAAAACGCAATGAAAAAAAATCTATATACATAATTACAATACAACGCAAAGGACAACCTCGTAAACATCAGAAGCATCTAGGTGGTTGCAATAACCCAAGATCATATTGTGAAGTACAGCCAGCATGAGAGAATACACGTGTCTATATACCTTCTCCTTTCATGCTCATAAATAAACATAGAAACGCCTCCCACTCACATTCAGCGTCCTTTATTAAGTCTCCCTTCCTTTCACTCCCTCCGTCTTTCAGTCTTATGAAGAGCTAGCTACTTCTAGTTCTTCCAACATGCACCGTGAAACATATAGCACCTAGCTGGCACCAACACGTACACACACATCTCTTGCTGAACGGCATATCTATACACACCCACCAAATGGTACTACTTCTCTTATTTGGATGTTTTCATGCCACCGGACAAGAAAATTTGAGTCGGCATGGGAGGTACAGGAACATGGAGATGTGCATTAGCTGTGGACTTATGAACTTTGTACATCTTCTCAGCTCTCGTCTCTTCTACAAAGACCGACGCCTTCTCGAAAAGGGGCACGTGGCTGAGCCCCCTGTACAAATACAGCCCCCTGTCTCAGCCGTTGTTTATGCTCATGGTGTGTGCCCTGGTCGGAGGGGTGCAAGAGCGTCAGCATGCGCACTAGTAGAAAACAGGGCTTTGGTCTAGGCCGGGTAAGCCCATTAATCCCAGTTCACTCATGAACCGGGACCGATGCCCCCATCGGTCCCGGTTCGTGAGGCCAGGGGGCCGGCCGGGCCTCATGGGCCATTGGTCCCGGTTCGTCTGGCCTCATTGGTCCCGGTTCCAGACATGAACCGGGACCAATGGGCCTCACAACCATTGGTCCCGGTTGGTGGCTGGAACCGGGACCAAATGGAGTCCTTTAGTCCCGGTTCTAGCCACAAATTGGGACCAAAGAGATGCCTATATATACCCCGCGAGCAGAGCAGTGGAGTGCTCTGTTTTTTTGGCCGGCCGTGGGAGAGCTTTGTGGTGCTCTAGCTCACCTCCTATGCACATAAGGTGTTCGATGAAATGCCCGAGCCACACTTAAGCTTTCTCCTCTCGAAGCTCCTTGTCCAAACTCCATTTTCCTCAAGATTTGTCTAGGTTTGGCGGTCCGTCCTGTCCCGTCCCGTCCTCACCGCCGTCGATCACCCGCGCCGATCTCGTCGCTGCACCACCGTGGTGAGCCTCTTGTTCTTATCTTCTTTCTAAAAAAAGTTCTTACTTGTATGATTTAGATAGATACTTGTGTAATTTTCTTACTTTTATTATAGTTTGTTATTATATAGTGCGATGGTTTTGGTATCCGCCTCCGTCGGCCCTCGTCCTGTCTATGATTCGGATGTGATATATATATATATATATATTATATTTTATAACTATTAGTTTCATTTAGTGTTTATGACAATTATGCCGACCAACGTGACATAGATTTTTTTATCTAGGAGGTATGTGAACCGGAAATTCCACCCGACCCTATTGTCGAGAGGTTAAATTTAGTTGAAGAAGAAAATAATTACTTGAAGGAAAAATTGAAAAAAATTGAGGAGGAGAAGATGATATTGGAGTTGCATGTTGCAGATGTCATCGATGATCACAAGATCAAGATGGATGCAATGCGCTTGAAGATTAGAAAGTATAGAAAATATGCCATTCATACTAAGGCTTGGTATCATTATGCCGTTGGATCAATTGTTACCTTAGTTGCGATTATGATCGCATTTGTTGTTGCATTGAAATGTTTTAGATAGTTTTAATGTATGGTTTAATTAGATGCTCTGGAGAGCTATATGTTGTTCAATGAGAACTATGTATGTACTTTGGTTTTAATGTGATGATGAACTTCTATTAATTTGCTCACTTATCTATTCATGATGTTCTGTAAGACAGACATGTTTGAAGATTATGAAAAGTTTCATGAAATTCCTCCCTTCAAAGTCAAGGCTGACCCAAGCACCCTGTTAAACGATGAAGATTATCCATGGTTACGGCGCAATAAGCAAATGACACAAGCGAAGAAAAAGTGAAGACTTTCTCTCCACAACTATTATGATGATGC
This sequence comes from Thinopyrum elongatum, assembly GCA_011799875.1. Lineage (NCBI taxonomy): Eukaryota > Viridiplantae > Streptophyta > Magnoliopsida > Poales > Poaceae > Thinopyrum > Thinopyrum elongatum. The sequence continues at coordinate 597,109,953 of CM022303.1, read as the reverse complement.
CTTTGATCTAGAATATCACTGCAGTTACATGTGAAGAAATGAAATGCCTTTTGTAACAGATGAGTATTCGTATGAAACCCTGATACTTCGAAAGAGATTGCCCATTTTGTACACGAAGTGCATCCAGTTTTTGCCGTAACCCTCTCAACTTTTTATAACATGCTATGTGGGTGAAATGATGATACCTTTTCAGAGTTCATTTGTAGTGCTTTTCAATTTCAGGGTCATTTAGCTAAAAAAATCAGTAAATGCATGAAAAATACCAAATGAAGTCAGAAAGGGTTGAAAATTGATGATGTGGCTTTGAATGGTTCATTTTGCACACACAAAAAGTCTGGAGTTCAAATAAGTTCAAAAAAATGAAATCCCTTTATAACAGATGAGTTTTCGTCCGAAACTCTGATACTTCGAAAGAGATTGTCCGTTTTGTATAGGAAGTGCATCCAGTTTTTGCCGTAAACCTCTCAACTTTTTATAACATGATATGTGGGTGAAATGATGATACCATGCCAACTTTCAGCTTTTTCAGAGTTCATTTGTAGTGCTTTTCAATTTCAGGGTCATTTAGCTAAAAAAAAATCAGTAAATGCAAGAAAAATACCAGATGAAGTCAGAAAGGGTTGAAAATTGATGATGTGGTTTTGAATGGTGCATTTTGAACACACAAAAAGTCTGGAGTTCAAATAAGTTCAAAAAAATAAAATCCCTTTCTAACAGATGAGTTTTCGTCCGAATCCCTGATACTTCGAAAGAGATTGTCCGTTTTGTACACGAAGTGCATCCAGTTTTTGCCGTAAACCTCTCAACATTTTATAACATGCTATGTGGGTGAAATGATGATACCATGCCAACTTTCAACCTTTTCATAGTTCATTTGTAGTGCTTTTCAATTTCAGGGTCATTTAGCTCAAAAAAATCAGTAAATGCATGAAAAATACCAAATGAAGTCAGAAAGGGTTGAAAATTGATGATGTGCCTTTGAATGGTGCGTTTTGAACACACAAAAAGTCTGGAGTTCAAATAAGTTCAAAAAAATGAAATCCCTTTGTAACAGATGAGTTTTCGTCCGAAACCCTGAGACTCCGAAAGAGATTGTCCATTTTGTACATGAAGTGCATCCAGTTTTTGCCGTAACCCTCTCAACTTTTTAACACATGCTATGTCGGTGAAATGATGATACCATGCCAACTTTCAAGCTTTTTAGAGTTCATTTGTAGTGCTTTTCAATTTCAGGGTCATTTAGCTCAAAGAATGAACTAATAGCAAAAAGAATGAACTAGAAAACTTTTATGAAACTCTAATAGCAAAAAGAATGAACTAAAAATAATCAATTAAAATATTCTGTTATGATCAACTAAAACAAAACTATAATATTCTTCAATAGCAAAAAGAATCAACTAAAAAGCTTTTGTAAACCTCTAGTATTTTTTGAAACTAAATTATATAAATTTATGCAACTAAAATTATCAAAGTATTTTTTTCAAAACATTAATAGCAAAAAGAATTTTCATAAAGAAATTTTTTGTTAGAAACTTTAATAGCAAACTAAAATAACAAAATCTGTTTTTGATTAAAATAGACATTTAAAATAACCTAAAAATTACCAAATTGAATATAATGATAAAACACAGTAAATAGCAGAAAAAAGAATCACTCAAAAATCTATTTTTATAGTAAAGTTATTCACAAACTAGTGATTCACATAAATTTTAAAAAATTCAAATTTAAACTATTCAAATTTGAAAACTAATGGCACTAACAGAAAGTTTATAATTTTTGTGACCTAAAAGCAAAAAGAATCACTGAAAAACTGTAAGTAGAAACAAAAGGAAATAAATAAAGCAAAAAACAAAACAAAAAAACTGGAAAAAAAATGCCACCTACTGGGCCACCACGGCCTGAATACGACTAGAAACCTAACCATGGGCCAGGAATCAGGCCCGCAGAAGGCCCAGTAGGCCCACAGGCATATACAGAGTGTTTAGGCCCATAAGCCTGCTTTAGAGAGGAGCTCGAAAACTCAGGCGCACCGCACCTTATAAACAATTGCGGCTCTCTCTCAGCTAGCGAGGTGGGACTAAACTCCCACCACCACGCCGCTGTGCAAGGCTATTGGTCCCGGTTGGTGGCACGAACCGGGACCAATGCCGCCCTTTGGTCCCGGTTCGTGGCACCAACCGGGACCAATGCCCCCCTTTAGTCCCGGTTGGTGCCACCAACCGGGACCAAAGGTCTTTGTTTCCTGCCCTTTGGGCTGCTGAAAACTGACCTTTGTTCCCGGTTGGTGGCACCAACCGGGACTAAAGGAGGGCATTGGTCCCGGTTTGTGCCACGAACCGGGACCAATGGCTCGGCTATATAAGGCAACACTTAGGAAATTTTCCCCCATCTCCCATTCTCCTCTCGACGCCGACGCCCTGCCCCGACGCCGATCGACGCCGACGCAGCCAGGCTGCTGCTGCGTCGCCCTGCCCCGATGCCGACGTCGCCAGGCTGCTGCGCCACCCTCCCGACGCCGACACCCTGCCCCGACGCCCTGCCCCGAGCCCGCACGCTCCCCCAGTGAGCTCTGCCGCCCCCCAGTGAGCTCCGCCCCCTCTTCCCCTGCCCTGCACCACTGCCCCTGCCCTGCGCTGCCGCCGCCGCCCCTGCCCTGCGCGCTGCCACCGCCGCTGCCCCTGCCCCTGCGCACTGCCGCCGCCCCCCTTCCCCTGCGCTACCGCCGCGCGCCGCCGCCGCCGCCCCTGCCCTGCGCGCTGCCGCCGCCGCCGCCCCTGCCCCTACGCGCTGCCGCCGCCGCCGCCCCTGCCCCTGTTGCTTATAATTTTTTAGGTTCATAGAATTTTTTTCTTTAATTTTTTTCATATATATAGATGGATGGATTGAGGTATGTATATATATGGATGGATGGATGGATTGATGTGTATAGATTTTTTTATGTTCATATGCAAAGAAAAAGGTCTATTTTTTTGGTGATATGTATGTTCATATGCTCATTTAAGAAAATGTTCATATGTTACATTTAAGAAAAAAAGAAAATGTATGTGTGTTCATATGCAAAGAATTTTTTTGGGTGATATTGTAGAATATGAACATTTTGAATATGGATGGATGGATGGATGAACATTTTGAATATGGATGGATGGATGGATGGATGATGATGATGATGATATATATATATATGAAAACTTGGTCAATATTTTTTTTGTTCATAGAAATTAGTTAAAATGAGGGGGGACGTCGGACATGACATGAGGGGGACGTCGGACGTCGGACATGTCATGAGGGGTGAGCGTCGTTGTCGTCTACCCCCTCCCCGATAACTTCGACATGAGGGGGGACGTCGGACATGTCATGTGGAATTTTTTTTGTTCATATAGAAAACTCCGGTAACATATGCAACATTTGATCTTATATCAAAGTTTGATCATATGTCAAAGTTTGAATTTTGACATATGCAACATTGGATCATATATCAAAGTTTGATCATATGTCAAAGTTTGAATTTTGACATATGCAACATTTGATCATATGTCAAAGTTTGATCATATGTCAAAGTTTGAATTTTGACATATGCAACATTTGATCATATGTCAAAGTTTGAATTTTGACATATGCAACATTTGATCATATATCAAAGTTCGATCATATGTCAAATTTTGAATTTTGACATATGCAACAATATTTGATCATATGTCAAAGTTCGACTTTTGACATAGATTTATCAAGAATGCCCCTATTATGGATGTGCACAAGTTGATCCAATTTTTTTCTGATCTCATATATATATATATATATTCTTCTATATGTCACGTTGTCTGTCAAAGTATTGAAGAAATCCATGGCTTCATCATTAGCCGGAAGTAACAGGCGTATGATGCTACGAAGCTCTTCAAAGTTGTTTTTGGAACGGAGTTCCGGATAGAATAATTCGCTTTTTGGTATGAATTTCAGCAAAGGCCTTCCAAATAGCGATATTCAGAAGGCTCTTGCTGAGCTTCGTACCAAAAAGCTAATTATACTATCCGGGACTCCGTTCCAAAACAATTTTGGAGAGCTTCGTACCATTATGCGCCTGTTACTTCCGGCTAATGATGAAGCCATGGTTTTCTTGAATCCTTTGACACTAGACAACGTGACATATAGAAGGGTAGATGAGATCATGAAAAATATGGAGCATTTTCTGCACATCCAGAATGGCGCCATTTTGTTAAATTCCTTAAAGGTTAAGAGAATCCCCCCCCTCTCACCGGACCAAACCCTAGAAGCGTTGCCGAGGCCACCCCAAACCCTAGAAGCGTCGAGGCCACCCAAATTTACCAAGTTAAAAGAGCATTGTCGAGGCCACCCCAAACCCTAAAAGCGTTGTCGAGGCCACCCCAAACCCTAAAAGCGTTGTCGAGGCCACCCCAAACCGTAGAAGCGTCGAGGCCAATAATATGATTCCTTGTTGTGATTAGCTAGCTAGGTCTATGTTTGCCACTAATACATCCATCTCTCATGTTTGTATATTAATTGCCATGCTGTAATATTTGCAGAAACTATGGAGCAAAGAGACTTGGAACAAGAACAATTGTTGGGGGACATAATCCTCGGCGGAGGTGATGTCTTGTCGTTTCTCAAAGACACCGATGGTCAGGAAGGAGAGGATGACGGCTCCGGTGATCGAACAGTGGAGGAGGAAGGACATGATCATGATGGCTCCGGTGACCGAATGCCGGAGGAAGAAGGAGACCAAGATGACGGCTCCGGTGATCGAACGGAGGAGGGAGCTGTTGCAAAGTCCGGTGAGGTATATATATTAATTAAGCCTGTGCTAACTAGCTAATTGATGCATTAATTGTTTTGGTATGTACATATATTAACTCTTCTTTCTTCTTTTATAGCCCTCCGAATTGAGCCAAATTTCGGTAACGAGACGAGGCCCGAAGAAAAGGTTGCGCCAGGATGAAAGGTTCACGATCACAGCACTCGCGGACGATGGCCTACCGATTGAACCCAAGCGGACCAAGGACGCATTTTCTGCTTAGTGCGGAGCTATTATTAGGGACAGCATCCCGATCAGCATCAAGCAATGGAATAAGCATAAGGACGACGACCCTGAAGTTTCTTATGTCACCGATAGACAGAAAGATGATCTTTGGACCTCGCTGAAGGCAAATTTCACCCTACCGCCAGAGGCGGATCCGACTAAGCCAGTTATAGAGCCACTGGTTAAGGCGTGTGCTCTTAAGAAGATGGCAGATCTATTCAGGAGGTGGAAGAATGCGTTGAAATCAAAGTTTGTCGACAAAGGGAAGACTCCAGAATTCATCGGCCGATTTGAGAAGATATGAGATCACTGGCCCGCATTTGTGGCCTACAAGACATCGGACAAGAGTAAGAAAATGTCAGAGACAAACAAGATAAATGCTGCAAAGAAGCTGTATCACCATCACACGGGGTCAGGTGGCTACCTCAAAGCCCAGCCGTTGTGGGACAAAGCTGAGCAAGACCTGCTTGCTAAAGGGGCCGAACCACATACATTGAATTAGCCAGACCGTTCAAGGACTTGGTTCTTCGGGGTTGGGGGAACTTTGGACCCTGAAACATGGAAGTGTGGTTGGACGGATGAGCAACATGCAATACCCGTCAAGAAGCTTTAGAAGTATATCACCGCAGCGCAGGAAGGGACGTTCATTCCCGAGAGAGAGAAGGACGAGCTGACTGAGGCCCTCGGGAATCCTAAGCACCCTGGATGAACACGAGGCACACCAGGCTCCATTCCGTGGGTGGTTGGGTTTGACGACGCAGGCGGTTACAGAAGCCAGGAGAGAAAGAGGAAAGCGGAGCTTAGCGAAATGCAGAAGCTCAATGCAAGACTAGTAAAGCTAGAGGAACTTGCAGCAGCCGGCCAACCATCTCAGCGGCACGAAGATCCTGCCCAAGAAGCTACCCCACCATCTCAGCGGAGAAGCAGCGTGGCTTCCACGGAGCTCGTTCAGCCTAATTTCATGGCTCGTAGCTACCCCGTGGATACTATCACGGAGGCTCAACATTGCCAGCTTATGACGAAATGGCAGAACCTCACTTTGAAGGTGGCTGTCGGCTCTGTTGCACCTCCTCAACCTGACGGAACTTTTCACTGCCGTCCGATTCCACATGGCTATGCTGTTATGTCGGTGGATGAAGTAATGGAGGGATTTGATGAGCTCGAGCTTGACCACCCTACAGGTGAAGGGGAGAATCAAATGGGTTATGCTCTGAGGACTACATGTCTATGGCGGAAGGAGTACATCAAGCTTCCAAACTGGACGCCTCCGAATCCTCCTCCTCCTCCTCCGGCGAGTTAGGGCACTCCGCCTCCGCCTCCTCCTCCTCCTCCGGCGCGTGAGGGCACTCCGCCTCCTCCGGCGCGTCGGAGCACTCCGCCTCCTCCTCCGCCTCGTCAGAAATGGCGGAAGAGAGCCGCCACCGCTCCGGCGGCTAGCAGTACAAGCAGAGGCGGGAAGCAATTCAGATACGATCCATCTCTCAAGCCTCTGGAAAAGTTACCATATGAAAGGACCGACGAGGAAATCGCGAAAATCAGTGCTACCGAAGTGCATGAACATTTTGCACGGAAACCTCCACCTCCGAAGGAGACGATAGATCTGGTGAAACTGAAGCGCACTATCGATGCCCTGAACCGACCACCACCGTCTTCGCCGCAATCCAACTATGAGCGCATTATTGAAAGGACATATAAAGAAGCGGAGCGGTCGGGAAGTACTTGCATGCATGCAAGGTTAGCAGAATGAAGAAGTGGGAAAAAAATCCGTAGCTCGGCGAGCAGGCGAACTAATCGTGCCCCCTGCTCAAGGTGTCTAGCGATAGCGTCGCTAATCAGCCTGGGATGGTGCCCGGTACCAATCCTGCTGATTACCTGAGCGATGATGTAGAGTTTGAAATAATGGAGGTGGAAGAATTCAGATACCAGTACGGGCACCCTCTCGTCAAACCTGATCATCCTCCTCTAACAACGATGATGCGAAGATTCCATGAATGGTACATGAAAACCTGCAGCAAGTCTGGCAAGGATACTTTGACGCTGAGAATTAAAGAGGAGCACGACCTCATTGGAATGGATCAGTTGTCTATTTAATTTGATGAGTTATTCCAATTATACAATCAAAAGGCCCTCGACAAAACACTCGTGACTTGCTACTGTCTGTAAGAACTACTTCTGTAATTAAGTCTCTATATATAGCTCAGCTCTTTCATTGCATGTATATATAATTATCCTCACTATATTATGTAGATTGAAGATCGTCGAATGCAGAAAAACACAAATCTATGACATTGGGTTCATTAACCCAAATATCATACATGAATGGACGGTTCAAAAGAATGTCACAGAAACCGAGGATAACTTGCTACAATCGTTGCTTAAAAATCAAAACAAAGAGAAAATACTCTTTCCTTACAACTTCAAGTGAGTGTTACTGTCTTGTGCATATTCGGTTTCCCTTATTACTCGAGGTTATAGTAATATAATTGATGAGTTATGCATGCGTGCGCAGGTTCCACTTTATTCTGTTAGAGATTAAGCTTGAGCGGGGAGTAGTAACCGTCTTAGACTCCAGAAGAAAAGATCCCCAGGAGTATGCGGACATGACTGAAATGCTCCAGAAGCAAGTTCAATCGATCATTATCGCACCATATAGGCAACTTTGTTCATTTCCTGATATCAAGTAATTATTTTCTTTGTCTGGCAGGGTTTGGAAAAAGTTTACCGGAATTGTTCCGGCACTGCCGAGGGAGCTGCGATTTACACACCCAAAAGTAAGTACTACTAGCTAGTTCCGCGCATCTCCCATTGATTCTAGTTTCATCAATACTATTTATAATGCTTGATTATCAGTTTGATTGAACTCTATTTCTCGTAAAATGCTTGTGGCAGGAAGCCGGGAATGATTTTTGTGGATACTACGTTTGCGAGTTCATCTACAACACGACGAAGTGCATAAGCAATAATATTCACAATTTTATTTTATTATCATCATTTGTGTTGAGTTTCATTCATATATATGTATTGACCCCCTTCTTCAAATTAGTTGTGGCAGATGCAGGATGAACTCCTACCACATGATCGCATACGAGCAATTCAAGAGGAATTGGCGGGATTCTTTCTTGACCACGTCATAAATAAAGCCGGAGAATACCATGTGGAATTTGACATTAGATGTTAGGGATTGTATGTAAGAGATCTTATATTGTATATATGTAGCTAGTAGCGTCGAATAGATATACGAAAACTTGTTGTTCGACCAATCTCTCGGAGAAAGAGAGGTCGATCACTTCTCTCTGTATATGTTCATGACGATCTTGTGCACTTAATGGTTCCTTCATTTGCGTACTAGCTAGCGTGTCGAGTTCTCTCTATACGTATAGTAGCTAGCATCGACCAAGCACGGAGAAAGAGAGGACACTTCTCTCTATTAGCTAGCTAACGCAATATGAAACCCCTAAATTAACCCTCCAAAACCCCCTAACCCCCCCCCTTTCAAAAAAAACAAAAACCCTAGCTCCTGCCAAATGCTGACGCGTGGAGGTCTTTTGGTCCCGGTTGGTGTTACCAACCGGGACTAAAGGTCCTCCTGCCTGGGCTCCCCGCAGCGGCCACGTGGAGCCCCTTCTGTCCCGGTTCGTAAGCGAACCGGGACTAAAGGTTTTGGGCTTTAGTCCCGAACCTTTAGTCCCAGTTCCAGAACCGGGGCTAATGGCCCTCTGGAACCGGGACAAATGGGCCATTTTCCACTAGTGGCAACTCCACTTTAATTGTGGGTTTGACTCGGCAGACTAGCCAAATTGTACAAAGGTTGTAGGTGACTGTAGGAGTTGCATTTTGCTCGTCAGGAGTGGTCTGGTCCCCATGTATGGGTTTAGGAGAAGCTTAGCGGTTCTCCTCTGTGTGCGTTTGTCCTTCTTGTGCGTTCGTCCTCCGTGCCAGAGTTCCGGGGGAAGACCTTTGTCCGTCTTGGACTCGACAGCGACGACACCTAGCGTCGTTTTCCCTCCTGAGTGTGTTGTCGTGGAGCTTAGGTGTCTGAGGGTGTGTGCTTTGTCGGTGTATTCAGGCCTTCTGTATACATTTTCGGTTTCGTAGTCACGTGTGTTTACTAGTACAAATGCCCATGCGTTGCACCGGAAAAAAAAAGCACAATCTGCTTCATGTGCCATTGTGCATCATTTTTATGTCCAGTTTAAATAAACATCGATAATTTTGTTAATTTTGGTAATTTTCTTATTTTTAATAAAAGATAACATTGTCGTAAAAATTGGAACACTATTTGGGCTTGTCCCAAACAAACACTTGCAGCATTAGTTTACAAAGAACATCTGGAGCATTAGTTTCAGAAGACTAACCTCAACATATACACATGCTCTTCCTATGCCATCACTCTAGAGAAATAGTACAACCAGAAGGGGATAAACCATGCTGCTAGCTGTTATAGTTGTACGTACAAGTCATTGAACTCTAGAAGCTAAATAGCAGAGGTAATGCTCCATTGACAAAATTTCGGTGTCACAGTCTCACAGATGATCATTGATGTGTTCTTGCACATCCGGCTGCAGTGAGATCTGGGACCATCTTTTCTAGTCCTGCCATTTCAGTTTCTCGTGTTGGTGATCCATTGAAATCCCCCTAGGCACCGGCTTTGACCCCGACCTGCTTATCTGGGATGCCAAGATCATTTTCTGCAAACCCTTCTCTAGGGAGGACTTCATTGCAGCTGGCTGGAATAGTTGGAAGCAAAGGAATGTGAGGAACGGCCACATGAAATAACTCATGTGAACATATCAGACATGGTTGCTTGATAGAACATTGTTCTGAACGAAGCAGGTTGTACAAAGACTACAAACAAAGTACGCCCTTCGTTCCTAAATATAAGTCTTAGAAGAATTCAATATGTACTACATATGGTGGAAATGGGTGAATCTCACTCTAAAATCCATCTATATACATCCTTATCTAGTCCACATTGTAATCTCTAAAAAAGACTAATATTTAGAAACAGCGGGAGTAGTTCTTATCAACATGTTGAACACAAAAAAATGTCATGAAAAAAAAAGAAAGATCATCTGCAGCATTAGTTTCAAACTTTTCTATCGCTTGGCTCGCAGCAACTAATGTGCAATGTCATGAGCATAACCAAATTAATGAACTGGAGCATTTATCAGTAAGGAGAAAAGTGAAGTACCAGGCTCCAATCAGCCTCCTGGAATGAGGTCAGGAACTATCCAACTACAGATCAAGATCCATACAGTGCGACATCCATACACCACCAAGAAGTAGTCATCCTCCAATCCAGAGGCAGTGACATCCTCCTTCGAGACACTCTGTGTGAGCGGCCTGTTGGGAAACATAGCATGCAATTTCAAAAAAATTCCTACGCTCATGCAAGATCTATCTAGGAGATGCATAGCAACGAGAGGGGGAGAGTGTGTCTACGTACCCTCGTAGACTGAGAGCAAAAGCGTTTGACAATGCGGTTGATGTAGTCGAACTTTTTCTCATTCCGACCGACCAAGCACCGAACGTACGACACCTCCGAGTTCTGCACACGTTCAGCTCGATGACGTCCCTCGAACTCTTGATCCAGCAAAGTGTCGAGGAAGTAGATGAGTTTCGTCAGCACAACGGCGTGGTGACGGTGATGGTGAAGTGATCCGCGCAGGGCTTCGCCTAAGCACTGCGAGAATATGACCGAGGGTGTAATCTATGGAGGGGGGCGCCGCACACGGCTAACAGTTGATGTTGTTTGTTCTAGGCACCCCCCTCCCCACATATATATAGGTTGGAGGGGAGGAGAGGCAGCCATGGGGTGCCCCAAGTAGGATCCGAATCCTACTTGGGGTTTCCCAAGTGGTGCGCCCCCCCTTTCCTTATTTACCGGAGTGGGAAGGAAAGAGGAGGGAGGAGGGAAGGAAGGGGGAGGCCGAATCCCTCCCCTTCCTTCTCTCTTCCCCTCTTTCCTTCTCCTCTGGTGCGGCCCATATGGGGGGCGCAGCAGCCCCTGCTGGCTGCTGTGTTTCCCCTCTTGGCCTATTAGGCCCATATCTTTTGCTGGGGGTGCCCGGAACCCCTTCCGGTGACCCGATATGTACCCGGTACCCCCCGGAACACTTCCAGTGTCCGAATACCATCATCCTATATATCAATCTTTACCTCTCGACCATTTCGAGACTCCTCGTCATGTCCGTGATCTCATCCGGGACTCCGAACAACATTCGGTCACCAAATCACATAACTCATATAATACTAAATCGTCATCGAACGTTAAGCGTGCGGACCCTACGGGTTCGAGAACTATGTAGACATGACCGAGACACTTATCCGGTCAATAACCAATAGCGGAACCTGGATGCTCATATTGGCTCCCACATATTCTACGAAGATCCTTATCGGTCAAACCGTTATGACAACATACGTTATTCCCTTTGTCCATCGGTATGTTACTTGCCCGAGATTCGATCGTCGGTATCTTTATACCTAGTTCAATCTCGTTACTGGCAAGTCTCTTTACTCGTTCCGTAATACATCATCCTACAACTAACTCATTAGTCACTTTGCTTGCAAGGCTTCTTATGATGTGTATTACCGAGAGGGCCCAGAGATACCTCTCCGATACTCGGAGTGACAAATCCTAATCTCGATCTATGACAACCCAACAAACACCTTTGGAGATACCTGTAGAGCATCTTTATAATCACCCAGTTACGTTGTGACGTTTGATAGCACACAAGGCATTCCTTCAGTATCCGGGAGTTGCGTAATCTCATAGTCGAAGGAATATGTATTTGACATGAAGAAAGCAATAGCAATAAAACTGAACGATCAATATGCTATGCTAATGGATGGGTCTTGTCCATCACATCATTCTCCTAATGATGTGATCCTGTTCATCAAATGACAACACATGTCTATGGCTGGGAAACTTAACCATCTTTGATTAACGAGCTAGTCTAGTAGAGGATTACTAGGGACAAAGTGTTTTGTCTATGTATCCACACATGTATCAAGTTTCCGGTTAATACAATTCTAGCATGAATAATAAACATTCATCATGATATAAGGAAATATAAAATAACAACTTTATTATTGCCTCTAGGGCATATTTCCTTCAGTCTCCCACTTGCACTAAGGTCAATAATCTAGTTCACATCGCCATGTGATTTAACACCAATAGTTCACATCTTTATGTGATTAACACCCATAGTTCACATCGCCATGTGACCAACACCCAAAGAGTTTACTAGAGCCAATAATCTAGTTCACATCGCTATGTGATTAACACTCAAAGAGTACTAAGGTGTGATCATGTTTTGCTTGTGAGAGAAGTTTAGTCAATGGGTCTGCCACATTCAGATCCGTATGTATTTTGCAAATTTCTATATCTACAATGCTCTGCATGGAGCTACTCTAGCTAATTGCTCCCACGTTCAATATGTATCTAGATTGAGACTTAGAGTCATCTAGATCAGTGTCAAAGCTTGCATCGACGTAACTCTTTACGACGAACTCTTTATCACCTCCATAACCGAGAAACATTTCCTTATTCCTCTAAGGATAATTTTCACCGCTGTCTAGTGATGTACTCCTGGATCACTATTGTACCCCCTTAACAAACTCATAGCAAGGTACACAACAGGTTTGGTACACAGCATGGCATACTTTATAGAACCTATGGCTGAGGCATAGGGAATGACTTTCATTCTCTCTCTATCTTCTGCCGTGGTCGGGCTTTGAGTCTTACTCAACTTCACACCTTACAATACAGGCTAGAACTCCTTCTTTGACTGATCCATTTTGAACTCCTTCAAAATCTTGTCAAGGTATGTACTCATTGAAAAACTTATCAAGCGTCTTGATCTATCTCTATAGATCTTGATGCCCAATATGTAAGCAGCTTCACCGAGGTCTTTCATTGAAAAATTCTTATTCAAGTATCCTTTTATGCTATCCAGAAATTCTATATCATTTCCAATCAGCAATATGTCATCCACATATAATGTCAGAAATGCTACAGAGCTCCCACTCACTTTCTTGTAAATACAGGCTTCACCATAAGTCTGTATAAAACCATATGCTTTGATCACCTTTTCAAAGCGTATATTCCAACTCCAAGATGCTTGCACCAGTCCATAGATGGATCGCTGGAGTTTGCACACTTGGTTAGCACATTTAGGATTGACAAAACCTTTTGGTTGCATCATATACAACTCTTCTTTAAGAGATCCATTAAGGAATTCAATTTTGACGTCCATTTGCCAGATTTCATAATCATAAAATGCGGCAATTGCTAACATGATTCGTACGGACTTAAGCATTGCTACGGGTGAGAAAGTCTCATCGTAGTCAACTCCTTGAACTTGTCAAAAACCTTTTGCGACAAGTCGAGCTTTGTAGATAGTAACATTACCATCGGCGTCAGTCTTCTTCTTGAAGACCCATTTATTCTCTATGTCTCGCCGATCATCGGGCAAGTCCACCAAAGTCCACACTTTGTTCTCATACATGGATCCTATCTCAGATTTCATGGCCTCAAGCCATCTGTCGGAATCTGGGCTCATCATAGCTTCTTCATAGTTCGTAGGTTCGCCTTGGTCTAGTAACATGACTTCCAGTACAGGATTCCCGTACCACTCTGGTGCGGATCGTGTTCTGGTTGACCTACGAAGTTCTGTAGTAACTTGATCTGAAGTTTCATGATCATCATCATTAGCTTCCTCTCTAGTTGGTGTAGGCATCATGGGAACGGTTTTCTGTGATGAGCTACTTTCCAATTCGAGAGAAGGTACAATTACCTCATCAAGTTCTACTTTCCTCCCACTCACTTCTTTCGAGAGAAACTCCTTCTCTAGAAAGGTTCCATTCTTGGCAACAAAGATCTTGCCTTCGGATCTGTGGTAGAAGGTGTACCCAATTGTTTCCTTAGGGTATCCTATGAAGACGCACTTCTCAGATTTGGGTTCGAGCTTATCAAGCTGAAGCCTTTTGACATAAGTGTCGTAACCCCAAACTTTAAGAAACGACAGCTTAGGTTTCTTGCCAAACCACAGTTCATATGGTGTCATCTCAACGGATTTAGACGGTGCCCTATTTAACGTGAATGCAACTGTCTCTAATGCATAATCCCAAAACAATAGTGGTAAATCGGTAAGAGACATCATAGAACGCACCATATCCAATAAAGTACGGTTACGACGTTCGGACACACCATTACGCTGTGGTGTTCCAGGTGGCGTGAATTGTGAAACTATTCCACATTGTTTTAAATGAAGGCCAAACTCGTAACTCAAATATTCGCCTCCGCGATCAGATCGTAGAAACTTTATTTTCTTATTACGATGATTCTACACTTCACTCTAAAATTCTTTTAACTTTTCAAATGTTTCAGATTTGTGTTTCATCAAGTAGATATATCCATACCTACTTAAATCATCTGTGAAGGTCAGAAAATAACGATACCCGCCGCGTGATTCAACACTCATCGGATCGCATACATCGGTATGTATTATTTCCAATAAGTCATTAGCTCGCTCCATTGTTCCGGAGAACAAAGTTTTAGTCATCTTGCCCATGAGGCATGGTTCGCAAATATCAAATGATTCATAATCAAGTGATTCCAAAAGCCCATCTGCATGGAGTTTCTTCATGCGCTTTACACCAATATGACCTAAATGGTAGTGCCACAAATATGTTGCACTATCATTATCAACTTTGCATCTTTTGGCATCAATACTATGAATATGTGTATCACTACGATCGAGATTCAATATACCATTTACATTGAGTGTATGACCATAGAAGGTTTTATTCATGTAAACAGAACAACAATTATTCTCTGACTTAAATGAATAACCGTATCGCAATAAACATGATCCAATCATATTCATGCTCAACGCAAACACCAAATAACATTTATTTATTTAGGTCCAACACTAATCCCGAAGGTAGAGGGAGTGTGCGATGGTGATCTTATCCACCTTGGAATCACTTCCAACACACATCGTCACCTCGTCATTAACTAGTCTCTGTTCATTTTGCAACTCCTGTTTCGAGTTACTAATGTTAGCAACTGAACCGGTATCAAATACCCAGGGGCTACTATGAACATTAGTAAAATACACATCAATAACATGTATATCAAATATACCTTTGTTCACTTTGCCATCCTTCTTATCCGCCAAGTATTTGGGGCAGTTTCGCTTCCAGTGACCATTTCCTTTGCAGTAGAAGCACTCAGTTTCAGGCTTAGGTCCAGCTTTGGGCTTCTTCACGGGAGTGGCAACTTGCTTGCCATTCTTCTTGAAGTTCCCTTTCTTTCTCTTGCCCTTTTTCTTGAAACTAGTGGTCTTGTTAACCATTAACACTTGATGCTATTTCTTGATTTCTACCTTCGCCGATTTCAGCATCGCGAAGAGCTTGGGAATCGTTTTCGCCATCCCTTGCATATTATAGTTCATCACGAAGTTCTAGTAACTTGGTGATAGTGACTAGAGAACTCTGTCAATCACTATCTTATTTGGAAGATTAACTCCCACTTGATTCAAGCGATTGTAGTACCCAGACATTCTGAGCACATGCTCACTAGCTGAGCTATTCTCCTCCATCTTGTAGGCAAATTGCTTGTCAGAGGTCTCATACCTCTTAACACGGGCATGAGTCTGAAATAAAAATTTCAGCTCTTGGAACATCTCATATGCTCCGTGGCGTTCAAAACTTTTTGAAGTCCCGGTTCTAAGCCGTAAAGCATGGTGCACTGCTACTTCTTGAGCTTGCGTTGGTTTTTCCCTTGAAGAGGAAAGGGTGATGCACCAAATTAGAGTAAGTATTTCCCTCAGTTTTGAGAACCACGGTATCAATCCAGTAGGAGACAACACACAAGTCACCGAATACCTGCACAAACAAACACCAAACTTGCACCCAACGCGATAAGGGGTTGTCAATCCCTTCACGGTTACTCGCAAAAGTGAGATCTGATAGAGATAGATAAACGGTAAAGTAAATATTTTTGGTATTTTTGTTTTATAGATTGGAAAGTAAAAGATTGCAAAATAGTAGATCGGAAACTCGTAGATTCGAAAGTAGAAGATTGTATGATGGAAAATAGACCCGGGGGCCATAGGTTTCACTAGAAGCTTCTCTCAAGATAGAAAATAATACGATGGGTGAACAAATTACTGCCGAGCAATTGATAGAAAAGCGCAAAGTTATGACGATATCTAAGGCAATGATCATGAATATAGGCATCACGTCCGTGTCAAGTAGACCGAAACGATTCTGCATCTACTACTATTACTCCACACATCGACCGACTCCTGCCTGCATCTAGAGTATTAAGTTCACGAAGAACAGAGTAACCGATTAAGAAAGATGTCATGATGTAGAAGAATTAACTCAAGCAATATGATGAAAACCCCATCTTTTTATCCTCGATGGCAACAATACAATATGTGCCTTGCTGCCCCTACTGTCACTGAGAAAGGACACCGCAAGATTGAACCCAAAGCTAAGCACTTCTCCCATTGCAAGAAAAACCAATCTAGTTGGCCAAACCAAATCGATAGTTCGAAGAGACTTGCAAAGATATCAAATCATGCATAAAAGAATTCAGAGAAGATTCAAATAATATTCATAGATAAGTTGATCATAAATCCACAATTCATCGGATCTCGGCAAACACACCTCAAAAAAGTATTACATCGAATAGATCTCCAAGAACATCGAGGAGAACGTGATATTGAGAATCAAAGAGAGAGAAGAAGCCAACTAGCTACTAGCTATGGACCCGTAGGTCTGAGGTAAACTACTCACGCTTCATCGGAAGGGCAATGGTGTTGATGTAGAAGCCCTCCGTGATCGAATCCCCCTCCGGCAGGACGCCGGAAAAGGCCCCTAGATGGGATCTCACGGGTACAGATGGTTGCGGCGGTGGAAAAGTCTTTTCGTGGATGCCTCTGGTGGTTTGGGCATATAAGAGTATATATAGGTGAAAGAATTAGGTCAGGAGACGCACGAGGGGCCCACAAGGGTGGGGGGCGCGCCCTACCCCCCTGGGCGCGCCCTCCGTCCTTGTGGCCGCCTCGTGGCTCCTCCGACTTCATCTCCAAGTCTCCTGGTTTCCTTTTGGTCCAAGAAAGATCATCGCGAAAGTTTTATTCCGTTTGGACTCCGTTTGGTATTCCTTTTGTGCGAAACTCAAAAACAGGGGGAAAACAGGAACTGGCACTGGCTCTAGGTTAATAGGTTAGTCCCAAAAATAATATAAAATAGCATATTAATGCATATATAACATCCAAAACAGATAATATAATAGCATGGAACAATAAAAAATTATAGATACGTTGGAGACGTATCAAGCATCACCAAGCTTAATTCCTGCTCGTCCTCGAGTAGGTAAATGATAAAAACAGAATTTTTGATGTGGAATGCTACCTAACATATTTATCCATGTAATTTCTTTATTGTGGCATGAATGTTCAGATCCGTATGATTCAAAACAAAAGTTTAATATTGACATAAAAACAATAATACTTCAAGCATACTAACAAGACAATTATGTTTTCTCAAAATAACATGGCCAAAGAAAGCTTATCCCTACAAAATCATATAGTCTGGCTATGCTCCATCTTCATCACACAAAATACTCAAATCATGCACAACCCCGGTTTTAGCCAAGCAATTGTTTCATACTTTAGTATTCTCAAACTTTTTCAACTTTCACGCAATACATGAGCATGAGCCATGGACATAGCACTATAGGTAGAATAGAAGGTGGTTATGGAGAAGACAAAAAGAGGGAGATAGTCTCACATCAACTAGGCATATCACCGGGCTATGGAGATGCCCATAAATAGATATCAATGTGAGTGAGTAGGGATTGCCATGCAACGGATGCACTAGAGCTATAAGTTTATGAAAGCTCAAAAAGAAAACTAAGTGGGTGTGCATCCAACTTGCTTGCTCATGAAGACCTAGGGCAATTTGAGGAAGCCCATCGTTGGAATATACAAGCCAAGTTCTATAATGAAAAATTCCCACTAGTATATGAAAGTGACAACATAGGAGACTCTCTATCATGAAGATCATGGTGCTACTTTGAAGCACAAGTATGGAAAAAGGATAGTAACATTGCCCCTTCTCTCTTTTTATCTCTTTTTTTTTCTTTTTTTTTCTTTCTTCTATTTTTTTCTTTCTTTTTTTTCATTCTTTTCTCTCTTTTTTTCCTCACTTGGGACAATGCTCTAATAATGAAAATCATCATACTTCTATTTACTTACAACTCAAAACTTACAACTCGATACTAGTACTCTATATGAATGCCTCCGGCGGTGTACCGGGATGTGCAATGATTCAAGAGTGACATTTATAAAAAATGATGAAAGGTGGCTTTGCCACAAATACGATGTCAACTACATGATCATGCAAAGCAATATGACAATGATGATGCGTGTCATAATAAACGGAACGGTGGAAAGTTGCATGGCAATATATCTCAGAATGGCTATGGAAATGCCATAATTGGTAGGTATGGTGGCTGTTTTGAGCAAGGTGGGTTTATGGTACCGGCAAAAATTGCGCGGCACTAGAGAGGCTATCAAAGGTGGAAGGGTAAGAATGCGTATAATCCATGGACTCAACATTAGTCATAAAGAACTCACATACTTATTGCAAAAATCTATTAGTCATCAAAACAAAGTACTAGACGCATGCTCCTAGGGGAAGTGTTGGTAGGAGTTAACCATCGCGCGATCCCGACTTCCACACAAAGGATGACAATCAAAAAATATCTCATGCTCCAACTTCGTTACATAACGGTTCACCATACGTGCATGCTACGGGACTCACAAACCTTAACACAAGTATTTCTCAAATTCACAACTACTCAATAGCATGACTCTAATATCACCATCTTCATATCTCAAAACAATCATAAGGAATCAAACTTCTCATAGTATTCAATGCACTTTATATGAAAGTGTTTATTATATCCCTCTTGGATGCCTATCATATTAGGACTAAATTTATAACCAAAGGAAATTACCATGCTGTTTTAAAGACTCTCAAAATAATATAAATGAAGCATGAGAGTTCATCAATTTCTATAAAATAAAACCACCGCCGTGCTCTAAAAAGATATAAGTGAAGCACTAAAGCAAAATTGCCTAGCTCAAAAGATATAAGTGAAGCACAAAGAGTATTCTAATAAATCACGATTGATGCGTGTCTCTCTCAAAAGGTGTGTACAGCAAGGATGATTGTGGCAAACTAAAATGCAAAGACTCAAATCATACAAGACGCTCCAAGCAAAACTCATATCATGTGGTGAATAAAAATATAGCCTCAAGTAAAGTTACCGATAGACGAAGACGAAAGAGGGGATGCCTTCCGGGGCATCCCCAAGCTTAGGCTCTTGGTTGTCCTTGAATATTACCTTGGGGTGCCTTGGGCATCCCCAAGCTTAGGCTCTTGCCACTCCTTATTCCATAGTCCATCAAATCCTTACCCAAAACTTGAAAACTTCACAACACAAAACTCAACCGAAAATCTCATAAGCTCCGTTAGTATAAGAAAATAAATCACCACTTCTGGTACTGTTGTGAACTCATTCTTTATTTATATTGGTGTAATATCTACTGTATTCCAACTTTTCCATGGTTCATACCCCCCGATATTACCATAGATTCATCAAAATAAGCAAACAACACATAGAAAACAGAATCTATAAAAAACAGAACAGCCTGTAGAAATCTGGAAATCTCGAATACTTCTGTAACTCAAACAATTCTGAAAAATTAGGAAGACCTAAGCAATTTGTTTATTAATCTTCTTCAGAAAGAATCAACTCAAAATCACTCTTCTGTGAATTATAAAAATTATTTTCCTGGGCGCAAAAGTTTCTGTTTTTCAGCAAGATCAAATCAACTATCACCGTAAGCTATCCCAAAGGACTTACTTGGCACAAATACTAATTAAAACATAAAACCACATCTAACCAGAGACTAGATGAATTATTCAAATCAAAACAGGGACAAAAAACCAAAAACAAAAATAAAATTGGGTTGCCTCCCAACAAGCGCTATTTGTTTAACGCCCTTAGCTAGGCATTGATAATTTTGATGATGCTCACATGAAGGACAAGAATTGAAGCACAAAGAGAGCATCATAAAGCATGTGAAAAACACATCTAAGTCTAACATACTTCCTATGCATAGGCATCTTATAGGCAAACAAATTATCAAGACAAGCAAAAACTAGCATATGCAAAGAAGAAGAAAGAAAAAATAGCAATCTCAACATAACGAGATGTAATTTAGTAACATGAAGATTTCCACAACCATATTTTCCTTTCTCATAATAATTACATGTAGGATCATAATCAAATTCAACAATATAACTATCACATAAAATATTCTCAACATGATCCACATGCATACAAAGTTGACACTCTTCCAAAATAGTGGGGTTATCAAATAAAGTCATGACCTCTCCAAGCCCACTTTTATCAAAAATTTCATAAGATTGATTATACTCCAAAGTAGTGGGATCATTATTACCTAGAGTTGACACTCTTCCAAACCCACTTTCAATATTATTGCAAACACTATTATCATGAGGCTTAAATAAATTTTCAAGATCATAAGAAGAATCACCCCAATCATGATCATTGCAATAAGTAGAGGACATAGCAAAACTAGCATCCCCAAGCTTAGGGTTTTGCACATTATTAGCACAATTGACATCAATAGAATTTATAGTAAAACCATTGCAATCATGCTTTTTATTCAAGGAGCTATCGTGAATCACTTCATAAATTTCTTCATCACAATTTTCAGATTCATGAATTTCAAACAAAACTTCATAAAGATAATCTAGTGCACTCAACTCACTAGCAATTGGTTCTTCATAATTGGATCTCTTAAAAAGTTTAGCAAGTGGATGAGGATGCATAAACTTTTAGAAAGCGAAGATGCAAGCAAAAAGAAGGCACATGGTAACACAAGCAAACAAAAGATCGAACGGAAAGAAGGCAAACGAAAAAGAGGGCGAATAAAAAGGCAAATCTTTTCGAAAATCATTTTAGAAGTGGGGGAGAGGAAATGTAACACCCCAAAAATTTAATCATGTTGTTACTAAATAAAATTTGGCCAGAATTAAAATTTTGAATTTTTGCTAGGTCTTTTATTAATTTTTAGAACCTTTTCTGTTTTCTGATTTCCAAAATTCTTCCCTCTATATAGAAATTTCTGAAAAATAATATTGTGGCTTTGGGAGTTTTCTTAAACCATTTCATTATTACTTTAAGAACATCAAGAATTATTTCCATAATAAAAATTTCCCCAAAACAATTCTTTTAACAACATTTTCAACTCTTTAAATGCCTCTGTTACACTACAACCAATTTAAATAATTCTTTTTAATTTCCACAAAAATTAGGAGAGGTCATATGTTACCTACATATCACTTTTATGCAAAAACCAAACTTGGTCTTTTGAAAGTTTTGAGTGAAACAATCTCTTTTCAATTCTGTCCAGTATTTGAGTTTCTACTACAACCATAATTTTCCTTGCCCCAAAAATCCTGAATTTTTTCCCACTTATAGTCCTTCCAACAAAACCCTGAAGTGCAAAATTTCAGCTCCATTGGAATCTTTTAATTCACCAAATATTCCCCTACATTTTCTGTCCAGAACTGAAATTCACCAAAACTTGCACTAGCAAGTTCTTCTTTTTGCCCAGGCAACCCCACCACCCTCTCTACCATCCAAAGAGACATTCCCCTGCCAATTTTCATATCCAACAAATCCTCCTAGGTCACCCTAGCATTCTGTCGAGCACATCATGTGCAGGACAGAATATGGCAACCTCTTAAAACCACTTATGGGACTAGGTCTTCCGACCAAACCAGAATGTCCAATAGTCTTGCCATCTTTGTAATCATAACCCTAGCAAAAATCAGCTTAAGTGGATCACCTTAGCTCACTCTAGCATTTCGTCGAACACATCAGAGGCATGTCCGGAGCGCGAGCAGAACGCAGTTATTGCACCGCCGGCGCCCGAGCCCTATCACCGCCCTACTGCCTCCCCCAGTCACGCACCTCCACCACTAGCTTCGCGTGTAAGCCAGGTACCCCACCGACACCTTCCCTGGTCGTTAGCGCCGGCCAGCCGCCACCTAGCACCGGCCTCAGCCGCCGCACGTCGTTGTCACCGCCGCCCATGACGCGTGACCAAATCCGCAGATGCCAGAGCATTCCCGCCTTAACTCCGGTCCGCCAGCTGCCCACCGACCCCGCCGTCCACGCTGACCTCGCCAGCCACCTCAACGGCGCAGTAATGACCGCCGCCGTCGTCGCGTCCCCGAGAAGCCACGGAACCGACGTCGCGCAGCTATAAAAAGGCCCTCTGAGCTCGCTCCTCTCATCTCCACCACCCCTCCATCCTCCATAAGCCTACTGAGGCAGCCAAATGACTGGAAACGGCCGTCATCTCTGCCTCCGGTAGCTACTGCCACCACCACATCGCCGATGATTCCAGCCTCTCCAGAGCCTCCCCCTCCCCAACTCCTTCTCCAATAGCTTCCCCAGAGACCCGCAGACCCATCCCCGTCGACAATTTCGCCGGAGGAGGCCCGAGGGTGAAAGCCCCCTTCCAATTGTAGCTTCCCTCCGCCATGGAGGAAGCCCCGCTCATTCTCGAGCTCCCCGACGAGCGTGCGTGGCATCTACAGAAGCGCCATGCTCCTCTGAGCATTCCGGTGGCCGTAGCACCCCGAACGGTGAGGTGTGCCGCCGGGAATCATGGCCGGAGTCCTCCCCTGTCCCTGTCCACGCGCGCGGGAGGTTGGAGACAAACCCGACAGGTGGGTCCTACCTGTCGGTGAGCCAGCCATCTCCTCCAGTAGCGCATCCCCATGGGTACACTTTCCCTACGAGGAAACGTACTTCAGTAAATACGCCATTGACGTCGGCGGGTTATTCGCACGGCCGACTGACTAGGCTCGGCCCAGTGGCGCCTCGCGGTTAAATCTCGCACGGGGCGCACTGCTACGCTTTTCTTTTCTTTTTCTTTTCCAGTAGATTTCAATTAATTCCACAGCAACCATTTCAAATTCAAATCCAGTGATTCAAATTTCTACCGACTCATAAAATCTTGCTCTATTTATATAGGTTAGGTTAACATTTTTCCTAAGCTTTATCTCCACTGGATCAATTAAATGGTTCATTTAATCATTTATTTCAACTTAGAAATTCCATAAGTAATTCACATTAACTCCAAATGAATTGATTCTTTCTCTGTTATTTTTCATTTTTCATCTAGTTTATTTTAGTATTTATTTCAAAAATATTTGAAACAACTTTTAGTACTATTTTTGAATTATGTGGTAATTGCTATAATCTTTAAAATAGGAAGAATGGAAGGAAGAAACTTTTCAAACTTTTGGAGTGCACCCAATATTTCTGCATGCTCAAGGCAAGCATCTTGAACACTTGATATGGTGGATTGCATAGTTAATATTTGCACCATGATTATGTTGAGTTCATATAAAGTTGGCATATTGATAATTATGCATGCATGACCCCCATGAAATATTTTACCTTCATTTAGGCATGAAGAAAGAGTAAGCATGGCTATTTTTCTTATGTCACATATGCCTGTGCCGGTCCGGACTAAACTGCAGGAAAGAATCAGTCACGAGTAAAGTGACCGTGAGACTAAAATTTCTCGTGGTGACGAGAATGATCAGTAAGGGCATGTCGGGACATGCCGGGTGGTGATGCTGTTGGGTATCACCAAGGAATATATTGTGCTAACCACTGCAGGAAAACTTAACCTCCTGAGTCGACCGTAGATCGAGTCTTGTTCCAGTAACCCCCATACTTGATTCGTGCTGCCACTTGTCCCTGCCACAGGTGGGGTATGGTTCAGTAAGTTGTTAACCCCTTTCCGTGCACACACCACATAGAGGGCTACGATGAGGGTTTCCATGTTGGTGGACTAAATCCTATCATCGGGTCAGGGGGCATGGGTGTTTCCAGTTGTGACTGAGAGGGGGGCACCCCTTGTAATCCGCGCGTATTAATAGTGATCCCATGCAGGACGTTGGTCTCTCCGTCTTAAAGATTTTCTTGAACGATGCTTTGGGTGATTCCTGGCATCCGGAAAGTTAATCTGGTGTGTTTTCAACCCAAAGACCGTAATGGGAATTAGTCAGTGTCACGGTACTGACTAAAGAAATCCTTTACTTGTGGGTAAAGAGTACCCCCTCTGCAGAGTTTAAACCTATTCGAATAGCCGTGTCCGCGGTTAAGGGCTACAGTCTGGTTGGTCAAGTGTCGGTCTTAGTGTCGGTCTTCGGAGGAAAATAATTAAATTGAGCCTGAATTATTTTGCAGGATAACTGTTGTCACCCTAATGCTACCATGAATATTTTATGCTTGTTAATATGGTTATGCATATTATTCAGGACTAACCCGTTTCTCTTATTTTGTATTTCTTGAGTGTCTCAGGGGCTGGCTAGACTACCCCGGGCACTCAATTTTATTTTCAAGACCTCTCGTGGCGTCTCTCGAGTTAACAGGCGGTTTATCCCGCCACTACTCTTGCGGACACCCGATTGGCATTTCTCTTCAAGTCCGACCGTGGTGTCACTTGACACCCGACTGGCATTTCTCTTCAAGACCTCTCGTGGCGTCTCTCGAGTTAACGGGCGGTTTATCCCGCCACTACTCTTGTGGACACCCGATTGGCATTTCTTTTATTTTGCTGAATGTCACTTGGGCTGGCTAGACTACCCTTGGCATTCATTTGCTTTATTTCTAATAAGTTTGATTATAACTAACAAGCTATGTTCACATTCATAACATTTTATTGTCATGATTTAAATTTCAGTCAGCATGAGCATATGCATATAGTTTGGCTCATCATGATCATATATTTTTATCTGCTGCATTCGGTATATCTTTTGTTCATGATGTTTGCGAGTACATTCAAACGTACTCACAGGCTTGTCCCTGGCTATTTACTTGGCCAGGTCAGAAGTTCTACGCGGAGTACCACAGCGACGACCATGCAGAGCCTAGGATAGCAGCCACGTGGATAGGAAATTATCCGGGTCAGCTGTTCCTGTGGGAATGGAGCCCCATCAACGCTGGAGTACCACGAGTCATTTCCGTCATCCACCACCGGAATCCCTGTTGTATCATTAGACCTTTATGGTCTTGTATCCAATTCTTGTAATAGCTTGGTAATTCTATAACAAGGACATGTCCACTAGTAACAGTAATCCTGGGCTGGTGATGACATGAGGGGTTAAATTCTAGGATTTCGTGTCCCGGCCCCGGCAGGAAAATGAGAGGCAAATGGCGAATAATGTAATGAAAGAGATGAGAGTTTATGATGGGTACTTGGTATGTCTTGACTTGGCGTAGATCTCCCCGGCAACGGCGCCAGAAATTCTTCCTGGTACTTCTTGAGCTTGCGTTAGTTTTTCCCTTGAAGAGGAAAGAGTGATGCAGCAAAGTAGAATAAGTATTTCCCTCAGTTTTGAGAACCAAGGTATCAATCCAGTAGGAGACAACATGCAAGTCACCGAATACCTGCACAAACAAACACCAAACTTGCACCCAACGCGATAAGGGGTTGTCAATCCCTTCACGGTTACTCGCAAAAGTGAGATCTGATAGAGATAGATAAACTGTAAAGTAAATATTTTTGGTATTTTTACTTTTATAGATTGGAAAGTAGAAGATTGCAAAATAGTAGATCGGAAACTCGTAGATTGGAAAGTAGAAGATTGTATGATGGAAAATAGACCCGGGGGCCATAGGTTTCACTAGAGGCTTCTGTCAAGATAGAAAAATAATACGGTGGGTGAACAAATTACTGCCGAGCAATTGATAGAAAAGCGCAAAGTTATGACGATATCTAAGGCAATGATCATGAATATAGGCATCATGTCCGTGTCAAGTAGACCGAAACGATTCTGCATCTACTACTATTACTCCACACATCGACCGACTCCTGCCTGCATCTAGAGTATTAAGTTCATAAAGAACAGAGTAACACATTAAGAAAGATGACATGATGTATGTGACGCCCCCGGCTTAATCGTGCACTCATCATACACGCAAATGCACACGATCAAGCCTAAGGACTCACTTGAAGATATCACAACACAACTCTAAAACAAAAATAAAGTCATACAAGCTTTATATTACAAGTCAGGGCCTTGAGGCCTCAAATACATAAGCTCGCATACAAGCATCAGCGGAAGCATCAGATATCTGAGTACAGATATGAAACAGAAACAGAGAAGCCTTTAGAAAGGCAGGACAAAACAAAAGCTACGATCGAAAGGTGCACGCCTCCTGCCTGGGACCCTCCAATCCTACTCTTTGTCATCGGCAAGCTCGTAGTAGTAACCACCCTCGGGGTGGTAGTAGTAGTCGTCGGCGGGGACAGCTGGCTCCGGGGCTCCGTCGTCTGGTTGCATTAAAAGGATAAATCGGGAAAAAGAGGAAGCAAAGCAACCGTGAGTAGTCATCCGAAGTACTCAGCAAGCAAAGATCTATAGTACATATGCAACATTATCAAAGAAAGGCTATATATGTGGACTGGGCTGCAGAAATGCCAGAATAGAGAGAAGGCCTAGTCCTATCGAAGACTAGCATCTTCATCATCTTCAGCGGTCTTGCAGCATTAGAGGAGTGCAGAATAACATAATGTAAAGTAATAGTAGTGTCATCAACCTCGCCCAGAGATCCTTCCTCGACTCCCTGCGAGAAAGCAATCCCAGAGCCCTAGTATCCATTTCTCATCACAAGTATCCAGTTCTAGTTGTATCGATCGGGATACAACTCCGAGCGTCCGTTACCGAGGATCGGCTATGCATAGATTAGTTCTTCCCTGGAGGGGTGCACCAACTTACCCACCACGCTCGATTAACTCCGGCCGGACACACTTTACTGGGTCATGCCCGGCCTCGACCAAACGATACGCCGCAACCCGACTTAGGCTTAACAGAGAGGTCAGCACGCCGGACTAAACCTATGCCCCCAGGGGTCTTGGGCCATCGCCTCGGGAATTCCTGCACGTTATGTTCACGGCCGAGAGCAGACCTAGCAACCTCCAGTACAACGAAGGGTGCTTAACGCAGTCCAACTCAGCGCGCGCCGCTCAATCGCTGACATCCATTAAGCTTCGGCTGATGCATACGACGTAGAGTGCCCATAATTGTTCCCACGTGATGGTTAGTGCTATCGGGCCAGAGGCCCACTCGGATCAAATATCCAAACCGTTAGTGAATTAGGAGCGCGCGAAAACGAGCATAGACTCACGATTGATGTAACCCCATCGCCCCGCCTCGAGGACTTGCGGCAAGGGCTAAGAATGCCCGGTCACGCCTCGTAATAATCTCGCGGGTACTCTCTCTGGTCAACCGACTACACATCAATCGCATCACTTGCTCGCGCGGGTACCCCTCCGGGCCGACCCGACTTTAGTATCATGGTTATGTGGTAAAGTCATAGTATCCGTTTGTTCAGAACACCAAGGGGGAACCCTGAGGAATCACCCTCGATGGAAATCCACCTGATGTAATCGTCAAGGTGAACTAGGGAGGAATCACCCTCGAGGTCCACTCTTGAGGAGTTGCATGACAACGTCGTTACCGGAAGTGGAGAAAGAGGAATCACCCTCGAGGACCACAACTGATGAACTAACCTACAAGGTTAACATCAGAAGCGCTAACGATGTATCACCCTCGGCACTCGATACTAGCCCAGTATTGTCGAGCAACTAAGGGGGAAGTGATGTGCGGTGCCGGGGCCTGGTCTTCGATCCCGTTGATCGGGTCTTCTGATAATCCAGCGGGGCACTTGGGACAAAGTGGGGGTCTCTGATGGTTCTCTACCCAGCCTATACTAAACAGTTTAGGATAAGCAGGTAGGTAATAACAGCAGGTTACAATAAATAGGCTATGCAGCTGAAATAGGATAACAGGATTAGCAGCAACTTCTAATGCAAGCATAAGAGAGAGAAGAATAGGCGATATCGGTATGCTCAAAATGGGGGTGCTTGCCTGGTTGCTCGGCGGCAAGGGCGAGGTCGACAGTGCTGTCGTCGGTCTCCAGAGCAGCGTCGGGTCGGGGTCTACCGAAAGAGAAGAGGGGGAGGAAACAAATAAATACACATCAAACAAATGCATCATAGAGCATCCAATGCTAACTTGCAGTGCAGGGTTGCCTAAAGATATGTCTAAGTCATTTTAGATATTTTAGGATTTAAGTTGGATTTAATAACCGGTATATATGCACTATTCATCTACCAGAAATGGAAGGAAAGTTGCGGGTTCACCTACGTAGAGGGTTCCGACATGGAAACAGACGACATAGTCAAATTCGTCTCGTCATTCTGATCAACTTTCATGTAGAAAGTTTTCGATCCGAGCTACGGTTTAAATTCTATGGATTTTAAAATATTTAAACAGTTTTTTGAATTTATTTTAAATTAACAGAAATTAGTTATGATGTGGGGATTACATCAGCAGTCAATAGGTCGGCTGACCAGGGTCAAACCTGACCTGTGGGTCCAGTGGGACCCACATGTCAGCCTCTGTTAGCTTAACAGTGGTTTAAACTAACTAACAGGGTTAATTAGGGGTGTGGGCCCCATATGTCAGTGAGTGATTAGGTTAAACTAATTACTTTTGTTTATAAAAACATTTTAATTAACTAAAATGTGGTGGGGCTCGCGTGTCTGTTGGTTAAAGTTGCCCAGTCAGCAGTTGACTAGGTCAACCCAGTCATCTGGGGCCCGCGGGGCCCACTGGCAGTGGCTCTGGGGCAGCCCCAGGCCAGCCACGTCGGCGGCCGGCGCCGGAGTTGCGCCGGTGACCAAAAACGCAGCGGCGCAGCCACGGACCTCGTCGGAAAACCACTGCGGTGCACCTCTCGGCGTGGTTCTACTTGCGTTCGATCGAGCGCTCGATGCCGCGTCGATCTACAGCCCCAGTGCGAGCTGAAACGGCAGGAGACGAGCGCTATGACCTCGCCGGTGGTGAGGTGTTTCGGGCATCGTCGGATTCGGCGGTATACAGCGCGGCGGGGCCCTACGCGCGTGCTGAGCATGACCTCGAGCTAGAACGAGCTCAACGGTGAATCGGGCCACGATAATGAGCTCGACGGAGGCGCTGTGTTCGGCCATAAGCGGAGCGGCGAGCTACGGGCGCGGCAGGTCAAGGGAGAAGAGGGAGGAGATGACGGAGCTCACCGGGCGGCACGCAAGGTGGCCCTTGACAGGTTAGTAGCAGCAGAGGCGTCGCCGGAGATGAAGGTAATCGCCGGTGACCCGAGGAAGAAGACGACGCGTGCGGGCGATGCAGAGCTTCTCGGCTGCCTCCAGCGGCTCTAGAGGACGTGGTAGTCCACGGCGATGCCGACGAGCACGGCCGGGCCACGTGGAAGGCACGGTGGCCTCGGGGGCGACGAAGACGCGGCAACGATGGCACTCGGGCGTCGGTGTATCTGAGGGAGAGAGCAACGGAAAGGGAGAGGGAATGGACGGGGAGGCCAGGGGGAGGCACTGGCTCGGCCTTATCCCCTGGACGGGCCACGGGCGTCGGTGGCCGTCGCGCTGTCGACGCGCTGCCGGCGCGCGCGCTTGTCCACGGTGGTGATGACACACAAGTGAAGGAGAGAGAGAGATGGGCCGGATCAGGCACTATGCACTTGGGCCAGTGCACAGTGGCCTTTTTCTTTTCTTTTTCTAGTTTCAGTCTTTTTCTTTTTGCAGCAGTGTTTTGCAATATTTGGAGCTATCAAATGATGTTGCAAAAATGTGAAACTATGTCACATAAGTGCATTGCAATATCCAGAACTGCCATGAAAAGTTTGGGCATTTTTGGAACCCATTTGAATTTATTCAAAAATGAATAGGGCATTTAAATGCTGTTTTGGCTATGTTAAAATGCATTAGGCCCATTTAGAGTTGATGAAGATGTTGTGTTCCTTAACAACAAATGGTTTTGGATTATTTGCCATAAGGTGAACATTTTTCCAACATGTTTTGGGCAACTTCATTTTGCACTTTGAATTTGAGAGAAGGATTTGATTTGAATCTTTAACCAATGTGACTAAGCACTGCAAATGAGAATGACTTGGCATTATTAGCAGATGATCACAGTGCTTATTACATAGGGGTGTTACAAATTCTCCTCCTCTGAAAGAAATTCTCGTCCCGAGAATTCAGGAGGTAGAAGGGAAGAGGTCGGGATATTCTTCCCGAAGATGATCCTCGTGTTCCCAAGTGGCTTCATCTTTAGTATGATTAGACCACTGCACTTTCAGGAACTTGGCCGTCTTCTGATGGGTTCGACGTTCAGATTCATCGAGGATGCGGATCGGGTGCTCTTTATAAGATAGATCATCTTGCAATTCGAGCATCTCATGATCCACTGCTCGGTGCAGAGATTCCTTGAAGCAACGACGAAGTTGCGACACATGGAAGATGTCGTGGATATGAGAGACTTGCGGTGGCAACCCAGTTTATATGCCACCTGACCATGTCTTGCAACAATGCAGAAAGGACCAATGTAGCGTGGAGCTAACTTGCCCATGATTCCAAAACGACGAGTGCCCTTCATGGGAGTGACACGCAGATAAGCTTGATAACAAGGTTGATAAGTCAAACCCCATCGTTTGCGATCATAGTTGCTCTTCTGGCGGTCCCGAGCCACCTTGAGATTTTCTCGAATGATACGGACTTGCTCTTGAGCGTGTTGGATAATATCCGGTCCCACGAGCGGTTGTTCCCCAGTTTCTGACCAATTCAGAGGGGTTCGACACTTACGTCCATAAAGTACTTCGAAGGGGGCCATTTTCAAGCTGGCTTGATAGCTGTTGTTATAAGAGAATTCGGCATAAGGAAGAGATTCTTCCCACTTCTTGCCAAAAGATATAACACAAGCTCGAAGCATGTCTTCAAGCACTTCATTAACTCGCTTGACTTGGCCTTGGGATTGGGGATGATAAGCCGAACTCCAGGTGATATGAGTTCCCATAGCTTCTTGGAGACTTTCCCAGAACTTTGAGGTGAAAAGACCGTCACGGTCCAAACTGATCTCCTTCAGAATACCATGGAGTGATACAATTCTGGAGATATACAACTCTGCTAACTGACTAGCAGTGATAGTCTCCTTGACAGGCAGAAAGTGTGCAACCTTAGAGAGTTGGTCGACGACGACAAGAATAGCATCGTGACCCTTCTATGACTTGGGAAGGCCAGTAATGAAGTCCATTTGCACTTTATCCCATTTCCATAGAGGAATGGGGAGCGGTTGCAGAATTCTAGCGGGCTTTTGATGTTCTGCTTTAACGCGACGGCAAACGTCACATTCAGCAACATAGCGAGCAATATCCCGCTTCATTCTAGACCACCAGTACCTTTGTCGGAGATCACGATACATCTTGGTACTACCCGGATGGATAGATAGCGGTGTATCATGTGCCTCCTTCATGACCTTGTCAGTCATAAGCTCGAAGTGAGGTACCACAATGCGGTCTCAGAAATACAAGGTTCCATCTTCTGACAGCCAGAAATCCCTGTACTTTTCAAGGTGAAGATCTTTCTTCATTAGATCAATTTCAGCATCTTTAGCTTGCGCATCCTTAACAGCTTTCTCAAGATCTGGCTGTACCACAAGGTCATTAAGAGAACCCTGTGGAACAATACGCAGATTCAGCTTGCACAGTTCTTCATAAAGACGAGGCTGAGCTCGCCTAACCATGAGGTTGTTGCAATAGGACTTGCGGCTTAAGGCATCTGCCATGACATTAGCCTTGCCAGGGGTATATGAAATACCACAGTCATAGTCCATAATTGTTTCCAACCATCGCTGTTGATGGAGATTAAGATCCGGCTGAGTAAACAAATACTTCAAGCTTTGATGATCAGTATATACCTCACATAGGTTACCCAGAAGGTAATGCCGCCACAGCTTCAATGCATAAATCACAGCAGCAAGTTCAAGATCATGCACTGGATAGTTTTCTTCATGCAGACACAGTTGACGCGAAGCATAAGCAATGACTCTTCATTCTTGCATTAGGACACAGCCTAATCCTTGACGAAAGGCGTCGCAATATATCACAAAGTCCTTGCGGGAATCCGGAGGAGCAAGCACTGGAGCAGAAGTCAGCTTGTCCTTGAGGGTCTGGAAACTTTCCTGACATTTGTCTGTCCACTCAAACTTAATGCCTTTGTGAAGCAGGTTAGTCAGGGGCTTGGCAATCTTAGAAAAGTTCTCGACAAATCGACGGAAATAGCTTGCAAGGCCGAGAAAACTTCTCACTTGCTTGACGTTCTTCGAAGGAGTCCAGTCTAGAATAGCCTGAACCCGCTCTGGGTTAACAGCAATTCCATCCTTGGAAATCACATGACCATGGTAGGTTACTTCAGAAAGCCAGAACTCACATTTGGAATACTTGGCATAGAGCTGGTCTTCTCGGAGCCTTTCCAGTACAAGACAAAGATGTTCAGCATGTTCTTCCTTATTCTTTGAATATACCAGAATATCATCTAGATATACCACGACGAACTTGTCGAGGTAATCCATGAAGATGTAATTCATCAGACAGGAGAACGTAGCTGGAGCATTTGTCAAGCCAAATGACATGACTGTGTACTCATAGGAGCCATAACGAGTAACGAAGGCGGTCTTGGGAATATCCTCTTCGCGGACACGGATGTGGTGATAACCCAACCTCAAGTCGAGTTTAGAAAACACCGATGATCCAGCAAGCTGATCATACAAGTCATTGATCCGAGGAAGCGGATATTTATTCTGAATGGTTGCCTGGTTGATAGGACAGTAATCTTGAACCAACCTATTCGTACCATCTTTCTTTTTGACAAAGAGAGAAGGTGCTCCCCAGGCAGAGGAACTTGGACGGATAAAGCCTATGCGGAGGGATTTGTCGATTTCCTCCTTAAGCTCGAGAAGGTGGTGCGGAGGCATCTTATTGGGACGCTTCACAATAGGAGTTGTGCCTGGTTTCAGGTCGATGACAAACTCGACAGCTCTAACAAGGGGTATTCCTGGAAGTTCTTCTGGGAAAACATCTTGGAAGTCATGAACGACTGGAATGTTTTCTATCCCCTCAAGCGGAGAAGCGTTCAATGCATTCAAGGCATAGATTTGAGCATCGGCATTTTGCGTTAAATGAGCATGGTAATTCACTAGATCATCTGATGGGTGCAGGAGATGTACAACCTTAGTGGCACAATTGATTGAGGCATAATGAGCCTTCAACCAATCTATTCCCAGAATGAGTTCAATACCGCAAGACCTTTGTATAATGGGGGAAGCAAGAAATTTCAACCCCTCAATCTCAATGGTTACTTCGGGACTGAATAAAGATGTTTGACATTGACCCGCGGGAGTGTTTACCATTAAGGATTGGTGTAGCGTTTCACATTTGACATCATGCAGGAGTGCAAAATGTTCTGACATGAATGTATGCGATGCTCCTGAATCAAATAAAACAGATGCAGGTACTGAATTAACAGGAAGTGTACCCATCACAGTAGCTGGCTGGTCCGGGTCTTCATTCATGTTGACATGATAAGCCTGACCACGGCCATTAGTAGGCCTGGCATTATTGTTGCGAGAATTAGGAGGCGGAGCTAGTTGCTTCTGATTCTGATAACAGTTCCTGGCAAGTTGACCTGGTTTGCCACACTTGTAGCAGAGTCCACTGCCTGGACGGATGGCAGTAGCTCGGGGTGGTGCAGCTCAAAGAAGCTGCCTCTGTGGTGGAGGAGGCAAACATGGCGCAGCATGGTACGGCCTTGGTGCAGGTGCAGTTGGACGGTACATGCTGTGGGGAATCCAGATGCGGCGCTTCTGTGATGACGAGCCCGAAGATGAGCCAGCATCATGATTGCATTTGAATGCGTCCTTGTGCTTGATCTGAGCGGTCTCAACCAGAATGGCCTTGTTCACAAGGGTAGCAAAGTCGGTGAAGTCTTAAGCAGCAAGTGCAAGCTCGATGTCTGGGTGGAGTCCACTACGGAACTTCTCTTGTCTACGAGCATCGGTGGCGATGTCTTCTTCAGCATAGCGGGATAGGTCAAGGAATTCCCGTTGATAGGCTTCGACAGTCTTGTTGCCCTGAGTTAGGTTGCGGAACTGGGTTCTCATCCGGTCCATGATTCCCTGAAGAATATATCGGGCACGAAAAGCAGCTTGGAACTCAGGCCAAGTAATGACTGTTCCAGCAGGTAGTGTACGCTTGTGAGTGTCCCACCATTGAGCAACAGGGCCCTTTAGGAAAAAGGACGCGAAGGTGACAAAGTTGGTAGGGGAGACATTAGCAGACTCCATCTCGTGAATGATGTCACGAATCCAGTCATCAGCATCCAGTGGCTTATCCGAGTTGCAGAACTGAGTGGGGTTGAGACGCACAAATTCCGACAGAGTTATTGCAGCAGGGTCCTGGTTCTGGTTGTTCTGATGTGGGAACTGGGCCATAATCCCCGTCATGAACTGACGGTTGAGCTCGAATTGTTGCATCATAGCTGCCATGTAATCTGGTGGTGGTGGATGTTCAGGGGCACGACCACGACCACCTGGTCTAACCATCCTGCTAAGTTTCAACAGGGGTAATTTAGTAAAAGAATTGCGAGTGTTTAGCGACAAGCATGATGTAACTCGACAATAATTAAGCAGTGTAATAGATGTTTAACAGTAGTCAATTAAGACGTAGTAATCCATACACTGAGTCGGTTGCATGCGGACAGCATAACGGCGCAATTTTGAAGATAGACATGCTAGGCGGCGCACAGGCACGCAGTAAGGAAGTACACAATGAGACATAGCAAAGGCTACATCAACGTCGGAGAAAATTGATGGAGCGAGGAATCTGCAAGTGACAATACAGGGTGTCCTCGATAAAAGGATCCTGCAAGCAGATCCTGGTCCATAAATCTTGAAGAAAGGGGGGTAATTTCAGAACTCCGGGTGGATGTGAGCACGAGAACCTAATGTTGGAGTTAGTAAAAATTTAACCCGAAAGGAAGAGAGATCAGAGTCCCAGAGTAAAGACGAGGAATAAAAGATCCTAATACCACTCAAAGGCAACGTGGGCTCGTAAGCCACACAACCAAGTTAGTAAAATAGTTTGGACCACTAGACTCAACTTTGGCCACGGAGTTGGAAAGGGGGACTCCTATAGGCAGTCGGCTCTGATACCAACCTGTGATGCACCTGGCTTAATCGTGCATTAATCATACACGCAAATGCACACGATCAACCCTAAGGACTCACTTGAAGATATCACAACACAACTCTAAAACATAAATAAAGTCATACAAGCTTTATATTACAAGCCAGGGCCTCAAGGGCTCGAATACATAAGCTCGCATACAAGCGTCAGCGGAAGCATCAGATATCTGAGTACAGATATGAAACAGAAATAGAGAAGCCTTTAGAAAGGCAGGACAAAACAAAAGCTACGATCGAAAGGCGCAGGCCTCCTGCCTGGGACCCTCCAATCCTACTCTTGGTTGTCGGCAAGCTCGTAGTAGTAACCACCCTCGGGGTGGTAGTAGTAGTCGTCGGCGGGGGCAGCTGGCTCCGGGGCTCCATCGTCTGGTTGCATCAAAGGATAAATGGGGAAAAAGAGGAAGCAAAGCAACTGTGAGTACTCATCCGAAGTACTCAGCAAGCAAAGATTTACACTACATATGCAACATTATCAAAGAAAGGCTGTATATGTGGACTGGGCTGCAGAAATGCCAGAATAGAGAGAAGGCCTAGTCATATCAAAGACTAGCATCTTCATCATCTTCAGCGGTCTTGCAGCATTAGAGGAGTGCAGAATAACATAAAGTAAAGTAATAGTAGTGTCATCAACCTCGCCCAGAGATCCTTCCTCGACTCCCTGCGAGAAAGCAATCCCAGAGCCCTAGTATCCATTTCTCATCACAAGTATCCAGTTCTAGTTGTATCGATCGGGATACAACTCCGAGCGTCCATTACCGAGGATCGGCTATGCATAGATTAGTTCTTCCCTGCAGGGGTGCACCAACTTACCCACCATGCTCAATTAACTCCGACCGGACACACTTTACTGGGTCATGCCCAGCCTCGGCCAAAAGATACGCCGCAACCCGACCTAGGCTTAACAGAGAGGTCAGCACGCCGTACTAAACCTATGACCCCAGGGGTCTTGGGCCATCGCCCCGGGAACTCCTGCACGTTACGTTCATGGCCGAGAGCAGACCTGGCAACCTCCAGTACAACGGAGGGTGCTTAACGCGGTCCAACTCGGCGCGCGCCGCTTAATCACTGACGTCCATTAAGCTTTGGCTGATGCATACGACGCAGAGTGCCCATAACTGTTCCCACATGATGGTTAGTGCTATCGGGCCAGAGGCCCACTCGGATCAAATATCCAAACCGTTAGTGAATTAGGAGCGCGCGAAAATGAGCAGAGACTCACGATCGATGTGACCCCATCGCCCCCTCTCGAGGACTTGCGGCAAGGTCTAAGAATGCCCGGCCACGCCTCGTAATAATCTCGCGGGTACTCTCTCTAGTCACCCGACTACACATCAATCGCATCACTTGCTCGCGTGGGTACCCCTCCGGGCCGACCCAACTTTAGTATCATGGTTATGTGGTAAAGTCATAGTATCCTTGTGTTCAGAACACCAAGGCGGAACCCTGAGGAATCACCCTCGATGGAAATCCACCTGATGTAATCGTCAAGGTGAACTAGGGAGGAATCACCCTCGAGGTCCACTCTTGAGGAGTTGCATGACAACGTCTTTACCGGGAGTGGAGAAATTGGAATCACCCTCGAGGACCACAACCGATGAACTAACCTACAAGGTTAACATCAGAAGTGCTGACAAGGTATCACCCTCGGCACTCGATAGTAACCCAGTAGTGTCAAGCAACTAAGGGGGAAGTGATGTGCGGTGCCGGGGCCTGGTCTTCGATCCCGTTGATCGGGTTTTCTAATAATCTAGCGGGGAAGTTGGCACAAAGTGGGGGTCTCTGATGGGTCTCTACCCAGCCTATACTAAACAGTTTAGGATAAGTAGGTAGGTAACAACAGCAGGTTACAATAAACAGGCTATGCAGTAGGAATAGGATAACAGTAACAGCACCAACTTCTAATGCAAGCATAAGAGAGAGAAGAATAGGCGATATCGGTATGCTCAAAATGGGGGTGCTTGCCTAGTTGCTCGATGGCAAGGGCAACGTCATCAGTGGTGTCGTCAGTCTCCGGAGCAGCGTCGGTGTCGCGGTCTACCGAAAGAGAAGAGGGGTAGGAAACAAATAAATACACATCAAACAAATGCATCACAGAGCATGCTATGCTAACGTGCAGTGCAGGGTTGCCTAAAGATATGTCTAAGTCATTTTAGTTATTTTAGGATTTAAGTTGGATTTAATAACCAGTATATATGCACTATTCATCTACCAGAAACGGAAGGAAAGTTACGGGTTCACCTATGTAGAGGGTTCCGACATGGAAACAGACGACACGATCAGATTCGTCTCGTCATTCTGATCGACTTTCATGTAGAAAGTTTTTCGATCTGAGCTACGGTTTAAATTCTACGGATTTTAAAAGATTTAAACAGTTTTCTGAATTTATTTTAAATTAATAGAAATTAGTTATGATGTCAGCATGATGTGGGGATGACATCAGCAGTCAACAGGTCGGCTGACCAGGGTGAAACCTGACCTTTGGGTCCAGTGGGACCCACATGTCAGCCTCTGTTAGCTTAACAGTGGTTTAAACTAAACTAACAGAGTTAATTAGGGGTTTGGGCCCCATATGTCAGTGAGTGATTAGGTTAAACTAATTAATTTTGTTTATAAAAATGTTTTAAATAACTAAAATGCAGCAGGGCCCGCCTGCTAGTGGGTCAATGTTGCCCAGTCAGCAGTTGACTGGGTCAACCCAGTCATCTGGGGTCCGCCCCAGGCTAGCCACGTCGGCGGCTGGCGCCGGAGTTGCGCCGGTGACCAAAACCGCTGCGGCGCAGCCACGGACCTCGTCGGAAAACCGCTGCGGTGCACCTCTCTGTGTGGTTCTACTTGCATTTGATCGAGCGCTCGATGCCGCGTCGATCTACGGCCCCAGCGTGAGCTGAAACGGCAGGAGACGAGCACTATGACCTCGCCGGCGGTGAGGTGTTTTGGGCATGGTCGGATTCGGTGGTGTACAGCGCGGCGAAGCAAGCTAGCTAGCGCGGTGGGGCCCTACGCGTGTGCTGAGCACGAGCTCGAACGAGCTCAATGGTGAGCGGGGTCACGGCAATGAGCTCGACAACGGCGCTATGTTCGGCCATAAGCGGAGCGGCGAGCTACGGGCGCGGTAGGTCAAGGGAGAAGAGGGAGGAGATGACGGAGCTCACCGAGCGGCACACAAGGTGGCCCTTGACAGGTTAGTAGCAGCAGAGGCGTCGCTGGAGAAGAAGGGGATCGCCGGCGACCCGAGGAAGAAGACGACGCATCCGGGCGATGCAGAGCTTCTCAGCTCCCTCCAGCGGCTCCAGAGGACGTGGTAGTCCACGACGATGCCGACGAGCATGGCCAGGCCGCGTGGAAGGCACGGTGGCCGCGGGGGCGACAAAGACGCGGCGGCGATGGCGCTCGAGCATCGGTGGATCTGAGGGAGAGAGCGACGGAAAGGAAGAGGGAATGGACGGGAGGCCAGGGGGGAGGCACTGGCTCGGTCTTATCCCCTCGACGGGCCGCGGGCGTCGGTGGCCGTCGCGCTGTCGACGCGCTGCCGGCGCGCGCGCGTTCATCCATGGCGGTGATGACACGCATGTGAAGGAGAGAGAGATGGGCTGGACCAGGCACTGTACAATTGGGCCAGTGCACAGTGGCCTTTTTCTTTTCTTTTTCTAGTTTCAGTCTTTTTCTTTTTACAGCAGTGTTTTGCAATATTTGGAGCTATCAAATGATGTTGCAAAAATGTGAAACTAGGTCACATAAGTGCATTGCAATATCCAACACTGCCATGAAAAGTTTGGGCATTTTTGGAACCCATTTGAATTTATTCAAAAATGAATAGGGCATTTTAAATGTTGTTTTGGCTTTGTTAAAATGCATTAGGCCCATTTAGAGTTGATGAAGATGTTGTGTTCCTTAACAGCAAATGGTTTTGGATTATTTGCTATAAGGTGAACATTTTTCCAACATGTTTTGGGCAACTTCATTTTGCACTTTGAATTTGAGTTGAATTTCAGAGAAGGATTTGATTTGAATCTTTAACCAATGTGACTAAGCACTGCAAATGAGAATGACTTGGCATTATTAGTAGATGATCACATTGCTTATTACATAGGGGTGTTACAATGTAGAGGAATTAACTCAAGCAATATGATGAAAACCCCATCTTTTTATCCTCGATGGCAACAATACAATACGTGCCTTGCTGCCCCTACTGTCACTGGGAAAGGACA
Organism: Thinopyrum elongatum; assembly: GCA_011799875.1. Classification (NCBI taxonomy): domain Eukaryota; kingdom Viridiplantae; phylum Streptophyta; class Magnoliopsida; order Poales; family Poaceae; genus Thinopyrum; species Thinopyrum elongatum. Next base: position 597,070,431 of record CM022303.1, on the reverse strand, counting down.
CCGCAAGATTGAACCCAAAGCTAAGCACTTCTCCCATTGCAAGAAAAACCAATCTAGTTGGCCAAACCAAATTGATAGTTTGAAGAGACTTGCAAAGATATCAAATCATGCATAAAAGAATTCAGAGAAGATTCAAATAATATTCATAGATAAGCTGATCATAAATCCACTATTTATCGGATCTCGGCAAACACACCTAAAAAAGTATTACATCGAATAGATCTCCAAGAACATCGAGGAGAACATGGTATTGAGAATCAAAGAGAGAGAAGAAGCCATCTAGCTACTAGCTATGGACCCGTAGGTCTGAGGTAAACTACTCACGCTTCATCGAAAAGGCAATGGTGTTGATGTAGAAGCCCTCCGTGATTGAATCCCCCTCCGGCAGGATGCCGGAAAAGGCCCCTAGATGGGATCTCACGGGTACAGAAGGTTCCGGCGGTGGAAAAGCCTTTTCGTGGATGCCTCTGGTGGTTTGGGCATATAAGAGTATATATAGGCGAAAGAATTAGGTCAGGAGACGCACGAGGGGCCCACAAGGGTGGGGGCGTGCCCTACTCCCTTGGGCGCGCCCTTCGTCCTTGTGGCCGCCTCGTGGCTCCTCCGACTTCATCTCCAAGTCTCCTGGTTTCCTTTTGGTCCAAGAAAGATCATCGCGAAAGTTTTATTCCGTTTGGTATTCCTTTTCTGCGAAACTAAAAAACAGGGAAAAAACAGGAACTGGCACTGGGCTCTAGGTTAATAGGTTAGTCCCAAAAATAATATAAAATAGCATATTAATGCACATAAAACATCCAAAACAGATAATATAATAGCATGGAACAATCAAAAATTATAGATACATTGGAGACGTATCATGCACTAAACTATCAAGTAGTCATCATATCGATGTTTGCCAAACGTTCATAACGTCTGCATCTGCTCCAGCAATAGGTCTGTCACATAGCGGTGCATCAAGGACATAATTCTTCTGTGTAGCAATGAGGATAATCCTCAGATCACGGACCAAGACCGCATCATTGCTACTATCATCTTTCAACTTCTTTTTCTCTAGGAACATATCAAAAATAAACGGGGAGCTACATCGCGGGCTATTGTTCTATGACATAATTTGCAAATACTATCAGGACTAAGTTCATGATAAATTAAGTTCAGTTAATCAAATTACTTAAGAACTCCCACTTAGATAGACATCCCTCAAGTCATCTAAATGATACGTGATCCAAATCAACTAAACCATGTCCAATCATCACGTGAGATGGAGTAGTCATCAATGGTGAACATCTCTATGTTGATCATATCTACTATATGATTCACGTTCGACCTATCAGTCTCCAGTGTTCCGAGGCCATGTCTGTACATGCCAGGCTCGTCAAGTTTTACCCGAGTATTCCGCATGTGCAAAACTGTCTTGCACCCGTTGTATTTGAACATAGAGTCTATCACACCCGATCATCACGTGGTGTCTCAACACGACGAACTGTCGCAATGGTGCATACTCAGGGAGAACACTTATACCTTGAAATTTAGATAAGGGATCATCTTATAATGCTACCGCCGTACTAAGCAAAATAAGATGCATAAAAGATAAACATCACATGCAATCAAAATATGTGACATGATATGGCCATCATCATCTCATGCTTTTGATCTCCATCTCCAAAGCATCGTCATGATCTCCATCGTCACCTGCTTGACACCTTGATCTCCATCATTGCGTCATGGTCGTCTCGCCAACTATTGCTTCTACAACTATCGCTAACGCATAGTGATAAAGTAAAGCAATTACATGGCGTTTGCATTTCATACAATAAAGCGACAACCATAACGCTCCTGCCAGTTGCCGATAACTTTTACAAAACATGATCATCTCATACAACAACGTATATCACATCATGTCTTGAGCATATCACATCACAACATGCCCTGCAAAAACAAGTTAGACGTCCTCTACTTTGTAGTTGCAAGTTTTACGTGGCTGCTACGGGCTTCTAGCAAGAACTGTTCTTACCTACGCATCAAAACCACAGCGGTGATTTATCAAGTTTGTTGTTTTAACCTTCAACAAGGACCGGCCGCAGTCAAATTCGATTCAACTAAAGTAGGAGAAACAGACACCCGCCAGCCACCTTTATGCAAAACTAGTTGCATGTCTATCGGTGGAACCGGTCTCATGAACGTGGTCATGTAAGGTTGGTCCGGGCCGCTTCATCCAACATTACCGCCGAATCAAAATAAGACGTTTGTGATAAGCAGTATGACTATCACCGCCCACAACTCTGTGTTCTACTCGTGCATATCATCTACGCATAGACCTGGCTCGGATGCCACTGTTGGGAAACGTAGCATGCAATTTCAAAAAAATTCCTACGCTCATGAAAGATCTATCTAGGAGATGCATAGCAACGAGAGGGGGAGAGTGTGTCTACGTACCCTCGTAGACCGAAAGCGGAAGTGTTTAACAACGCGGTTGATGTAGTCGAACTTTTTCTCGTTCCGACCGACCAAGCACCGAATGTACGGCACCTCCGAGTTCTGCACACGTTCAGCTCAATGACGTCCCTCGAACTCTTGATTCAGCAAAGTGTCGAGGAAGTAGATGAGTTTCATCAGCACAACGGCGTGGTGACGGTGATGGTGAAGTGATCCACGTAGGGCTTCGCCTAAGCACCGCGAGAATATAACCGAGGGTGTAATCTGTGGAGGGGGCGCCGCACACGGCTAACAGTTGATGTTGTGTGTTCTAGGCGCCCACCCTCCCCACATATATATAGGTGGGATGGGAGGAGAGGCAGCCATGGGGCGCCCCAAGAAGGATCCGAATCCTACATGGGGTTTCCCATGTGGTGCGCCCCCCCCCCTTCCTTATTTACCGAAGTGGGAAGGAAAGAGGAGGGAGGAGGGAAGGAGGGGGGAGGCCGAATCCCTCCCCTAACTTCTCTCTTCCCCTCTTTCCTTCTCCTCTGGTGCGGCCCATATGGGGGGCGCAACAGCCCCTGCTGGCTGCTGTGTTTCCCCTCTTTGCCCATTAGGCCCATATCTTTTGCCGGGGGTGCCCGGAACCCCTTCCGGTGACCAGATATGTACCCGGTACCCCCCGGAACACTTCCGGTGTCCGAATACCATCGTCCTATATATCAATCTTTACCTCTCGACCATTTCGAGACTCCTCCTCATGTCCGTGATCTCATCCAGGACTCCGGACAACATTCGGTCACCAAATCACATAACTCATATAATACTAAATCGTCATCGAACATTAAGCGTGCGGACCCTACTGGTTCGAGAACTATGTAGACATGACTGAGACACTTCTCCGGTCAATAACTGCTACTTTTTGAGCTTGCGTTGGTTTTTCCCTTGAAGAGGAAACGGTGATGCAGCAAAGTAGAGTAAGTATTTCCCTCAGTTTTGAGAACCAAGGTATCAATACAGTAGGAGATAACACGCAAGTCATCGAATACCTGCACAAACAAACACCAAACTTGCACACAACGCGATAAGGGGTTGTCAATCCCTTCACGGTTACTCGCAAAAGTGAGATCTGATAGAGATAGATAAACGGTAAAGTAAATATTTTTTGTTATTTTTGTTTTATAGATTGGAAAGTAAAAGATTGCAAAATAGTAGATCGGAAACTCGTAGATTGGAAAGTAGAAGATTGTATGATGGAAAATAGACTCGGGGGCCATAGGTTTCACTAGAGGCTTCTCTCAAGATAGAAAATAATACGGTGGGTGAACAAATTACTGCCGAGCAATTGATAGAAAAGCGCAAAGTTATGATGATATCTAAGGCAATGATCATGAATATAAGCATCACGTCCGTGTCAAGTAGACCGAAATGATTCTGCATCTACTACTATTACTCCACACATCGACCGACTCCTGCCTGCATCTAGAGTATTAAGTTCATGAAGAACAGAGTAACGCATTAAGAAAGATGTCATGATGTAGAGGAATTAACTCAAGCAATATGATGAAAACCCCATCTTTTTATCCTCGATGGCAACAATACAATACGTGCCTTGCTGCCCCTACTGTCACTGGGAAAGGACACCGCAAGATTGAACCCAAAGCTAAGCACTTCTCCCATTGCAAGAAAAACCAATCTAGTTGGCCAAACGAAATCGATAGTTCGAAGAGACTTGCAAAGATATCGAATCATGCATAAAAGAATTCAGAGAAGATTCAAATAATATTCATAGATAAGCTGATCATAAATCCACAAATCATCGGATCTCGGCAAACACACCGCAAAAAACTATTACATCGAATAGATCTCCAAGACCATCGAGGAGAACGTGGTATTGAGAATCAAAGAGAGAGAAAAAGCCATCTAGCTACTAGCTATGGACCCGTAGATCTGAGGTAAACTACTCACGCTTCATCGGAAGGGCAGTGGTGTTGATGTAGAAGCCCTCCATGATCAAATCCCCCTCCGGCAGGACGCCGGAAAAGGCCCCTAGATGGGATCCCACGGGTACAGAAGGTTGCGGCGGTGGAAAAGTCTTTTCATGGATGCCTCTGCTGGTTTGGGCATATAAGAGTATATATAGGCGAAAGAATTAGGTCAGGAGACGCACGAGGGGCCCACAAGGGTGGGGGGCGCGCCCTACCCCCCTGGGCGCACCCTCCGTCCTTGGGGCCACCTCATGGCTCCTTCGACTTCATCTCCAAGTCTCCTGGTTTCCTTTTGGTCCAAGAAAGATCATCGCGAAAGTTTTATTCCGTTTGGACTCCGTTTGGTATTCCTTTTCTGCGAAACTCAAAAACAGGGAAAAAACAGGAACTGGCACTGGGCTCTAGGTTAATAGGTTAGTCCCAAAAATAATATAAAATAGCATATTAATGCATATAAAACACCAAAACAGATAATATAATAGCATGGAACAATCAAAAATTATAGATACGTTGGAGATGTATCAAGCATCCCCAAGCTTAATTCCTGCTCGTCCTCGAGTAGGTAAATGATAAAAACAGAATTTTTGAAGTGGAATGCTACCTAACATATTTATCCATGTAATTTCTTTATTGTGGCATGAATGTTCAGATCCGTATGATTCAAAACAAAAGTTTAATATTGACATAAAAACAATAATACTTCAAGCATACTAACAAGATAATTATGTCTTCTCAAAATAACATGGCCAAAGAAAGCTTATCCCTACAAAATCATATAGTCTGGCTATGCTCCATCTTCATCACACAAAATACTGAAATCATGCACAACCCCGATTTCGGCCAAGCAATTGTTTCATACTTTAGTATTCTCAAACTTTTTCAACATTCACGCAATACATGAGCGTGAGCCATGGACATAGCACTATAGGTGGAATAGAAGGTGGTTGTGGAGAAGACAAAAAGAGGGAGATAGTCTGACATCAACTAGGCGTATCAACGGGCTATGGAGATGCCCATCAATAGATATCAATGTGAGTGAGTAGGCATTGCCATGCAACGGATGCACTAGAGCTATACGTTTATGAAAGCTCAAAAAGAAAACTAAGTGGGTGTGCATCCAACTTGCTTGCTCATGAAGACCTAGGGCAATTTGAGGAAGCCCATCATTGGAATATACAAGCCAAGTTCTATAATGAAAAATTCCCACTAGTATATGAAAGTGACAACATAGGAGACTCTCTATCATGAAGATCATGGTGCTACTTTGAAGCACAAGTATGGAAAAAGGATAGTAACATTGCCCCTTCTCTCTTTTTCGCTCTTTTTTTCTTTTCTTTTTCTTTCTTCTCTTTTTTTTCTATCTTTATCTTTTTTTTCTTTTTTCTTTTTTTTCTTTATTTCCTCACATGGGACAATGCTCTAATATTGAAAATCATCATACTTCTATTTACTTACAACTCAAAAATTACAACTCGATACTAGAACACAATATGACTCTATGTGAATGCTTCCGGCGGTGTACCGGGATGTGCAATGATTCAAGAGTGACATGTATAAAAAATGATGAAAGGTGGCTTTGCCACAAATACGATGTCAACTACATGATCATGCAAAGCAATATGACAATGATGATGCGCGTCATAATAAACGGAACGGTGGAAAGTTGCATGGCAATATATCTCGGAATGGCTATGGAAATGCCATAATAGGTAGGTATGGTGGCTGTTTTGAGGAAGGTATATGGTGGATTTATGGTACCGGCAAAAATTGCGCGGCACTAGAGAGGCTAGCAAAGGTGGAAGGGTGAGAGTGCGTATAATCCATGGACTCAACATTAGTCATAAAGAACTCACATACTTATTGCAAAAATCTATTAGTCATCGAAACAAAGTACTAGATGCATGCTCCTAGGGGAAGGGTTGGTAGGAGTTAACCATCGCGCGATCCCGACTTCCACACAAAGGATGACAATAAAAAAATATCTCATGCTCCAACTTCGTTACATAACGGTTCACCATACGTGCATGCTACGGGACTCACAAACTTTATCACAAGTATTTCTCAAATTCACAACTACTCACTAGCATGACTCTAATATCACCATCTTCATATCTCAAAACAATCATAAGGAATCAAACTTCTCATATTATTCAATGCACTTTATATGAAAGTTTTTATTATATCCCTCTTGGATACCTATCATATTAGGATTAAATTTATAACCAAAGCAAATTACCATGCTGTTTTAAAGACTCTCAAAGTAATATAAGTGAAGCATGAGAGTTCATCAATTTCTATAAAATAAAACCACCGCCTTGCTCTAAAAAGATATAAGTGAAGCACTAGAGCAAAATTGCCTAGCTCAAAAGATATAAGTGAAGCACAAGGAGTATTCTAATAAACCACGATTCATGCGTGTCTCTCTCAAAAGGTGTGTACAGCAAGGATGATTGTGGCAAACTAAATAGCAAATACTCAAATCACACAAGACGCTCCAAGCAAAACACATATCATGTGGTGAATAAAAATATAGCCTCAAGTAAAGTTACCGATAGACGAAGACGAAAGAGGGGATGCCTTCCGGGGCATCCCCAAGCTTAGGCTCTTGGTTGTCCTTGAAAATTACCTTGGGGTGCCTTGGGAATCCGCAAGCTTAGGCTCTTGCCACTCCTTATTCCATAGTCCATCAAATCCTTACCCAAAACTTGAAAACTTCACAACACAAAACTCAACAGAAAATCTCATAAGCTCCGTTAGTATAAGAAAATAAATCACCACTTTTGGTACTGTTGTGAACTCATTCTTTATTCATATTGGTGTAATATCTACTGTATTCCAACTTTTCCATGGTTCATACCCCCCGATATTACCCATAGATTCATCAAAATAAGCAAACAACACATAGAAAACAGAATCTGACAAAAACAGAACAGTCTGTAGCAATCTGGAAATCTCGAATACTTCTGTAACTCCGAAAGTTCTGAAAAATTAGTAAAACAGAGGCAATTTGTATATAAATCTTGTATAAAAAAATTCAGGGTTTTTCAACGCTCCAGTGAATTATTAAAATTCTGAGACCGGACGCAAAAGTTTCTGTTTTTCAGCAAGATCAAATCAACTATCACCGTAAGCCATCCCAAAGTTCTTACTTGGCACAAACACTAATTAAAACATAAAACCACATCTAACCAGAGGCTAGATGAATTATTTATTGCAAAACAGGAAATAAAAATATTGGGTTGTCTCCCAATAAGCGCTTTTCTTTAAAGCCTTTTAGCTAGGCATTGAGATTTCAATGATGCTCACATGAAAGACAAGAATTGAAGCACAAAGAGAGCATCATATAGCATGTGAAAAACACATCTAAGTCTAACATACTTCCTATGCATAGGCATATTATAGGCAAACAAATTGTCAAGGTAAGCAAAAACTAGCATATGCATGGAAGAAAGAAACAATAGCAATCTCAACATAACGAGAGGTAATCTAGTAACATGAAAATTTCTACCATCATATTTTCCTCTCTCATAATAATTACATGTAGGATCATAATCAAATTCAACAAAATAACTATCACATAAAATATTCTCAACATGATCCACATGCGTGCAAAGTTGACACTCTTCCAAAATAGTGGGATTATCATGAAATAAAGTCATGACCTCTCCAAACCCACTTTTATCAAAAATTTCGTAAGATTGAACATTCTCCAAATATGTGGGATCTAAAGTTGACACTCTTCCAAACCCACTTTCGATATTATTGCAAACATTATTATCAATCTCATATTCATCATGGGGCTTAAATAAATTTTCAAGATCATAAGAAGAATCACCCCAATCATGATCATTGCAACAAGTAGTGGACATAGCAAAACTAGCATCCCCAAGCTTAGGGTTTTGCATATCATCAACACAATTGACATTAATAGAATTTATAATAACATCATTGCAATCATGCTTTTCATTCAAGGAGCTATCGTGAATCACTTTATAATTTTCTTCTTTCAACACTTCATCACAATTTTCAGATTCACGAATTTCAAGCAAAACCTCATAAAGATAATCTAGTGCACTCAACTCACTAGCAATAGATTCATCATAATTGGATCTCTTAAAAAGATTAGCAAGTGGATGTGGATCCATAAATCTTTGTTTCTGTTTTTCAATAAACACACAATTTTACCAAGCGAACAAGCAAACAAACCAAGTAAGACATAAGGGCAAACGAAAAGAAGGCAAATAAAAAGGCAAACAAAAAGACGAACAGAAGAGGGGTGAAGAAAAGGGCGAATCTTTTTGAAAATCATTTTAGAGGTGGGGGAGAGGAAAACGAGAGGCAAATGGCGAATAATGTAATGCAAGAGATGAGAGTTTATGATGGGTACTTGGTATGTCTTGACTTGGTGTAGATCTCCCCGGCAACGGCGTCAGAAATTCTTCCTGCTAGTTCTTGAGCTTGCGTTCGTTTTTCCCTTGAAGAGGAAAGGGTGATGCAGCAAAGTAGAGTAAGTATTTCCCTCACTTTTGAGAACCAAGGTATCAATCCAGTAGGAGACAACATGCAAGTCACCGAATACCTGCACAAACAAACACCAAACTTGCACCCAACGCGATAAGGGGTTGTCAATCCCTTCACGGTTACTCACAAAAGTGAGATCTGATAGAGATAGATAAACGGTAAAGTAAATATTTTTTGGTATTTTTGTTTTATAGATTGGAAAGTAAAAGATTGCAAAATAGTAGATCGGAAACTCGTAGATTGGAAAGTAGAAGATTGTATGATGGAAAATAGACCCAGGGGCCATAGGTTTCACTAGAGGCTTCTCTCAAGATAGAAAATAATACGGTGGGTGAACAAATTACTGCCGAGCAATTGATAGAAAAGCGCAAAGTTATGACGATATCTAAGGCAATGATCATGAATATAGGCATCACGTCCGTGTCATGTAGACCGAAACGATTCTGCATCTACTACTATTACTCCACACATCGACCGACTCATGCCTGCATCTAGAGTATTAAGTTCATGAAGAACAGAGTAACGCATTAAGAAAGATGACATGATGTAGAGGAATTAACTCAAGCAATATGATGAAAACCCCATCTTTTTATCCTCGATGGCAACAATACAATACGTGCCTTGCTGCCCTACTGTCACTGGAAAAGGACACCGCAAGATTGAACCCAAAGCTAAGCACTTCTCCCATTGCAAGAAAAACCAATCTAGTTGGCCAAACAAAATCGATAGTTCGAAGAGACTTGCAAAGATATCAAATCATGCATAAAAGAATTCAGAGAAGATTCAAATAATATTCATAGATAAGCTGATCATAAATCCACAATTCATCGGATCTCGGCAAACACACCGCAAAAAAGTATTACATCAAATAGATCTCCAAGAACATCGAGGAGAATGTTGTATTGAGAATCAAAGAGAGAGAAAAAGGCATCTAGCTACTAGCTATGGACCCGTAGGTCTAAGGTAAACTACTCACGCTTCATCGGAAGGGCAATGGTGTTGATGTCGAATCCCTCTGTGATCGAATTCCCCTCCGGCAAGACGACGAAAAAGGCCCCTAATTGGGATCTCACAGGTACAGAAGGTTGCGGCGGTGGAAAAGTCTTTTCGTATATGCCTCTGCTGGTTTGGGCATGTAAGAGTATATATAGGTGAAAGAATTAGGTCAGGAGACGCACGAGGGGCCCACAAGGGTGGGGGCGCGCCCTACCCCCTGGGCACGCCCTTCGTCCTTGTTGCCGCCTTGTGGCTCCTCCGACTTCATCTCCAAGTCTCCTGGTTTCCTTTTGGTCCAAGAAAGATCAACGCGAAGTTTTATTCCGTTTGGACTCCGTTTGGTATTCCTTTTCTGCGAAACTCAAAAACAGGGAAAAAACAGAAACTGGCACTGGGCTCTAGGTTAATAGGTTAGTCCCAAAAATAATATAAAATAGCATATTAATGCATATAAAACATCCAAAACAGATAATATAATAGCATGGAACAATAAAAAATTATAGATACATTGGAGACGTATCAATAACCAATAGCGGAACCGTTATGACAACATACGTTATTCCCTTTGTCCATCGGTATGTTACTTGCCCGAGATTCGATCGTTAGTATCTTTATACCTAGTTCAATCTCGTTACTGGCAAGTCTCTTTACTCGTTCCGTAATACATCATCCTGCAACTAACTCATTAGTCACTTTGCTTGCAAGGCTTCTTATGATGTGTATTACCGAGAGGGCCCAGAGATACCTCTCCGATACTCGGAGTGACAAATCCTAATCTCGATCTATACCAACCCAACAAACACCTTCGGAGATACCTGTAGAGCATCTTTATAAGCACCCAGTTACGTTGTGACGTTTGATAGCACACAAGGCATTCCTTCGGTATCCGGGAGTTGCATAATCTCATAGTCGAAGGAATATGTATTAGACATGAAGAAAGCAATAGCAATAAAACTGAACGATCAATATGCTATGCTAACGGATGGGTCTTGTCCATCACGTCATTCTCCTAATGATGTGATCCCGTTCATCAAATGACAACACATGTCTATGGCTGGGAAACTTAACCATCTTTCATTAACGAGCTAGTCTAGTAGAGGATTACTAGGGACACAGTGTTTTGTCTATGTATCCACACATGTATCAAGTTTTCGGTTAATACAATTCTAGCATGAATAATAAACATTTATCATGATATAAGGAAATATAAAATAACAACTTTATTATTGCCTCTAGGGCATATTTCCTTCACGGCCTCCGTTTAGCTGCTTCTTTTACTCATGTTTCCATTGTCCATTGAAATTGCTCTCCTATTCTGCGACCATTGATGACCCACTCGTATTTTCAACAACTCTTGTTACTTATTTTTGTAACTGAAGGCATGCAACTAAATCGCCTCACTATCGCACAAAAGCATTATTATCACACAAAAGTATTATGAGTAAAGTTGAAAATACACTTTCAAGGTCAAGAGCGTGGTACCCAACACCACCGAGAAGGTTAACAGAGAAAGCATTATTGTACTGTTAATGAAGGGGGAAAGGCATCAACGAGAACACCTATAGAAGGATTAATGGAACCTGACTACTGGTCCCTTCTTTTGTTTTTCATGATCGCAGAAGCTTAAGTACTTGAGCTATCTAGAAAAAAGACTAAACCTACTTACGAATCCAGTGCACCTCTATCAAGATAAATCACACTGTAGGTGTTGGCACCTATGATCATTCCCCTATTCATATTCTGCCACTCCGGTCACACATACTCCCTCCGTCCGAAATTACTTGTTTCCAAAATAAATAAAAATGGGTGTATCTAGAACTAAAAAATGTCTAGATACATCCATTTCGGACGGAGGGAGTATAAGATAAGCTTTTTGTTCACATACTAACCGAATTGCTTCTATGAATCTACTTCAAGCACTATAGACTTGAATCAACTTTCAGAATTGAATTAACACGCACATAATTAAGAGCTGCCTATGGTAAGGTGTCATCTCTATTCTTGAGGTCCAATTAACAGCACACCGATGATCAAGTTAAGCAGCATGTATAACAAATTATGCAATTTGCACGCGTTCGTAGCAATATCATGTAAATGCAGGGTGTCTCGCACCAATATACTAGGACTGAGGGGGTAAACTTACAGTCTGCGCATCGGTGTCATCGAGCGTTATTGGTGGCATGTCCGATAACCGAACCTGTTTGACCTCCAACTGAGTTTGATCGGACGCCTTTGGCACCTACACGCACACACAGTAGACATCAAAACTAGGCCAAATCAAGCCGAACTCACACCAACCTATAGCTCTATAGGAGGGCAATCTATGGTGATGCTGCAACTAATTGATCTGGGGCCGAAGTATCAGAGACGCCGTCAGGGAAGTGACGATGTGTGCGAAAAACGTTGTCGATGTTGATGATGTTAGTATTTTGCTGCAGTGAATTAAAGAAGCATCAAGTGTGCCCGTCCCCGGACCCGCTCGTGCTCCCCCTGATTTCATCGGCCTTGTTGACGAGCGAGCCACTACCGACGACATGAACTCATGCAGCAGCGACATGCATGACCATTGGTAACATCTAAATTTATCAAAGCAATCATGTATTTTTATGTAACATCTGCTTTTGGAATAAGAAATTATGACCCATTAAATATGATAATTCGAACTTAATCTTACCAATCCACATTTTTTTTAGAAATCTCCACTGATGATTGTAACAAAAGAATTCAGTCGACACAAAAAAGCCAGTCACACATCAAATCTTGGGGCATTATTGTGAAGTGAAAATTGAATTGAGTTACACTCTACAAGAGAAGAGAGAATGCTTTTCAATTTGTTTGATTCTTGAACCTATTTAGCCTGATACTGAATTATTCCTGGAGGACCGGAGCAATAAGAATTATGCTTGGGCAGAGTACTGAAAGTATTGTACCCGACTACAATCTTGCACGGAGATTGCATGCATACAGGTTTAGGTTTTATTGGCACTTACAGGTAATGAAGGATCGGGTGTTTAAGTTAGCTTGAGTGCTTTGTTCATATTCTGACCCAAGTTCATTTATTCTACTTATTGCATCCTACAGTACCAGTAGTGAATTTCACAGCTGATTCAGAGCAAATAAACAAACAAACAGAAGTAGAACCATGCACTCCCTTTGGCTGTTGGTACAACCTGATGCAAATTATTTATGACAATCCATTATGTGAATTACCTATGATAATCTGAATCAAAGAAACTACAAATATTAAGCAGGTGTACTGGATGCAGAGCAGCTATACTGTTTAGTCTCAGAAGGCAAAAATATTGAACATACTAACAGAAGTGTAGCATCTATGAATCTAGTTGATGAAGCACCACAGACTTGAATCAACTTTCAGAAAGATTTGCACTTCCCACTTGTGTGGTAGACAAAGCTAGCCAGCCAAGGGACAGAAACAACAACTGAAACAGGGGCTTCTATTCATTGATTTGCTTTCAAAGGGATACATACCTCTTGTGCAGCCGCCGCAGGCAACATTGGACGGCTCAATGGATGTTCTTCTTCTGCCAGCGAACTTGGCAGCGACATTGGACGTGTCGTCGGAAGTTGCAATGTCGACAGGATTTGATGGAGATGCTGGTCAAGGGCCCAACCTGATGGAGATATCGGCTGAGGCCCCTTCCTTCTTATAGTAGCTAAGTCCAATCCGGCTCAGGCACTCCATTGATTTGTATTGGAGAAGGACATGGTCTACAACTCGATCCAAATCACGATACGGGAGCAGGACAAGTTGGAGAAGATTAGGAGAGGATGGGGAGGGGAAGAAGAACAGGGCGACGGAGGGCGGAGAAGACCGGGGGAGGGCGGAGAGGGCCATCGGCGGCGGAGGCGGCGGATCCGCAGCGGCAGGCGCGGGCGGGGGCTGCGGCGGATCCGCTCGTGAGAAGGAGAGGTGCTCGGGCTATTGGGGGCTTCGGGTTGATTCTTAAAAGAGGTCAGGGAATTTTTTGCAACAACGAAGCGTTTTTCCTACTTCCACTTAAAAAAGGAGTGTCGGTTCAATTATCAAAAAGCATAGGCACTTTATTGCAAAAACGGCACGACGGTGAACCCGACAGAATCAGTGCATGCTTTATTAGTAGGTAAAGATACGTTACCTGGTTATCCCGGGATTTGCTTTGTAAGAAGGTGATGTTTTCTTGAACTACGTCGGTATTTCCTCAGAGAGGAAGGGATGATGCAGCACAACAATGGTAGGTATTTCCCTCAGTGATGAGACCAAGGTTATCGAACCAGTAGGAGAACCAAGCAACACTACGTAAACATCACCTGCACACAAAGAACAAATACTTGCAACCCGACGTGTTAAAGGGGTTGTCAATCCCTTTCGGGTAACGGTGCCAGAAATTGGCAAACGGACGGGAGATAAATTGTAGTAGATTGGATAAATAGATCGCGAATAAAATAAAGTGAAGCAAAATATTTTTGGGTTTTTAGAAATATAGATCTGAAAATAAAAGTGGCAAATAAATAAAAAGGCAAATAGCAAAATAGATCTGAAAAATATATGATGAGAAAATAGACCTGGGGGCCGTAGATTTCACTAGTGGCTTCTCTCGAGAAAAATAGCATACGGTGGGTAAACAAATTACTATTGGGCAATTGATAGAACTTCAAATAATTATGACAATATCCAGGCAATGATCATTATATAGGCATCACGTCCAAGATTAGTAGACCGACTCCTGCCTGCATCTACTACTATTACTCCACACATCGATCGCTATCCAGCACGCATCTAGTGTATTAAATTCATGGAGAAACGGAGTAATGCAATAAGAACGATGACATGATGTAGACAAGATCTATTTATGTAGAAATAGACCCCATCTTGTTATCCTTAATAGCAACGATACATACGTGTAGGTTCCCCTTCTGTCACTGGGATCAAGCACCATAAGATCGAACCCATCACAAAGCACCTCTTCCCATGGCAAGAAAAATTGACCTAGTTGGCCTAACTAAAACAAAGATTCGAAGAAGAAATACGAGGCTATAAGTAATCATGCATATAAGAGATCAAAAGACTCAAATAACTTTCATGGATAAAAATATAGATCTGATCATAAACTCAAAGTTCATCGGATCCCAACAAATACACCGCAAAAAAGAGTTACATCAAATAGATCTCCAAGAGACCATTGTATTGAGAACCAAAAGAGAGAGAGGAAGCCATCTAGATACTGCCTACGGACCCGTAGGTCTACAATGAACTACTCACGCATCATCGAAGAGGCACCAATGAGGATGATGAACCCCTCCGTGATGGTGTCTAGATTGGATCTGTGGTTTCTGGAACTTGCGGCGGCTGGAATTGATTTTCGTCGACTCCCCTAGGGTTTCTGGAATATTGGGGTATTCATAGAGCAAAGAGGCGGTGCGGGAGGTGGCCGAGGTGGGCACAACCCACCTGGGCGCGCCTGGGCCCCTAGGCACGCCTTGGTGGGTTGTGCTTCTCTCGGAGCCCCCCTCAGATACTTTCTTGGCCCAACTTGTGTCTTCTGGTCCAGAAAAAATCACCAAAAAGTTTCGCTGCGTTTGGCCTCCGTTTGGTATTGATTTCCTACGAAGTAAAAAACAAGCAAAAAACAGCAACTAGCACTGGGCACTATGTCAATAGGTTAGTCCCAAAAAATGATATAAAGTTGCTATAAAATGATTGTAAAACATCCAAGAATGATAATATAACAGCATGGAACAATCAAAAATTATAGATACGTTGGAGACGTATCAGCATCCCCAAGCTTAATTCCTGCTCGTCCTCAAGTAGGTAAATGATAAAAACAGAATTTTTGATGTGGAATGCTGCCTAACATGTTCATCACATATTCTTTTCTTTGTAGCATGGACATTTGGACTTTTATATGATTCAAAGCAATAGTCTAGTTTTGACATGAAGATTTCAATACTCAAGCATATCAACAAGCAACCATGTCTTTCAAAATATCAACACTAAAGCAAGTTATCCCTAGCCCATTATGCTCAATCATTGATCCATTCATGAAACACACTCGCATATTAGCTACACCCAATGCTCAAGTACGATCATAGTGCCCCTTAGTTGGTGCTTTATAAGAGAAGATGGAGACTCAAAATAAAAATTGCATAAAGTAAAAGAAAGGCCCTTCGTAGAGGGAAGTAGGGATTTGTAGAGGTGCGAGAGCTCAAAGCGAAAAAAGTAGAGATAAAACATTTTAGGTGGCATGCTTTTCCTGTCAACGAAAACGATCGAGTAGTTTCCAATACTTTCCATGCTAGATATATCATAGGAGGTTCCCAAACAGAAAATAAAGTTTATTTCTTTTTCCACCATACTTTCACTTTCCATGGCTAGCCGTATCCACGGGTACCCTCCATACCAACACTTTCCAAGGAATTTATTATTTGACAACATAAAGTAAATTCATTTTTCATTTCGGGACTGAGCATCCCTAATACCTTTGCCGTACTCTCGTGCAATGACAAGTGAATAAACATTCATCTTGAGAATAACACATCTAGCATGGAAATATATCAGCCACCCCCTACCGTTTCATGAGCGGTACGAGCACACAAAAGAGAAATTTATTTTAAAATTAGAGATGGCACATACAAATTTTCTTAGAACGGCACGGAAATACCGCATATAGGTAGGTATAGTGGTCTCATATGGCAAAACTGGTTTAAGGATTTTGGATGCACAAGTAGTGATCATACTTAGTGCAAATGAAGGCTAGCAAAAGATTGAGAAGCATCCAACCAAGAAACGAAAAATCTCATAAGCGAGCATTAAGCATAACTAACACCGAATAATGCACCACAAGTAGGATGTAATTTTATTGCATAACTATTGACTTTCGTGCTTGCATAGGGAATCACAAACCTTAACACCAATATTCTTACTAAAGCATAATTACTCATCAACATGACTCACATATTATATCAACATATCGCAAAACTATTACAAGGAATCAAGTTTATTTTGTCCAATGATCTTCATGAAAGTTTTTATTATATCCCTCTTGGATATCTATCACTTTGGGACTAATTTCATTTGTTCCTTTTGATAGCTCAAACAAATCTAAGTGAAGAACATGAGCATAAAATTTTCTTCTCTCAAAATAATTTAAGTGAAGCAAGAGAGAATTTCTAAAAAAAAATTACTAACTCTCAAATAAATCTAAGTGAAGCATGAGAGCATTTCTTCAAAAATACTAAAGCACACCGTGCTCAAAAAGATATAAGTGAAGCACTAGAGCAATTCCATAGCTCATAAAGATTTAAGTGAAGCATAGAGAGCAATTCTAACAAGTCATAGCATAATTTTGTCTCTCTCAAATAGGTGTGTCCAGCAAGGATTCATGACTAAAAATAAAAAGCAAAACAAGCAAAGACTCATATCATACAAGACACTCCAAGCACAACTCATGATATGTGACGAATAAAAATATAGCTCCGAGTAAAATACCGATGGTCGTTAGAAGAAAGAGGGGATGCCACTCGGGCATCCCCAAGCTTAGTTGCTTGCTTCTATTTGGATAATGGCTTGGGATGCCATGGGGCATCCCTAGGCTTAGGCTCTTCTTACTCCTTATTCCTTCATCCATCGTGATCTCACCCAAAACTTGAAAACTTCAATCACACGAAACATAACAAAATCTTCGTGAGATCCGTTAGTATAAGAAAACCAATCTTTACTTTAAGTACTGTAGAAAACCCATTCAAATCTTGTTATTGCATTATATATATTGTATTCTAACTTTACCATGGCTCATACCCCCCGATAAAAACCTTAGATTCATCAAAATAAGCACACAATGCAAAGAAAACAGAATCTGTCAAAAACAGAACAGTCTGTAAAGATGCGAATTGTTCTCATACTTCCGTAACTCCAAAAATTCTGAACAATTCGCACAACAGAGGCAATTTGTATATCAATCTTGTGTAAAAACTTCAGAATTTTTAGTTGCTTCTGTGAATTTTCAAAATTATTTTACTGGACGCAAAAGTTTCTGTTTTCCAACAAGATCAAATCAACTATCACCACTATCCTAAAGGCTTTGGCACAAAAACTAATTAAAACACAAAAAACACAATCATAACAATAGCATAATTGTGCAAACACCCAAGAACAGAAAGAAAAAGGCAAAAATAAATTTTATTCATTGGGTTGCCTCCCAACAAGCGCTATCATTTTACGCCCTTAGCTAGGCATAATGCAAAGATCTAAGTGTTGTCATCTTTAACTTCCAACTCTTCAATCACACAATCAGATTTCTTTGAAGATTTAGCAAGTAAAATAGCAAAATTTCTAGGCATAAAATTGAGGAAATCGTTCTTATTAATAGGGTCTCTTATAACTTCGACAAAATCCGGGTGAATACTAATCATTTTAAGATCTTCTTTACTACTAGAAGTTGCACCCTTGTTCTTAGTGGTTTGAGTACTCTTACTAATTTTAACAGGGGCTTTTTCAATAGTTTTAGCAGAAGCAAAAGCCGTGCTTAAATTGCTAAAAATTTCTTCCAACTTATCGATCCGAGAAGGGCTTTCTTCAATTCTTTCGTGAATTACGGTTCCCTTTTCTTTTAACAACTTAAAAACTTCTCCCGTTTTTGACCCAAATTTAGTAGCAAAATTATGCATCTTTTTATCCAAGTTTTCAATGTGTTCTTCGGTAAGCATTTTCTTTTCAATAGCATCTAGCCTTTCCATAACATGCTCAAGAGTTAAAGTTGTTTCATTAAACATAAAAGGTGGTGATCCCACTAAGTTTCCCATAGAATTAAAAGCATCTAGAGAAGGACACATGAAGAAATTCCTACCGGTAATCGTATCAAGGACGAATCTATACCAAGTAGTGATGCCCACATAAAAACAGCGAAGAAGAACAACGGTAGATTGCTTACGAATAGATCTATTATGAGCATTGCAGATCCTATACCAAGCATCTTTTAAATTCTCCCCTCCCCTTTGTTTAAAGTTAAGAACTTCGTTCTCGGGAGTGCACGCAATAGAGGAAGAACTATCCATAACGACAAAAAGTGACAAACAAAATTGCACACGAAAAACAGATCTGACGAGAAAACGGCGAAAAAAAAAGAGGGCGAATAAAACGGCAAATTTTGTGAAGTGGGGGAGAGGCAAATAGCAAATAATGTAAATTGCAAGGAGATGAGATTTGCGATTAGGAACCTGGTAGATGTTGATGATGTCTCTCCGGCAACGGCGTCAGAAATTCCTTTTGATGTTTGCTTGAACTACGTCTGTATTTCCCCAAAGAGAAAGGGATAATGCAGCACAACAACGGTAGGTATTTCCCTCAGTGATGAGACCAAGGTTATCGAACCAGTAGGAGAACCAAGCAACACTATATAAACAGCACCTGCACACAAAGAACAAATACTTGCAACCCGACGTGTTAAAGGGGTTGTCAATCCCTTTCGGGTAATGATGCCAGAAATTGGCAAACGGACGGGAGATAAATTGTAATAGATTGGATAAATAGATCACGAATAAAATAAAGTGAAGCAAAATATTTTTGGGTTTTTAGAAATATAGATCTGAAAATAAAAGTGGCAAATAAATAAAAAAGGCAAATAGCAAAATAGATCTGAAAATATATGATGAGAAAATAGACCCGGGGGCCGTAGATTTCACTAGTGGCTTCTCTCGAGAAAAATAGCATACGGTGGGTAAACAAATTACTGTTGGGCAATTGATAGAACTTCAAATAATTATGACAATATTCAGGCAATGATCATTATATAGGCATCACGTCCAAGATTAGTAGACCGACTCCTGCCTGCATCTACTACTATTACTCCACACATCGACCGCTATCCAGCATGCATCTAGTGTATTAAGTTCATGGAGAAACGGAGTAATGCAATAAGAACGATGACATGATGTAGACAAGATCTATTTATGTAGAAATAGACCCCATCTTGTTATCCTTAATAGCAACGATACATACGTGTAGGTTCCCCTTCTGTCACTGGGATCAAGCACCGTAAGATCGAACCCATCACAAAGCACCTCTTCCCATAGCAAGAAAAATTGACCTAGTTGGCCTAACTAAAACAAAGATTCGAAAAAGAAATACGAGGCTATAAGTAATCATGCATATAAGAGATCAAAAGACTAAAATAACTTTCATGGATAAAAACATAGATCTGATCATAAACTCAAAGTTCATCGGATCCCAACAAATACACCGTAAAAAAGAGTTACATCAAATAGATCTCCAAGAGACCATTGTATTGAGAATCAAAAGAGAGAGAGGAAGCCATCTGGATACTGCCTACGGACCCGTAGGTCTACAATGAACTACTCACGCATCATCGGAGAGGCACCAATGAGGATGATGAACCCCTCCGTGATGGTGTCTAGATTGGATCTGTGGTTTCTGGAACTTGCGGCGTCTGGAATTGATTTTCGTCGACTCCCCTAGAGTTTCTGGAATATTGGGGTATTTATAGTGCAAAGAGGCGGTGCGGGAGGTGGCCGAGGTGGGCACAACCCACCTGGGCGCGCCCTGGTGGGTTGTGCTCCCCTCGGAGCCCCCCTCAGGTACTTTCTTGGTCCAACTTGTGTCTTCTGGTCCAGAAAAAATTACCAAAAAGTTTCGCTGCGTTTGGACTCCGTTTGGTATTGATTTCCTGCGAAGTAAAAAACAAGCAAAAAACAGCAACTGGCACTGGGCACTATGTCAATAGGTTAGTCCCAAAAAATGATATAAAGTTGCTATAAAATGATTGTAAAACATCCAAGAATGATAATATAACAGCATGGAACAATCAAAAATTATAGATACGTTGGAGACGTATCAGAAGGCTTCCTCACTATTTTGTATTGTTCGGCTGTGCACTGTGATTTGTGCTTTATCTATAAAGCGAGGCGAGAGCCTATTTCGTGAATACTCCCGCTCGCTTTTGCAAAATGCATGTGGTTCACTATGGAGCAAACATCGGTTTTCAAGAACCAGAGTTGGCCAGATGGAGGAACTGGGTCGCGGAGCACAAGCGTTGCCCCCCTACATGGTCCGGCTAATACAATAGGGTAGAACGAGAAGTTTGAGTTAAAAAAAAGACACACTAGGGGGGCGAGTCCAACTTGTGTTGGTGACTCCCGCCAGCGGGTCGAATGAGCTTACGAGAATTTGCATAGTAGCAAAAATCAGATTACGTATGGCTAGATAATAAAATCCATTTTCATCATTATGCTCTAGTCTTTGAATAACAATTGCAATAATTGAAAACATTCTGATATGTTTGTTTTGGCATAACAAAATATTTACCGTAAAATTGAGTTCAACGCAAACTATAGTGGTCGCTCCTCTCGTTTAATTACCAATAAGGTAGCACCATGATAAGCAAAAGCAAAAAAAGGAAGTGGTCTTTAAAATAAGCAATAACAGTGAGGAAGGCATCTAAAAATATCTCGTAATTCCAAAATTACAATTAACAGATCTCCAGCAATGTTTGTAGCTGTACCAGGGCCGGGCATGGAAAATCCGGGGCCATGTGCCAAATTTCAGTTGCCAACGACATACTCTACATTGCCCTTCTTTTTCCTCAACAGCTAGATCATCAAGGGCATTGTATGGCTTTCAGCTACTAGAAAAAAATAGTGTTGCCTTAATATTTATTTTAGGACACACTAAGTTGAACATGGACGTGCGCACAAACCATTACATGCACACACTCATACAATGTCTAGTAAACACTTGAGTCATGGAGATTAATTATTGAAAAAATCATCAAAGGTACCAGAATTTATTTTCATATTACGATTCTGACATAAAAAATGTGAATCAATATTAAGATGTTTTCGGCTTAATGTTGAGTTGATTAGAACCAAACAACCGCACGAATTTGCGATGCCACAGTTGACGTAGTTTTTGGTAATTAAATAGGGAGGTATGTATTTGAGCGGGAATGAGATGGCAAAGTATGATGATTACTCTTATAAAAGTTCACCTTTAATCATGGAACCTGTTCAAAAACAATAAGGGTGAGCTTCAGATTACCAGCTTATTTTAGGTCATAATCCCTAAAAAGAATCATCTCATCCGCGCATTGCATACGGGTAGCCTGCCATAAACATGATTGGGGAACAATCCCAGTACTTTTGCCATCCTCTTTATAGTTTATATAAATTAATTACCACCACTAACATGTTTGTCCGTGTATTATACAATGTTGGGCACAATGGATCCCCTTAATATACGTTTTAATTAAAAAAAAGGGCTACAGTAATTGTTCAGCTTTATGACCACACTCCTTCAACAATTTTTTTATTCAAGTCGTCCCAAGGCGAAGAAACCATTAGGTCTCTTTTATTTGTGGGATTCTAATTGCAAAAATAGCATAAACTTAGGGTTACAATAGATATAGACCTGAATAATAGAAGAAGAACCTAAGGGTGGTGAGACCGATTTTGAGTTGGTAGACAGTAGGCCAACTTACTGGAAGGAAGGGGGACGCAGAGATTCGGTGCTCGAGCGCATCTGGTCCCGAAATCACTATAGCGTTGGTTCCTGGCTCGGGATTCGCAGAATTGGGCTGACGCGTCTGCGCTGAGGCAGCGGAAAAATAGTATACGGCGCGTATACGGTACGAAACATTGCGGGTCAATGGGCCCGAAACGTATGGGGGGACGGACGTCCGCGCGCAGCCCTTCCTGGTCCGTGGACCAGCACGTCAACTGTTTGGGCTGAGCCATGGAACAGGTCGTTAGCGAAATCCTAATCGATGGAGTAGGTCTCATTCCTCATTGCAGATATTGCGGTCCCATCTTTTGTGCGGCGGTTGCTGCATCTTCCGGCGACGCGTCAATGGAGGAGAGCGTGCCGGAGTTCCTGCTCAATCTTGTTATTGTTGACCAGTGAGCTTCCCTTACCCATCACTTGTCTTTGAACGACAGTATGTGCCTCTGTTCTGGCCAGAAATTTTGACGCGATTTTTGGTTGCCCTGCCGGCGGTGTTTCGTCTGAGCGGCGCAGGTTTTTCCTCAAGGAGGAGTTCGCTGACGGCCTAGACTAACCAGATCTGGTGCCCCTGGTGCTGTTGCGACCGCGAGATGCCGAGCCAAAGGCGCCAGATGATTCGATTTGCGCGTCCGGCTATGCGCAAGGAGTAGGTGCCGAAGTCCGGCCAGGCACGGTGGCGAGGTCCGGCGAAGGAAGATTGCTTCACCGACTCAATCTGCATAGTCCACGGAGAAGGTGAATCTCCGAAGCGCCAGGTTGGACCAAGAGGTGATGCCGTCTCTTGTGATTCCAACCGGGGGCTGGAGCGACGGAGGGATGGTGGAGCGAACGGGGAATTCGGTGGGGCAACCAACCGAAAGGACGAGCGCTCCACCAAGCCGAGCCACCCTGCCTCAACGGAGTTCGGGCTGAAACCGTAGCCTTCACGATGTACCATCTCTTCCTCGCCTCAAGCCGGAGAAGAGGAAGCATCCCACTACGAGCCTCGGATCGATTCCCCTCCTATCTCTCCATTTGCAGTTTTTCTTAGGGATTCTCTCCATGTGCAGGTGTGTGATCTCGCCCGACGATGGCCTTCTGCTGTAAGGTACTTCCTTCATACTCTTCTTTCCATCTCTATCTTGGTTAAGGCAAATAACGTGGATGCACTTTCATGTTGTCATAGTGGCTTAGCTAATCTTTGTGGTTAATTTCATTTGCCAACGATGAGTAATTTGCTAAATATGTTTTCTTCAAAGTGAAGGTATTCTCTTTATGATGCTTCTGTTTTCATATCTTTCAGAAAAGTTTCCTTATGTAACTGCCTGCATGTATTGAAGATAACAGTTTAATTTTCTGGAGGACAAGCCCGTAATGGACATTGCTTTTCCAGATACAATCAAGACACCCCCATTCCTGGTGTTTTGTGCATACATATTTTTTTAGTTACCGTATTGATATGATATAATACCCAATGAATTTGGATGTAGTAATGAACTAACTGAAATTTTATTATCTTGTCTGACAGACCATAAGAATGTATGTTTGATTCCATTACTGCATTTTTTGTGTGAAAATTTAAGGTCATTAGTGACTGCGTTCTGCTTGCAGAACCTCGTTTGAGCTTTACTTCCGTTTGCGCGGTGACATTACGAATTAACTGCTTGCTCTGCATATCGTGTTGCTGGTGTAGTTTACATATTGTTTTCTGCACTCATTATTTTTTTCCATGTGTTATCTAACACAGTTGAACATTAGACGTCTCGAGTGACAGAATGGTTGTACAAATTGCTTCATTTCGTTGTACAAGTTAACTCTTAACCATGATATATTTGCACTGTGTAGCTTTTTGGCTGTATACCTTTTCATCTGCCTGACACTTGTGGACCAAAATTCAGTAGTTCCTTGTGCAAAAGTAATGTCAGCACAACGGTATCGAGGCCCTGATGATAGCTCAAGAGATGTGGACAAATGATCTTTATTTGTTGTTATTAGAGAAGCTATTTTCCCATTTTTGTTTAATTTTTAGGTTTTTGGACTGGAAGATATGGAGTTGTGTACAATTGTGTTCTATATCAACATGAAGCCGAACTGGTTTTGAACAAGAGGATTGTACAGGGATTAGAAGCTGGAACCCCAGGGGGAAAAGAGTGGCAGAAGGGGTCAACTGTAAGCCCGTAGGTAATGATTTCAATTTGGGAATCAAACCCAAGGAACGAACATGGCGTAAGGGATTTGTGAAATGTGGACATTGTTTGGCAGGAGAAGCAGAAGGGGATAGCCTGGTCGTGCACCTGTTTGTCGGTGCATAATAAAAATAATAAAGTGGGATGGTTGCCCTTAGACCTTTCATAGATAAGGCCGGCTCAGGAAGGCACAGGAATAGTACTGGGCCGTGCGAGAAAACCTGATCCGGCTAGCATGTGACAACGCCTGCCCACATTAATGTGAAGCTGGCCCACTTTATTTTAATCTCTGGTATACGATGTGAATACACCTGGGAATACAACTGAAGGCACTGATCCATATGCGTTTGTACGATGGAGATATCAGGTTCAGCTGAGACTGGGCTCAGAATCAAATATCCCGAAGGAAAACCTCTTCCAAGACTTGCTGGAAGGAAAATGCAAAGTTTCTCCAAAGACTTAAATTGAAATCCAAGAAGGCCGAAAACTATGTATTTTGGAGTAGCAGAGGTGCTCACAACAAGAGAACAATGAAAAAATGGGTCAATTTTGAAGCTTCGCAACTCCAACCCGGTCTTTAGTAGGTGATGTGTGAGTGCGTGTGTGTGATAGTGTGATGGTGTGTGTCTACGTTGTAAAATGTTGGTGTCTGTTGACTATATATTAATCCACTGTGGTTTGTTGGATCGCTAGCCCTGTCCTTTACCATGGCCCATTATTTTGTGCCCTTTTCAATTAAAAAATGTCTAAGCTACCCCTACCATCCTGCCAATCCCTATGTAATGTCCACCTTATATATTCATCACCTCCGACTGCAGAAGAGATGTCCAATATTCTAAAAAGGAAAGAAATAGAGAGATGTTGAATCAGTTGACATTTTGGTTGTTTGGTCCTCTTCTTCTCCATGTGACTAAACATAACAAGTCAAGCAAATTGATCTATTCTATGACTTGTTTGTTCTGCTCTAGGCATGAGATGTATCCGGATGCGAGGAAGTGTACAATTATCCATTTGCCGAATATAGTAGCCATTCAAGGGTGTGCACATAAAGATGCAGGAAAGGACCGATTCGATTTAGAGGTCCTGGATTATCTATTTCTCAACTATTTGATCGAGCAATTGTTATATCTCCCGGGGCATCTTCAACGATGACCCCAAAATCGGACATCGCATCCGTCCAAGGACTAGTCCGGACCGGTCCACGAACAGTTACGCAGGAGCTGGCAGTATAACCGTGCATGGATACATTTCAAACATGATTTCAACAAACCGGATGAATTACATGCACACCGGATGAATTTTCTCAAAACAGGAGCACATTTAGTACATTTTCGACATTTTCATCAAACAAAATGACCGGACCTAAACCTAGTCTCAATCTACAGTTACGCCCGTCCTTCAAGTCCTTGTTGTTCATCTCCAGTGTTGGTTGTGTCCATGTACGGCAAAGATGAGACTTGTGAAGTGAACGTGCAGTCGCCAGTGAGAAAGAGTATGACTTGGGACATGGACCGGCCCACTTGGGATTCGAGGCCCCGCCGCCTGCCCTACACTACTCCTCGTCAGAGTACACGGCCTGTTCATCGCCGGTGGACATGAGGTCAATGATGGACGTGGACGGGCCGACCTCGTCGTTGACACGGCGCCAACGAAGCATAGTTGGTGGTGCAAACGACGCACAAATGTCGTTGTTCTCGTCCGTGATCGCCCGCGCCGCCTCCTCGTCCTGTTGCCCGCTAGCGCGGCCTCGTACACCATCCGATAATTGGCGACAAAGTTGGGGTTCTCTGATACCATGGCCTCCACGGCCTCCTCGCATGCGAGCTTACCGTAGATTTGGCCCTCGGCCAACCAGTGTTAGTCGAGGAGGGGGTGGTTGTACTGTTGCCCCTCCTGCGCCTGCAGGAACACTGACACTGACTGTGGCGCTGCCTGCTCCTCCGCCATGGCCGCGTTGAAGTGCGCCTGCACCTCCTCCATGGTTAAGCCAACATTGAACACCGCTGGCAGGATTGTTGATTTGTTGTGTGAGACCGCCTCCATCGTTCGGTCATCATCGGAGATCTTCCGGGAGCTGTCTGGAAGGCTGGCCTCTATTTGCCTCGCACGGCGGCCTTCCCAGTCCGCGCAAGGGCAGCCACCTCCTTCTTCTTGCTCGTGGAGAGGCTCTCCTACAATGCGCTAGACCTCGCGACCATGGAGGAGGTGGTGCACGGTGGAGGATATGAAGTCGACCAGTGGTGTGTTTCCTGGGCATGGCCTCGTTTATATAGTGGATGCCGGCTAGGCCAAGTAGCGGCGTATGCCAATGTCCATGCTGGACTGGGTTTCTCGACTGGTGTGCATGTTTAGTATCGGTAGGCGGACGGACGGGCTTCCTGTTTGAATGCGGTAGATATCCCTCCTGACCAGGAAAGAGCCCCCTCATTAGTAGCATTCCGAAGAGACTACTAGCAGCGTCCAACCGGTGCACTGCAAGTACGACGCCGCTGATAATAAACTACTAGCAGCATATCAGCGGAAAGCTGCTAATATATATCTACCTAGTAGCATGCGCCGAACGCTGCTAGTTCATTACAAAGCAGCAACGTGTGATACAGTTGAACGTGACTAGCTTGTGAAGTAAGCTTGTAGCTTATCCTTTGTCTTGAACGATGCTGCTAGCATTTGCTAGAATAAACAAATAAAATTCATATATCGCAATTAACAACCCTATTGCATAATTATTTACCACATAGTACAACATGTTCACACAGTTAACTACCACATAGTACCTACACCTAGCTTGATTTAGTGTCCTCTTTTTATTCCATGGCATGATTATGAGCTTAAATGCCCTCTTATGTAGTCCCAAAAGGTGACATGGGAGCTGTTTTGAGCCAAAAGGCCTTATTATACTATCATGACACCATTTTGGCATATCAAAATGTAATTTAACATTGGCTACCTAACTAGTTAACATAATACTAACATGCATAGTAGAAGTTAACAATGTCGGACGGATCCGATGTGGTGGTGGTATCCTCGACGGCCTTAGCCCCAGGATACATCCCCATCAGGCTTTCTGAACCCGGATCAGAGATTTCATTTCTTGTAACGCCATTTGATGACCAATTCCGGTCTGCTATGAGTCGACATTCGAGCATGCTCTACATCGGTGGCCTTGAAGATGAAAACCACGACTGCATTCCTCAATGTAAACTTCATACGATCTTTGCAAAGTTGACCAAACCCTTCGCTAAGTCTGGGTTCTCCTATGCGAGAACCTGCGTCCTTTTCAGCTCCTCCATGCACTTCCACCAACTGAACATCGCGTCGTGAATATTTCCTGTCCGCTCCACCACCAATAGAGGAGGCCCTCGTGACTCCACTCGTGGAGGAGTGGAGGATGATGGCATGGTACGGCAGGCCTGACGACTTCGAGAAGTCGTGTAGTTGGCCACAGATGTATTGAAATTCATCAAAGGGCACTAATTGTGTTACTAGCATGTGTGCAAGGTAATATTACGTATGTATCGAATAAGAAAGCATAATATCCATTGAGGCTACCTTGAACAACTGTCATCAACTAGGTGGTGTTTTATATGGTGGGCTTTCCCTCAGGAGTATTTCGACTGTCGGTGATGGTTATTGTTGTACTTAACCGCCTGCTTAACTAATGTCTTAGACGAGGATAAGTACAATAGCAAGCCCCTACGATTACAGTCGGAATCCTTCAACAACTCTAATCTCTCTGGTGGTGGAGTATATATGGTGGGCTCTCACAACATGTTCGGTTGCAGACACAGTACGCTGCAAGTTAAGTCACTAGCATCTGTTTGGAATTTTTTAATGTAAATGATGTTCAAAAAAATAAAATGTGGTATGTAGTCATTCTATGACCACATGAATCTGTGGTTATTATTTCAAAGTGTTACACATAATTGTTGATATACGTTCCCTACAATATCCACGGGATCAAGATTTAAAGGTAGTAACGAAGGGGGGGCCAAAGTGCCCGGTTTGAGATAGAGATGTCATAGCACCATTTTATTTTACTACATAAGTTTGTATTCATGTATCATACACTAATTTACATTTACATATCAAATTATGGATTTATTTGGGGTATCTCAGCAATTTGAAGGTAATCTCAAACAATAATATATTAGCAGCGTCTGGCAGTTCCTAACCGCTGCTGGTTAACTTACTAACTGCGTTCAATAAAGCCCGGATGCTGCCGATAAGTTGATCTCTTGCAGCGTTCAGTAAGAAAGGGACGCTGGTCGGGAACTACTAGCAGCGTCTCACACGAAAACAAACGTTGCTTGCTTGTTTTAAAGTTTTTACAATTTGCTTCATAGTGTTTATTGTGAGGGTTTCCTTGTCCTATATTTTTGGTGTCATGTGTTTTTCATAAAAGTAACAGCAAAATTCAGACTCCAACATATTATTGCAAAGGTTCTCAAAATTTAACTAAACAATAAGCATGTATTTAAACATAATTATCTTGCAGTGTTCACTAGGTCATGGAACGGTCCAAGTTGTCATGATAGTAGCGATGTTGGATATGGGTTAACGCTGCTGGTAGTTTCTGGCTGGCATGCGTGCATGGTCCATTATTCTAGCTGCGTTCGTTGTATCCGAACGCTGCTAGTTTGATACGGTCAATAGTGTTTACATTTCATCCAAACGCTGCCGGTATTTTATCAAAATTGTTGTCGCGTTCTGTTTAGCTGAAACGTTGCTAATAGAAAAATCCTATAAGGGGTTTTCTACTAGTGCTCGTTCTGTCCACTCACGTCCCTCCGACATTGAACATGCATGGAGACCGGGCCGCGGCGCGGGCGGCGCTCTATTCCGGCGCGCCAGCTCAATGCTAGAACCAGTGAGTGGTCGCGTCCGCTCTAGGCCAGCATGAATGCGGCGCTGGCTCCCTCGAGCGGCATGTATGCGCGGCATCCGCTTCACACGGGAGAGGACGCGGGAGCGAGAGAGGTTTTCGTATGGGACCGGGGTGTCGGACGTGTGCGCGGTAGCGGTTTGGATGCCCGAAAAGTCCCCCTACCCTTTTTTTACACAGGCCAAAATATTTAATCTTTTTGCCTACGAATTTGTATGTAGCATTTGGATGTGATAAAGAACACATAAAATTTTGGTTGGAATTATTTTGACATTTCAAAAAATATTTTCGTGCGCAGGAGCGCGCGGTCCCGTGAGCACCAACAGATTTCCGCATTCACCTCTTTGGTTATTAGTTTGAAAGTATTTGGGAAGGGGATATCATGCATGATGTGCAACGGAGATGACACCATAATTCCCTCCGACCCAACAGAAGCTGTTGAAGTGGTTCCCTGCTTTTAGAGCAAATCCTGGCATGGCTAGTACATGATTTACCTTAATACAAAAATTAAAGTGATTACATCATCTCTGGTGAAACAAATATAATTGAACTGCGACATTTAGTGATGCTTGAGCTGCAAATACGGCTCAAATAACAGCAACTGTTATGCTCAGAAGATACTTGAGACTAAGTCTCCGTTAAACTTCTATTTCTATGAACTATTTGCTTACAAATGAATCTTTATGATTGCTTGACTGGAGTATGAAAAATATTTTTCCTTGCTCTGTTCTTGTAATTTGTCATTGGACTTGGAAAGGACACACAAATTTATGTATGCATGTGGAGAAGAGGTTTAGCAGAACTTCCCGCAAAAAAAAAGAGGTTTAGCAGAACAACATCAAAATTTGAAGAGAAGTACTAATATGATTCCCGGGAAAAAAAACTACATGAGTTCCAAAGCACATACATAAAACATAAGGCTTGGATGAGAACGACAAATCAACCACCGCTTTAATAGGTTGGTAAGTACGTACGTCCAGACGAGGCACTTGGTCTCCCCGCGCTCTCCTCGTCTCCACAGAAGCCGGTGCTTATGTTCAGGTCTTATCTGAGACCACAACTTGCGCAGAAGATCTTGTTGTCAGGGGTTAAACCTACATTTGCCAAGGCCTCGGAGGGCCATCCGCGCTGGCCGTGGAACCTAGGATGGCCACTTGTGGGAGCAGTGGGACAGAGGGGAACAACAACGACAGAGGTCGTCTGGAGAAGTATGGCGGAGAGGCTGGGTCTGGAGTCTGAACTTCACCCACACGGCAACGATTAAATTAGTGATGTGTAGTTTCTGTACCCACATGTTGAGAGCATAGATGCACTTCCCGAATTCGAATCTTACCGGGTCCTCTCTTCACCATACAACATGTGTAGTTTCTGACTAATTGTTTCTTTAACCTGCAGTGCGAGTAACTCTCTGCACCTAATATTATTTTTTTCGATAAAGGATGGATTTTATTTAACTCAAAATGAAACATCAAGGGGATACAAATACATTGAGCACACACCCGGCCTCTGCATAGCTAGGATGCACACAACCATCACAAACTCACACACACAAAAACATGCTCACAAATAGCAAAGTCATGTAAGACCAAAGCTATGCCTAAGCGAGGAAAAAAACCCTGAAGTTATCAAATCCACGATCGACAAACTACAACTATCACCTTATCCGCACCAATCACCTCATGACATTATAAAGACAACGAGGTTCTTCAACAGGAACGTCTTTAGGAAAGGAGCAGCACTCAAGCACCGCCGTTACCAGATCCAACCACCAATGGGCAGAGTCTAGGTTTTCACCCTGAAGAACCAATTCGAGCATATCCGAGCAATTGCCTTCAACAAGGTAACGATGCAAAACATCGCCATTGCCAGTAATAACCAACCTGGGTCAAACGTAGGTTTTCACCCCGGGGCTCGTCGAAGTCAATCATGTGTTGTCGCCACCACTTTTGCGCGATCCCAGCAGCTACATGCACTGGGCTAGCCGACAGCCACCGCTGCACAACCATACCTTTGCGTCAAGCCGTCGTCTGTAGATTGTGTGACACCGTCGAAGACAACCACCGGATCTAAAGAGGGGAACCCTCACGAAGATCTTTTGGTGGCCACCGTAATCCGCAGCGAGTCGTCACCGCAGTTCGGTACCGAGCTTTGTGTTGTACCGAGCTTTGGTATGCCTTCCATTGCAGCAATTCCAGTGTGGTACCGAGTTTTGTGTTGTCTTCTTTGCAATTTGGGTACAACCCTTTTTTGTGATCCTCTAACATGCGATCGAACTTCAACTTCTCCCTTTCACTTTGGCATTGTCTCTTTGCATCAACAATGACCCGGCGAAGATCATCATCGGGCACATCGTCTGGTTCCTCTTGATCTTCAGCTTCCCCCGTTGCAGTATAACCGTATTTAGGGGGCGGATAGTTGTCATCATCCTCTTCTTCTTCGTTGTCTTCCATCATAACCACTCTTTCTCCGTGCTTGGTCCAAACATTATAGTGTGGCATGAAACCCTTCCCAAGCAGGTGGACGTGAAGGGTTTTCGAGTCAGAGTAATCCTTCGTATTCCCACAGATAGGGCATGGACAATACATAAAACCATTATGCTTGTTTGCCTTAGCCACTTCGAGAAAATTATGCAGGCCCTCAATGTACTCGGAGGTGCGTCTGTCACCGTACATCCATTGCCGGTTTATCTGCATGCATTATATAATTAAGTGTATCAAAATCCATTACAAAACATTATGAATAGAGAAGTGACCAAATTAATACAAGTTCATCATCACATTAAAACCAAAGTACAGTAGTTATCAAATGTTATTACTGAAAAAATAAATACATAAAGTTCATACATAGTTCTCATAGAACAACATATAGCTCTCTAGAGCATCTAATTAAAACATACATTGAAACTATGTAAAACATTTCAATGCAACAACAAATGTGATCATAATCACAACTAAGGTAACAATTGATCCAACGGCATAATGATACCAAGCCTCATTATGAATGGCATATTTTTTTAATCTTTTTAATCTTCAAGCGCATTGCATCCATCTTAATCTTGTGATCGTGGACGACATCCGCAACATACAACTCCAATTCCATCTTCTCCTCCTCAATTCTTTTCAATTTTTTCTTCAAATAATTGTTTTCTTTTTCAACTAAATTTAACCTCTCGACAAGAGGGTCGGTTGGAATTTCCGGTTCACATACCTCCTAGATAAAAACATCTATGTCACGTTGGTCGGCATAATTGTCATAAACACTAAATAAAATAAATAGTTATAAAAGATAATATACCACATTCGAATCATAGACAGGACGAGGGCCAACGGGGGCGGATACCAAAACCATGGCACTATATAATAACAAACAATAATAAAAGTAAAGAAAATTATACAAGTATCTATCTAAATCATACAAATAAGATTTTTTTTTAGAAAGAAGATAAGAACAAGAGGCTCACCACGGTGGTGCCGGCGACGAGATCGGCGCGAGCGATCGACGGCGGTGAGGACAGGGACGGGACGGGACAGGACGGACCGCCAAACCTAGACAAATCTTGAGGAAAATGGAGCTTGTAGGTCGAGCATGGAGAGGAGAAAGCTTAAGTGTGGCTCGGGCATTTCATCGAACACCTCATGTGCATGCATAGAAGGGAGACAGAGCAGCGCGTGCACACACCTCCCACACGGCCAAAAAACAGAGGAGTGAGTGGGCAGGGGCGAGGGTATATATAGGCATCACTTTAGTCCCGGTTGATGGCTAGAACCGGGACAGAAGCCTGCTCTTTAGTCCCTGTTCCAGCCACCAACCAGGACTAAAGGGCGGCGCTAGGAGCGAGGCCCTTTGGTCCCGGTTCGTGTCTGGAACCGGGACCAAAGGGGTCAGACGAACCGGGACCAATGGCCCCCGAGGCCCGGCCGACGCCCTGGCCTCACGAACCGGGACTGATGCACCCATTGGTCCCGGTTCGTAGGAGAACCGGGATTAATGCCCTTTTCTGGCCTGAATCAAAGCCTTGTTTTCTACTGGTGTAGGTTCGTCACGGAAATTGCCAAACTATCATAGAAATTGGTAGCCAGCTGCGCTCACAGGCTAAAGCGATCCAGTGACGTCTATTGTTAACGACTTGAGGTAATCAGTAACGCCACCTACGAGAACATCATACATTACGCATTTGTATGACGTTGTCTATCTTCGTCATGAGGATTTTCGTCACAGTATCTCAATTTTCTTGTAGTGCCTATATAGCCCATCATTTTGTACCGTTCTCAACAAATTAAATGAATCTGAACTAACCTTATCACCGTACCAATCTCTATACCATGTAAACGTTATATATTCATCATCTCCCATCACAAGAGATGTCAAATCAACTGAGGCCTAAAGGTTAATGTTTTAAGTAAATTGCTCTGTTCAATATGTTGTTAGTTCTACCCTAGGAATGGGAAGTATCAGGACGCGAGAAAGTATAGAACTAGCCTTTGGGTTAGCCAGGCAGGCCCAGAAATACACAGAGGGGACTGGAAGAGAGTGGCGGGTCCAGTATTTGAACTCACCCAGAGCGGACAATGAACTTAGCTAATAGTACAAACTAGATGCACAAGAAAGTTAGCATTACTAATTCAAAATAGGTCTAATTTGGGATGCAACTCGGCTGCATCTAGCCCATGTTTTCACTAACGCACTAGCCCACGTCCAACCGAATTGTTTTCTTGTTTCTTATCTCAGTTTGTTCGTCTACTCCTCCAAAACGAATCGATTGCATTCTAGCTACTGGGACGGCCGAATCGGGGTTGAGGTAGGGACTTGGTGAGCACGTACCTGCCCCTATGGTGGCGCCGCCCAATTACACATCCCGCCCCATATCACGCTGCAGCTAATACAACATTGCAAGCGCCGGCTATGGAATCCGGGAGTGGCGGTACTAGGAGCTGCTCCTACACGGGATGTACGATCAAGGAACCATCGGGCAAACCAGCAGCTAGCAGGCTGCGTGAGTGGGTGGCGTCTACGAGCACAAGAAGTAGGAGTGAGGGGGAACGAGAGAGAGAGAGGGACCACGTGACACATGTGGTAAGCAATCCAAATAATTCAATTCAAAAAGAAATAGGAGAGAGGGGAACGAGAGAGACCAACATGTTGTCCGAAGTAGTGGGCAGATCAGGTGGGTCTATACTTTAGCCCTAAGGTTATATAATGCATTCATTTTCCTTTAGCTCGTCCAATACTATTGGGGAGAAAATTATATAAGTTAAACAAATGTCTTAAACGAACATTTTATATGGTGATGAAATATTGTGGTTTTTTCATAGTTAAAAATTTCTATCTTATATTTCTAATCAAGTGTTGTTTGTAGTAAAAGTCCATTACTTTTGCTGAGCTACAAATTGTGTCATTGCTAGGCGAGTCTTTGCATACCCTATTGGTTACAACGTATTTAATGAATACATTTCTGGCCAGAAAGTTTGTCCAAAATAGAAGTGATACGTGGATTCACACCAAATTAAGTGAAACGTGCTCAAGATCACATCGTTATGCGCTGTCAGATTGTTACCCATTACTGGAATCGACGTATTTGCCGGGTGCCCAAGAAACACGGCCATGGCCGAAAAAAGTCGGCAACGCCTTTACCGAGAACTGTTCTCGGCAAAAGGCATACGACGTACACCCCTCAGTCAAACAGAACTTTGCCGAGTGTTGTCTGTCAGGCACTCGGCATACAGTTTGCCGAGAACCTAAGGCCTGTTGTTGGCAAAAGAGAACGACTTGCTGGCCCTCGGACGGAGATGGCGGTTGCCACGTGGCACATCTTTGTCGAGTTTCTAACATTTAGGTCTCGGCAAACTCCAACGAGTAGGAGGCTACACGTCGACGATTGTCTGACAGCCGAACTTGGCAAACAGTTTCCCTTAGGAAGAAAACGGCTTAGGTATACTGAGAGCTTTGGCAGACATATCTCGGCAAACATTTTCCCTTAGCATGTTATATTCAGTGGCGCTTCTAAACTAGTTATGAGATAACTAATTTAGAAGTCTTAAAAAAATTTAGAGGCGACTCATTTTTTGAACTGAAGAGAGGCAGCTTATTTTTTAAGCCACCCAAAAGAACTAGCCCAGTTGTGTTGGCATGAGAAGCATCGGGATGTGCAAATGTGCATCAGCTAAGTTGGTGCGGAGACACAGAGATTTGGCCATGGGGAAAGTTGTGGCTACTGTCAGGCCCACTGCGCCCCATTTTCCAGATCGTTCATTTGCTCTGAGATTTGTGCCATTGACGAGTCCTTTCTGGCGCCATGCAGGGTGATTAGCATCAGCACACCGTTTTGGGTCAATCTAGAAGCGCAGGCTGGGAGTAGGCTCCAGGTGGTACTGCACGCAGATTCCCTTGCGATCTTGCGATGGTGAGGCTAACAACGCACTTCTACTTGGTCGCCACCGAGGAACATCAAACAACCAGGTCCCATCGGATGGCAATCCTGCTGTCACTGAATCAAAATCGAAAGTGTCAGAATATATAGACGCAGTGAAGCTAGATAATACCCCTCAGCCTTGTATTCGTACACTACATGGGCGATACTCATAATCGACATAGGAATTGTTGCCAACATCGACATGTGAGTTGCAGAAAGTGGATTCGTGATTCAATAGCTGCACTGCATTTGCTTCAGGACACCTCCACTAAAGGGTAATTTTACCTTTTACTTTATTAAAAGCTAAATTGTTTGCTGCTGATCCAAATCGAACATGACCCAAAGGGACTCTGTACTCTGTAGTCGTAGGTCCTCTACCTATACATATTTCAACACTAACAAGCAACTACGGCCCGATGGCCCATACCAGTTCATCTTTGCCCTATTCCACTGATGGATTACGCTTGGCGTCACTACCAGAATTTCCATCTTTACCGAGTACCCAAAAAGCTCGGCAAAGGCCGATTTAAACTTGGTAAAGAGATTGCCGAGTGTTGTACTCAGCAAAGGGTATACGCTATACACCCTTCAGGCACACATGAATTTGCCGAGTTCCCTTTGTCGGACGCTCGACAAAGACTTTGTCGAGTCTCAAATGCAAGTACTCGGCGCAAAAATTGAACAAATGGAGGGAGCAGACAGCGCGGTAGCCACATTGCGCGAGTGCTTTGCTGAGAGCGCCACTCGGCAAAGGGGGTGAATAAAAACAAAACAAAAATGATGTGGCAAGGTCCCAATGGACTGAGATTTAACCAAGTCTCAGTCAAGTGACGTAACATGTTAGAGAGAAAAAGAAAAACTTACAAGATATTTTTTGCACGGATCTCAATGTAAGATCTCACTGATAAAATATCGACTGAGACTTAACGAAGTCTCAGTCGGCTGAGACTTAGTAAGACTGAAACAAAAATAGCGCCCCTCAGTCACATCTCAGAGCATCTCCACTCACGCCCCAAAAGGCCCCCCAGGGCGCATTTTTTAGCGTCGGCACCAAAAAATCGGGCCAGTCGCGCCCGCAGCTTCTCGATTATCGCCGGTTTGACCCAAAATAACAACCGGCGAACCCGAGCCGCACCCATCGTACCGGGGGCCGCCTGGGGGCGCCGGCTGAAGCGAAAAGTCTCGTGGGGCCGCGCTGTCGGCGACACCCAGGCATATTCCCGCCGTTTTGCCCGCCTTTTCCCTCCATTTCCCCCAATGCTTCCCCTTCCCCCCTGCCGTTCCCGCCATTCTCCTCCATCAGACCGGGCGCCATGCCATCGAAGAAATATGTTGCCCCTCGCGCCGCCGCCCATTCCATCCTGCCGAAGTAGAGGAAGCCGACGGCGCCGATGGCAAGACCACCGAGCATGTCGAACGCCGAGTGGAGGGCGGACGTTCAGCGCCGGGAGGCGGTCACCGTCGACCGGCGGAACAGGCTCATCGTCAAGAGGGCCAGGGACGCAGCGGCGGCGGAGCAGGCAGAGGCGTCTCGCGCGGGGATGATGAACCTGCCGCCCCCACAAGCCGCGTGGGGGAGCCAGGCGAGCGTCGCGTCACCGGCCAACCTCTCGCCGCCCCCGCCGCAATGGGTGTACGCACCCTCGCTCGGCTACTCCGACGGCGACGCGCATAGCGGGTTCAACCCCAACATCACCTTCACACATGGCGCGCCGCCGCGTGCCTCGCCCTTTGGCCTCAACCCCAACAGAGCA
This sequence comes from Thinopyrum elongatum, assembly GCA_011799875.1. NCBI lineage: Eukaryota > Viridiplantae > Streptophyta > Magnoliopsida > Poales > Poaceae > Thinopyrum > Thinopyrum elongatum. Next base: position 597,032,790 of record CM022303.1, on the reverse strand, counting down.
CTCCCCCCCCCCCCCCCCCCCGCATTCACAGCCGGCATCAACACCCAGTACAGCTACGCACAGCCGGCGTACTCAGCCGCGCCTGTGCCGCCTCTGTGCCGGGGCGCCCTGCCATTTGCACACGGCTCGGCGCCGCAGTTCAGCAACCCCGACGCCACCGACGCCGACATGGACGAGATCATCACGAGCGGCTCCGTCGCCGCCGCTTCCTGTCCCGGGTTCCACACACAAGACAACACGATGGATGCCGACATGGATGACGAGCTCGACGACACCGAGGATGATGGGGAGGAGGAAGAACTAGCGGAGGAGGAGGCGGAGCCAGCGCCAACGACGAAAGGGAGAAAGAAGAAGCGGGCGGCCAATGCCAGGCCGGGTGAGTCTCGCGTCAAGTGGACGTCAAAGGAAGATGAGTGCCTCGCCGAAGCATGGAAGACCGTCAGCATCGACCCGATCACCAGCTCGAACCAGAACACCGACACGTACTGGAGAAGGATGAAGACGGTGTTCGACGAGCGCAAATTGGTCGACCCCTACTTCACGAACATCTACATGGAGCGCGGCGACAAGGCCATGGCGAACCATTGGGCGATCATCCAGGCGGCCTGCAACAAATGGCATGGGATTGTAGAGGAGGTCGCTGCTTGCCCGGAAAGCGGCGCCAACATCGAGGGTCAGGTATGCCCGGCCGCCGGCTCAGTACTTTTTCACTGCGTACTTCGCTGACACTTGTTCTTCGGCTATGCAGATGGCTCGGATGTTTAACATGTATCGCCAGGACAACAGCGACGCCGAGTTCAAGTTCCTTCACGTGTTCTCCAGGATCGAGTCGTGCGAGAAGTGGAGGGAGGTCTGGCTCACCCTTGCCAAGGCCAAGGAGACGTACAAGCCGGACGCACCTGCCCTGGGCGGCGGATGGCTTCCACCACCGCCCCTACATCCACGCCGACACCAACCCTGACGTCTAGCCCGAGCGATGAAGCCACGCCGCCGACAACCAGCCCGAGCACAGAAGCCACGCCGATGCCGAGCACGCCGACACCGGCCAGTCCCACGCCAGAGGAGCCTGCCGTTTGATGCGTTCCTTTGTCTACGCGTCCTTCCTTTTGATCGCCGAACTTTCGTGTATGTTTGATCACCGAACTGTGGCATGGTGATTGCCGAACTTGAAAGGACCACGATGTCGCCTAGAGGGGGGGTGAATAGGCGTTTTAAAATCTTTTACGGATTTGGCTATATCCTAATGCGGAAATAAACTAAGCGGATACTTTTCAATCACAAATCCTAAATATACTAGGCTCACTAAGTGCACCAACAACTTAGGATAAACAAGACGAGAACAATGAGGATATGAGTAAGCACAAGTAAGTCACACAAACTTACTCAATGTATATCACGAGATATGGAAATGAATAATACACACAACCACAAGTAAGCAATACAAGCTTACACAAATTGTATCCCAATATATGGAATTGAATGATACAAGCAAACTCAAGTAAGCACTACAAGCTTACACAAGTTATGTCACAAGATATGGAAATGAATGTTACAAGCTAGCAATTCACACTAAGCATAGGATATATCAATAGTAGCAAGTATGAACTGCGGACTATAAAGTGTTGGCCTAAATAATCTCTATGATATGGTAACCAACACAATATAACGAGGACAACAATATATATAGTGAATGCAATGTCAAGTGACCAAAGTAAACCACAAGTAGTGGCTAGGGTTAGAAATAACCGAAGACATGGAGACAAGGATGTATCCCGATGTTCACTTCCTTGGAGGGAAGCTAGTCACCGTTAGAGAGGTGGATGTTACCACGAAGGCACACCAACGCCACGAAGGCTCACCCTATTCTCCCTTTGAGACAACACCACGAAGGTGTTTCTCAACCACTAGTGGTAGACCTTGAGGCGGCCTCCAAACCTTCACAAACTTCCTGGGGGACAAATCACAAGTTGATTCCTCACCGGAGCACTCCTACCGCCTAGGAGTCTCCAACCTCCAAGAGTAACAAGATCAAGGAGGAAATGCTCAAGACTTGCTCAAATCAAGAATTTCTTTGGTCAAGAGAGGGAGAGGAAGTGGATCTATCTTTTGATTGGAACAACTCTCAAGAACTCTCACAAATGCTTCCGGGATCTAGGATTTGGTGTGGAAGAGTGAGAGGGAGCCACTTAGGGTTCTTGGGATATTTGGAATGGAGTGGTCAGCCCTCTACCAGATTGGTAGAGGGGTATATATAGCAAGCCAAGAAATCTAGCCGTTTTAGTGTTAGTGGCTGAGACGGGCCGGACATCCGGGCAAGGGCCGGACATCCGGCGGCTGAAGAAAAACCACACAAAGTACACAGGCATAGTAGAAAAATAGGGGGGCCGGATGTCCGGGGAAGGCCCGGACATCCGGCCAACTTTCAGGCCCCGGACATCTGGCCAAGGGCCGGACATCCGACAGACACAACCAGCAAATCAACACAGTTTCTGGACATCTACGGCCGGATATCCGGGAGGATCCCGGATATCCGGGGCGACCCGGCAGCCCGGACATCTGGCCAAGTCCCGGATGTCCGGCCAATAGAAAAACAGCAGGAACCCCAAAACTGAAATATGCATAACTTTCACATCCGGACTCCGATTTTGATGATCTTGGGCTCGTTTTGAAGCTATGGAAAAAGCCCAGGTCCTCACATAGAGAACCACCCAAGATAAACGAAAATGGAGGATGCAAATTATGCAAAGGTTTTATCATGTATTTGGGAACCTATTTGGCTTTGGATTTTCTTTGGTAGATGTATAGGCATTTTGTGTTTGTATTGGATAGGAGTGAAATATGCCTATGTTGGAATATGATGTGAGGAAGTAGAAATAGAAGATGTTGACTTGAGCAAATCTATCACTAGCCCCTTTGATCCCCTCTTAATAGTGCGGGATCCCTATAACTCAAGAATCATAAAAGAGCTACACTACATAGCTATCGAGAATCCATACTTGCGTGTATATGTTTCTTCGGTGGTCATCACTCCACAACACTAACGCCAAAGGAACTAATACCTTTGACTCGAGCCTTTCACTTGAGCTTGATGTTGATGTTTCTTCTTGCACTAGTAGAAAAAGGCCCATTTGTCCCGGTTCATAAGGCCCATTTGTCCCGGTTCGGGAACCGGGACTAAAGGGTCGGGACTAATTAAAGCCCAACACCTTTAGTCCCGGTTCTTATACGAACCAAGATAAATGGGGCTCCACGTGGCCGCTGCGGCGAGCCCAGAGAGGAGGGCCTTTAGTCCCGGTTGGTAACACCAACCGGGACCAAAGATCATCCACGTGTCAGCAGCTCAGGTGCGGGGGTTTTTGTTTTTTTTTTGAAAGGGGGGGGGGGGGTTTGGGGGTTTGGTAGGGTTAATTTAGGGGTTTCATATATGTGTTAGCTAGCTAATAGCTAGAGAGAAGTGTCCTCTCTTATCTCCGTGCTTGGTCGACGCTACGTACTATACGTATAGAGAGGACTCGACACGCTAGCTAGTAAGCAAATGAAGAAACCATTAAGTACACAAGATCGTCATGAACATATACAGAGAGAAGTGATCGACCTCCTCTTCTCCGAGAGATTGGTCGAACAACAAGTTTTCGTATATCTATCCGAAGCTACTAGCTACATATATACAATATAAGATCTTACAATCCCTAACATTGATTCAAGTTCCACATGGTATTTCGGCTGGATTGATGACGTGGTCAAGAAAAAAGATCCCGCCAATTCCTCTTGAATTGCTTTTATGCGATCTTGTGGTAGGAGTTCATCCCGCATCTGCCAAATCTAATTTGAAGAAGGGGGTCAATACATATATATGAATGAAACTCAACACAAATGATGGTAATAAAATAAAATTGTGAATATTATTGCTTACGCACTTCATATTGTTTTTCAGAGTAGCCCCGCTTAGAGGTCGTCGCGTTGTAGATGTACTCGCAAATGTAGTATCCACAAAAATTATTCCCGCCTTCCTGCCACAACCACTTTACGAGAAATAAAGGTCAATCAAACTGATAATCAAGCATTATAAATGGTATTGATGAAACTAGCTAGAATCAATGGGAGATGCGCGGAACTAGCTAGTAGTACTTACTTTCGGGTGTGTAAATCGCAGCTCCCCCAGCAGTCCCGGAGCTTCTGTGGTGAACACTTTCCAAACCCTGCGAGACAAAGAAAATAATTACTTGATATTAGGAAATGACCAAAGTTGCCGATATGGTGCGATAATGATCGATTGAACTTACTTCTGGAGCATTTCAATCATGGCCGCATACTGCTTGGGATCTTTTCGTCTTGAGTCTAAGACGGTTACTAGTCCCTGCTCAAGCTTAATCTCTAGGAGAATAAAGTGGAAGCTGCGCACGCATGCATAACTCATCAATTACATTACTATAACCTCGAGTAATAAGGGAAACCGAATATGCAGAAGATAGTAACACTCACTTGAAGTTGTAAGGAAAGAGTATTTTATCTTTGTTTTGATTTTTAAGCAACGATTGTAGCAAGTTAGCCTCGGTTTCTTTCGCATGATATGTAACCGTCCATTCATCTATGAGATTTGTGTTAATGAACCCAATATCATAGATTTGTGCATTTCTGCATTCGACGATCTTCAATCTGCATAATATAGTGGGGATAATTATATATACATGCAATGAAAGAGCTGAGCTATATATAGAGACTTAATTACAGAAGTATAGTACTTACAGATAGTAGCAAGTGATGATTATTTTATCGAGGTCCTTTTGATTGAAAAACTGGAAGAACTCCTCAAATGGAACAGACAACAAATCAATTCCAACGAGGTCGTGCTCCTCTTTAACTCTCAGCGTCAAAATATCCTTCCCGGACTTGCAGGTGTCCATGTACCACTTATGGAATCTTCGCATCATCGTTGTTAGAGGAGGATCACCAGGTCTGACGAGAGGCTTCCCGTACTGGTATTTGTGTTCGTCCACCTCCATTGTATCAAAATTTGCATCGTCGGGCAGGTAATCACCAGGATTGGTACCGGGCAGCATCCCCGGCAGATTTGCGACGATATCGCTAGACACCTTGAGCGGGGGGCACGATTGGTTTGCCTGTTCGCCGAGCTGGGGATTTTTTTCCCTCTTCTTCATTCTTGTAACCTTTTGTCACTTGAAGTAGTTCCCGACCGGCGCGCTCCTTCCACTGCCTTTTTCAGAGTGCGGACATGGTTGTCATCCGGCGGAGGCGGTGGTGGTCGCTTCAGGTTCTTCAAAGTGTGCTTCAATTTCACCGGATCCATCTTCTCCTCCGGAGGTGGATTTTTCTTTGCAAAAAAGTCCTTCACTTGGGCTTGACAGATCTCCTCGTTTTCCTCCTCGGTCATCTCGTATGGTAACTTCTCTAGAGGCTTGATAGATGGACCGAATTTGTATTGCCTCCTGCCTCTGGCTGTACTGCTAGACGCCGGAGCAGCCGGAGCGGCTACGGCTGTCTTCCTTCGTTGCTTACGAGGCGGAGTGCTACGACGCGTCGGAGCAGCCGGAGCGGCGGCGGCTGTCTTCCGCTGTTGTTGACGAGGCGGAGAAGGAGGCGGGCTGCTCGGACGCGCCGGCGCAGGCGGAGAAGGAGGCGGAGTGCCGCCACGCGCCGGAGCAGCTGGAGAAGGAGGCGGAGTGCCGCCACACGCCGGAGCAGCCGGAGAAGGAGGTGGAGTGCCCTGATCACTCGCTAGAGGAGGAGGCGGAGGAGGAGGCGGAGTGCCCTGACTAGCCGGAGGAGGAGGCGGAGGCGTCCAGTTCGGAAGGTTGATGAGCTCCTTCCGCCATAGACATGGAGTCTTCAGAGAAAGACCCAGCTGAGTCTCCCCTTCAACGGTAGGGTGGTCAAGCTCGAGCTCCTCAAATCCCTCCGTTATTTCATCGACCATCACAACAGCATAGCCTTCTGGAATCAAAAGGCAGTGAAAAGTTGCGCCGGGTTGAGGAGGTGCAACAGAGCTGACAGCCGCCTTGACTTTGAGGTGCTGCCATTGCTCCATAAGGTGGCAATCTTGAGCCTCCGTGATAGCATCCACGGGGTAGCTGGGAGCCATGAAGTGAGGCTGCTGAAGGAGCTCGGTGGAAGCCACGCTGCTTCTCCGCTGAGATGGCGGGGTAGCTTCTGGGGTAGCTTCGGCAGGTCGCTGCCTCTGAACTAGTGCTTGTTCCTCTAGCGCTCGTACCCTTGCATTTAGCTTCTGCAGTTCGTTCTGCTCCACTTTCCTCCTCCTCTCCCGGGTTTTGTAACCGCCTGCGCTGGGAAACCCTTGCTTCCACGCAACGGAGCCTGCCGTGCCTCGTGTTCGTCCTGGGTGCTCAAGATTCCCGAGGGCCTGTGTGAGCTCGTCGTTCTCTCTGTTGGGAACGAACGTCCCTTGCTGCGCTGCGGCGATATACTTCTGAAGCTTCTTGATGGGTATTTCAAGTTGCTCCTTCGTCCAACGGCATTTCCCTGTTTCAGGGTCCAAGGTTCCCCCAACCCCGAAGAACCAAGTCCTTGAACGGTCTGGCCAGTTCAATGTCTCTGGTTCGACCCCTTTATCAAGCAGGTCCTTCTCAGCCTTGTCCCACAACGGCCGGGCTTTGAGGTAGCCACCTGACCCCGTGCGATGGTGATACTCCTTCTTTGCAGCATTTTTCTTGTTTGTCGCTGACATCTTCTTACTCTTCTCCGATGTCTTGTGGGCCACAAATGCGGGCCAGTGATCTCTTATCTTCTCAAATCGGCCGGTGAATTCTGGAGTCTTCCCTTTGTCGACAAACGTTGATTTCAACTCATTCTTCCACCTCCTGAATAGATCTGCCATCTTCTTAAGAGCATGAGCATTGACCAATGTCTCTATAACTGGCTTATCCGGATCCTCCTCTGGTGGTAGGGTGAAATTTGCCTTCAGCGCGGTCCAAAGATCATCTTTCTGTCTATCATTGACAAAAGACACTTGAGAGTCTTCGCTCTTAGGCTTATTCCATTGGTGGATGCTGATCGGGATCATGTCCCTAACAAGAACCCCGCACTGAGCAGAAAATGCTTCCTTGGTCTGGCTGGGTTCAATCGGTTGGCCATCGCCCTTGATTGCTGTGATCGTGAACCTTTCATCCTGGCGCAACCTTTTCTTCGGGCCTTGTCTCGTTACCAAAGTTTGGCTCGATCCGGAGGGCTAGAAAAGAAGAAAGAAGAGAGTTAATATGTGTACACACCAAAACAATTAATGCATCAATTAGCTAGTCAGCACAAGCTTAATTAATATATATACCTCTCCGGACTTTGCAACATCTCCTTCCTTCGTTCGCTCACCGGAGCAGTCATCATGGTCTCCTTCTTCCACCGGCATTCCATCACCGGAGCCATCATAATCATGTCCTTCCACCTCCATTGTTCGATCACCGGAGCCTACTTCACCCTCTCCTTCCAGACCATCGGTGTCGTTGAGAAACGACAAGACATCACCTCCGCCGAGGATTATGTCCCCCAACAACTGTTCTGCTTCGATGTCTCGGTGCTCCATAGTTTCTGCAAATATTACAACATGGCAATTAATATACAAACATGAAAGATGGATATATTAGTGCAAACGTAGACCTAGCTAGCTCGACGCTTCTACGGTTTGGGGTGGCCTCGACAACGCTTCTAGGGTTTGGGGTGGCCTAGGCAACGCTTCTAGGGTTTGGGGTGGCCTCGACAACGCTTCTAGGGTTTGCGCCGGACCGCCTCTCTCATGAATGTCCGACGTCCGGACCGACAAGGGATTTAACAAAATGACGCCATTCTGGATGTGTAGAAAATGGTCCATATTTTTCCTGATCTCATCTACCCTTCTATATGTCACGTTGTCTAGTGTCAAAGAATTCAAGAAAACCATGACTTCATCATTAGCCGGAAATGACAGGCGTATAATGGTACGAAGCTCTTCAAAGTTGTTTTGGAACGGAGTTCCCGATAGAATAATTCGCTTTTTGGTACAAAGTTCAGCAAGAGCCTTCCGAATATCGCTATTTGGAAGGCCTTTGCTGAAATTCGTACCAAAAGGAGAATTATTCTATCCGGAACTCCGTTCCAAAACAACTTTGAAGAGCTTCGTAGCATCATACGCCTGTTACTTCCGACTAATGATGAAGCCATGGATTTCTTCAATACTTTGACAGACAACGTGACATATCGAAGAATATATATATAGATGAGATCAGAAAAAAATTGGATCAAGTTGTGCACATCCATAATGGGGGCATTTTTGATAAATCTATATATGTCAAAATTCAAACTTTGACATATGATCAAATGTTGCATATGTCAAAATTCAAACTTTGACATATGATCAAACTTTGATATATGATCAAATGTTGCATATGTCAAAATTCAAACTTTGACATATGATCAAACTTTGATATATGTCCATCGCGATATAAAATAATACATAGACTTGTTCGGGCGAGAGGGGGTTGATCGACGTCCCCCCCTCATGTCGAAGTTACCGGAGTTATCTTCTAGTGCTTTGGGTGGCCTCGAGAGTTGTCGGGTAGGGGCGGGAGGGGGTAGGAGATCGACAACGCTTTTTTTCTAGGGTTTGGGTGGCCTCGAGAGTTGGTCGCCCGGTATATCGAGAGGGGGGTGAACATTTTACCTTAGTAACTTAGAAAAAAATGTTATCGAGGAGGGGGTATATCGACCCCCCCTCGTATCGAAGTTATCGAGGAGGGGCTATATCGACAACGACATACATATAGCCACATACATATAAAAAAATTCTATGAACATCCATACATACATATAGCCACATACATATATATGGCTATGAAAAAAAATTCATCATATAAAAAAAATGTTATCGGGGAGGGGGCATATCGCAAACTTTGACATAAATGACTTTGATCATGCACAATTTTCCTATACATACACAATATGAACATATACATAAATTGACAAAGAAAATTCTATGAACAAAAAAAATCATAAAAATTCTATGAACATAAAAATTCTAACTTTTGCATATTCTTTGCATATGAACATACATACATTTTCTTATTTTTTCTTAAATGTAACTTTTGCATATATGAACATACATACATAAATTATACATACACGGAAAAAAAATTGCTATGAACAAAAAAACATCATATATGAACATTTTGTATATACATCCATATCCATCCATCCATACATACATACATACATGGACAAAAAAATGCTATGAACAAAAACATCAATTTTGGTCCAATCTTGGCATTGAACTACAACCCAATTTTTCCTTGCTAAAAAAATTCTGAATTTTTTACATCTTGTAGTCCTTCCAACTAAACCCTTAAGTCCAGAAGGGCAGCCCCAATTTCATCTAGCAAGTCCACCAAAAAAATTCATGTAGTTTCTGTCCAGCACTAAATTTTAATAAAACTTGCACTAAGAAGTTTTTCCTTTTATCAAACCAACTTAACCATCTTCACTAACATCCAAGGAGACATCATCCTGCCAAGTTTCACATAAAACAAAGTTCCCTAGCAAGCCCTAGCATTTCATCAAACACCTTGTGGACATGGCTGAAACTTTGCACTGAACCAACTTCACCATCATCACATACATGGAGGAAGGACAGAGGAGAGGGGTGGGAGGGAGGAGGGAGTACCGGCCTGGCTGGCGGGCACTGGTGCGGCGGCGTTGACGGCAGGGTAGAGGCGTGACGGGGCGTCGGGGCAGGGCAGGGGCGCGGCGGCGTTGGCATCGAGGTCGAGGCAGGGGCGCACGGCGTCGGCGTCGGGGCAGGGCAGGGCGCGGCGGAGTCGGGGCAGGAGGGCGCGGCGACGTCGTCGGCGTCGAGGTCCGGCAGCCTGGCGGCGTCGAGGTGTTCGATCGGCGGCAGAGAGGCAAGGCGCGGAGTGGCAGATCGAAGAACTGAATGAAAAATTTCACAAGTGCTGCTTATATACACTAAGCATTGGTCCCGGTTCGTGGAACCAACCGGGACCAATGCCACCTTTAGTCCCGGTTCGTACCACCAACCGGGACCAAAGGTCTCTTTTCAGCAGCCCAAAGGGCGGGAAACAGAGGCCTTTGGTCCCGGTTGGTGCCACCAACCGGGACCAAAGGCCTTGTGCTGCCCGCGGCCAAAAGTTTAGTCCCACCTTGCTAGTTGAGAGGGGCGCGGAGTGGTTTATAAGCCCCACTGCCACTGCCCTCTCGAGCTCCTCTCAAATGCAGGCTTACGGGCCTAACCTGACACTCCACTGCCTGTGGGCCTACTGGGCCTTCTGCGGGCCTGAATCCTGGCCCGTGGTTGTGTTTCTAGTCGTATTCAGGCCGTGGTGGCCCAGTAGGTGGCATTTTTTTCTATTTTTTCCAGTTTTTTTGTTTTTTTTGCTTTATTTATTTTCTTTTGTTTTTTGCTTTATTTTTAATTCTTTTTTCTTTTAAGTAATAAAAATCATAAACTTTCTGTTAGTGCCATTAGTTTTCCAATTCGAATAATTTAAATTTGAGTTCTTTGAAATTTGTGTGAACCACTAGTTTGTGATTAACTTTACTATAAAAATATATTTTGGAGTGATTCTTTTTCCTGCTATTAAATATTACTGTGTTTTATCATTGTATTCAAAAACAGTTTTTGTTATTTTAGTTTCTAACAAAAAAAATCTATATGATAATTCTTTTTGCTATTAAAGTTTCTAACAAAAAAAGTTCTTTTTGAAAATTCTTTTTGCTTTTAATGTTTTGAACAGAAAATACTTTGCTAATTTTAGTTGCATAAATTTTAGTTGATTCCTTTTGCTATTAGAGTTTCATTAAAGTTTTCTAGTTCATTCTTTTTTCTATTAGAGTTTCATTAAAGTTTTCTAGTTGATTCTTTTAGTTTATTATTTTTGCTATTAGAGTTTCATAAAAGTTGAGAGGGGTACGGCAAAAACTGGATGCACTTCGTGTACAAAATGGACAATCTCTTTCGAAGTATCAGGGTTTTGGACGAAAACTCATCTGTTACAAAGGGATTTCATTTTTTTGAACTTATTTGAACTCCAGACTTTTTGTGTGCTCAAAATGAACCATTCAAAGCCACATCATCAATTTTCAACCCTTTCTGACTTCATCTGTTATTTTTCATGCATTTACTGATTTTTTTGAGTAACGACCTGAAATTGAAAAGCACTTCAAATAACTCTGAAGAGGTTGAAAATTGGCATGATATCATCATTTCACCCACATAGCATGTGCTAAAAAGTTGAGAGGGTTACGGCAAAAACTGGATGCACTTCGTGTACAAAATGGACAATCTCTTTCGAAGTATCAGGGTTTCAAAAAAAACTCATCTGTTACAAAGGGATTTCATTTTTTTGAACTTATTTGAACTCCAGACTTTTGTGTGTCAAAATGAACCATGCAAAGCCACATCATCAATTTCAACCCTTTCTGACTTCATCTGTTATTTATTGCCTTTATTGATTTTTTGAGCTAAATGACCCTGAAATTGAAAAGCACTTCAAATGAACTCTGAAGAGGTTGAAAATGGCATGATATCATCATTTCACCACACAGCATATGCTAAAAAGTTGAGAGGGTTACGGAAAAATTGGATGCACTTCGTGTACAGAATGGACAATCTCTTTCGAAGTATCAGGGTTTCGGACGAAAACTCATCTGTTACAAGGGATTTCATTTTTGAACTTATTTGACTCCAGACTTTTTGTGTGCTCAAAATGAACCATTCAAAGCCACATCATCAATTTTCAACCCTTTCAGACTTCATCTGTATTTTTCATGCATTTACTGATTTTTTGAGCTAAATGACCCTGAAATTGAAAAGCACTTCAAATGAACTCTGAAGTGGTTGAAAATTGGCATGATATCATGATTTCACCCACATAGCATGTGCTAAAAAGTTGAGAGGGTTACGGCAAAAACTGGATGCACTTCATGTACAAGATGGACAATCTCTTTCGAAGTATCAGGGTTTCGGACGAAAACTCATCTGTTACAAAGGGATTTCATTTTTTCGAACATAATTGAAATCTAGACTTTTTGTGTGCTCAAAATGAACCATTCAAAGCCACATCATCAATTTTCAACCCTTTCTGACTTCATCTGTTATTTTTCATGCATTTACTGATTTTTTTGAGCTAAATGACCCTGAAACTGAAAAGCACTTCAAATGAACTCTGAAGAGGTTGAAAATTGGCATGATATCATCATTTCACCCACATAGCATGTGCTAAAAAGTTGAGAGGGTTACAGCAAAAACTGGATGCACTTCGTGTACAAAATGGACAATCTCTTTCGAAGTATCAGGTTTCGGACAAAAACTCATCTGTTACATAGGGATTTCATTTTTTGAACTTATTTGAACTCCAGACTTTTTGTGTGCTCAAAATGAACCATTCAAAGCCACATCATCAATTTTCAACCCTTTCTGACTTCATCTGTCTTCACTTTTTCTTCGCTTGTGTCCTTTGCTTATTGCGCCGTAACCATGGATATTCTTCATCGATTAACAGGGTGCTTGGGTCAGCCTTGACTTTGAAGGGAGGAATTTCATGAAATTTTCATAATCTTCAGACATGTCTGTCTTACCCTCCACTCCCACGATGTCTCTTTTCCCTGAAAGAACTATGTGGCGCTTTGGCTCATCGTATGATGTATTCACTTCCTTATCTTTTCTTTTTCTCGCTTTGGTAGACATGTCCTTCACATAGAAAACCTGCGCCACATCATTGGCTAGGACGAATGGTTCACCTGTGTACCCAAGATTGTTCAGAACCACTGTTGTCATTCCGTAATGTGGCTCTACCTGTACCCCGCCTCCTGACAGATTGACCCATTTGCACTTAAACAAAGGGACCTTAAAATCATGTCCGTAGTCAAGTTCCCATATGTCCACTATGTAACCATAATATGTGTACTTTCCCCTCTTGGTTGCTGCATCAAAGCGGACACCGCTGTTTTGGTTGGTGCTCTTTTGATCTTGGGCGATCGTGTAAAATGTATTCCCATTTATCTCGTATCCTTTGTAAGTCAATACAGTCGAAGATGGTCCCCTGGACAACGAGTACAGCTCATCAGAAACAGTGTTGTCACCTCTGAGACGTGTTTCCAACCAACTGCCGAAAGTCCTGATGTGTTCACATGTAATCCAGTCGTCACACTGCTCCGGGTGTTTGGAGCGCAGAATGTTCTTGTGTTCCTCGACATACGGGGTCACCAAGGTAGAGTTCTGTAGAACTGTGTAGTGTGCTTGAGACCAAGAATGCCCGTCCCTGCATATTATTGAGTCCCCTCCTAGCGTGCCTTTTCCAGTCAGTCTCCCCTCATACCGCGATTGAGGGAGACCAATCTTCTTAAGGTCAGGAATGAAGTCAACACAAAACCCAATGACATCCTCTGTTTGATGGCCCATAGAGATGCTTCCTTCAGGCCTAGCGCGGTTACGGACATATTTCTTTAGGACTCCCATGAACCTCTCAAAGGGGAACATATTGTGTAGAAATACGGGGCCCACAACGACAATCTCGGCGACTTGATGAACTAGGACGTGCGTCATGATATTAAAGAAGGATGGTGGGAACACCAGCTCGAAACTGACAAGACATTGCGCCACATCCCTCCTTAGCCTTGGTATGATTTCTGGATCGATCACCTTCTGAGAGATTGCATTGAGGAATGCACATAGCTTCACAATGGCTAATCGAACGTTTTCCGGTAGAAGCCCCCTCAATGCAACCGGAAGCAGTTGCGTCATAATCACGTGGCAGTCATGAGACTTTAGGTTCTGGAACTTTTTCTCTGCCATATTTATTATTCCCTTTATATTCGACGAGAAGCCAGACGGGACCTTCATACTGAGCAGGCATTCAAATAAGATTTCCTTCTCTTCTTTGGTAAGAGCGTAGCTGGCAGGACCTTCATACTGCTTTGGAGGCATGCCGTCTTTTTCGTGCCAATGTTGCAGGTCCTCCCGTGCCTCCGGTGTATCTTTTGTCTTTCCATACACGCCCAAGAAGCCTAGCAGGTTCACGCAAAGGTTCTTTGTCACGTGCATCACGTCGATTGAAGAGCGGACCTCTAGGTCTTTCCAGTAGGGTAGGTCCCAAAATATAGATTTCTTCTTCCACATGGGAGCGCGTCCCTCAGCGTCATTCGGAACAGATAGTCCGCCGGGACCCTTTCTAAAGATTACGTGTAAATCATTGACCATAGCAAGTACGTGATCACCGGTACGCATGGCGGGCTTCTTCCGGTGATCTGCCTCGCCTTTGAAATGCTTGCCTTTCTTTCGACATTGATTGTTGGTCGGAAGAAATCGACGATGCCCCAGGTACACATTCTTCCTGCATTTGTCCAGGTATATACTTTTGGTGTCAGCTAAACAGTGCGTGCATGCGTGGTATCCCTTGTTTGTCTGTCCTGAAAGGTTACTGAGAGCAGGCCAATCATTGATGGTTACAAACAGCAACGCATGCAGGTCAAATTCCTCCTGTCTGTGCTCATCCCACACACGTACATCGTTTCCATTCCACAGCTGTAAAAGTTCTTCAACTAATGGCCTTAGGTACACATCAATGTCGTTGCCGGGTTGCTTAGGGCCTTGGATGAGTACTGGCATCATAATGAATTTCCGCTTCATGCACAGCCAAGGAGGAAGGTTATAGATACATAGAGTCACGGGCCAGGTGCTGTGATTGCTGCTCTGCTCCCCAAAAGGATTAATGCCATCCGCGCTTAAACCAAACCATACATTCCTTGCGTCACCTGCAAACTCCTCCCAGTACTTTCTCTCGATTTTTCTCCACTGCGACCCGTCAGCGGGTGCTCTCAACTTCCCGTCTTTCTTACGGTCCTCTCTGTGCCATCGCATCAACTTGGCATGCTCTTTGTTTCTGAACAGACGTTTCAACCGTGGTATTATAGGAGCATACCACATCACCTTCGCAGGAACCCTCTTCCTGGGGGGCTCGCCGTCAACATCACCAGGGTCATCTCGTCTGATCTCATACCGCAATGCACCGCATATCGGGCATGCGTTCAAATCCTCATACGCACCACAGTACAGGATGCAGTCATTAGGGCATGCATGTATCTTCTGCACCTCCAATCCTAGAGGGCATACGACCTTCTTTGCTGCGTACGTACTGTCGGGCAATTCGTTATCCTTTGGAAGCTTCTTCTTCAATATTTTCAGTAGCTTCTCAAATCCTTTGTCAGGCACAGCATTCTCTGCCTTCCACTGCAGCAATTCTAGTACGGTACCGAGCTTTGTGTTGCCATCTTCGCAATTGGGGTACAACCCTTTTTGGTGATCCTCTAACATGCGATCGAATTTCAGCTTCTCCTTTTCACTTTCGCACTGTCTCCTTGCATCAACAATGACCCGGCGGAGATCATCATCGGGCACATCGTCTGGTTCCTCTTGATCTTCAGCTTCCCCCGTTGCAACATCACCGTATTTAGGGGGCACATAGTTGTCATCGTCCTCTTCTTCTTCGCTGTCTTCCATCATAACCCCTATTTCTCCTTGCCTGGTCCAAACATTATTGTGTGGCATGAAACCCTTCTCAAGCAGGTGGGTGTGAAGGATTTTCCGGTCAGAGTAAGACTTCGTATTCCCATATAGGGCATGGACAACACATAAAACCATTCTGCTTGTTTGCCTCAGCCACTTCGAGAAAATTATGCACGCCCTTAATGTACTCGGAGGTGCGTCTGTCACCGTACATCCATTGTCGGTTCATCTGCGTGCATTATATATAATTAAGTGTGTAAAAAACCGGCAATGAGAATTTTTTTTCTTTTAGAAAGAAGATAAGAACAAGAGGCTCACCACGGTTATGCCGGCGACGAGATCGGCGCGGGCGATCGACGGCGGTGAAGACGGGGACGGGACGTGACGGACCGCTAAACCTAGACAAATCTTGAGGAAAATGGAGCTTGAAGGTCGATCTTCGAGAGGAGAAAGCTTAACTAGTGTGGCTCGGGCATTTCATCAAACACCTCATGTGCATAGGAGGTGAGCTAGAGCACCACAAAGCTCTCCCCTCGCCGGCAAGAAAAAACATAGCAGTGTGGAGTGCTCTGCTCGCCGGCGATGGGGTATATATAGCCACCTCATTGGTCCCGGTTCGTGCGTGGAACCGGGACTAAAGGCCCCCCTTCTGTCCCGGTTCAAGCCACGAACCGGGACCAATGGATGTGGGCCAGGAGCGAGGCCCATTGGTCCCGATTCGTGCCAGGAACCGGGACAAATGGGTCCAGACGAACCGGGACCAATGCCCACGAGGCCCCGGCCGGCCCCCTGGGGCGCATGAACCGGGACGTATGCCCCCCATGGGTCCCGATTCGTGACTGAACCGGGACTGATGGGCTGGGCTGGCCCTAACCAAAGCCCTGTTTTCTACTAGTGTTGGCTCAAGTTGAAGGTAAGACATTGGTGAAGTCTTCAAGTAGCTCCCCCATACAGAATGTGGGAAGCTTTGCTTTGTATTCATCTTCACTTGTCCATCATGTGATCATCCACAAGCTTCAAGCATGTAATCCTTCGGGATGGTTATCTTGAACTTGCCCTAGTCAGCCATGATCATGAACACTTGATGTCATCCTCTCATGAACACTTGGAATCTTTCTCTCGATGCGAGCCCATGAGAATAACCTAACCCTCATAAACATAAACAAGACATAGTATGGGTTAGTACACAAAGTGCAATTGACACTTTCTTACCATACCACAAGATCATGTGTGGTACATTATTTGCACTTGTGTGTTGACCATTTGGACTTCAATCTTCGAGCTTCATCTTGGTCAACCGATATCTCTACTCCATGTTTAATCTTGACGTCTTGAAGGACATATTGAATTCCTCACTATGCTTCATTTCTTCAAGACATGATTACCAATATCTCAATTCAAACATTAGTCCATAAGGATTGTCATTTAATTAGCAAAACCATACATGGGGACTACATGTACTTTCAGAACTGTGGCATGATGATCGCTGAACTTGTGGCTTTTTTTGGCAGCGGGAAAGACAGGTTTGAATTTATGGGCGTCTGGGGCCCGAACCTGGGGGCGCGGCTGCGAACTGGATCGCCCCCAGGGCGAAAAAACCACCGGCCCATACGCCAAAACGCAATCACCGAATGCGCTGGAGGGCCGAACGAGTGGAGATGCTCACAGATCCAATGATAGCCAAATACTAGCACCGGCGCTGTTATGGTCGGATCACATGCACCGCTGCTAGTGTTGCTGGCCGCCCCGTGCGCCCCGCCATGCCGCATGCCGGTCACCGCACATCGCAGTGCAGCCGGCTGCTAGTGATGGCCACGTCGGCGAGCTGGGCACGGAGCAGCCGCCTCCGCCAGCGTTGTTGAGCCCGT
Organism: Thinopyrum elongatum; assembly: GCA_011799875.1. Classification (NCBI taxonomy): domain Eukaryota; kingdom Viridiplantae; phylum Streptophyta; class Magnoliopsida; order Poales; family Poaceae; genus Thinopyrum; species Thinopyrum elongatum. Next base: position 597,015,402 of record CM022303.1, on the reverse strand, counting down.
GTATCCCGGCTACCCATGCCATTGATGTTACGCGAAGATTCATGCAGATATTTTCCTTTGTCTTTTTTTCTTTTCCTTTGTAGTTTGATTATTACTAGCTTCATCAATAAGAAGAGCTCAATGTATTGCTTGCCAACTGTCCTACTCCGTTTGTACCGGTACCGGTGCATAATCCCAAAACTCGTTCCTTGTTTTTGTCTTGAAAAAAGAAATCAGCCAATAGGAGTCCTGCGCAACCCCGGGAATTTGGAGCGACTGGTTCAAATAATTGCGGTTGATTATATCAGCGGTTAGATAATACGTCAACCTCCGCTTCAATTGGCATTTCCTCTTCTCTGCATACCCCGCTTAAGTGTCCACCATCTTCATCGTCCCCGGCAGGCTGCGCTACACACTTGCACACACTCTGCAATCTCACTTTTCTCGCGGTTTTTATACGACTGCAGCCATGTTGAGCGACAGCGAGGACGACAGTTCGGCCAGCAGTCTGGCGCCCGATGATAGGTCAACATCGGAATCATCCCGCTCGTCTTCCATGAGTCCAGCGTCGAGCCCAGACCTCGATTATATCTGGATCATGGAAGGGACGCCACCTCCGGAGTCGTCAGACAACAACTAGACGGACGAGGAGCCGTCGGAGGACGACGATGATGATGAGGAGGAATGGTCGAACGAGGAGGAGGAGGAGGACGACAGCAATGACGATGACGACAGCGGCGGCGATGAAAAGCCAACGGTCAGCGGCAAGAAGCGCCCTCGCCAAGACGATGTCGCGGGGCCATCCAACAACAACAACAACAAGAAGGACTAACTTAAGCAGACTGTATATATCTCTGTTTCCGTTCGCTCATATTAATTTGTTATCTCTGTTTATCTGTCAATCTCATCGCAGACGGTTAGTAATACTTATTCGACAGAGATCTTCTACATTATCGCCCACAGTTTGGTTTGTTGAACTGTGTGCCCTGATGAGCACACAATTCACAAAAAAAGACCATATGGGCTGTCTATAATGATCGCACACAATTCTGATTACCGGCCTGTTTGCCGGGTATCACACACATCTTGTTACGCCGAATCGTTTGTGTTCACCTCGATCATCGCAAATGGTTCATCGGAGCGAACTGTATGCCGTATATCGCACACACCTTGATCTGGCTGCCCGTTTCTGTTGTTCTGTCTCATCGCAAACAGTTCGTATGGATCAACCGTATGCCCCGCATCGCACACGCAACTAAAATCTGAACCGTGTTTGATGTATCATTCATCGCAAATGTTTTGCATCTTTTTTGATGGTTTTTTTACATCACCGTTTGCGATTAATGCATCAAACACAGTTTCGTCAAAGGGTCTCTGATCGTAGTGTCACGTTAGCAGCATCCTGCAGTAGTGCTAGGACGAATGGTTCGTCTGTGTACCCAAGATTATTGAGATCCACTGTGGCATTCCGTACTGTGGGTCTACCTGTACCCCGCCTCCTGACAGATTGACCCATTTGCACCGAAACAAAGGGACCTTAAATTCATGTCCATAGTCAAGTTTCCATATCTCCTCTATGTAAACATAATATGTGTCCTTTGCCCTATTGGTTGCTGCATCAAAGCGGACACCACTGTTTTGGTTGGTGCTCTTTTTATCTTGGGCGATCATGTAAAATGTATTCCCATTTATGTCGTACCCTTGGTAAGTCAATACAGTCGAAGATGGTGTCCTGGCTAACAAGTACAACATATCTCCAATACTGCCGAAAGTCCCGATGAGTTCACGTGTAATCCAGTCGTCAGACTGCTCCGGGTGTTTGGAGTGTAGAATATTCTTGTGTTCATTGATATACGGGGCCACCAAGGTAGAATTCTGTAGAACTGTGTAGTGTGCTTGCGCCCAAGAATGCCCGTCCCTACATATTATTGAATCCACTCCTAGCGTGCCTTTTCCTGTCAGTCTCCCCTCATACCGCGATTGAGGGACACCAATCGGCTTAAGGTCAGGAATAAAGTCAACACAAAACCCAATGACCTCCTCTGTTTGATGTCCCGTGGAGATGCTTCCTTCTGGCCTAGCACGGTTACGAACATATTTCTTTATGACTTCCATGAACCTCTCAAAGGGGAACATATTGTGTAGAAATACAGGACCTAGAATGGCAATCTCGTCGACTAGATGAACTAGGACGTGCGTCATGATATTGAAGAAGGATGGTGGGAACACCAGCTCGAAACTGACAAGACATTGCGCCACATCACTCCTTAGCCTTGGTATGATTTCTGGATCGATCACCTTCTGAGAGATTGCATTGAGGAATGCACATAGCTTCACAATGGCTAATCGAACGTTTTCCGGTAGAAGCCCCCTCAATGCAACCGGAAGCAGTTGCGTCATAATCACGTGGCAGTCATGAGACTTTAGGTTCTTGAACTTTTTCTCTGGCATATTTATTATTCCCTTTATATTCGACGAGAAGCCAGACGGGACCTTCATACTGAGCAGGCATTCAAAGAAGATTTCCTTCTCTTCTTTGGTAAGAGCGTAGCTGGCAGGACCTTGATACTGCTTTAAATGCAAGCCGTCTTTTTTGTTCACACGTTGCTGGTCCTCACGTGCCTTTGGTGTATCTTTTGTCTTCCCGTACACACCCAAGAAGCCTAGCAGGTTCACGCAAACATTCTTCGTCACGTGCATCATGTCGATTGCAGAGCGGACCTATAGGTCTTTCCAATAGGGTAGGTCCCAAAATATAGATTTCTTCTTCCACATGGGTGCGTGTCCCTCAGTGTCATTCGGAACAGATTGTCCGCCAGGACCCTTTCCAAAGATTACGTGTAAATCCTTGACCATATCAAGTATATCAGCACCAGTACGGAGGACGGGCTTCTTCTGGTGATCTATCTCACCTTTGAAATGCTTGCCTTTCTTTCTTAAGGCATGCTTGGTCGGAAGAAATCGACGATGTCCCAGGTACATATTCTTCTTGCATTTGTCCAAATATATACTTTCAGTATCATCTAGACAGTGCGTGCATGCATTGTATCCCTTGTTTGTTTGTGCTGAAAGGTTACTAAGAGCAGGCCAATCATTGATGGTTACAAACAGCAACGCTCGTAGGTCAAATTCCTGCTGTTTGTGCTCATCCCACACACATACACCTTTTTTATTCCACAGCTGTAAAAGTTCTTCAACTAATGGCCTTAGGTAGACATCAATGTCATTGCCGGGTTGCTTAGGGCCTTGGATGAGCACTGGCATCATAATGAAATTCCGCTTCATGCACAACCAAGAAGGAAGGCTATAGATACATACAGTCACGGGCCAGGTGCTATGATTGCTGCTCTGCTCCCCAAAAGGATTAATGCCATCTGCACTTAAACCAAACCATATGTTCCTTGCGTCATCTGCAAAGTCCCACCACTTTCTCTTGATTTTTCTCCACTGCGACCCGTCAGCGGGTACTCTCAACTTCCGTCTTTCTTACGGTCTTCTTTGTGCCATCACAACAACTTGGCATGCTCTTTGTTTCTAAACAGACGTTTCAACCGTGGTATTATAGGAGCATACCACATCACCTTGGAAGGAACACTCTTCCTGGGGCGCTCGCCCTCAACATCACCAGGGTCATTTCGTCTGATCTTATACCGCAATGCACCACATACCGGGCATGCGTTCAAATTCTCGTACTCACCGCGGTAGAGGATGTAGTCATTAGGGCATGCATGTATCTTCTGCACCTCCAATCCTAGAGGGCATATAACCTTTTTTGCTTCATACGTACTGTCAGGCAATTCATTTTCCTTTGGAACCTTCTTCTTCATAATTTTCAGTAGCTTCCCAAATCCATTGTCAGATACACCATTGTCTTCCTTCCATTGCAGCAATTCAAGTGTGGTACCGAGCTTTGTGTTGTCATCTTCGCAATTTGGGTACAACCCTTTTTTGTGATCCTCTAACATGCGATCGAACTTCAACTTCTCCCTTTCACTTTCGCATTCTCTCTGTGCATCAACAATGACCCGGCGAAGATCATCATCGGGCACATCGCCTGGTGCCTCTTGATCTTTAGCTTCCCCCGTTGAAGTATCACCGTATTCAGGGAACATAGGATAGTTGTCATCATCCTCTTCTTCTTCGTTGTCTTCCATCATAACCCCTCTTTCTCCGTGCTTGGTCCAAACATTAGAGTGTGGCATGAAACCCTTCTCAAGCAGGTGGATGTGAAGGTCTTTCGAGGAAGAGTGATCCTTCGTGTTCCCACAGACAGTACATGGACAATACATAAAATGATTCTGCTTGTTTGCCTCAGCCACCTCGAGAAATTATGCAGGCCCTCAATGTAGTCGGAGGTGTGTCGGTCACCATACATCCATTATCGGTTCATCTGCGTGCATTATATAATTAAGGATATCAAAAACCATTACAGAACATCATCAATAGAGAAGTGACCAAATTAATGCAAGTTTATCATCACATTAAAACCAAAGTACAGTAGTGATCAAATGTTATTATTGAAAAAATAAATAGATAAAGTTCATACATAGTTCTCATAGAACAACATACAGCTCTTTAGAGGTTTATAACATACATTGAAACTAACATAAAACTATGTAAAACATTTAAATGCAACAACAAATGCGATCAAAATCGCAACTAAGGTAACAATTGATCCAATAGCAGAATGATACCAAGCCTCAATATTAATGGCATATTTTCTAATCTTTCTAATCTTCAAGCGCATTGCATCTATCTGGATCCTGTGATCATCGACGACATTGGCAACATGCAACTCCAATTTCATCTTCTCCTCTTCAATTGTTTTCAATAATTGTTTCTTTTTTCAACTAAATTTAACCTCTCGACAAGAGGGTCGGTTGGAATTTCCGGTTCACATACCTCCTGGATAAAGACATCTATGTCAAGTTGGTCGGCATAATTGTCATAAACACTAAATGAAACAAATAGTTATAAAGGATAATATACCACAACCGAATCATAGACCAGATGATAGCCGACGGGGACGGATACCAAGACCATGGCACTATATAATAACAAACAATAATAAAAGTAAGAAAATCATACAAGTAGCTATCTAAATCATACAAGTAAGAATTTTTTCTTTTAAAAAGAAGATAAAAACAAGATGCTCGCCACGGTGGTGCCGACGACGAGATCGGCGCGGGCGATCGACGGCGGTGACGGCGGGGACAGGGATGGCACCCTAAACATGTGCAGACTCTAAGAAGTTAATTTGAGCTCAAATTGTGCATCTAAATCAAAAGAACTCCCACATACACTCCTCCACTAAAACCCACGAACCACTCTACTTCTAGAGCATTTGAAATGAGCTAAACTAGCACTGAGAGATGAAACGATGAAGTTGCTAACCTTTTAGAACACTTGTGTAGTTGGTGCACCGCCAAACCTAGACAAATCTTGGGGAAAATGTAGCTTGGAGGTCGAGCTTGGAGAGGAGAAAGCTTAAGTGTGGCTTCGGCATTTCATCGAACACCTCATGTGCATATACAGGCAAAAAACAGAGTAGCCCACACCTCCACCCTTCCACGGCCAAAAAATAGAGGAGATGGGGGGCGTGGATATATATAGGCAAAACTTTAGTCTCGGTTTGTGTCTAAAACCAGGACTAATGGCCTACCCTTTAGTCCTGGTTCCAGCCACCAACCGGGACTAAAGGGAAGCAACCCCTTTCGTCCCGGTTGGTGGCTGGAACCGGGACTAAAGGTCCCAGCCAAACCGGGACAGATGCCTGCCGAGGCCCGGCCGGCATCCAAGCCTCTTGAACCGGGACTGATGCTCCCATTAGTCCCGGTTCGTAACACGACCGGGACTAATGCTCTGATCTGCCGAGGACCAAAGCCCTGTTTTCTACTAGTGGAAGTACTGCTCTGGGTGACTGAACATTGATTAGAACACCAGGGGCATATGAAGGATTATATGCACTGGCAGTTACATTGTTTTATGTAAAGAAAATACAAAGCTAAGTTGATCATTCGTACTTTTACTTGCTCTTTCAAAATGTGTAGATAAATTAGTTTGTAATAATTGTCCTAAAGTATTTTCATAGACCATATGAATGAAAATAGGGATCATTTGCCTTAAGGGGTCTGTGATTTGTAAATGAGATGAAGAATAAAAGTCTTGGCCTCTCGAGAATTGTCCATGTGATCTATTGTGTCCTTAGATGCAGAGATACGGAGAGATAAACTATATTTCTTATTTGAAATATTACTAAACTAGTGTCAAAAAACGTCTTGCATTATGGGACAGAGGGAGTAGTTTTAACATAACTTTATGTCTTGCACATCGGCCGTCGGATAAATGCATCTTCACTTGCTTTAGGGACGGACATGCAACATGATAATCATGTCTTGAATCTTGTACATTTTCTACACAAAATTTTACAGTCCTGGTAACCTACTTTTATACTCACTTCTTGTACATGTTTTTATCAAAATATTATTCATTTCATCTTTATTTATAGCTTGCTCCCTCATCCGGTGGGCTTGTGTAGCACGTTAGACACAAGGATCCATACCACAACAAGATATTGTTGGTTTCTCGGGTTCAACCCCGTCATACATTATTTAAATCATGCTAGATGGTCATGCATTTATTGTTTGCCCTTTATTGACCAAATATTTCGGTTGGCATGATAGGTTTTGGGAATTTCAAATATACACCGGAAATCATTTTGGCGTGAAGCTCGAAGACCGGATGTAGCCATCGTCCTATAAGGCTGGTCGTAATGGGAGTATCATAAGCGGTATCATGCATGTCAAGAAGACTTTTTGGATGATGTGGCACACAATTAAATGAGGAAAGAGATGATGTAGTATCATATTATGATACCGTATCATATTAAATGGTGTACTACTTTGTGTCATGCATGACAATTAATAAGGCAATGTAAGATACTAACCTATGATATTATGCATTACGGAAGTAGTATCATACACTAGTATCATATGTATGATACTAGTATATGATACTTCCCATTCCAACCAGCCTAACCTTTCCTTACCCCTTTCGTCAAATAGCATAAGATGAGCAAAATTCTAATGCACACTTGTAGGTATGCTTGATAGGGTAAGAACCAATATGTCATCTAGAGATAATAACAATATATTATACAACAAAAATATTATTGAAATTCTTTTAAGAGGTCGCATCATCCCTCCGGCATGGCAAAATATGTGACGTCAAACAAATTCAACATTGTATAACGCTATTTAAGAGAATGCACCTTAACTACTTGATACATATACGCCATTGGTAGGTACCCTAATGTCCTGACCGGGCTGAAGGTTGAGCATTCACACCTTGTACCTTACGCTAAGAGCACCACAGGAGTAGGGCATTACCTCCACCTAAGAGGGTCTGAACCTGTATAATTCCTCCTTTCGCGTACTGCCGTCTACATCGCTCTATAGATACAATTGACTCTACTTTCATAGCCGCATAGATTGTCAAGATTATATCCATGACAAAAAAGATTGAGAAAAAATGTTAAATGGTAATCAACCATTTGAAAGTGTTAATCAAGTATATATAAAATGTTAAATATGTATATAAAAAATATTTGTCATATATACAAAAAATATACACAAAAAATACAATGTGTATGAAAAAATGTTCATCATGTACTTAAAAAAGGTTAAACGTGTATAAATAATATTCTTGGTGTTCATGAAAAATATACATTGTGTGTGGAAAAATGTTTATTGACATTAAAATACGTTCTCCATGTATTAAAAAATGTTGACAATGTATTAAAATGAAAACCTACGAAAACCAATGAAAGGGTGAAAACCAAGAAAGAAACAAAGAAAAAATGATGAATATTAACAAAGAAACAAAGGAAAACCAAAGAGAAACAAAGAAAAAAAAAGGGTAAAGAAAAAAATAGTAAAAACCAGGAATAAACTGAAGCAAAGGGTGAAAAAACAAAGAAAACAAAAAAAAAACTATAGAAACCCTTGAAGAAAGAAAAAACAAAAGAAAAAACCCAAAGAAATGAAAAAGAAAAAGAAACAGAGCAAATCACAGCATACGCTACTAGCGAGCGAATGATCGATCGAGTGCTAGGAAACAGACTGCCCCAGTACTATACATAACAGGAAGACCCTTCAGGCGAGAAAGAAAATAGTCTCACTATAAGCGATATACAGCTCTTGCGCCTGCCAACCAGGTATCTATCTGTCTGCCATGTTTTTACCCTCAAAAGAAAACATGGCCGAACATGCCCATTCTTGGCCTGCAAGCCAGTTAGGTAGTTTCTTTTCCCGGTGAGGCCTTGGTCCATCATCTCTTCAGCCCAACGTCGCCCACTTCATCCTGCAGTTGATCGGGGTGTTTCCTAAACGACACCCATGGCGCCCGTTCCTTCGTTATTTTTCAAACGGCACACACCCTCTTGTCACGTCGGGCCGGCCCATTTTCACATTTTTTTTTCTGTTTTCTAAACTGCAAAATATGCGCCCGAGCTGGGGTTCATATCCGCGACGCGCGAGTTAAGCAATCGACGCGATAACCACCCGACCACCTCACAAGGTGTGATGACATACATGTTTTTTGGTCATTTTTCCTTCTTCATTTTGTTTTTCTTTTCTTTTACTTTTTCCTTTCTTTATTTTTTTCTGATATTTTTTCTTTTCTTTTCTTTTTTAACTTCTTTCTTTTTTCAAATTCAGAAACTTTTTCTTCAAATAGATGAACTTTTTACAAAATTGATGAATTTTTTTCAAGCTCGTGACCATTTTTTCAAATCAATGAACTTTTTTCAAATTCGAGAAATTTTTTCAAAATCGTCAAGTTTTTACTAATTTGAGATTTTTTTCTCAAAATAGATGAACTTTTCTCCAAATTCGATGAACTTTTTTTCAAAATAAATAAACTTTTTTCATAATTGATAAACGTTTTTCAAATTTTGTTAACTATTTTAAATCAATGAATTTTTTGAATGTCGATGAATTTTTTTTCAAATTTGTGAACTTTTTAAAAATTGATGAATTTTTTTCAAATTTAATGATTTTACTTTCAAAATTGATGAAGTTTTTCAAATTTGGGTACTTTTAAAAGAATCAAACATTTTTTAATTTATGATTTTTCAAAATTTTCAATAAAAATTGAATTGTTTAAAAAATAGTATTTTTTGAATGTCAATGGTTAACCGGTTAACGGGTCAATCGTCAACCGATGAAACAAAAAAAAAACTGGTGCGTAGCGAGCGGCTGAGTGAGGATCAAACTCTGCTTGGCCGCGGCTGGCTTGGAGGCGCGTGTGAGCACCAGCGCACATTCCTAGCACTGAAGGCACCCTATAATAGCACTTGTTGATCGGGTACCACAGGGTCGTTATCATTTTTTCCGATAAAGGGTGAATTTATATTGGCTCAGAATGGAGCATCAAGAAAATACAAACATAATGAGCACACACCCAACCTCTGCATAGTTAAGATGCACACAGCCAACAATAACATACGCACACAAAACACACTAGCAAATAGCAAAGTCATATAGGATCAAAGCTATGCATATGCGTGGAAAAAAAGATAAAAAAAGCGCCAAAGCAATCAGGTCAGTGACCGGCAAACTATAAAAATGACCATATTCGCACCAACTAACTCATGACCCACACAGACGACGAGGTACTTCAATAGCAACGCCTTTAGGAAGGGAGCAACACTCAAGCGTCATCGTCACCGGATCTGACCATCCGAGGCCAGGATCTAGGTTTTCACCCTGAAGAACTAGTCTGAGCACATCCAAGCAATGCCTTCAACAAGGTAACGACGTAAAACATGGCCATTGCCAAGTATACCCAACTCGGGTTAGACTTAGGCTTTTACCCCGGAGCTTGAGACTGGGTGCTCGAGTAGCAACACTCTCGAAGTCACTAATGTGTTGTCGCCACCACTTTTTCTCAATCCCATCAGCTATATGCTAAGCTGCACAACCATCCCTTTGAGTCAAGTCGTCGTCCATAATTTACATATCTTCGTCGAAGTCAACCACCGGATCTATAGAGATGGAACTCTCCTGAAGACCTTTCGGTGGCCACTGTAACGACGCCAACGCTGCTAGCCGGAGTGATGACCACAGTATAGCCATACTGACAAAACAATGCGGCACTCCGCCACCATGTCAACCCCACGGTCACGGGAGGAGACCCCGGCACCCAGGACGACCGGCCGACGCCGCAATCGCATTCCCAGGCAGCACCACCGGCGGATTTTCCGGCCCCAGATCCACGAAGATGAGGGAGGAGCAGAACGATGCCACCGGCATGCCCGGGGCCGTCGGCTCGCCATGCCTTCGCCGGCGAGACGTAGCCGCGTCAAGGGAGGCTAGATCCGGGCGGATCCAAGCCCTACGGCCCAAGCAGCAGCCGCTGCCGCGAGATCAGCCGCCGGCGCGACCTAGCCATGAAACCTTCGCGTGCCGCTGACCGAGAAAAACCGCGGCGCTCGCTGCGTAACTCCCACACCACCTTCGGGGGCGAGGCCCGCCGCCACCGCGGCGAGGCCAGCGGTAGCGGCGCAGAGGAGGGCGCCGTGGGGTGGAACTAGCGGCGGCGGCATTGTGTTCCCCTGTGTCGCCCAGGACGAGCGACGCGGGTGGTCGTTTCCGTGATTCCGCAGGGGGACGATTCTAGTCATAAAGTCATTGTCTCTTGATAATCATGCATGAGAGAGGGGTTGTGTGCTTAGATGCACATGAAGAGAGATAAAGTATTGCATTATATAGGTAGTGAGATTTTGCAAAAAATCATGCTATGCACATCATCGTAGCATAAAGCTTCTAAACTTTGCTTCGGTACACGCTCTCACACCCTAGAAATGTTTACCCATTTCAATGACGATCAAATGTGAAGATTAGAAGATACCCCTTCAATAAAAAAGGATATATAGTCTTTTATATTGAAATTAATCTATTAATATGATTGATCTGCAAGTTAATTAATATGGCACTAGCCTTTTTAAGTTAATTTAATGCTCGTGCAAACTTTCAAGGCGGTGGACCGAAGCAAAACTCAAAAGTTTCTCCGCTTGCTTTCGTGTGGTGTAACCTACGTGCAACACAGATGTAACACACCACATAACACATGTGGTAAGCAATTCAAATAATTAAAAAAATAACACAGATGTAACACCATGTGCCTACTCATGACTTCAACGTTTGCATTCGCTAGCTATACTACAAAAACCGAATATTGTCCCATCCACCTACTAGTATTTACTTCTAGTACTTACAAAATTTACTACTCACCTCACCTTTATTTATATACAGGTAATGCCCTCGTTGTGAGACTATCTGAGTACATAGCATGCATGTACGTCTTTGGAGGACTCATGCCATGGAAGAACATTTGTTGGGTCCCTGTGCTCAATCCATCGTAAGCAAAAACTATAGATAATTTGTGCTAGATGATTCTTCTGATTTACTCGATCATTGGCCAAATAGTCAGTTCGGCATGAGGGGTTTTGGGAAATGCAAGTGTGCCACAGCATTGACTTCGACGGGAAGATTGGAGAATATGTAGGCCAAAGTACATCAACTTCTATGCAACTCGCATAGTCCCATTTGATGAGGTGGAGGCGTGCTAGACAGCTGGTACCCTGACACGCGGCTCTCTTGAATCGCCTCACGCTGCCGGGATTGATGAACGACGAGGGCAAGGTTGATGCTCTGCCTTCCATGTTCTTCCTCCTTGGATTCTTAGCCTTCCCTGATCTTGCCGGGGCAGTCCAGGCAATTCTTCTGTCACAGCGTGGCTCTAGGTGGCTGCTTAAACTCTGTGACAGTCAACACGGGGCACGGCAACAACGGAACAGGGCAGGTCTGAAAACACAAGGCATGAAAAAGTAAGCTAGAATTTACTTTTCCTTCAAATCTGATATGCTCGTGCAAAGTGGGAGCTGCCATTGGCTAAAAGAAATACTTTCTCATTACCAATTACACATTCTATTATGTGGTCATTTAAATTTTGATTTATCTCATATCTCACTATATAAGGACATCCAGCAGGTCTTGCTGCTGAGCACAACTATCTGGCCAGTATTTCTCCATTGTTCTTTTCATGCTCTGGCTTACCATTGGTGTTCGATGTCTAATTCCAAAATATACTACTAAATCTGAAACCGGTGAAAATTCCGAGCCCATTGAAAATGATGAAACCTTAATGCATTCCCCAGCTGCAAAATACACATACCCAGATCTGCAGTGTTCTGAGCACATTAGTATATATTGTATAATAGAAAAGTTGTGCCTATTTGTATTGCTGTTAATTATATCCGCTCTTAACAGTTTACATCACTTTACATTACACACCATGGCGATCCAATAAAAGGAAAATGAGATCACTCTTTTTCAATTACATATCTTTTCAAAAGCAGCTCCACTATTGCATCAAATATGGACAGGCGCCGCAACGCGCGCCTTTATGGTCTAGTAATAGGTGAAATAACATATGCTATACATGTTGTAAGGAGAGGAGCATCCGATATGTTTCAAACTTTGTTTTTTTATCCATGCCCCTATTATGATATGCATACGCTTAGAGCATCTACGGTCGCATGTAGCTAACCCGACCCCTTAAACGTATGCGGACGCGCCCGTGCCCGTCCATGGGCCATGACCAGTCACCCCTTATTTGGCTGCCTCCACAGCCGACTCCCTCACATTTGAACCCTCAAATCCATGCAACACATACAACATAAACTAGTAACTACATAGATCAAAATGCTTAGAACCAAACGGACTAAATTCCCATACTAGCTTAAGCGGACAGTCATCGAACATCAAAAGGTCAAAGTTCATCACCGAAAAGTGCTAATTCGTACTAAAAACACTAATAACCTAGATAAATCAAAAACGAAGGAAACAACCATTTCCTTGCCGGCCCTTTCCCCTTGGGGTTGCCGGTGCGGCTGTGCACCTCCATGTAGGCGTCAAAGGACGGAGGGGCGTCGTCGTCGAAGCTAGAGCTGGACCGTCAGTGAGATCCGAGTCGTCGGACGAGTAGATGTTGCCGCTCATCCTTTCGGCTGTGCGGTCCTGCGCCTTGGCCAGTTGGGCCGCCTTCGCCTTGGTCACCGCCTCTGCCATAGCCTCCCGCTCCGTCTGCTTGAAGGAGAGCGAGAGCACATTGACGTTTTTGCTGCGCAGCCTCCGTACATTCATATTCACCATCGTGAGGGGGCGCCAGATGACCGTCGCAAGGATCTGTTCCTCCGGATCCTCCAGCGTGCAGCCAATGCCTCCCCCGCCGCCCTCTCCCTTGACTGCTATCGCTCGCGGCATGCGGCCCGCGCCTCGGATTCGGGTGTCCTCGTCTGCACCGGCGGCACAGGCGCACAAGGACACAACAGTGTTCGGGGACGCCCTTAGGAGTTGGTAGAGCGCTCGGAGCTGTGCGGGGGACAGGAGGGGTTGACGACGTCGCACTGCGTCACTGGGCGAAGGTGGACGGCATGGAACCCAAGCTTCCGCTGCCATCCCGGTCAGGCCGTGACCGGCGCAGCGCGATGTTTTTGTGACCGGGCAGCCTGGACTTTCACGACTGGGCAGCCTGGACTTTCACGGCCAGATTTTTGCGCAAGGGCAGCTCGCTCTGCCCTTTGATTACTTCCATCATGCGCGTCGGCAGATGGTGCCGCTGATGCGCACAATCAAAGCCTTGGGCCATGGTGCCGCCACAAACGTGATAGCGAATGGGTCTCAGCCCCGAGCGACGGCGCCATGTGTGGGAAGGTGGAGTTGAATGAGTAAGGGTTGGTCACTGTCCGCGTAGACGCTGCAGAGGGTGGAGTCCTCCCGCAACGGCGAGCTTGGAGGCAGAGGCAGCTGATTACGACCCGCAAAAAAAAAAGAGGCAGCTGATTACGGTGTTCGTTGGCGGAAGACCATAACATTAGGAGCTCTTAGGGTATCCACAACGTGTAGCCAAATAGCGTTGACATATTGGATTTGGCGTTTGGCACTAGTGCATAACATTGTGCAGCCTAGTACCAATTTGGGTTGGGCAAGAAAAAAGCATTGATTTGCATGCCCCTCTACTCTTGCATGTTGGGGAATGGATACAAAGCTGAGGAGAGCGAGAATTGTTTATGCTAACTTGTGTCAGGATCAAACCTATATGACAAGAGATGCCTACGTTGTACAGAAACTGCACAAGTAGTACCGGTGCTAGGTTGGTTATCACTGTGTTTTTACTTGCCTTAGAATTACAATAGTATAAACTTAGGATTACAATAGATGGAGACCTTAATCACTTAGTAACAATAACTAAGGCTGGCGAGTCCAAATGGATTTTTAGTTGCTACCCAGAGAGAGTAGAGCACATTTTAGAAACAAAACCTCTTCGATGACACAGTGAAAGGTGAAAAGAAAGTTTCTTGAAAGACTTGACAAACTAAATCGAAATCCAAGAAAGTTGAAACCTGTGTATCTTTTAGTAGCAGGGGTGTTCACAACCAGAGAGCAATACAGAAAAATGTGTGTGCGCGCGTGGGAGAGTGGTGTATATATGAATCCACTGATGGTCTATTGGATCACTAGCCATCTTCTTTACACTGGCCCATGGTTTTCTACCCTTTAAAAAAATATCTGAACTACCCGGGCACCCCACCAATCTCTATGCCATCTCCACCTTATATATCCATCACCTTCCATCGCAAAAGAGATGTGGAATCGGTTGAGATTTCGGGGTTGTTGCGTCCTCTGCTTCTGTATTCTATGTCATGTTTGTTCTGCTCTAGGCATGAGATGTATCAGGATGCGAGAAAGTGTAGAGTTATTCCTTGGGCGAAGACGCGGTGACGGTAGCCATTCAAGGGCGAGCACAGATAGACGAAGAACAACTCAGAGTTGGGCTTAGGGGCCCCAGATTATGTATTTTTTAACTGTGTTTGGTACGAACAATCCGAATGTCTCTCATGCATTCTGCATTTGGGATACACCAGGGCTAGAACCCTGCTACCACAAGTTCTAATCCTGCCCCCATACCCATTAATACATGACACGTGGATGATCAAGTACTCCGTTTCTCTTGCCCTTCTATCTAACCCATTCCAATGACCTACTTTGCTTAGTTCAACTTTCTTTAACCATTGGAGCTTCACACACTGACCCACTTGTTAGACTAACTATTTCCCTTCGCACGCGTGCTCTATTGCAAATTGCTATAGCGAGTTTGGTGTGAGCTTTGGATAGTCGGCCTATTTATCAACATGTTGCCAATTTGAGAAGTATAATTTTTTTTTACTTCATACATTCCCCTTTGTGCTTACTAGTCTAATAAATGGCATGGAAGACATCACGATTGCTTCTACAACTATCGCTACCGCTTAGTGATAAAGTAAAGCAATTACAGGGCGATTGCATTACATACAATAAAACGACAACCATATGGCTCCTGCCAGTTGCCGATAACTCAGTTACAAAACATGATCATCTCATACAATAAAATATAGCATCATGTCTTGAACATATCACATCACAACATGCCCTGCAAAAACAAGTTAGACGTCCTCTACTTTGTTGTTGCAAGTTTTACGTGGCTGCTACGGGCTGAGCAAGAACCGTTCTTACCTACGCATCAAAACCACAACGATAGTTCGTCAAGTTAGTGTTGTTTTAACCTTCACAAGGACCGGACGTAGTCACACTCGGTTCAACTAAAGTTGGAGAAACTGACACCCGCTAGTCACCTGTGTGCAAAGCACGGCGGTAAAACCAGTCTCGCGTAAGCGTACGCGTAATGTCGGTCCGAGCCGCTTCATCCAACAATACCGCCGAACCAAAGTGTGGCATGCTGGTAAGCAGTATGACTTGTATCGCCCACAACCCACTTGTGTTCTACTCGTGCATATAACATCTACGCATAAACCAAGCTCGGATGCCATTGTTGGGGAACGTAGTAATTTCAAAAATTTCCTACGCACACACAGGATCATGGTGATGCATAGCAACGAGAGGGGAGAGTGTGTCCACGTACCCTCGTAGACCGAAAGCGGAAGCGTTAGCACAACGCGGTTGATATAGTCGTACGTCTTCACGATCCGACCGATCCAAGTACCGAACGCACGGCACCTCCGAGTTCAGCACACGTTCAACTCGATGACGTCCCGTGAGCTCCGATCCAGCAAAGCTTCACAGGAGAGTTTCGTCAGCACGACGGCGTGGTGACGGTGATGATGATGCTACCGACGCAGGGCTTCGCCTAAGCACCGCTACGATATGATCGAGGTGGATTATGGTGGAGGGGGGCACCGCACACGGCTAAGAGATCAATGATCAATTGTTGTGTCTATGGGGTGCACCCTGGCCACGTATATAAAGGATGGAGGGAGGAGGAGGCCGGCCCTCACAGGGCGCGCCCAAGGTGTGGAGTCCTACTAGGACTCCCAAGTCCTAGTAGGATTCCACCTCCCAAATAGAATAGGAAAAGGGGAAGGGAGAAGGAGAAGGAAGGAAGGGGGCGCCCCCTTTCCCTAGTTCAATTCGGACCAGTCCATGGGGAAGGAGCGCAGCCACCCTTGAGGCCTTTCTCTCCTTTCCCGTATGGCCCATTAAGGCCCAATACGAATTCCCGTAACTCTCCGGTACTCCGAAAAATACCCGAATCACTCGGAACCTTTCCGATGTCCGAATATAGCCTTCCAATATATCGATCTTTACCTCTGGACCATTTCGAGACTCCTCGTCATGTCCCCGATCTCATCCGGGACTCCGAACAAACTTCGGTCATCAAATCACATAAACTCATAATATCGATCGTCACCGAACTTTAAGCGTGCGGACCCTACGGGTTCGAGAACTATGTAGACATGACCGAGACACGTCTCCGGTTAATAACCAATAGCGGAACCTGGATGCTCATATTGGCTCCCACATATTCTACGAAGATCTTTATCGGTCAAACCGCATAACAACATACGTTGTTCCCTTTGTCATCGGTATGTTACTTGCCCGAGATTCGATCGTCGGTATCTCAATACCTAGTTCAATCTCGTTACCGGCAAGTCTCTTTACTCGTTCCGTAATACATCATCCCGCAACTAACTCATTAGTTACAATGCTTGCAAGGCTTATAGTGATGTGCATTACCGAGTGGGCCCAGAGATACCTCTTCGACAATCGGAGTGACAAATCCTAATCTCGAAATACGCCAACTCAACAAATACCTTCGGAGACACCTGTAGAGCACCTTTATAATCACCCAGTTACGTTGTGACGTTTGGTAGCACACAAAGTGTTCCTCCGGTAAACGGGAGTTGCATAATCTCATAGTCATAGGAACATGTATAAGTCATGAAGAAAGCAATAGCAACATACTAAACGATCAAGTGCTAAGCTAACGGAATGGGTCAAGTCAATCACATCATTCTCCTAATGATGTGATCCCGTTAATCAAATGACAACTCATGTCTATGGTTAGGAAACATAACCATCTTTGATTAATGAGCTAGTCAAGTAGAGGCATACTAGTGACACTCTATTTTGTCTATGTATTCACACATGTATCAAGTTTCCGGTTAATACAATTCTAGCATGAATAATAAACATTTATCATGACATAAGGAAATAAAATAATAACTTTATTATTGCCTCTATTGCATGTTTCCTTCAGTCTCCCACTTGCACTAGAGTCAATAATCTAGTTCACATCGCCATGTGATTTAACACCAATAGTTCACATCACCATGTGATTAACACCCATAGTTCACATCGCTATGTGACCAACACTCAAAGGGTTTACTAGAGTCAATAATCTAGTTCACATCGCCATGTGTTTAACACCCAAAGAGTACTAAGGTGTGATCAAGTTTTGCTTGTGAGAGAAGTTTAGTCAACGGGTCTGCCACATTCAGATCCGTATGTATTTTGCAAATTTCTATGTTTACAATGCTCTGCACGGAGCTACTCTAGCTAATTGCTCCCACTTTCAATATGTATCCAGAGTGAGACTCTGAGTCATCTGGATCGGTGTAAAAGCTTGCATCGACGTTACCTTTTACGACGAACTCTTTTATCACCTCCATAACCGAGAAATATTTCCTTAGTCCTCTTAGGTAAATAAGGATAACTTTGACCGTTATCCAGTGATCTATCCCTAGATCACTATCGTACCTCCTTGCTAAACTCATAGCAAGGCACACAACTGGTCTGGTACATAGCATGGCATACTTTATAGAACCTATGGCTGAGGCATAGGGAATGACTTTCATTCTCTCTCTATCTTCTGCCGTGGTCTTGCTTTGAGTCTTACTCAACTTTATACCTTGAATACAGGCAAGAACTCTTTCTTTGACTGATACTTTTTGAACTCCTTCAAAACTTTGTCAAGGTATGTGCTTTGTGAAAGTCTTATTAAGCGTCTTGATCTATCCCTATAGATCTTGATGCTCAATACTTAAGCAGCTTCACCGAGGTCTTTTATTGAAAAATTCTTATTCAAGTATCCTTCTATGCTATCCAGAAATTCTATATCATTTCCAATCAGCAATATGTCATCCACATATAATATCAGAAATGCTACACAGCTCCCACTCACTTTCTTGTAAATACAGGCTTCACCATAAGTCTGTATAAAACCATATGCTTTGATCACCTTATCAAAGCGTATATTCCAACTCCGAGATGCTTGCACCAGTCCATAGATGGATCGCTAGAGCTTGCACACTTTGTTAGCACCTTTAGGATTGACAAAACCTTCTGGTTGCATCATATACAACTCTTCTTTAATAAATCCATTAAAGAAATGTAGTTTTGACATCCATTTGCCAGATTTCATAAAATGCGGCAATTGCTAACATGATTCGGATAGACTTAAGCATCGATACGAGTGAGAAAATCTCATCGTAGTCAACACCTTGAACTTGTCGAAAACCTTTTGCGACAATTCGAGCTTTGTAGATAGAAACACTACTATCAGCGTCTGTCTTCCTCTTGAAGATCCATTTATTCTCAATGACTTGCCGATCATCGGGCAAGTCAACCAAAGTCCATACTTTGTTCTCATACATGGATCCCATCTCAGATTTCATGGCCTCAAGCCATTTCGCGGAATCTGGGCTCATCATCGCTTCCTCATAGTTCGTAGGTTCGTCATGGTCTAGTAACATGACTTCCAGAATAGGATTACCGTACCACTCTGGAGCGGAACGTACTCTGGTTGTCCTACGAGGTTCTGTAGTAACTTGATCTGAAGTTTCATGATCATCATCATTAGCTTCCTCACTAATTGGTGTAGGCATCACTGGAACTGATTTCTGTGATGAACTACTTTCCAATTCAAGAGAAGGTACCACTACCTCATCAAGTTCTACATTCCTCCCACTCACTTCTTTCGAGAGAAACTCCTTCTCTAGAAAGGATCCATTCTTAGCAACAAATATCTTGCCTTCGGATCTGTGATAGAAGGTGTACCCAACAGTTTCTTTTGGGTATCCTATGAAGACGCACTTCTCCGATTTGGGTTCGAGCTTATCAGGCTGAAGCTTTTTCACATAAGCATCGCAACCCCAAACTTTAAGAAACGACGCTTAGGTTTCTTGCCAAACCACAGTTCATACGGTGTCGTCTCAACGGATTTAGATGGTGCCCTATTAAACGTGAATGCAGCTGTCTCTAATGCATAACCCCAAAACGATAGTGGTAAATCGGTAAGAGACATCATAGATCGCACCATATCTAATAAAGTACGGTTACGACGTTCGGACACACCATTACATTGTGGTGTTCCAGGTGGCGTGAGCTGCGAAACTATTCCACATTTTTTAAATGAAGACCAAACTCGTAACTCAAATATTTGCCTCCGCGATCAGATCGTAAAAACTTTATTTTCTTGTTACGATGATTTTCTACTTCACTCTGAAATTCTTTGGACTTTTCAAACGTTTCAGACTTGTGTTTCATTAAGTAGATATACCCATATCTGCTCAAATCATCTGTGAAGGTCAGAAAATAACGATACCCGCCGCGAGCCTCAATACTCATCGGACCGCATACATCGGTATGTATTATTTCCAATAAGTCCGTAGCTCGCTCCATTGTTCCGGCGAACGGAGTTTTAGTCATCTTGCCCATGAGGCATGGTTCGCAAGCATCAAATGATTCATAATCAAGTGATTCCAAAAGTCCATCAGTATGGAGTTTCTTCATGCGCTTTACACCAATATGATCTAAACGGCAGTGCCACAAATAAGTTGCACTATCATTACTAACTTTGCATCTTTTGGCTTCAATATTATGAATATGTGTATCACTACGATCGAGATTCAATAAACCATTTACATTGGGTGTATGACCATAGAAGGTTTTTATTCATGTAAACAGAACAATAATTATTCTCTGACTTAAATGAATAATCGTATTGCAATAAACATGATCCAATCATATTCATGCTCAACGTAAACACCAAATAACATTTATTTTGCAATAAACATGATCCAATCATATTCATGCTCAACGCAAACACCAAATAACATTTATTTAGGTTCAACACTAATCCCGAAAATAGAGGGAGTGTGTGATGGTGATCTTATCAACCTTGGAATCTCTTCCAACACACATCGTCACCTCGTCCTCAACTAGTCTCTGTTCATTTTGCAACACCTGTTTTGAGTTACTAATCATAGCAACTGAACCGGTATCAAATACCCAGGGGCTACTATGAACACTAGTAAAATACACATCAATAACATGTATATCAAATATACCTTTGTTCACTTTGCCATCCTTCTTATCCGCCAAATACTTGGGGCAGTTCCGCTTCCAGTGACCAGTCCCTTTGCAGTAGAAGCACTCAGTTTCAGGCTTAGGTCCAGACTTGGGCTTCTTCCCGGGAGTAGCAACTTGCTTGCTATTCTTCTTGAAGTTCCCCTTCTTCCCTTTGCCCTTTTTCTTGAAACTAGTGGTCTTGTTAACCATCAACACTTGATGCTCTTTCTTGATTTCTACCTTCATTGATTTCAGCATCACGAAGAGCTCGGGAATCGGTTTTTTCATCCCTTGCATATTATAGTTCATCACAAAGTTCCAGTAACTTGATGATAGTGACTAGAGAATTCTATCAATTACTATCTTATCTGGAAGATTAACTCCCACTTGATTCAAGCAAATGTAGTACTCAGACATTCTGAGCACATGCTCACTGGTTGAGCTATTCTCCTCCATCTTGTAGGCAAAGTATTTGTCAGAGGTCTCATACCTCTCGACACAGGCATGAGTCTGAAATACCGATTTTAGCTCTTGGAACATCTCATATGCTCCGTGGCGTTCAAAACATTTCTGAAGTCCCGATTCTAAGCCGTAAATCATGGCGCACTAAACTATCAAGTAGTCATCATATCGACCTTGCTAAACGTTCATAACTATTGCATCTGCTCCTGCAATAGGTCTGTCACCTAGCGGTGCATCAAGGACATAATTCTTCTGTGCAGCAATGAGGATAATCCTCAGATCACGGAACTAGTCCGCATCATTGCTATTATCATCTTTCAACTTAGTTTTCTCTAGGAACATATCAAAATTCAAAGGAACAGTAGCTAGGGCCATTGATCTACAACAACATAGACATGCAAAATACTATCAGGTACTAAGTTCATGATAAATTTAAGTTCAATTAATCATATTACTCAAGAACTCCCACTTAGATAGACATCTCTCTAATCATCTAAGTGATCACGTGATCCAAATCAACTAAACCATAACCGATCATCACGTGAAATGGAGTAGTTTTCAATGGTGAACATCACTATGTTGATCATATCTACTATATGATTCACGCTCGACCTTTCGGTCTCAGTGTTCCGAGGCCATATCTGCATATGCTAGGCTCGTCAAGTTTAACCCGAGTATTCTGCGTGTGCAAAACTGGCTTGCACCCGTTGTAGATGAACGTTGAGCTTATCACACCCGATCATCACGTGGTGTCTCGGCACGACGAACTTTGGCAACGGTGCATACTCAGGGAGAACACTTTTACCTTGAAATTTAGTGAGAGATTATCTTATAATGCTACCGTCAAACAAAGCAAAATAAGATGCATAAAGGATCAACATCACATGCAATCAATATAAGTGATATGATATGGCCATCATCATCTTGTGCTTGTGATCTCCATCTCTGAAGCACCGTCATGATCACCATCGTTACTGGCGCGACACCTTGATCTCCATCGTAGCATCGTTGTCGTCTCGCCAACTATTGCTTTTACGACTATCGCTACCGCTTAGTGATAAAGTAAAGCAATTACAGGGTGATTGCATTACATACAATAAAGCGACAACCATATGGCTCCTGCCAGTTGCCGATAACTCAGTTACAAAATATGATCATCTCATACAATAAAATATAGCATCATGTCTTGAACATATCACATCACAACATGCCCTGCAAAAACAAGTTAGACGTCCTCTACTTTGTTGTTGCAAGTTTTACGTGGCTGCTACGGGCTGAGCAAGAACCGTTCTTACCTACGCATCAAAACCACAACGATAGTTCGTCAAGTTAGTGTTGTTTTAACCTTCACAAGGACCGGGCGTAGCCACACTCGGTTCAACTAAAGTTGGAGAAACTGACACCCACTAGTCACCTGTGTGCAAAGCACGGCGGTAAAACCAGTCTCGCGTAAGCGTACGCGTAATGTCGGTCCGAGCCGCTTCATCCAACAATACCGCCGAACCAAAGTGTGGCATGCTGGTAAGCAGTATGACTTGTATCGCCCACAACTCACTTGTGTTCTACTCGTGCATATAACATCTACGCAAAAAACCAGGCTCGGATGCCACTGTTGGGGAACGTAGTAATTTCAAAAATTTCCTACGCACACACAGGATCATGGTGATGCATAGCAACGAGAGGGGAGAGTGTGTCCACGTACCCTCGTAGACCGAAAGCGGAAGCGTTAGCACAACGCGGTTGATGTAGTCGTACGTCTTCACGTCCGACCGATCCAAATACCGAACGCACGGCACCTCCGAGTTCAGCACACGTTCAACTCGATGACGTCCCGTGGGCTCCGATCCAGCAAAGCTTCACAGGAGAGTTTCGTCAGCACGAAGGCGTGGTGACGGTGATGATGATGCTACCGACGCAGGGCTTCGCCTAAGCACCGCTACGATATGATCGAGGTGGATTATGGTGGAGGGGGGCACCGCACACGGCTAAGAGATCAATGATCAATTGTTGTGTCTATGGGGTGCCCCCTGGCCACGTATATAAAGGATGGAGGGAGGAGGAGGCCGGCCCTCACAGGGCGCGCCCAAGGTGTGGAGTCCTACTAGGACTCCCTAGTCCTAGTAGGATTCCACCTCCCACATGGAATAGGAAAGGGGGAAGGGAGAAGGAGAAGGAAGGAAGGGGGCGCCCCCTTTCCCTAGTCCAATTCGGACCAGTCCATGGGGAAGGGGCGCAGCCACCCTTGAGGCCTTTCTCTCCTTTCCCGTATGGCCCATTAAGGCCCAATACGAATTCCCGTAACTCTCCGATACTCCGAAAAATACCCGAATCACTCGGAATCTTTCCGATGTCCGAATATAGCCTTCCAATATATCGATCTTTACCTCTCGACCATTTCGAGACTCCTCGTCATGTCCCCGATCTCATCCGGGACTCCGAACAAACTTCAGTCATCAAATCACATAAACTCATAATACCGATCGTCACCGAACTTTAAGCGTGCGGACCCTACGGGTTCGAGAACTATGTAGACATGACCGAGACACGTCTCCGGTTAATAACCAATAGCGGAACATGGATGCTCATATTGGCTCCCACATATTCTACGAAGATCTTTATCGGTCAAACTGCATAACAACATACGTTGTTCCCTTTGTCATCGGTATGTTACTTGCCCGAGATTCGATCGTCGGTATCTCAATACCTAGTTCAATCTCATTCCTGGCAAGTCTCTTTACTCGTTCCGTAATACATCATCCCGCAACGAACTCATTAGTTACAATGCTTGCAAGGCTTATAGTGATGTGCATTACCGAGTGGGCCCAGAGATACCTCTTCGAAAATCGGAGTGACAAACCCTAATCTCGAAATACGCCAACTCAACAAGTACCTTCGGAGACACCTGTAGAGCACCTTTATAATCACCCAGTTATGTTGTGACGTTTGTTAGCACACAAAGTGTTCCTCCGGTAAACGGGAGTTGCATAATCTCATAGTCATAGGAACATGTATAAGTCATGAAGAAAGCAATAGCAACATACTAAACGATCAAGTGCTAAGCTAACGGAATGGGTCAAGTCAATCACATCATTCTCCTAATGATGTGATCCCGTTAATCAAATGACAACTCATGTCTATGGTTAGGAAACATAACCATCTTTGATTAATGAGCTAGTCAAGTAGAGGCATACTAGTGACACTCTATTTTGTCTATGTATTCACACATGTATCAAGTTTCCGGTTAATACAATTCTAGCATGAATAATAAACATTTATCATGACATAAGGAAATAAAATTATAACTTTATTATTGCCTCTAGGGCATATTTCCTTCAAGAGCAATACAGAAAAATGTGTGTGTGCGCGCCTGGGAGAGTGGTGTATATATGAATCCACGGATGGTCTATTGGATCACTAGCCATCTTCTTTACCCTGGCCCATGGTTTTCTACCCTTTAAAAAAATATCTGAACTACCCTGGCACCCCACCAATCTCTATGCCATCTCCACCTTATATATCCATCACCTTCCATCGCAAAAGAGATGTGGAATCGGTTGAGATTTCGGGGTTGTTGCGTCCTCTGCTTCTGTATTCTATGGCATGTTTGTTCTGCTCTAGGCATGAGATGTATCAGGATGCGAGAAAGTGTAGAGTTATTCCTTGGGCGAAGACGTGGTGACGGTAGCCATTCAAGGGCGAGCACAGATAGACGAAGAACAACTCAGAGTTGGGCTTAGGGGCCCCAGATTATGTATTTTTTAACTGTGTTTGGTACGAACAGTCCGAATGTCTCTCATGCATTCTGCATTTGGGATACACCAGGGCTAGAACCCTGCTACCACAAGTTCTAATCCCACCCCCATACCCATTAATACATGACACGTGGATGATCAAGTACTCCGTTTCTCTTGCCCTTCTATCTAACCCATTCCAATGACCTACTTTGCTTAGTTCAACTTTCTTTAACCATTGGAGCTTCACACACTGACCCACTTGTTAGACTAACTATTTCCCTTCGCACGCGTGCTCTATTGCAAATTGCTATAGCGAGTTTGGTGTGAGCTTTGGATAGTTGGCCTATTTATCAACATGTTGCCAATTTGAGAAGTGTAATTTTTTTTTACTTCATACATTCCCCTTTGTGCTTACTAGTCTAAAAAATGGCATGGAAGACATCACGATGCACAAAGGTGATGACAACGTAATTCCCTCCGACCCAACAGAACTTGTCTTGCTTTAGAGTGAATGCGGGCATGGCTAGTACATGATTTATCTTAACGCAAAAATTAAAGTGTTTACACCACGTCTGATGAAACAAACATTCATGAACTGGGGCATCTAGAATCATGGTTGAGCTGAAAATTTGGCTCATAATAGAAGTTGCACAACTGTTGTGTTTAGAAGATATGTGAGACTAAGTACACTAGTAGAAAAAGGCCCATTTGTCCCGGTTCATAAGGCCCATTTGTCCCGGTTCGGGAACCGGGACTAAAGGGTCGGGACTAAAGCCCAACACCTTTAGTCCCGGTTCTTATACGAACCGGGACAGATGGGGCTCCACGTGGCTGCTGCGGCGAGCCCAGAGAGGAGGGCCTTTAGTCCCGGTTGGTAACACCAACCGGGACCAAAGATCATCCACGTGTCAGCAGCTCAGGAGCTGGGGTTTTAAATTTTTTTTTTGAAAGGGGGGGGGGGGGGTGGGGGGTTGGGGGTGGGGGTTTTGTAGGGTTAATTTAGGGGTTTCATATATTGTGTTAGCTCGCTAATAGCTAGAGAGAAGTGTCCTCTCTTATCTCCGTGCTTGGTCGACGCTACATACTATACGTATAGAGAGGACTCGACACGCTAGCTAGTAAGCAAATGAAGGAAACCATTAAGTACACAAGATCGTCATGAACATATACAGAGAGAAGTGATCGACCTCCTCCTTCTCCGAGAGATTGGTCAAACAACAAGTTTTCGTATATCTATCCGACGCTACTAGCTACATATATACAATATAAGATCTCTTACAATCCCTTACATTTGATGTCAAGTTCCACATGGTATTCTTCGGCTGGATTGATGACGTGGTCAAGAAAGAATCCCGCCAATTCCTCTTGAATTGCTTTTATGCGATCTTGTGGTAGGAGTTCATCCCGCATCTGCCAAATCTAATTTGAAGAAGGGGGTCAATACATATATATGAATGAAACTCAACACAAATGATGGTAATAAAATAAAATTGTGAATATTATTGCTTACGCAGTTCATATTGTTTTTTAGAGTAGCCCCGCTTAGAGGTCGTCGCGTTGTAGATGTACTCGCAAATGTAGTATCCACAAAAATTATTCCCGCCTTCCTGCCACAACCACTTTACGAGAAATAAAGGTCAATCAAACTGATAATCAAGCATTATAAATGGTATTGATGAAACTAGCTAGAATCAATGGGAGATGCGCGGAACTAGCTAGTAGTACTTACTTTCGGGTGTGTAAATCGCAGCTCCCCCGGCAGTCCCGGAGCTTCTGTGGTGAACACTTTCCAAACCCTGCGAGACAAAGAAAATAATTACTTGATATCAGGAAATGACAAAGTTGCCGATATGGTGCGATAATGATCGATTGAACTTACTTCTGGAGCATTTCAGTCATGGCCGCATACTCCTTGGGATCTTTTCGTCTTGAGTCTAAGACGGTTACTAGTCCCTGCTCAAGCTTAATCTCTAGGAGAATAAAGTGGAAGCTGCGCACACATGCATAACTCATCAATTACATTACTATAACCTCGAGTAATAAGGGAAACCGAATATGCAGAAGACAATAACACTCACTTGAAGTTGTAAGGAAAGAGTATTTTATCTTTGTTTCGATTTTTAAGCAACGATGGTAGCAAGTTGGCCTCGGTTTCTTTCGCATGATATGTAACCGTCCATTCATCTATGAGATTTGTGTTAATGAACCCAATATCATAGATTTGTGCATTTCTGCATTCGACGATCTTCAATCTGCATAATATAGTGAGGATAATTATATATACATGCAATGAAAGAGCTGAGCTATATATAGAGACTTAATTACAGAAGTATAGTACTTATAGACAGTAGCAAGTGATGATTATTTTATCGAGGTCCTTTTGATTGAAAAACTGGAAGAACTCCTCAAATGGAACAGACAACAGATCAATTCCAACGAGCTTCGTAGCATCATACGCCTGTTACTTCCGACTAATGATGAAGCCATGGATTTCTTCAATACTTTGACAGACAACGTGACATATAGAAGAATATATATATATATGAGATCAGAAAAAAATTGGATCAACTTGTGCACATCCATAATGGGGGCATTCTTGATAAATCTATATATGTCAAAATTCAAACTTTGACATATGATCAAACGTTGACATATGATCAAATGTTGCATATGTCAAAATTCAAACTTTGACATATGATCAAACTTTGATATATGATCAAATGTTGCATATGTCAAAATTCAATCTTTGACATATGATCAAACTTTGATATATGTCCACCGTGATATAAAATAATACATAGACTTGTTCGGGCGACGGGGGGCGGCTCGGGGGAGCACGTGGCGAAGTTATCGGGGAGGGGGTATATCAACCCCCCCCCCCCACTCATGTCGAAGTTATCGGGGAGGGGGTATATCGACCCCCCCCCCTCCTCATGTCGAAGTTATCGGAGAGGGGGTATATCGACCCCCCCCCCTCATGTCAAAGTTTTCGGGGAGGGGGTATATCGACCCCCCCCCCTCATGTCAAAGTTATCGGGGAGGGGGTATATCGACCCCCCTCCTCATGTCGAAGTTATCCGGGAGGGGGTATATCGACAATGACGACATACATACATGGAAAAAAATGTTATCGGGGAGGGGGTATATCGACCCCCTCCCCTCATGTCGAAGTTATTGGGGAGGGGGTATATCGACAACGACATACCCGATAAAAAATAACTTTTGCATATGTAAAAGTTTTTCTTCTTCTTCCTTCTTCCTTCTTCCTAGCTAGATATATAAAACTTTTCTAAAAATGTAACTTTTGCATATAAAAAACTTTTTCTTCTTCTTCCTTCTTCCTTCTTCCTTCTTCCTAGATATATAAAACTTTTCTAAAAATGAAACTAACCTAAAATGCACTAAATCAGAGAACATACATAGATAATTTTCTAAAAATGTAACTTTTGCATATATGAACATATATACACAGAGAACATATATACATATATACATTTTTCTAAAAATGCAAAAAACAAATCATCATATACATGAACAAAAAATCTGAAAAAAAAAGAGGACATATAATCATATATACACACATACATATAATCTGGAAAAAAATCATCATATATCTATAAAAAAACAGAGAGGAGAAGGCCGGCCGGACCGAACATGGCGGCGGCGTGGTCGGGGCAGGCCGGGGGCGCGGGGCGGCGTCGGGGCAGACCGGGGGCACGGGGCGGCGTCGAGGCAGGGCCACGGGGCGGCCGGCGTCGAGGCAGGGGCCACGGGGCGACGACGACGAGGCAGTGGGCACGAGGCGGCGCGTCGGGGCAGAGCAGGGGCGGCGCGTCGGGGCAGGGCAGGGGCGGCGCGTCGGGGCAGGGCAGGGGCGCGGGGCGATGGCGACGAGGAGCGGGCGGCGACAGCGAACACGGGCAGCCTGGCGGCGTCGATGAGCTCAGCGTCGTCGGGGGGCAAATGGTCGATGAAAACTGAAAAATTCCTAAGTCCTGCTTATATACACAGAGCATTGGTCCCGGTTCATGGCACAAACCGGGACGAATGCCACCCTTTGGTCCCGGTTCGTGCCACCAACTGGGACCAAAGGTCTCTTTTCAGCAGCCCAATGGGCGGGAAACAGGGACCTTTGGTCCCGGTTGGTGGCACGAACTAGGACCAAAGGGGGGGCATTGGTCCCGGTTTGTTCCACCAACCGGGACCAATGCCCCCCCTTTCGTCCCGGTTGGTGCTACCAACCGGGACCAAAGGCCTTGCGCTGGCGCGGTGCGGTGGGAAGTTTAGTCCCACCGCGCTAGTTGAGAGAGCTCGAGAGTGGTTTATAAGCGCTGCTGTGCCGACCCTCTCAAGCTCCTCTCAACTGCAGGCTTTCGGGCCTTCTCTGCTACTCTTTGCCCGTGGGCCTGCTGGGCCTCTGCGGGCCTGAATCCTGGCCCATGGATGGGTTTCTAGTCGTATTCAGGCCATGGTGGCCCAGTAGGTGGCATTTTGTTTATTTTTTTCTAGTTTTTTTGTTTTCTTTTTTGCTTTATTTATTTTATTTTGTTTCTACTTACAACAAAATACAAACTGTTTTTCAGTGATTCTTTTTGCTTTTAGGTAATAAAAATTATAAACTTGCTGTTAGTGCCATTAGTTTTCCAATTTGAATAGTTTAAATTTGAATTCTTTGAAATTTGTGTGAATCACTAGTTTGTGATTAACTTTACTATAAAAATAGATTTTGGAGTGATTCTTTTTCCTGCTATTTAATATTACTGTGTTTTATCATTATATTCAAAAATAGTTTTTGTTATTTTAGTTTCTAACAAAAAAATTGTTTATGATAATTCCTTTTTCTATTAAAGTTTCTAACAAAAAAAGTTCTTTATGAAAATTCTTTTTGCTTTTAGTGTTTTGAACAGAAAATACTTTGATAATTTTAGTTGCATAAATTTTAGTTGATTCCTTTTGCTATTAGAGTTTCATTAAAGTTTTCTAGTTCATTCTTTTTTCTATTAGAGTTTCATTAAAGTTTTCTAGTTCATTCTTTAAGTTTATTATTTTTGCTATTAGAGTTTCATAAAAGTTGAGAGGGTTACGGCAAAAACTGGATGCACTTCGTGTACAAAATGGACAATCTCTTTCGAAGTATCAGGGTTTCGGACAAAAACTCATCTGTTACAAAGGGATTTCATTTTTTTGAACTTATTTGAACTCCAGAATTTTTGTGTGCTCAAAATGAACCATTCAAAGCCATATCATCAATTTTCAACCCTTTCTGACTTCATCTGTCTTCACTTTTTCTTCACTTGTGTCCTTTGCTTATTGCGACGTAACCATGGATATTCTTCATCGCTTAACAGGGTGCTTGGGTCAGCCTTGACTTTGAAGGGAGGAATTTCATGAAACTTTTCATAATCTTCAGACATGTCTGTCTTACCCACCACTCCCACGATGTCTCTTTTCCCTGAAAGAACTATGCGGCGCTTTGGCTCATCGTATGATGTATTCGCTTCCTTATCTTTTCTTTTTCTCGGTTTGGTAGACATGTCCTTCACATAGAAAACCTGCGCCACATCATTGGCTAGGACGAATGGTTCGTCTGTGTACCTAAGATTGTTCAGATCCACTGTTGTCATTCCGTAATGTGGCTCTACATGTACCTCGCCTCCTGACAGATTGACCCATTTGAACTTAAACAAAGGGACCTTAAAATCATGTCCATAGTCAAGTTCCCATATGTCCACTATGTAACCATAATATGTGTCCTTTCCCCTCTTGGTTGCTGCATTAAAGCGGACACCGCTGTTTTGGTTGGTACTCTTTTGATCTTGGGCGATCGTGTAAAATGTATTCCCATTTATCTCGTATCCTTTGTAAGTTAATACAGTCGAAGATGGTCCCCTGGACAACGAATACAGCTCATCAGAAACAGTGTTGTCACCTCTGAGACGTGTTTCCAACCAACTGCCAAAAGTCCTGATGTGTTCACATGTAATCCAGTCGTCACACTGCTCCGGGTGTTTGGAGCGCAGAATGTTCTTGTGTTCATCGACATACGGGGTCACCAAGGTAGAGTTCTGTAGAACTATGTATTGTGCTTGAGACCAAGAATGCCCGTCCCTGCATATTATTGAGTCCCCTCCTAGCGTGCCTTTTCCAGTCAGTATCCCCTCATACCGCGATTGAGGGAGACCAATCTTCTTAAGGTCAGGAATGAAGTCAACACAAAACCCAATGACATCCTCTGTTTGATGGCCCATGGAGATGCTTCCTTCAGGCCTAGCGCGGTTACGGACATATTTCTTTAGGACTCCCATGAACCTCTCAAAGGGGAACATATTGTGTAGAAATACGGGGCCCAGAACGACAATCTAGTCGAGTAGATGAACTAGGACATGCGTCATGATATTGAAGAAGGATGGTGGGAACACCAGCTCGAAACTGACAAGACATTGCGCCACATCACTCCTTAGCCTTGGTATGATTTCTGGATCAATCACCTTCTGAGAGATTGCATTGAGGAATGCACATAGCTTCACAATGGCTAATCGAACATTTTCCGGTAGAAGCCCCCTCAACGCAACCGGAAGCAGTTGCGTCATAATCACGTGGCAGTCATGAGACTTTAGGTTCTGGAACTTTTTCTCTGCCATATTTATTATTCCCTTTATATTTGACGAGAAGCCAGACGGGACCTTCATACTGAGCAGGCATTCAAAGAAGATTTCCTTCTCTTCTTTGGTAAGAGCGTAGCTGGCAGGACCTTCATACTGCTTTGGAGGCATGCCGTCTTTTTCGTGCCAACGTTGCAGGTCCTCCCGTGCCTCCGGTGTATCTTTTGTCTTTCCATACACGCCTAAGAAGCCTAGCAGGTTCACGCAAAGGTTCTTTGTCACGTGCATCACATCGATTGAAGAGCGGACCTCTAGGTCTTTCCAGTAGGGTAGGTCCCAAAATATAGATTTCTTCTTCCACATGGGAGCGCGTCCCTCAGCGTCATTCGGAACAAATAGTCCGCCGGGACCCTTTCCAAAGATTACGTGTAAATCATTGACCATAGCAAGTACGTGATCACCGGTACGCATGGCGGGCTTCTTCCGGTGATCTGCCTCGCCTTTGAAATGCTTGCCTTTCTTTCGACATTGATGGTTGGTCGGAAGAAATCGACGATGCCCCAGGTACACATTCTTCCTGGATTTGTCTAGGTATATACTTTCGGTGTCAGCTAAACAGTGCGTGCATGCGTGGTATCCCTTGTTTGTCTGTCCTGAAAGGTTACTGAGAGCAGGCCAATCATTGATGGTTACAAACAGCAACGCATGCAGGTCAAATTCCTCCTGTCTGTGCTCATCCCACACACGTACACCGTTTCCATTCCACAGCTTTAAAAGTTCTTCAACTAATGGCCTTAGGTACACATCAATGTCGTTGCCGGGTTGCTTAGGGCCATGGATGAGTACTGGCATCATAATGAACTTCCGCTTCATGCACAACCAAGGAGGAAGGTTATAGATACATAGAGTCACGGGCCAGGTGCTGTGATTGCTGCTCTGCTCCCCGAAAGGATTAATGCCATCCGCGCTTAAACCAAACCATACGTTCCTTGGGTCACCTGCAAACTCAGCCCGGTACTTTCTCTCGATTTTTCTCCACTACGACCCGTCAGCGGGTGCTCTCAACTTCCCGTCTTTCTTACGGTCCTCTCTGTGCCATCGCATCAACTTGGCATGCTCTTTGTTTCTGAACAGATGTTTCAACCGTCGTATTATAGGAGCATACCACATCACCTTGGCAGGAACCCTCTTCCTGGGGGGCTCGCCGTCAACATCACCAGGGTCATCTCGTCTGATCTTATACCGCAATGCACCGCATACCGGGCATGCGTTCAAATCCTCGTACGCACCACGATACAGGATGCAGTCATTAGGGCATGCATGTATCTTCTGCACCTCTAATCCTAGAGGGCATACGACCTTCTTTGCTGCGTACGTACTGTCGGGCAATTCGTTATCCTTTGGAAGCTTCTTCTTTAATATTTTCAGTAGCTTCTCAAATCCTTTGTCAGGCACAGCATTCTCTGCCTTCCACTGCAGCAATTCCAGTACGGTACCGAGCTTTGTGTTGCCATCTTCGCAATTGGGGTACAACCCTTTTTGGTGATCCTCTAACATGCGATCGAATTTCAGCTTCTCCTTTTCACTTTCGCACTGTCTCCTTGCATCAACAATGACCCGGTGGAGATCATCATCGGGCACATCATCTGGTTCCTCTTGATCTTCAGCTTCCCCCGTTGCAGCATCACCGTATTCAGGGGGCACATAGTTGTCATCGTCCTCTTCTTCTTCGCTGTCTTCCATCATAACACCTATTTCTCCGTGCCTGGTCCAAACATTATAGTGTGGCATGAAACCCTTCTCAAGCAGGTGGGTGTGAAGGATTTTCCGGTCAGAGTAAGACTTTGTATTCCCACATATAGGGCATGGACAACACATAAAACCATTCTGCTTGTTTGCCTCAGCCACTTCGAGAAAATTATGCACGCCCTTAATGTACTCGGAGGTGCGTCTGTCATCGTACATCCATTGTCGGTTCATCTGCGTGCATTATATATAATTAAGTGTGTAAAAAACCATTACAAAACATCATGAATTGATAAGTGACCAAATTAATAGAAGTTCATCATCACATTAAAACCAAAGTACATACATTGTTCTCATTGAACAACATATAGCTCTCCAGAGCATCTAATTAAACCATACATTGAAACTATGTAAAACATTTCAATGCAACAACAAATGCGATCATAATCGCAACCAAGGTAACAATTGATCCAGCGGCATAATGATACCAAGCCTCGGTATGAATGACATATTTTCTATACTTCCTAATCTTGAAGCGCATTGCATCCATCTTGATCTTCTGATCATCGACGACATCCGCAACATGCAACTCCAATAT
Organism: Thinopyrum elongatum; assembly: GCA_011799875.1. Classification (NCBI taxonomy): domain Eukaryota; kingdom Viridiplantae; phylum Streptophyta; class Magnoliopsida; order Poales; family Poaceae; genus Thinopyrum; species Thinopyrum elongatum. The sequence goes on along the minus strand of CM022303.1, from coordinate 596,981,531 downwards.
CATCTTCTCCTCCTCAATTTTTTTCAATTTTTCCTTCAAGTAATTGTTTTCTTCTTCAACTAAATTTAACCTCTCGACAATAGGGTCGGTTGGAATTTCCGGTTCACATACCTCCTGTAACACCCCAAAAAATTTTTTCCGAATATTTGAAATCTTTCCTTTAAAAATAAAAGTTTTGAAAATCATTTTTGGTCATATCACCTTTCTTCAATTTGAAAACCTTTTCAAATTTTATTTGGGTTCTAATCTTCTTTATATATTCTGGTTGAAGAGTTTAATATTATGTGGATAATTACTTTGGGTTTTTTTCAAACAATTTATTTTAGCAAGAAAAGTTTCGGGGATAGTTAAATTTTTTTCAAAGGAAATAACCCTTTCACCTCCTTTTAGCCCTACTAAAATCCATCCAACAAATTTTCTTCCACTCCAAATTTATCCCTCAAGTCACTCACCTCATCTAGGACAGAATCCAACTCTTTCTCACCCCACAAAAATATCTTTCACCACCCAAATAAATTCCAAAGTTGGAATTCATATATTCCATCATTTCTATGGTTTACAAAGGAACCACCCACTACTAGGAAAAGGCTAATTAGTGGCGCACCTGTTTTGGCCATTAATGGCGCACTACAGGTGCGCCACTATCATCACGCCACTAGTAACAAATACTAATGGCGCACCCCTGGTGCGCCATTAGTATACAAGACAATAGTGGCGCACCTGGCAGTGCGCCATTAATATGTCAAACGGTGCGCCATTACTATCTGACTTAGTAAGGGCGCACCACATAGAAGTGCGCCATTACTAACAAATTTTTTTCAAAAAAAATTTCTGACTTAGTAATGGCGCACCACATAGAAGTGCGCCATTACTAACAATTTTTTTTCAAATTTTTTTTTTCAAATTTTTCTTTCGTTTTTTTCTTAATCTCGGGTCACTATGGCTTAATCTCGCGTCAATATGCTTAATCTCTAGTCAAATCGCACTAAGTGCTCAAACTTCATGAAAGGTCACCCATCCTCACACTACTCCAGCCCGAGCACGCTTAACTTCGCAGTTCTATCCAACCCCAGCACCACCTCACTTAACAAGCATTTGTTGATATATCTATCATATCAATCCTATTAAACCTTGTTGATGTCTAGGACTTTGTTCATGTTCATGAGTGTGATGAAATTTTGAAAAAATATTTCAAACTTCCCAGTCATATTACGTAACATATTTTGAAAAAAAATTCCAAAAAAAAATTTGAAACCAATTTTTTTTCTGTTACTAGTGGCGCACCTAGCAAATGGTGCGCCACTAATAAGTTTGAATTTTTTTTCTATTTTTCCCCCCTCTAGATCTTAAAAGCCCCGTATCTTTCGTTCTGTTAGGTTTTTGGGGATTCTGAAAATCTTCAACGGGGTTCCTCCCCGTTGAATTCGGATGTAACTTTTCGAATAGATGATTTTTCATATAAAAACTTTTTCATCGGAGTTTGTATGCAAAAGTTATGCCCATTTTACAAATTCTCGAGAGATTTTGCAAAAAAATCGAAAATTCATGTTTGTAAATTTTGCTAACAACTAGACCACATATCACATGGGAATCTTATTTTCTTTTATTTTTTTGACATTTCTATCATTTTCTTTTATTTTTTTTGAAACTGAAAAGGCGGTCCACGGGGGGGTGCATTTGGTGAATTTTTTGTAAGACTCAGAAAGTTAGTAATGGCGCACCACTTTTCCAATGCGCCATTAGTAACCCTGGTTACTAATGGCGCACCTGTTACGTGGTGCGCCATTACTAGTTTTGCAAAATATATATATATATATATAATTGTTAGTAGTGGCGCACCGTGGTTGTGGTGCGCCATTACTAGTTTGAACTAGTAATGGCGCACTGTACCCAGGTGCGCCATTACTAGTTTTGAAAAAAAAAGTAAAAAAAAATTTGTTAGTAGTGGCGCACATAGTTTGTGGTGAAACTAGTAATGGCGCACTGTGCCCTGGTGCGCCATGAATAGTTTTGGAGAAATAAAAAAAATTGCTAGTAATGGCGCACCTTGTGTCTGGTGCGCCATTAGTAATGAGAACACTAATGACGCACCTGTATCTGGTGCGCCACTACTATATAGCAGTGGCGCACCACATACATGGTGCGTCATTAATGTCCGTATTAGCTATAGCCCTTTTCCTAGTAGTCACCATTTCTACAAGGATGCCACCTCCACCAAAATTATCCCAGCAAATATATGGTACCCACAACCCATTTTTCCAAAAACATGGGGTGCCACAGTTCTAAAATTTCAAATTCCACTCAATTCAAATTTGGACCAGATTCAATATTTCTGATCCAAACATATTTTTAAATGCTCCAAAAATTCCCAAACTTTGTCAGGCCCTCTCATATGTATCAACACATCACCACAAAAATCCTCAAAAATCAAAAAAATCCCTAGCACTCTCTGCCATGGGATCATATGAGTGTATGTGCACTGTTCATAGCTGAATAAGATTTAGTTAACTGAATCTTCAGGGGACAGGGAGTGATCGATCCGTGCACTGCACTCCATCCATCCTCTTCTCCTTCACGCCTTCCCTCGCCTTAAATGTGCAGCCGCGGGCCTCCTCGTCAGCCCCTCGCCGTCAACAGGCCGGAGGCTGGCCGGTGCAACGGCCACCATGCTCGGCCACGGCAGGCCGAGCGGATCAGCTCGCGCCACCGGCCTCATTCACTGCACTGTACCCTGCTAACCTACTTCCCTCTCCACGCGTCGCTTTCCTCCGCAGCTCCGCGCACTGACCAAACCTCTGGACCCCATCCGGCAGTCGCCGGAGACGGGCACGTCCGCCGCACCCGTACACCGACCTCGCCGTGGATAAGGCACCCGAGCTCGAACTCGTCCGCGCTGACGCTTCAGGCAGCTTCCTCCACCCTCACTGACACTCACCGACCACGACCACCGCCCAAACCGACCTCGCCGACCATCATAACTCCGGCGTGATCCGAACCCCGCCGGACTGCCTCGGGATCGCCTATATAAAGGCCCCCGAGCCCCGTTCTTCTCACCCATCGCCTCCACCACCTCCCAATAGCCCCTACACCACTCGCCCGACCTCGAGGAGGTCTTCTTCTTCCCCTCCGATCACCGCTCCGCTGCCACTGTCACCGATCCGTTCATCGTCGTTACTCCACCTCAACTGCTCAAATCTTGCCAGTAGTCTTATATTCCACCAAATCATCGATTCCCCGCTTCAATTCCACTCCCCGAGCTCTCTCCGACGAGATCCCAACGCCACAGAACCACCGTCCGCCACCGTCGACCTCGCCGGCGTTCAGGTGCTTCCCGGCGACCACCACCACCTCCCTCCGACGCGGCACTCCTCCCTGGTCATGTTCCGACCATCGCCGCCTTCCAAGACCCCGGCGATCACCGCCGGCGAACGCCATCTCCTCTTTGTTTCCGCGCGCAGGTTCAAATATTTCAACCTGACGGGTGGACCCCACCTCGCGCTTTTTCTTTTCTTTTTTTCTGTCTAAAAACGAAGGCGTAATCTCGACTTTTACGCCTTTCGCGCTGAGAAGCGCATTTCGGCCCGAAGCGTTTTCTTTATAAACGCACAGGGACTGGCTTTTTACAGAAAAACCCCTGGTTTTGAAAGTTTAATAACTTTTAAACCACAACCCCGTTTGAGTTGAACTTTTTTTGAAATTCTTATTTTTCTCTCTAGTTTTTTTAGTATTTATTTAAAAATGTTTTGGGACAACTTTTTGTGCTGTTACCAAATTTTTTAATTTGAGTTGATTTTGAATTTTCAGAAAAAGAAGAGGGAAACTTTGCCGAGAATTTTGAAGGGTTTTCACCTGAATACTTTGGACAAGGCAAGCATTATTGAACTTGGGATATGATGATTGCATTTGCATTTGCATGTTGCATCGGTTGATATTGCACCATATGTGTAGTATGTCACTAGCACTTGCATGCATGGTCATCTCTCTTTTGCTCATAACTTGCACATCACTCAAGCAAAAGATTCTTCTGACATGGTAAAGTTGTGGAAATACGGGAGAGTGTCTCCTGCCTTGGACGTGCCGGTGGGCACGGGCCATTATGCTTGACACGGTGGTGTCCTGTAACTTAAGTGGAATATTCCGGTGATGTTAATTAACACCTCCTGAGTCGGCCTAGATCGAGTCTTGTTCCATTACACCTTGCTGGATACCGTGCTGCCACGGGTCCTTCTGCAAGGAAGGTGCGGCTGAGTAAGTTGTTAACCCATGTCCAGGTACACACCGTACAGAGGGCCACGATGAGGGTTTCCAAAGGCCTTGGACTAAATCCTGTCATCGGGTCAGGGGGCATGGGTGTTTCCGGTTGTGACTGAGAGGGGGGCACCCCTTGTAATCCGCGCGTATTAATAGTGATCCCATGCAGGACGTTGGTCTCTCCGTCTCAGAGTTTTCCTTGAACGATGCTTTGGGTGATTCCTGGCATCCGGAGACTTATTCTGGTGTGTGCTGGTCAGGTGTGTTTTCAACCCAAAGACCGTAATAGGAATTAGTCAGTGTCACGGTACTGACTAAAGAAACCCTTTACTTGTGGGTAAAGAGTACACCCTCTGCAGAGTTAAAACTGTTCGAATAGCCGTGTCCTCGGTCAAAGGGCGTAGCTGGGTGGGTCAAGTGTCGGTCCCGGTATCGGTCTCCGGAGGAAATAATTAAAATGTGTCTGACTCATTTTTGCAGTATAATTATTGATACCCTGTTGCTACCTTGATTATTTTATGCTTATTAAATATTATTATGACTATGCATAATATTAAGGACTAACCGTTTCTCTCATTTTATTTTCTTCCTGAGTGTCTCAGGGGCTGGCTAGACTACCCCGGGCACTCAACTATTATTTTCAAGACCTCTCGTGGCGTCTCTCGAGTTAATAGGCGGTTTATCTCGCCACTACTCTTGTGGACACCCGATTGGCACTTCTCTTCAAGTCCAACCGTGGCGTCACTTGATGCCCGATAGGCATTTCTTTTCAAGACCTCTCGTGGCGTCTCTCGAGTTAACAGGCGGTTTATCTCGCCACAACTCTTGTAGACACCCGACCGGCATTTCTCTTATTTTTTTTTCGAAATGTCACTTGGGCTGGCTAGACTACCCGTGGCATTCACTTGCTTTTATTTTCTTAAGAGACTAGTTATGGCTAACATGTTTTATTTGCTTCCGCATCATTTTATAATTATGTCATGACCAGGATTTTAGTCAGCATGAGCATGTGCATCCATTATATCTTTTGTTCATAATGTTTGCGAGTACATTCCAACGTACTCACTGGCTTGTCCCTGGCTATTTACTTGGCCAGACTTGGAAGAGGACGAGCTTGTGGAGAAGGATTGCGCTAGCGAGCCCGACGCATAGAGGAGTCCCAGTCAGTCAACATGTGAGATAGGAGACTACCACATGTATCATCCGCTGAGCTTCTACTACACCAATAAAATAGTCAAGCCTCACTCTGACGCTTGGCTTTACGTTATTGTATCAGAGATGTACCACCACCACACCACTGTCATATTCCGCCACTGCCATATATTTGGCGAGTTTGTAATAATTTTGTTGAGCCTTCAGACTCAACCCTGTGTAATATTATTTGTACTGGTTATCTGTATCAAGGAAGTCCACCAGTTGTGTTGATCTTGGTGCAGGTGTGACTAGGACCTTTTCTGAGATTTATTCCCAGAAAGGGGCCCGACACCTCCTAGACAAAAAAATCTATGTCACGTTGGTCGGCATAATTGTCATAAACAATAAATGAACCAAATAGTTATAAAATATAATATATACCACATCCGAATCATAGACAGGACGAGGGCCGACGGGGGCAGATACCAAAACCATCGCACTATATAATAACAAACAATAATAAAAGTAAGAAAATTAGACAAGTATCTATCTAAATCATACAAGTAAGAATTTTTTTCTTTTAGAAAGAAGATAAGAACAAGAGGCTCACCACGGTTATGCCGGCGACGAGATCGGCGCGGGCGATCGACGGCGGTGAAGACGGGGACGGGACGTGACGGACCGCTAAACCTAGACAAATCTTGAGGAAAATGGAGCTTGAAGGTCGAGCTTCGAGAGGAGAAAGCTTAACTAGTGTGGCTCGGGCATTTCATCAAACACCTCATGTGCATAGGAGGTGAGCTAGAGCACCACAAAGCTCTCCCCTCGCCGGCCAGAAAAAACAGAGCGGTGTGGAGTGCTCTGCTCGCCGGCAATGGGGTATATATAGCCACCTCATTGGTCCCGGTTCGTGCGTGGAACCGGGACTAAAGGCCCCCCTTCTGTCCCGGTTCAAGCCACGAACCGGGACCAATGGATGTGGGATAGGAGCGAGGCCCATTGGTCCCCGTTCGTGCCAGGAACCGGGACAAATGGGTCCAGACGAATCGGGACCAATGCCCACGAGGCCCCGGCCGGCCCCCTGGGCGCATGAACCGGGACGTATGCCCCCCATGGGTCCCGGTTCATGACTGAACCGGGACTAATGGGCTGGGCTGGCCCGAACCAAAGCCCTGTTTTCTACTAGTGGTACCCCGTTAAACCTGTATTTCTATGAACTATTTGATTACAAATGAATATTTATGATTGGCTGATTGGAGTACAAAAAATATTTTTTCCTTGATGTCCTTCCTTTGTCATTGGACTTGGCAAGCACACACAACTTCGTAGCATGCATGCTAAGAGTTTTACGCTGAAAACAATCAAAAATCGAAGTGAAGTACTCCTATGATTCCCGGGAGAAAAACCACATATGTTTTATGCTCACAACGATCAAAAATCGAAGAGAAGTCTCCTATGATTCCAGGGAGAAAAATTGCATGAGTTCTAAAAGCTACTTGATCCCCACTGAGTTATCTCTCTCTATGTGTTCTCAAGGGGGAGAGGAGGAATTTCATATATATCTATGTCTCATTTGAGGATGATGCTTGCACAGGCGATCCTATTGTTCCGGGGTTAAACCTACATTTTTCTAAGGCCTCAAACACCCATCTTAGACAAACCAGATACATGTTAAATGTGCTAGAAAGGAAATACATCTCGTAGGCTCCTATCCTACAGGCACTGGCTGTGGAAACCAGGATGGCGGCTTGCGGGAGCAGTGGGACAGAGGGGAACAACAACATATATCATCTAGAGAAGTACTCCGGCGAAGAGGGTGGGTATGGGTTCTCGACATCACCCACACGGTCATGAGTAATTGTGATGTGTAGTTTGTGTACCCACTTGTGTTTAGAGCACAAAGACACTTTCAGAATTTGGGTCTTAATAGGTCCTTATCATCTTATTGTTGAATTATAGATGGGCCTACGGCCCGTATATAAAATAATTTATAAAAATCTTAAAGTCCCATGTGACTTGCTCATGAGAAGCTGGTGGGAAGTTTAGTATCACCTCATGAGTGGAGGCAAGATCTTTTATAATGCTTTCTCTTCCATATGTTATTGGAACTTTATAAGAGGACTGGTATGCGAGTGCTCCTCCATCGATCGTGATTGTAACGCCCCGATGATAGCCACCAGTTCCTGGCCGTTACGGCCTGGCAGGATCTAGACTGGCCCTATAGACCAAAACTAGTCTTTTCTGCACACTTTGTCCTCACTAGTACCAAGCCTGCTTATCCCAAAGTGCTTGATTAAATAACCAGATATCACCGAAGTCATGCCTTGATACGTCTCCAATGTATCTATAATTTATAAAGTATATATTCTATATTTACATCATTTATTAATGGTTTTGGTGCACTTTATATTAATTTACTGGACTAACTTATTAATCTAGTGTCCGGTGCCAGTTCCTATTTTCTGCTTATTTTTTGTTTCGCAGGAAATCAATACTTAGGAAGGTCCAAATGCGATGCCAATTTTTGATGATTTTTTCTGGACTAAAGAGGACCCTGTAAGCTTCGGGAAACATCAAGACGAGCCCGAAGGGCCCCCATATGGATAGGTGGCGCGGCCAGGGGGTAGGTCATGCCCATTATCCATGTGGGCCTCTTGATCAACCTTTTGACACAATTCCAACGCCACAAATTCCTATAAATACCGGAACCCTTCGTCGTGTCCTTAGAAAAAAAAAATTGCTGCCGCAAGTTCCTGTTTCACGACGATCTCATCTGGAGGCCTTTTCCGGCACTCTGCAGAAGGGGGAACCCATCCATGGAGGCCTCTTCATCAACCTTGTTCCCTCCATGGTGATGTATGAGTAGTTCATCCTCTGGGCTGAGGATTTGTACCAGTAGGTATGTGTTTGATCTCTCTCTCCCATGTTCCTGATGGATTCCGATCTTGATTGTATCATGAGCTTTATTAATAAAGTTGGAGCTTATGATGTTCATATCCCACTATTCTTTTTGTGGTGATTTGAGTCTTACTATTTGAAATTTCTTTATATTGGATTGAATACTTTGGATTTGAGATTGCATGAAGCATGTCTAGTAATTAACTTGCGGCTACCCGTGGTGACATTGGGGTACTCTAAGCATAAAGGTTGAACGATAGTACCATATGGTGTTTGTTGGGAAACGTTACATGGAAAACAAAAAAATTCTACGCACACGCAAGATCTATCAAGGAGATGCATAGCAACGAGAGGGGAGAGTGTGTCTACGTAGCCTCATAGATCATAAGCGGAAGCATTTGACAACGTGGTTGATGTAGTCGAACTTCTTCGCGTTCCAACCGATCGAGCACCGAACATACGGCACCTCCGCGTTCAGCACACGTTCAGCTCGATGACGTCCTCTGCCTTCTTGATCCAGCAAGACGGCGAGGTAGTGGATGAGTTCCGGCAGCACGACGGCATGGTGATGGTGATGGTGAAGCTATCTCCGCAGGGCTTCGCCTAAGCACTACGAAAATATGACCGGGGGTGTAAACGGTGGAGGGGGGCGCCGCACACGGCTAAGACAATGTTGTGTTGTGCTAGGTGCCCCCCTCCCACATATATATAGGTGGGGGGAGGAGGGAGCAGCTAGGAGGGCGCCCCAAGTAGGCCGAATCCTACTTGGGGTCCTCCCCCAAGTGCCCCCCCCTTCCTTATTTGGAGTGCAGGAGGAAGGAGGAGGTGGCACCCCCCCCCCTCCTTTCTCTCTCGAGGAGGGAAAGGCAGGAGGGGCCACCTCTCCCCTTTCCTTCCCCATAGGGCCGGCCAGCCAAGGGAGGGGCGCGCCAGCCCCCTTGTGCGCTGGTCTGTCCCCTCCTTTGGCCCATAAGGCCCATAGCTTCCCGGGGGGTGCCCGGAACCCCTTCGAGTGACCCGATTTCTTCCCGGTACGTCCCGAAACACTTCCGGTGTCCAAATATCATTGTCCTATATATCAATCTTTACCTCTCGACCATTTCGAGACTCCTCGTCATGTCTGTGATCTCATCCGGGACTCCGAACAACATTCAGTCACCAAAACATATAACTCATATAACACTATATCGTCAACGAATGTTAAGTGTGCGGACCCTACGGGTTCGAGAACTATGTAGACATGACCGAGACACCTCTCCGGTCAATAACCAATAGCGGAACCTGGATGCCCATATTGGCTTCTACATATTCTATGAAGATATTTATCGGTCGAACCGTTATGACAACATACGTAATTCCCTTTGTCCATCCGTATGTTACTTGCTCGAGATTCGATTGTCGATATCTTCATACCTAGTTCAATCTCGTTACCGGCAAGTCTCTTTACTCGTTCTGTAATACATCATTCTATAACTAGCTCATTAGTCACTTTGCTTGCAAGGCTTCTTATGATGTGTATTACCGAGAGGGCCCAGAGATACCTCTCCGATACTCAGAGTGACAAATTCTAATCCCGATCTATGCCAACTCAACAAACACCTTTGGAGATACCTGTAGAGCATCTTTATGATCACCCAGTTACGTTGTGATGTTTGATAGCACACAAGGTATTTCTTCGGTATCAGGGACTTGCATAATCTCATAGTCGAAGGGATATGTATTTGACATGAAGAAAGCAATAGCAATAAACTGAACGATCATTATGCTAAGCTAACGGATAGGTCTTGTCCATCAAATCATTCTCCTAATGATGTGATCCCGTTATCAAATGACAACACATGTCTATGGTTAGGAAACCTTAACCATCTTTGATCAACGAGCTAGTCTAGTAGAGGCTTACTAGGGACACGGTATTTGTTTATGTATTCACACATGTATTTAAGTTTCCGATCAATACAATTCTAGCATGAATAATAAACCTTTATCATGAATAAGGAAATATAAAATAACAACTTTATTATTGCCTGTAGGGCATATTTCCTTCAGTATTTTCATAGTACGATCTCTAGGGCTATCCATGACACTTTGTGGGTGGCTTGATAGATTGATTGGAAACACAACTTTGTGGTGGTTTGCTACCTACACGATTTCATCCTACTTTCTCCGATATGGAAACTTTGGAGTGATTCTTTGTTGCACTTTGAGGGATTATCATGATATTCAATTATGTTAATAATCTTGAGAGTTGGCACTAGCAAAAGTATGAACACTTGGCCTTGTTTCTGAGCATTGAGACATTGTTTTATTCACTTTTGTTACGTGCTACCTTACTGCTTTTATATATTAAGATTACAAAACCCTATTGATTACATCCATATTACACTTGTATCACCATCTCTTCGCCGAACTAGTGCACCTATACAACTGACAATTGTATTGGGTGTGTTAGGGACACAAGAGATTACTTTTATTTAATTGCAGGTTGTTTGAGAGAGAACCACCTTGATCCTACATATCTCGTGGATTGATAAAACTTAGGTCATCCACTTGAGGGGAATTTGTTGTTTTCCTACAAAACTTTTCGCTTGGAGGCCCAACAAAGTCTACAAGAATAAAGCTACGTAGTAGACATCATGCCTCCCTCACCGTTTGCTCTCGCAAGTTTGTTTCATGTAAGCCAACGAGTTTTCCTCATGTCCTCCTAGTCACCCAACAAAAGTTCCTGATAATCTAGGACCGAAAATTTGAAAATTTCCATCCATAAACTGAAAGCACTTGGATAACTAATTTGATACGAATTTTCTTTGCTCCGCTGGAAGTACATTTTTCAATACAGTCTTAAAGCTTTTTGAGATCCTTATCTTTGGTCGGCTGAAACTTACCAACATCCATTCTTCCCTCTAGCACTAGTACACCAAGATATTTATCCTTAAAACCATGTGCAATACTTTTTAGTATAACCATAGTGGAAATTTGATTCTCCAAATCGCACTTCTTCCCAAACATGATCGATCAGTTATAAGGACTCAAAAATTGACCAGTCCCTACCTTAGACACCGCCAGAATATTTTAGTGGTCAACGATTAATCAATAGACCCTTAAAGAATAGAATACTATCATGGATGAACAAAAAATGAGAAATACCTGGAGCACGTTTGTTCAACTGAAATCCTCAAGGGACCCCTTTTTCACAAGCATCATTTAGCAATAAGGAAAGTGCCTCATCCACAAACATAAACAAGTATATATGCATACAAAGGATCCCCTTGCCTAAGACTACAACAGGGATAAAAACTCCAACAATTTCCCGGTAAGGCGCACCGAAAATTTCATCGACCTCACACAAATCATAATCCAGACAGATGCAAAACCAGGAGCCCCAAGCATACTTCTCAAAAAGTGCCAATCCACAGGATCATAAGGTTTTGCATGATTCAATTTGTAAGAACAGAACCCCCCCCCCCCCCCCCCCCCCCCCCACTATCTTTTAACTTACTCAATGAGTTCATACATTCAAAAGAAAATAAGACATTCTCATAAATTAATACGTTAGGAATGAACGCGCTACGGTTATAGAATATCCTACCATTCAGGATCGGCCTCAGCCTGTAAATAAGAAACTTTGAAATAATGTTGTAAATAACATGGATTAAACAAATAGGCTGGAAAACTTTGATTGACTACGGATTCTTTACAGAATGAGAACAATAGTTGTATCATTAGTCACATATGTCGTATGTTCAGAAATAAAAATTATTGGACAGCACGAACAATATCCTCTTTGATTAAACCCTAATTCCGCTGAAACAATCTTGCGGGGAAACCATCAATTGTAACATGTCCTCATCTGTACCAACAGTAATTAATCCAATTATTGTACTTTATGCCGGCTTTACACTACCACCTCTATATCTACAATTCTACGTACACCATGTTCTTTGTGCCTTCTTTATTTATAAAAGTGCTCTACCTTTCATCCTGGAAGCGCTATCTACTACTACATGTTGTGTTGTGAATTCAAATTTGATGATGTGATTCAAGATGGCATTGTCATATATATATAGTATGTTACCAAGAGAGTGGTTTAATTAGATGCAAATAAGAATACTAATTTATCTCTTTTAGCGAGCTCATGGACTTGATCTGGGAATGGGAAGAATCGGGACAAGCAAAGGCACAAAAAGGTCTGTGGCAAGGAGAATCAAACAATATTCTATGACTTGGAGGCTGCCGCTATGTGGTTGTTATTTCCGTTGCCCACAAAATGCAAAAATATTGAGCACACCGCCGCCATCTTGTACTCCTGGTAAGAAAGCTTGTAGATGCTACTACTCACATCACATGAAGAGCGCTCCGCCACCCATTGTGCGCTCCGCTTCCTAAGTTCCCTGTCATTGTTAATGGGGAAAGGTAGGGTGAGAGATGGGGAAAGGTAGAACCATTTTCTCTAAAAAAGGTAGAACCATAGTTTAATGAATAGATTTTTACTTGAAATATATCGTGAACAATAGGATTCAGTTGGAAGTCTCTCAAATAGAATTTAGTAGAAAGTTGTAATTTAATGGAAAGTTCCTCAATTTTCTGAAAGTCGGATTTTCCCGTTGGAAGTGTCTGGTTACCAGTTGAATTGCATGTTACATTTTTTTTACTCTGACGTCAACACCACTAGAACATGAGTGTTTATAGCAACCACTGAATAAAATTTCGTGAAATTGGCATGCAAGAATTCAGAAAATGAAGTTACCATAGCGCAAGAAGGCTATTCGAAGTACTGCTCTGGGTGACTGAACATTGATTAGAACACCAGCGGCATATGAAGGATTATATGCACTGGCAGTTACATTGTTTTTTGTAAAGAAAATACGAAGCTAAGTTGATCATTCAAATTTTTACTCGCTCTTTCAAAATGTGTAGATATATTAGTTTTTAATAATTGCCCTAAAGTATTTTCATAGACAATATGGAAGAAAATAGGGAACATTTGCCTTAAGGGGTCTGTGATTTGTAAATGAAATGAAGAATAAAAGTCTTGGTCTCTCAGGAATTGTCCATGTGATCTATTGTGTACTTAGATACAGAGATAAGGAGAGATAAACTATATTTCTTATTTGAAATGTTAGTTTTAACATAATTTTATGTCTTGCACATCGGCCGTCGGATAAATGCATCTTCACTTGCTTTAGGGATGGACATGCAAAATGATAATCATGTCTTGAATCTTGTACATTCTCTACACAAAATTTTACGGTCCCGGTATCCTAGTTTTATACTCACTACTTGTACATGTTTTTATCAAAATATTATTCATTTCATCTTTATTTATAGCTAGCACCCTCATCCGGTGGGCTTGCATAGCACGTTAGGCACCGGAGGATCCATACCACAACAAGATATTGTTGGTTTCTCGGGTTCAACCCCGTCATAAGCAACTACACACATACGCAGATCATGCTGAATGGTCATGCATTTTTTTCCCTTTCTTGACCAAATAGTTAGTTTGGCATGGTAGGTTTGGGGAATTTCAAATATACACCTGAAATCATTTTGGCGTGAAGCTCGAAGACCAGATGTAGGCATCGTCATATAACCTTTCCTTATCCCCATCGTCAAATATCATAAGATGAGCAAAACTCTAATGCACACTTGTAGGTCTGCTTGATAGGGTAAGAACCAATATCATAAGATGAGCAGAATTCTACAACAAAAATATTATTTAAATTCTTTTAAGAGGTCGCATCATCCCTCTGGCATGGCATAATATGTGACATCAAACGAATTCAACATTGTATAGCACTATTTAAGCGAATGCACCTTAACTACTTGATACATATACGCCATTGGTAGGTACCCTAAGGTCCGGACCGGGCTAAAGGTTGAGCATTCACACCTTGTATCTTACGCCAAGAACTAAGAGCACTACAGGAGTAGGGCATTACCTCCACCTAAGAGGGTCCGAACCTGTGTAATTCCTCCTTTCGCGTACTCCCGTCTACATTGCTCGATAGATACAATTGACTCTACTTTCGTACCCCCATAGATTGTCACGATTATATCCAAGAAAAAATTGATTTTTTTTAATGTTAATCAAGCATTTGAAAGTGTAATGGAGTATATATAAAATGTTAAATGTGTATAGAAAAAATATTTGTCATGTATACAAAAAATATACACAAAAATACGATGTGTATGAAAAAATGTTCATCATGTACTTAAAATATGTTAAACGTGTATAAATAATATTCTAGGTGTACATGAAAAATATACATTGTGTGTAGAAAAACGTTTATTGACATTAAAATATATTCGACGTATTAAAAAATGTTGGCAATGTATTAAAAGAATGTTGATCTTGTATTTGAAAAATGTTAAATGTCTATATAAAAATATAGGTATATAAAAAATGTACAATGTGTGTAGAAAAACAATAGACATAAAGAAAGTTAGTTTTCAAAAAAAAATCATGTATTTTGAAAATGTGAAGCGTATATATAATATATGTTTATGATGTATACAAAAATTGTAGAATGTATACCAAAAAAATTTGTCATGTGTTGTGAAAAAAACAAATAATGAAAAACACCAAGGGAACAAAGAAAAACGAAAAACCTAATAAAAACCAAAAAATAAAAACAAAGAAAAGCAAAAAGGGAAATGAAAACCTAAGAAAACCAATGAAAAGGTGAAAACCAAGAAAGAAACAAAGAAAAAATGATGAAAATTAAGAAAGAAACAAAAGAAAACCAAAGAGAAACAAAGAAAAAAGAGGGTAAAGAAAAAACAAGTAAAAACCTGGAATAAACTGAAGCAAAGGGTGAAAAAACTAAGAAAACTAAAAAACTATAGAAACCCTTGAAGAAGGAAAAAACCAAAAGAAAAAACGCAAAGAAATGAAAAATAAAAAGAAACAGAGCAAATCGCACATATGCTACTAGCGAGCGAGCGGGCATGCCCGAATGATCGATCGAGCGCTAGGAAACAGACTGCCCCAGTACTATACAGAACAAGAAAACCCTTCAGGCAAGATAGAAACTAGTCTCGCTATAAGCGATATACAACTCTTTGCCTGCCAACCAGGCATCTATCTATCTGCCATGTTTTTTCCCTCAAAAGAAAACATGGCCGAACATGCCAATTCTTGGCCCGCAAGCCAGCTAGGTAGTTTCTTTTCCCGGTGAGGCCTTGGCCTATCATATCTTCAGCCCAACGTGGCCCGCTTCATCCTGCAGTTGATCGGGGTGTTTCCTAAACGGCACCCATGGCACCCGTTCCTTCGTTATTTTCAAAGCGGCACACACCCCCTTGTCACGTCGGGCCAGCCCATTTTCACATTTTTTCTATTTTCTAAACTGCAAAAAAAAGTGCCCGAGCTGGGATTCATATCAGCGACGCGCGAGTTAAGCAATCAACGTGATAATCACCGACCACCTCACAAAGTGTGATGACATACATGTTTTTGGGTCATTTTTTCATTCTTCCTTCCCTTTTTCTTTTCTTATATTTTTTGTTTCTTTTCTTTTTTAACTTCTTTATTATTTATTTTTTATCAGTCCTTTTTTCTTTATTTTTTCAAATTTGCAAACTTTTTCTTCAAGTAGATGAACTTTTTCCAAAATCGATGAATTGTTTTCAAGCTCGTGACCATTTTTTCAAATTGATGAACTTTTTTCAAATTCAAAGACTTTTTTTTCAAAATCATCGAGTTTTTACTGATTTGAGATTTTTTTTTTCAAAATAGATGAACTTTTCTCCCAATTCGATGAACTTTTTTTTTCAAAATTGATAAACTTTTTTCAAATTTTGTTAACTTTCTTAAATCGATGAATTTTTTTAAAGTCGATATTTTTCAAATTTATGATTTATTTGAAAATTTATTATTTTTTTTCAAATTTGATGATTTTATTTTCAAAATTGATGAATTTTTTCAAATTTGGGTACTTATAAAAGAATCAAACATTTTTTATTTATGCTTTTTTGAAAATTTTCAAAAAAAACGAAATTAAAAAAATGATTTTTTTGAAAAATCAATGGTTGACCGGTTAACTGGTGAACTGTTGACCGATGAAATAAAAATAAAAAAATAGAAAACTGGTGCGTGGCGAGCCGCGGAGTGAGGACCGAACTCAGCTGGGCCGCGGTCGGCTTGGAGGCACGTGTGAGCGCCAGCGCACATTCCTGGCGCTGAAGGCACCCTGTAATAGCACTTGTTAATCGGATACTGTAGGGTCGCTATCATAAAGTCATTGTCTCTTGATAATCATGATAATCATGCATGAGAGAGGGGTTGTGTGCTTAGATGCACATGAAGAGAGATAAAGTATTGTATTATATAGGTGTTCAGATTTTGTAAAAAAACATGTTATGCACATCATCGTAGCATAAAGTTTCTAAACTTTGCTTCGGTACATGCTCTCCCCCCCTAGAAATGTTTACCGATTTCAATGACAATTAAATGTGGAAATTAGAAGATACCCCTTCAATAAAGAAAAGGATAATATAGTCTTTTATATTGAAATCAATCTATTAATATGTTTGATCCTCAAATTAATTAATATGGCGCTAGCCTTTTTAAGTTAATTTAAGATTCGTGCAAACTTTCAAGGCGGTGTACCGAAGCAAAACTCAAAGTTTCTTCACTTGCTTTCGTGTGGTGTAATCTACGTACAATACAGAGGTAACACACCACATGACACATGTGGTAAACAATTCAAACAATTGAAAAAATAACACATGTGTAACACCATGTGCCTACTCATGACCTCAACGTTTGCATTCGCTAGCTATACTACAAAAACCGAATATTGTCCCATCCACCTACTAGTATTTAATTCTAGTACTTACAAAATTTATTACTCACCTCACCTTTATTTATATAATGGTTATGCTCTCGTTGTGAGACTATCTTTTTTTTTTTTTGAGGAACCGGCAGGAGCACTGCCTTTTTCTTATAGAAAAGATGGCGAAAGGGCGCAATTTACAGAGGGGCGAGCGTTTTTTGGGAACGTCGCAGAAACCCCAAAAAGACCAACCTAGAAACTAGATTAACCAATGCCTGCGGTTGGCAGGCTGCCAGCAAATGCCAGGTCGCGCTGCTTGATTGCGTCTAGGGGTAGAGCCGCCACCTCGCGATGCGTCAGCCTTTGACCAGTGAACACCCGCCTATTTCGCTCCTTCCATATGGACCATATCATGTAGATGATTCTTCCACTGCGCCTCTTGTGCACTTGATTGGACTGTGAATTGAGAGTCTTGTCCCACCAGTCTGACACGTTTCCTGGCTCCGGGAGGAAGCCCGAGATTGGAACGCCTTCGTTAGTCCAAGTGTTCACCTGGTTCCAGACCGCGACCGTGAAGGGGCAGTCTTTGCAGAGGTGAGTTGCTGTTTCAGGCTGCTGAAGACAAAGCAGGCATCTGGGCTCGTGAGGCCATCCCCTCACAGCCAGCATATCCGCAGTGAGGATTCTTCCGTGTAGAGCTAGCCAAGCAAAGAACTTGCACTTGGGCTCAGCGTTTGCGGACCAGACCTTGGTCGTGTCGAAACGTGAGTAGGAGCCAAGGAACTGCGCGCCGTAGGCAGAGGCGGCCGAGTATGTCCCCGAGGTGGTTAAGTTCCAGTGAATGGTGTCCTCTTGGTTAGGGAGGAGGGTGATTTGACTAATGTGATTCGAGAGAGACACAAATTCACCCAGCTGCTGAATGGTCTGCAGTCTGGCCACCGCCCTGATCCAGTTCTCGTTCATGAGCTCGTTGTGCACCGATCTGTTCTTTCTTGAGGTAATCTTGTAGAGCTCCGGAGCTAGAAGCTTGAGCGGACCGTCACCGGTCCAGTTGTGACTATCTGAGTACATAGCATGCATGTACGTCTTTGGAGGACTCATGCCAAGGAAGAACATTTGTTGGGTCCTTGTGCTCAATCCATTGTAAGCAAAAACTATAGACAATTTGCGCTAGATGCAGTTTATGCTAGCTTCAGACAAATGGTTCCAAAGTTGCAGAATATGTCAATTGAACAGTTTAACGCATTAAGTCAGATAGCAATCGACAAATGAAAACTGAACCACGCATCGGAAGACACCGGATTAAGACAGGGGACTGAAATTTGATTCCGTACACAAAATTAATTTTGGTTGCAGTCTTCAAGCTGGTGATTTCACGGCTAGGAATCTTCTTATATACCAAACCAAGATCTACAAATCATAGGAATAAATCAAAAAGCAAATAGAAATGGAAGAATGCATACCTAAAGCCTCCCCGAGCACACCTCACAGCAAGCAGAGAAAACCCTAATCAGTGAGACCACCTCGAAATCCCTGCAAAATAGGAGTAAATGGCAAAAAACCATCACAATTGGGGACCCTAATTCACAAAACCATCACCATTCGTTTTTTTTTTTCAAAAAACCATCAACATTGGGGTGACAGTTTTCAAAAAACACTGATCTGTCACTAAACACATGTTGACATCATTTCTGATGGATGGGACCCACTGTAAGTGCTGATGTGGCAAAAAAACTTGTCACCGTTCACCTGTCTGTTAAACTAGATGAAGGGGCCACCCGTCAGCGTCTCACATCATGGACGCTGCTACCGGTGGAGGAGGGCAGGCTGAGGTCAATGGCGAGCAGGGGTCCTCCAGCTCCGGCGACGCCCAAAACCAGGCTACGACGCCGGCTGCCGCTGGATCTGGCGCACAGGAGCCGCATAGGGCTAACCTGCCGCCGGTGTGGGACGCCGCCACCTCCCCGTTTCCTGCTACTGGCGTGGCCATCTGCGCCGCCGCCTTCTGCGCATTGTACAGATCCGGCGTCCGCCGAGGGTCACGCGCACGGGCTGGCTCCGATGCCCGCGGTCCAGATCTGGCGTCCGTCGTCAGGGTCCTGCGCACGGGCTGGCTACGATCCGGAAGGATCTCGCGTCGGACCGCCGGTCGCCGCCGGCGAGGGAAGCCGTCGCCGCCCCGCCGTTCTTGGGGACTCGAGCAGCAGCGGCGGCCACACACGGGCGCGAGCAGCACCGGCCGCGCACGGGCCCGCGAGGAGCAGCAACGGCCGCGCACTGGCGCACGCCTCCATGGCCGCGCACGGGCACGCGAGCAGCAGCAACGGCGGCCACGCACGGGCGCGAGCAGCGGGAGCCGCCACGGCCGCGCACGGGCCTGCGAGCAGCACCGGCCGCGCATGCCGTCTCCCCAGAGCACGGGCGCGTCACAACGGGGACAGCCGACGCGATGGCCATGGCCCTGCTCCGCCTCCGGTGCGTGCCGGGGCTCCCGAGGGCGCCGAGAGCACGACCGAGCTCTCCCCGAGGGAGCCGCCCGTCTCCAGCGCCTCTTCCCCTCCTCCACCTCTGTTAGGAGCCCACTGTAAGCTGCACCTGTACATGGGCCTACCTCCTTCGACCAGCACATGGGCTGGGCCTGAGTGTGCGTCATCGCGAGCGAGGCTGGCTACAAGTACCCGCACAAGAGGCAGCGAGGAAACTATCCTGGCTGGGATCACGGACCGGCACGGCGGCTCCTTCTTCTCCCGCACAAGAGGCAGCGAGGAAACTATCCTGGCTGGGATCACGGACCGGCACGGCGGCTCCTTCTTCTCCCACCTTTGGCTCTCTTCTCAATCCCTATTTCCTGCTGCAACTTGTATCCCCAGATTAGCTACCTCTTGTAATCGGCTACTGTGATTGAGTAGTAAGAGTTGGTTCCTAACATCTGGTATTCAGAGCCAGGCCACCATCTTTTCACCCCTAATTTTTTCCCCAATCATCACCTTCAACCTGTTTGATCAAATGTCTAGCCACCACAGTTCCTCGGATCAGGTTCTCAGTATGGTGGTGGAGCAAGCAATTTACCCAATCACCGTTGATGTGATGTATTCCATCTTCGCCCCCTTTGGTGTGGAGCAGTTGGTGGTGTATCCTCCAACAAAATCAGATGAGGGAGAGCCCTGTGTAGCAGCTGATGTCCGATTCAGTTCGGCTCACGCGGCGGCGCACGCAATGGCATACTGGGACGGCTGCTACATCTACTACGATTGCTGCCGCCTACAGATGTGGAATGCGGCGTGGAATGCGACGGCGGACATACGGATAGCCCCGACCTCACCTCCTGCAACAGCACGCACGGCAGCACCGGATCCACCATCGTCGTCCCCCTTGCAGGAGACAACTACCGAGGAGTGGGCGCCCGTCCCCAACGTCTCCTGCCCCGCCACCAAGGCTCAGGAGGTCCTCGAGCTCATCCCCGACACGTCCCATGCCTGCCTCTCGGGGGCGCCCGTCACCTGTTTGACGGATGGCTCGCGCCAAGTCACCACCACCATGGTCTACCCCGACCCCGCTGTCGACCTCAACGACAAGGAGCTCGGGCAGCTCACACCCGCGCGGGCAACACTCTCCATCAGCGTCGGCACCTCTTCGGTCGTTCCTTCCATTGTGGCCACCACCAATGTCGACCCCAAGGCCGGCTTGCAGGAGATAGATGCCCTCTCTGGCAACACCTCCAGCCCGGTGACGAGCGAGGAGAACCATGGCGTCGTCTCTATCATCTCCAGGGACAGTGCTGCTCCAACGCTCACCTCATGTTTGACGCAATGCTCAAGTAGCAACGCCACTCCTGTGATGTTTGTACTCCACCCAGTTGTGACATTCTCATGGCTGGTGCTACGACCAAAGCCATGGCCATCGTTTTGGAGGGATCGTGCAGAGGGAACTGAGTACAATGATGATTCAGACTTCTCTGTGCGTTTGTTTCGGAGCATGAAGAACCCAGGTACTTTGAGCACAGAACTATCGAGCAAAAATGGTCTTCAGTTAATGCGGCTCAGGCAGAGTCCAATAGACGAGCCTCTCAGTTGTCTTGAAGATGAACAAATGTGGTCTCGGTATTCGCAGGATCGTGCAACACATAATGCAAAGGTACAGAGCACAAGGAGTCAATTACATAAAATAATGCAGTGTTGGCCATTTGATATTTCTGTAGGTTTCAATGCGACAGAGCTAGAAGGAATTTTTCACCATGGAACAGTTGCTATACATGCTGGCTGTCTATTTTCTTCGGCGTCTCAACAGGAGCAAAGAAACTATCTGGATTGGGCAAAATCTGATGCTACACAATTAAGTCAAGAGCATTACATCCAGGCAGTGGCACCGGGAACATTTTCTCTTGGATCCTTTTCTATACATGCATGCCATATGGTCTATATGAGTTTTAACCACAGTGCATGGGTGGGCTCAGAAGCAATACACTGGGAGCAAGTAAGCTACAAGGACCTGCAGTTTTTCCCATCTTGTTTAGTGCAGACACTAGAAGGTGCTGAACATTTTATCCATTGTGGGACTGCCTATGGATTATATTTGGAGATGCTTGCACTAGTAAGTAAGATGTGGAAATCAAACCATTGTTGGGTATCTCTCTTGTGCCTCGTACAGTCGTACCACTTGTTCCTTGGTATTCTGGGTAGTACTACTAGCAATACCTTTCATGTGCACATCAACTGTTGGGTTGAGCAACAAAATGGAAGGACCTCTAGACTGATTGTAGCTGCTGAACTAACACTTCGCCCATTACATATGAGGATGCTAATGGTCGTGGAAAAATTCAGGAAGCTCATAAGTACAGTTACAACAGAGAATTATAGTTCAGGTGGTTCTGTTATGTATCCAGGCAGTGTTCATGGGAGGAGAGTGCAGTATACTATAGTGAAGAGCAAGAAATTCACTAGCAACATTTTTCTATGCCTGGGCATTCACTTGGTGGGAAACATAACTATTCTAATTCAATTGGATCCATTTTTCACCCAATCAGGGGAGCCATTGCCATTGCCGCAACCCGAACCTCCAGGGTCAACTTTTGTTCCAACCAATTTTGCTATAGAGTTCAGGAGCAACTTGAGAACTAATTCTGAATCTCTGCATATCACTGGTGTTCTTTCGAAAATGACTCAGTTTTGGGGTGCTACTCATGATATCAGTACGTCTAGATTTGGGATCCATATGGTGGGAACTTTGTTGATTATGATTGACCTAGGGCAGTGTACTAACCCATGCTTATTTGGCAAATGGTTTGTCGAGTCTGGGAGCAGTAAAAATAGCAAGGTTGTTTGGCAAGCATCTATGAAGTATTTCTGGAAAGAGCTTGTTATTGGAGCCCTGATTATGCCATCTCTATTTGGTCTCATGAGTAACTTGTGCTCAGCAGAAGGTGTCATATTCAGCTCATGTGATTCTTTTAATTCTTTGAGAAATGGTGATCAGCTAAACAGTCGGGAGAGTACCACAGCAACCTATACTTTGACATTAACCACTTCTATTCAGTTCATGTTCTCTATGAGAATTGAGCACTCCGGGCCCCTGTGTGATAATGTGCACTCATCTAGTGACCAAGGTGCAGGAAATAGTACTAACAAGAGAAAAGTTCTGCTGGCTGTTGTGACGACCCTGGCTTAATCGTGCACTAATCATACACGCAAATGCGCACGATCAAGCCTAAGGACTCACTTGAAGATATCACAACACA
This sequence comes from Thinopyrum elongatum, assembly GCA_011799875.1. Classification (NCBI taxonomy): domain Eukaryota; kingdom Viridiplantae; phylum Streptophyta; class Magnoliopsida; order Poales; family Poaceae; genus Thinopyrum; species Thinopyrum elongatum. Next base: position 596,958,740 of record CM022303.1, on the reverse strand, counting down.
ACTCTAAAACATAAAATAAGTCATACAAGCTTAATATTACAAGCCAGGGCCTCGAGGGCTCGAATACAAGCTCGATGGCATACAAGCGTCAGCGGAAGCATTAGATATCTGAGTACAGATATATTACAGAGAGAGATAAGCCTTCACAGAGGCGGGGTAAAAATAAAAACTACGATCGAAAGGCGTAGGCCTCCTGCCCTGGACCCTCCGATCCTACTCCTGGTCGTCGAACGGCTCCTCGTAGTAGTAGTACTCGCCAGGCGGATAGTAGTACTGGTCGTCGGCTGGGGCTTCTGGCTCAGGGGCTCCGTCGTCTGGTGGCATCAAATGGAAAATGGGGGAAAAAGAAAATAAAGCAAACGTGAGTACTCATCCGAAGTACTCAGCAAGCAAGGATCTACACTACATATGCATCATTGTCAAAGGAATGGCTGTATATGTGGACTGGGCTGCAGAAATGCCAGAGTAGAGGGGGGGAAAGCCTAGTCCTATCGAAGACTAGCATCTTCAACAATCTTCGACAGTCTTGCAGCATCAGGAGAGAGAGCAGATGAACATAATGTAAAGTAGTAGTAGTAATATCATCAACCTCGACCTGAGATCCTTTCTCGACTCCCTGCGAGAAAGCAATCCCAGAGCCGTACTATCCAGTTCTCATCACATGTTCTAGTTGTACCGATCGGGATACAACTCCGAGTGTCCGTTACCGTAGGACAGGCTATCGATAGAAGTTTCTTCCCTGCAGGGGTGCACCAACTTACCCACCACGCTCGCTTAACTCCGGCCGGACACACTTTTCTTGGTCATGCCCGGCCTCGGCTAAGCAACACGCCGCAACCCGACCTAGGCTTATAAGAGAGGTCAGCACGCCGGACTAAACCTATGCCCCCAGGGGTCTTGGGCCATCGCCCCGGGAACTCCTGCACGTTACGGGGCCACCGAGAGCAGACCTAGCAACCCCTTATACAAGCGCGGTTGCGTTACCAGTCCAACTCGGCGTGCGCCGCTCCTTACTGACGTCAAACAAGCTTCGGCTGATGTGTACGACGCAGAACGCCCATACTATGCCCACGTGATGGTTAGTGCTATCGGGCCAGAGGCCCCTCGGATCAAATATCCAAAACCGTAGTAGATTAGGAGCGCGCGGAAACGAGCAGAGACTCACGATCGATGTGACCCCGTCGCCCCGTCTCGAGGACTTGCGGCAAGGGCTAAGAATGCCCGGCCACGCCTCGTAGTTATCTCGCGGGCACCATCCAGGTCAACCCGACTCCACATCACTTCGCGTTAAGCTCGCGCGGGTACCCCTTAGGGCCGACCCGTCTTTAGTATCATAGTTTAGTGCAAGTCATAATAACCAAGGTAACTGTGTGTCTGACACCGAAGGGAACCCTGAGGAATCACCCTCGATGGAATTCCCGCTCGATGTTATCATCAAGGTGAACGAAGGAGGAATCACCCTCGAGGTCCACACTTGAGAGGTTGCGTGACGATGTCGTTATCGGGGGTGGTGTAGGAGGAATCACCCTCGCTTACCACGACCGAGTAACTAACCTACAAGGTTAACATCAGAAGTGCTAACGAGGTATCACCCTCGGCACTCGACGGTAACCCAGCAGTGTCGGCAACTAAGGGGTAGTGATGTGCGGTGCCAGGGTCTGGTCCTCAATCCCGATGATCGGGTCTTCTGATATCCAGCAGGGCAGTCGGGATCAAGGGGGTTCTCTGTCGTGTCTCTACCCAGCCTATACTAAGCAGTCTAGGATAACCAGTAAGGTAGCAAGGCAGGTTACAATAAACAGGCTATGCAACAGATATAGGAAACAGTAGCAACAGCAGTTCTAATGCAAGCATAAGAGAGAAGAGAGTAGGCGATATAGGCATGCTCAAAATGGGGGTGCTTGCCTGTTTGCTCGGGGGCAAGGGCAAGGTCTTCAGTAGTATCGTCGGGGACGTAGTCGTACTCCTGTGCGGCGTCTGCCTCGGGAGCTACGTCAACGTTGGGGGCTACCGAGAGAGAAGAGGGGGAAGAAACAGGTAAACATAATGCAAACAAATGCAACACGGTGCGTGTGATGCTATGATGCAGTGCAGGGTTGCCTAAATATGCATCTAAGTCATTTTATTTATTTTTAGAATTATTCTGGGATTTAATATCCGACGTGTGTGCACTATTCATCTGTCGGATTCGGGTCCGGAGTTACGAGTTCTTCTACGTAGGAGGTTCCGATGGAGAAACAGACGGCACGATCAGACTCGTCTCGTCGTTCTGAGCAACTTTCATGTTTTAACTTTTTCGATCCGAGCTACGGTTTAAAAGTTATTAATTTTTAAAGATTATTTGAATTTCTGGAATTAATTTTTATTTACAGAAAATGAATTATGACGTCAGCATGACGCGCTGCTGACGTCAGCAAGTCAACAGTCGGCTGACTAAGTCAAATATGACATGTGGGTCCAGTGGGACCCACATGTCAGCCTCTGTTTACCTAAACAGTGAGTTAAACTAATCTAATTAGCTAATTAGGCTTCTGGTCCCACATGTCATAGACTCATTAGGGTAATTAGTTTATTTTTATTTCTAAAACGTTTTAATTAGATTAACAAGGAGGTGGGGCCCACGTGTCAGCGACTGGGCCGGTCCAGTCAGCAGGGCTGACCGGTCAGCTGGCCGGTCGGGCCCCTGGGGCCCACGGGTCAGTGACCCAGGGCGACCCACGTGGCGGCCACGTCGGCGCCGGTGCCGGAACGACGCCGGCGACCAGAAATCACGGCGGCGACGCACGGGACTCGCCGGAACTCGGCTACAGACCACCAAATGAGACGGGGCCGGTCGCACTCGAAAGCGCAGACGACGCCGCGTCGAACGGTGGGATGGGTTGGCCCCGGGGAGGTCGGAATCGCCGCCGGCGACGAGTGGAGGCGGCGGTGGCATTCGGGTGTGGTCGGAGTCGCGGCTCTGGGCCGTTTCCGAGCGATTTTCGCGGCTAGGCGGGTTGCTACGGGCGCCAGGAGCTCGTGGGACAAAGCGGAGGAGCTCGGGCAGCTTCACTCCGAGCTCAACACCGGTAATGGCGCATGGCAGAACATGGCGGCGGTGACAGCTAGCTAGGACGGGGCACGTAGCGCGAGGAGGGGAACGGAGAGGGGGAAGAGGCTCACCGAGTGGTCACGTAAGACCCGCGGAAGCTTAGTAGCTGCAGCGGTGGTCGGGGACGACGGCAAACACGTCGGGGCAGAGGAAGAAGACGACGTGGTTGCGGGCGATGCGGTGGATCCAAGCCCCAGCTGCAGTCACCAGAGGATGGGGAAGACGACGGCGGGGCTCTACGGCATCACGGTGCGTCAGCGCGACGGCGGTGGTCGCGGCAACGACTGGAACGCGGCGGCGATGGCGCTCGGTCTCACTGGATCTGGCGGGGGAAGAGAGGAGGAGAGCGAGCGAGCGAGGGGACAAGGGAGTGGATAGGAGTGGACGGGGCCGAGGGCGTCGCCGTTATCCCCTCGGCGGCCCCTGTAGCGCTGCGGTGTCGGCCAGCGACCGGCGAGCTCGTCCTCGTCCACGGCGGCGTCGACACGGGGAGGAGAGAGAGCTAGTTGGGCTGGTGGGCTGGGACCAGGCACTGTGCACGTAGGCCTGTGCACAGTGGCCCATCTCTCCCCTTTTCCTTTTCTGCTTTCTTTTTCTTATATCAATTCTGTCTTGAAATAGTTAGGGCACTTTTACATTTTTGTAAAATGTGAGAGTTGTCCCAAATATTGCAATGCAATATTATCTCTCACCAAAAAGTGGTTTGGACTGATTTGAAGTTTGTTTGAATTTAATATGATTTTAAATATATCAAATATCCTGTTTTTGGGTCTGTTCCAACTTGTTTGAGTCATTATCCACTCCAAACATTTTGATGTTGATTTTAGAAAGGTTTCTGGATTATTTACCATTAATGAACATTTTTCCAGCAGTGTTTGATCAACCTTATATTTCACTTATGAATTTAAGTTGATTTTTAAAATGGAGTTGATTTACTTTGTTAACCACTATGTTTAATCACTGCATATGAATGACTTGGCATTATTAACAGCTGATCATGGTGGCTATTACATAGGGGTGTTACAAGTTCTCCTCCTCTTCAAGAAATTCTCGTCCCGAGAATTTAGGAGGTAGAAGGAAAGAGTCCGGGATATTCTTCCCGAAGATGATCCTCGCGTTCCCAAGTGGCTTCATCTTCAGTATGATTCGACCATTGCACTTTTAGGAACTTGGTCGTCTTCTGACGAGTACGACGCTCAGCTTCGTCGAGGATGCGGATCGGATGCTCCTTATAGGAAAGATCATCTTGTAGCTCGAGCATCTCATGATCCACTGCACGATGCGGGGATTCCTTGAAGCACTTACGGAGTTGCGACACGTGGAAGACATCATGAATATGGGAGAATTGCGGTGGCAACTCCAATTTATATGCCACCTGTCCCCGTCTAGCCACGATGCGGAAAGGACCAATATAGCGAGGAGCTAGCTTGCCCTTGATTCCGAAACGACGGGTGCCCTTCATTGGAGTGACACGAAGATAGGCTTGATCACCAGGTTGATAGATCACACCCCATCGCTTGCAATCATAATTACTCTTCTGACGGTCTTGAGCTGCTTTGAGATTCTCCCGTACAATTCGGACTTGTTCTTCGGCATGCTGAATAATGTCCGGTCCAACAAGAGGTCGTTCCCCAGTTTCTGACCAATTCAGAGGGGTTCGACATTTACGTCCATAAAGAACCTCAAATGGGGCCATTTTTAAGCTGGCTTGATAACTGTTGTTATAAGAGAACTCGGCATACGGGAGAGATTCCTCCCATTTCTTACCGAAGGATATAACACAGGCTCGTAGCATGTCTTCAAGCACTTGATTAACGCGCTCAACTTGGCCTTGAGATTGGGGATGATAAGCTGAACTCCAGGTAATATGAGTTCCCATTGCTTTCTGGAAACTTTCCCAGAAATGGCCAGTGAAAATGCTGCCACGGTCTGAACTGATTTCCTTGGGAATACCATGGAGTGAAACAATTCTGGAGATATATAGCTCTGCTAACTGACTAGCAGTAATAGTCTCCTTAACTGGCAGAAAGTGTGCAACCTTGGAAAGTTGGTCAACGACGACAAGAATAGCATCGTGACCCTTCTGAGACTTGGGAAGACCAGTGATGAAGTCCATTTGCACTTTATCCCACTTCCATAGAGGAATAGGGAGCGGTTGCAGAATTCCAGCAGGTTTCTGATGTTCTGCCTTCACGCGACGACAAACGCCACACTCGGCAACATAACGAGCAATGTCTTGTTTCATTCTAGACCACCAGTACCTTTGACGAAGATCTCGATACATCTTGGTACTACCCGGATGGATAGACAGCGGTGTATCATGGGCCTCCTTCATGACTTTGTCAGTCATCAGCTCGAAGCGAGGTACTACGATGCGGTCTCTGAAATATAATGTACCATCTTCAGCAACTGAGAAATCCCGATACTTAGCAAGGTGAAGCTCCTTCTTCATCAAGTCAATTTCAGCATCTTTGGCTTGCGCTTCTTTAACAGCCTTCAGAAGGTCTGGCTGTACCACAAGGTTATTAAGAGAACCCTGGGGAATAATTCGCAGATTCAGCTGAGTCAGTTCTGCGTGAAGACGAGGTTGAGCTTGCCTAACCATGAGGTTGTTGCAATATGACTTGCGACTCAGGGCATCGGCCATTACATTAGCTTTGCCCGGGGTATAAGAAATACCGCAGTCATAATCCGCAATAGCTTCTAACCATCGTTGTTGTCGGAGATTAAGATCCGGTTGAGTGAATAAGTATTTCAGACTTTGGTGATCGGTATAAATTTCACACCGATTACCCAGAAGGTAGTGTCGCCATAACTTCAATGCATACATCACTGCTGCAAGTTCAAGATCATGCACTGGATAATTCTCTTCATGTGGACGCAATTGACGTGAAGCATATGCAATTACTCTCCGCTCTTGCATTAGGACGCAGCCTAATCCCTGACGAGAGGCGTCGCAATATATGACAAAGTCCTTGCGAGAATCAGGAGGAGCAAGCACTAGAGCAGAAGTGAGCTTGTCCTTGAGGGTTTGGAAACTTTCCTGACACTTGTCTGTCCACTCAAACTTAACGCCTTTGTGGAGCAGATTAGTCAGGGGCTTGGCGATCTTGAAGAAGTTCTCGACGAATCGGCGACAATAGCTGGCTAGACCGAGAAAGCTTCGGACCTGCTTGGCATTCTTCGGAGGGGTCCAGTCAAGAATAGCCTGAACTCGCTCCGGGTTAACTGCAATACCATCCTTGGAGATGACATGTCCAAGGTAGGTTACCTCGGAAAGCCAGAATTCGCACTTAGAGTACTTGGCATATAATTGGTGCTCTCGAAGTCTCTCCAGAACTAGTCGAAGGTGCTCAGCATGTTCTTCTTTGTTCTTCGAATAAACCAGAATATCATCCAGATATACCACGACGAATTTGTCGAGGTAATCCATGAATATGTAATTCATTAGGCGGGAGAATGTAGCTGGAGCGTTTGTTAAACCAAACGACATGACTGTGTACTCGTAAGAGCCATAACGAGTAACGAATGCAGTCTTCGGAATATCCTCTTCGCGAACACGGATCTGGTGATAACCCAACCTCAAGTCGAGTTTAGAAAACACTGAAGATCCAGCGAGTTGATCATATAAATCGTTGATCCGGGGAAGTGGATATTTATTCTGAATGGTTGCCTGGTTGATAGGACGATAATCTTGGACCAACCTATTCGTTCCATCTTTCTTCTTGACGAAAAGAGACGGTGCTCCCCATGCAGAGGAACTGGGGCGAATGAAACCCTTCCTTAAGGATTTATCAATTTCCTCCTTAAGCTCGATGAGGTGGTGCGGAGGCATCTTGTAGGGACGCTTCGCAATAGGAGTGGTGCCAGGCTTCAAGTCGATGACGAACTCGACAGCTCTAGCAGGGGGTATTCCTGGAAGTTCTTCTGGAAAAACATCTGGGAAGTCACAGACCACTGGGATATTCTCGATCCCATCAAGTGGAGAAGCATTCAACGCGTTCAAGGCATAAATTTGAGCCTCAGCGTTCCGGGTAAGGTGAGCTTGATAGTTCATCATCTCATTTGATGGGTGCAAGAGGTGTACAACTTTAGTGGCACAATTGATTGAGGCGTAGTGAGCCTTCAACCAATCCATTCCCAGTATAAGGTCAATCTTTGAAGATTGCAGGATAATGGGGTTTGCATCAAAATGCAACCCTTCAACCTCAATAGTAACTCGGGGGCTAAATATGGAAGTTCGGCATCGTCCCGCGGGAGTGTTTATTATTATCGGATGTTGTAGCGTTTCGCACTTAACATCATGCAAGAGTGCAAATTGTTCTGACATGAATGAATGCGATGCACCTGAATCAAATAAAACAGATGCTGGTACTGAATTAACGAGAAGTGTACCCATCACAGTATCTGGTTGATCTGGAGCTTCAGACATGTTGACGTGGTAGTACTGCCCACGACCATAAGAAGGTCTGGCATTATTGTTGCGCTGCTGAGGAATACCACGGCCAATTCCACGTCCAGCAGAAGGGAGAGCTAGTTGATTCTGATTCTGAGAACAATCTCTAGCACGGTGACCTGGCTTGCCACACTTGAAGCATAGTCCGCTGTCAGGACGAGGTGCTGGAGCTCGAGGTGCTGGAGCTGGCAGGGGCTGTCTCGGTGGTGGAGGTGGCAGACGTGGTGCAGCATAAGAAGGTCTGTTCGCAGGAGCTGCTGAACGGAACATGCCTTGGGGAAACCAGATGCGTCGCTTCTGGGAAGACGAGCCCGAAGATGAGCCTGACTCACGGGTGCGTCTGGACGCTTCCTTGTGCTTCTTAAGTCCAGTTTCAACCATGATGGCCTTATTCACCAAGGTGGCGAAATCAGGGTAATCTTGAACAAGAAGGGCTAACTGAATGTCATGGTGCAGTCCTTCACGAAACTTCTCCTGTCTACGTTCATCAGTAGGAATGTCCTCTTCAGCGTAACGAGATAAGTCTAGAAACTCGCGCTGATAGACTTCCACAGTCTTGTTTCCTTGGACAAGGCTACGGAACTCAGCCTTCTTCCTAGCTATGATAGCTAGAGGAATGTAGCGGGCACGGAAAGCAATCTTGAACTCTGCCCAAGTGACGACAGTACCAGGCGGCAGAGTCTGTCGGTGAGTGGCCCACCATTGGGCTGCGGGACCCTTAAGAAGATATGTCGCAAAAGTGACATAGTTAATTTCGGCGACACTAGCAGACTCCATCTCATGAGAGATATCACGCAGCCAGTCATCTGCATCCAGTGGGTTGACTGTGTTGCGGAAAAACGATGGACTGAGCCTCATGAACTCTGGTAAGGTAATGGATGGTTGCTGCTGATTAGCATCAGGACAAGGGAATTGCTGCATAATCCCCGTCATAAACTGGCGGTTGAGTTCAAACTGTTGCATCATCGCTGCCATGTAATCAGGTGGTGGCGGCGGTGGCGGGTTGTTGTCAGCCATCCTGCTATTCCAACAGGGGTATTTCAGCGATAGCTTATGCAAGTGTTTAACAATAAACATGAGGTAACTCGACATTATTGAAAGAGTGCAATAGATGCTAGAAGTAGTCATTAAGACGTACAGATCCATACATAGTCGGTTACATTCGGGCAGCATAACGGCGCAAATTGAAAAGCTAGACATGCTAGGCGGCGCGCAGGCACGCGGTAAGGAAGTACACAACGGGACATAGCAAAGGCTACATCAACGTCGGAGAAAACCACTGAAACGGGGTAACTGCAAGTGCGGACGATGGACGTTCGTCGCAGAAGGATCCTGCGCTCCATGGGCACTCTGATGTAGAACCCGGTCTCGAGAAGAAAGAAGAGGTCCACGTGCAGGCGTGTGACCTCCCACAGCAGGCCAGACGATCCCTGATGGCATCTCAGTCCTGCTCGGGTAAAGAATGTACTCCGGATGCATCCCTGCACGAACAGCTGGTAGCAACTGTGTCATAGCCTCGTAGTAGCGTGCTCGAGTGGCAAACAACTCAACAGCAAGTGCACGAACAGTGCGATCCAAAGCCTGAGTGCACTGAATCAGAACCTGCGGGTCGTAGCGTCGAGACTCGTACGGGGCACAGATAGCTGTGTAAAATCCAGTAGCATCTCCAACAGGTGCATACGGAATGTACCGAAACACAGTATCATCCAAGTTAGCACTGTGCTCTCCTCGGAGACGTGCGACAGCAGAGTAGGCGGCATCATGTACTGCCATCTCAATCGTCACGCCTAATCCATGAAAAAGGTGTAACTCGGTGTCTGAGTTGTTCTGCTGATCATAAATCCGAACTTCAGCATAGTACTGTTCCTGGTTGAACTCGCGATAATCCTCATAGACCATGTACTCGGGATACCAGCGGTAACCCAGTCTACTCAGGAGGGCGATCAGAACAGCTGGAAATCCAGGGGCATCACGAGCCCAAGTGCGAAGCACAAGCTGGGTCGTAGGCCGTGGTGGAAATAGCCGATCCATCTGAAACAGAAAGGTTCAGGGTTGTCATAAGACAATGAGAAATATAACCAATCTCGGAAGGAAAGGTTAAACAAAACAATGGAAAGGAAAATGATTATCAGACTAATCAGATCAAAGACAGGGAAATCGCACTGAATCCAGCTCTCCGGGTGGATAGAATTAACGAGAACCTAAATGTCAGTGTTAGTAAATTTTATTAAACCCGAATAGATGAGAGATTAGAATCCCAGAGTAAAGACGAGGAATAAAAGATCCTAATACCACCCAGTTGGCGACGTGGGCCCGTAAGCCACATAGCCAAGTTAGTAAAACAATTTTTGACCACTAGACTCAACTTCGGCCAAGGAATTGGAAAGGGGGGACTCCTAGAGGCAGTCGGCTCTGATACCAACCTGTGACGACCCTGGCTTAATCGTGCACTAATCATACACGCAAATGCGCACGATCAAGCCTAAGGACTCACTTGAAGATATCACAACACAACTGTAAAACATAAAATAAGTCATACCAGCTTAATATTACAAGCCAGGGCCTCGAGGGCTCGAATACAAGCTCGATGGCATACAAGCGTCAGCGGAAGCATTAGATATCTGAGTACAGATATATTACAGAGAGAGAGATGAGCCTTCACAGAGGCGGGGTAAAAATAAAAACTACGATCGAAAGGCGTAGGCCTCCTGCCCTGGACCCTCCGATCCTACTCCTGGTCGTCGAACGGCTCCTCGTAGTAGTAGTACTCGCCAGGCGGATAGTAGTACTGGTCGTCGGCTGGGGCTTCTGGCTCAGGGGCTCCGTCGTCTGGTGGCATCAAATGGAAAATGGGGGAAAAAGAAAATAAAGCAAACGTGAGTACTCATCCGAAGTACTCAGCAAGCAAGGATCTACACTACATATGCATCATTGTCAAAGGAATGGCTGTATATGTGAACTGGGCTGCAGAAATGCCAGAATAGAGGGAGAAGCTTAGTCCTATCGAATACTAGCATCTTCAACAATCTTCGACAGTCTTGCAGCATCAGGAGAGAGCAGATGAACATAATGTAAAGTAGTAGTAGTAATATCATCAACCTCGACCTGAGATCCTTTCTCGACTCCCTGCGAGAAAGCAATCCCAGAGCCGTACTATCCAATTCTCATCACATGTTCTAGTTGTACCGATCGGGATACAACTCCGAGTGTCCGTTACCGTAGGACAGGCTATCGATAGAAGTTTCTTCCCTGCAGGGGTGCACCAACTTACCCACCACGCTCGCTTAACTCCGGCCGGACACACTTTTCTTGGTCATGCCCGGCCTCGGCTAAGCAACACGCCGCAACCCGACCTAGGCTTATAAGAGAGGTCAGCACGCCGGACTAAACCTATGCCCCCAGGGGTCTTGGGCCATCGCCCCGGGAACTCCTGCATGTTACGGGGCCACCGAGAGCAGACCTAGCAACCCCTTATACAAGCGCGGTTGCGTTACCAGTCCAACTCGGCGTGCGCCGCTCCTTACTGACGTCAAACAAGCTTCGGCTGATGTGTACGACGCAGAACGCCCATACTATGCCCACGTGATGGTTAGTGCTATCGGGCCAGAGGCCCCTCGGATCAAATATCCAAAACCGTAGTGGATTAGGAGCGCGCGGAAACGAGCAGAGACTCACGATCGATGTGACCCCGTCGCCCCGTCTCGAGGACTTGCGGCAAGGGCTAAGAATGCCCGGCCACGCCTCGTAGTTATCTCGCGGGCACCATCCAGGTCAACCCGACTCCACATCACTTCGCGTTAAGCTCGCGCGGGTACCCCTTAGGGCCGACCCGTCTTTAGTATCATAGTTTAGTGCAAGTCATAATATCCAAGGTAACTGTGTGTCTGACACCGAAGGGAACCCTGAGGAATCACCCTCGATGGAATTCCCGCTTGATGTTATCATCAAGGTGAACGAAGGAGGAATCACCCTCGAGGTCCACACTTGAGAGGTTGCGCGACGATGTCGTTATCGGGGGTGGTGTAGGAGGAATCACCCTCGCTTACCACGACCGAGTAACTAACCTACAAGGTTAACATCAGAAGTGCTAACGAGGTATCACCCTCGGCACTCGACGGTAACCCAGCAGTGTCGGCAACTAAGGGGTAGTGATGTGCGGTGCCAGGGTCTGGTCCTCAATCCCGATGATTGGGTCTTCTGATATCCAGCAGGGCAGTCGGGATCAAGGGGGTTCTCTGTCGTGTCTCTACCCAGCCTATACTAAGCAGTCTAGGATAACCAGTAAGGTAGCAAGGCAGGTTACAATAAACAGGCTATGCAACAGATATAGGAAACAGTAGCAACAGCAGTTCTAATGCAAGCATAAGAGAGAAGAGAGTAGGCGATATAGGCATGCTCAAAATGGGGGTGCTTGCCTGTTTGCTCGGGGGCAAGGGCAAGGTCTTCAGTAGTATCGTCGGGGACGTAGTCGTACTCCTGTGCGGCGTCTGCCACGGGAGCTACGTCAACGTCGGGGGCTACCGAGAGAGAAGAGGGGGAAGAAACAGGTAAACATAATGCAAACAAATGCAACACGGTGCGTGTGATGCTATGATGCAGTGCAGGGTTGCCTAAATATGCATCTAAGTCATTTTAGTTATTTTTAGAATTATTCTGGGATTTAATATCCGACGTGTGTGCACTATTCATCTGTCGGATTCGGGTCCGGAGTTACGAGTTCTTCTACGTAGGAGGTTCCGATGGAGAAACAGACGGCACGATCAGACTCGTCTCGTCGTTCTGAGCAACTTTCATGTTTTAACTTTTTCGATCCGAGCTACGGTTTAAAAGTTATTAATTTTTAAAGATTATTTGAATTTCTGGAATTAATTTTTATTTACAGAAAATGAATTATGACGTCAGCATGACGCGCTGCTGACGTCAGCAAGTCAACAGTCGGCTGACTAAGTCAAATATGACATGTGGGTCCAGTGGGACCCACATGTCAGCCTCTGTTTACCTAAACAGTGAGTTAAACTAATCTAATTAGCTAATTAGGCTTCTGGTCCCACATGTCATAGACTCATTAGGGTAATTAGTTTATTTTTATTTCTAAAACGTTTTAATTAGATTAACAGGGAGGTGGGGCCCACGTGTCAGCGACTGGGCCGGTCCAGTCAGCAGGGCTGACCGGTCAGCTGGCCGGTCGGGCCCCTGGGGCCCACGGGTCAGTGACCCAGGGCGACCCACGTGCCGGCCACGTCGGCGCCGGCGCCGGAACGACGCCGGCGACCAGAAATCACGGCGGCGACGCACGGGACTCGCCGGAACTCGGCTACAGACCACCAAATGAGACGGGGCCGGTCGCACTCGAAAGCGCAGACGACGCCGCGTCGAACGGTGGGATGGGTTGGCCCCGGGGAGGTCGGAATCGCCGCCGGCGACGAGTGGAGGCGGCGGTGGCATTCGGGTGTGGTCGGAGTCGCGGCTCTGGGCCGTTTCCGAGCGATTTTCGCGGCTAGGCGGGTTGCTACGGGCGCCAGGAGCTCGTGGGACAAAGCGGAGGAGCTCGGGCAGCTTCACTCCGAGCTCAACGCCGGTAATGGCGCATGGCAGAACGTGGCGGCGGTGACAGCTAGCTAGGACGGGGCACGCAGCGCGAGGAGGGGAACGGAGAGGGGGAAGAGGCTCACCGAGTGGTCACGTAAGACCCGCGGAAGCTTAGTAGCTGCAGCGGTGGTCGGGGACGACGGCAAACACGTCGGGGCAGAGGAAGAAGACGACGTGGTTGCGGGCGATGCGGTGGATCCAAGCCCCAGCTGCAGTCACCAGAGAATGGGGAAGACGACGGCGGGGCTCTACGGCATCACGGTGCGTCAGCGCGACGGCGGTGGTCGCGGCAACGACTGGAACGCGGCGGCGATGGCGCTCGGTCTCACTGGATCTGGCGGGGGAAGAGAGGAGGAGAGCGAGCGAGCGAGGGGACGAGGGAGTGGATAGGAGTGGACGGGGCCGAGGGCATCGCCGTTATCCCCTCGGCGGCCCCTGTAGCGCTGCGGTGTCGGCCAGCGACCGGCGTGCTCGTCCTCGTCCACGGCGGCGTCGACACGGGGAGGAGAGAGAGCTAGTTGGGCTGGTGGGCTGGGACCAGGCACTGTGCACGTAGGCCTGTGCACAGTGGCCCATCTCTCCCCTTTTCCTTTTCTGCTTTCTTTTTCTTATATCAATTCTGTCTTGAAATAGTTAGGGCACTTTTACATTTTTGTAAAATGTGAGAGTTGTCCCAAATATTGCAATGCAATATTATCTCTCACCAAAAAGTGGTTTGGACTGATTTGAAGTTTGTTTGAATTTAATATGATTTTAAATATATCAAATATCCTGTTTTTGGGTCTGTTCCAACTTGTTTGAGTCATTTATCCAACTCCAAACATTTTGATGTTGATTTTAGAAAGGTTTCTGGATTATTTACCATTAAATGAACATTTTTCCAGCAGTGTTTGATCAACCTTATATTTCACTTATGAATTTAAGTTGATTTTTAAAAATGGAGTTGATTTACTTTGGTTAACCACTATGTTTAATCACTGCATATGATATGACTTGGCATTATTAACAGCTGATCATGGTGGCTATTACATAGGGGTGTTACAGCTGTTCCATACAAGGTGTGGCTTACAAGATGTCTGAAGTTGGTCATTGAAGGACCATCTGAGAGTTTGCGAGTTTTTCAGCTGAAACCTCCCTGGCATCATTATGTTCTGGCCTGCACTGTTAGAAAGCTCCTGGTTGTTGCAAGAATATTAACTAGAATTGTTCAGTTTAATTCTATGGGAGGAAAGGCATGGGCTTTTGCAGAAATGTGGAATTCCAAAAATTGCCATCTAGAACTACTCTGCTATGACAAGGTGCACCAAACTTTTGTTGCAAAAATGCTTCACGGCCAAGAAATGGAGTTATGCACTACAGTTGTCGATTTGTTGCTCCTTCGGAATCAACGATGGTACTCTTTGTGCCGTGATTGCTCATGTGATCTTACCAATACTTTGGTTGTTGTTTGGGTTGAATACCCTGCCGACGAAGTGCATAAGTCATTGGATCCCACCATGACAGCTCCTGATCTTGAAGAACCAAAGAAACTAATTGCCTGGGTAATCAGCAAGAAAGCACAAGCCATGAGTGGTATGACGTCCTATACATTCTGCCATCAAAATCCTTTTCAAGAAGGGAGGGATGTCATCACCGTCGCAGCCGTCTTCGCGCAAAACTTCGTCGGCCTCAAGTACTACTTCAGCTTCGACTACCATCGCAGCTCTGATCAGTTCCATGGACATAGAGTGCACTGGGACCCGGGCGGATGGCAATGGTGTCGGCTTGGGGTCAAGCCGAGTTTCAAGAAGGGAGGGATGTTAGGAGCCCACTGTAACCTGCACCTGTACATGGGCCTGCCTCCTTCGACCAGCACATGGGCTGGGCCTGAGTGTGCGTCATCGCGAGCGAGGCTGGCTACAAGTACCCGCACAAGAGGCAGCGAAGAAACTATCCTGGCTGGGATCACGAACTGGCACGGCGGCTCCTTCTTCTCCCACCTCTGGCTCTCTTCTCAATCCCTATTTCCTGCTGCAACTTGTATCCCCAGATTAGCTACCTCTTGTAATCGGCTACTGTGATTGAGTAGTGAGAGTTGGTTCCTAACAACCTCCTGCACCTCGTCGCCGCCCTCGCCGGTCATGTCGATTTTGACTGGTCAAACATGACCAGATAGCGCCGTTAGTATCTGCGTGACCGGTGCCGTCTCCACCTCGGCCACGTGACATCTGACAGTGGGACCCAGCGGTTAATTTTTCGTCAAACGGCTCTAAGCGACATATCAGTGTTTTTTGAAAACTGTCACCCCAATGTTGGTGTTTTTTTGAAAAAAATCGAATGATGGCGGTTCTGTGAATTAGGGTCCCTAGTTGTGGTGGTTTTTTGCAATTTACTCGCAAAATAGACATCAACGCAAACAGCAAATGAAACACTCAAAATAGCAAATGAGTCATACAGAAAAAGGAAATTAATGGGGGGAAAGAGTGAAGCACAAAGCCTCTACGGGCTAAGAGAGGAGGAGGGACAAAGAGCAGCCAAGAGAGAGTGGATAAGAGAGGAGGGGAAGCGCAACGAAGCAGAAGAAGACACGACACAGATAGAAACCAAGTGACACCTCTCTACGGGCTGGGCCTCAGCCCAATAATGATTCGACTGACCCAATTCAAGGTTCAGTGGATTTTGACACAACCTAAGCAAGGCATGGTACAACGCGAATCACAAGGCAAAATCAATGGATGCAGAATCGACTGACCTAAAAGTAAAATTCAAGCGACTTATATGTAGCTATTGTGTATATATTTTTATTTAGGCCGATGCAAGATCAGATTGTTTTTTCCCCACCTGTTAAGATCCCATTTCAAAAAATAAATAAAAATAAACCAGTTTATAAGGAAAAGTGGATTGAAAGCCTTACAAGACCGAGGGGCAGTACATCCTTCCAAGGCAAGAACACGAAAACACAATAAAAAGACCTAGATACATAATTACAACACAACGCAAAGGACAACCGCCTAAACATCAGAAGCATCTAGGTGGTTGCAATAAGGCAAGATCAGATTGTGAAGTACACCCAGCATGAGAGAATACACCTGTCTATCTACCTTGTCCTTTCATGCTCATAAATAAACATACAAAAGCTTGTATTTCAGCTATACTTCTAGTTCTTCCAACATTCACCGCCAGACATATTGCACCTGGCTGGCACCAACACATACATATATATATGCACCAAATAGTAATTCTTCTTTTATTTTGAGGATTTCATGCAACCCGACAAGAAAAGTTGAGTCGGCATGGGAGGCATAGGGACATGCAGATGCGCATGAGCTATGGACACATGAACTGGGAAGGTTGTCCCATCTCTCGTCTCTGTTAGAAAAGATCATCACGTTAAGGAAAAGGTGTACGTTCTTTGAGCATGTAGGAGCCACCTTTTGCTCGTTACTGCACTCGTCACCATGAAGGAGTCTAGGAGAAGCTGAGCGGTGCTCTTTGTGTACGGTCGCAGTTTTCCTAGCTTCTTGCTCGCCTGCTTCTGGTGGGCCTTTGAACACGCCCTGTTTATGTTTGTCGGCTAGACTAAAGTTGGCAGTGAAGCTTCAATTCGTGAATAGTTAATAGGCAGATCATCGGGGGTACTATCCCTCAAAGAAATTACTGTAATTTTCTGTCATTCATGCTGTACTTCACGAGCAGCACTCAACGCCACATTCACTAGGCTTTTCGACCTATCTGACAACCTGCCGTCGCAAGAAAGAAATATGAGCCGTGTATTTAGATGTTTTTTCGCCGACTAACTAGGCTTTATACAATTTTCGATGTGTCATTGATGCATGTCCCGTCTAGATGAATAGGGAGGCACAGCGAGGGATGTTTCCCCTACACTTTAACCAACTTGGTTGATGCATGGACAAGTCAGCGCATGAACCAGTTGCTCCGAAAAAAAGGATCAACCCTCGCGTAGGTCTCGAAAGCGGCACGAGGGTGGACTGGCTGCGCCATGGAAGGCCCTGTCTACCCTTGATTTCCCTCGCCGTCACAGGAGGAGGCCGCCGGCCGAAGGCCGCGAGGATGACGGTGGCTTCCGGTGGTCTGGTGGCGGCTCGTGCAATCCACGCGTGGGATGGTTGTTGTGGCGACGAGTTGTATCACGCAACGACGACGTGGCATGGTGGTCTAGGCCGGTCTCATCGGGTTTGATCGGGAGGCGCGGCGCCGATCTGGAAATTGTGCGCTCCTGATCTAGTGGCGTCTGTGCTCTGCGCGGCCTCGTGTCAGCGATTGTAGTCTACCTTTCATGCTCCAGTTCCGATCATGTCATGCGCCAACGGGTCTGGGCAAGGCTCTCTCCGGCGAGGTGGTAGTCAGCGGTGGTCTGCTCCGTCATTGGTGTTGGCCCTTATGATGACCGCTCCAGCCTACGGCGATGGAGTCGCTAGGGAATGTGGTGGCCATCGAAAGCTCTTCATGGGCTTTCTCTTTAGATCCGATGGTTGACTTTGGTGCCGATATGTAAACTATGAATGATGGCTTGACGTAGAGAGATGGTTGTGCAGCGACGGCGGTTGCACATTGCATGTAGCTGTTGTGATCCCGAAAAAGTGGTAGTGACAACACATAAGTGAAGACGATGGTGGTGCTACTCAAGCACCTGGTCTCGAGCTCCTGGGTGAAACCTAGGTTTGACCCGAATTGTTTATACCTGGCAATGGCGATGTTTTTATGTCGTTATCTTGTTGGAGGCATTGCTAGGATATGCTCGGACTGTTTCTTCAGGGTGAAAACTTAGATACTGGCCTTGGATTGTTGGATCCGGTAACGGCGGCGCTTGGGCGTCGTTCCCTTTCTGAAGGTGTTTTAGTTGAAGAACATCATCGTCTGCATGATGTTATAAGATGGGTGGTGCGGATATATTCATTACTGTAGTTTGCTGACCGCGGATCCGATCGCTTTTTTCCCTCACCTTACGCATACTTTAGTCTTATATGACAACTATTTGCCGATCTGTTTTTGTGTGTTGTGTGTTGATGTTGATTGTGTGAATCTTAACTATACAGTGGTCGAGTGTGTGCTCATTGTGTTTGTATCCTCTTGATGCTTCATTATAAACTAAGAAAATCCACCCTTTATTGAAATAACAACCCAACTTGGTTGACCTGGCTCATTGGCTATTCACTTGTGCTAGGAATGGTACGGCAGCAAAATCTCCCATCCGCCATGGAAAATAAGGGCACCTTTAACATGGGCCCCAAAAACGAATAAAGTATCCATTCGCGGACGTGTCTGGGGGCATTGATATGGAGCCGGCCATCCAATCATATCCATCAAATCACCGGACACATTTTAAACTGAATTTAAAAAATCAGATGATTTCGTTTAAATAGAAGCAAATCATGACATTTTTGACATATTTCATTAAGAAAAATTTAATTTCATCTAAATTTTCGCCGTCCTCCGTGTCCAAGTCCTTGTTCTTCCCTGGGTGGTTCAAAAATGCTTATCATGATCTAAAAAAAATTATCATATATTTGAAAAATGTTCATCATGCATTAAAAACGTTCATGGTGTTATTAAAAAATCTTATGTATCAAAAAATGTGTTACAATAATAACATGTCTAAATAATGTTCTCTATGTATTTTGCAAAATGTTAGTCATGTATTTCAAAAATATTTAACGTTATTTTGAAAAACATGGTTTATTAAAAAAAATAGTCTAACATTTTAAAATATTTATGGTGAATTACAATTTTGCATCAAGTATTTTTCAAAAACTTTGTATAGAATTTTGATGGGCAAATTAAACATTCTGATTTTTAGAAAGTATTCATTGTGTAACATAAACATTTCCTTAAAATAGGTGAACACTTTTAGTCACATGATTTTTTTTAAATAACGTGAACACTTTTTAGAATATACGAGAATATTTATTTGAAAACGCAAGAATACTTTTCTAAAATTTAATGAACATTTTTGAAATATACGTACACATTTTTTAAATTTTATGAGTATTTTTTGAAGTCGAAAATAATTGCATGAAAAATATTTTTCAACACATGAACGTTTTTACTTTATTTATAAACCTATTGAAACAAATTCATGTCGAAAATATATATGGAAAATATTACACATTCCATGGCTTTTCTGGCGCGTTTGTTGACTTAGTAAGAACAGCATGAAATTGTTGCAGAACTAGGCAAGGCAAGTGACAGGTGCATAAGTCATTTCGCAAAAAAAAACAAAAAGACAGATACATAAGTCAACCTAGTTCGCGGGCAGGCTGAAAAAGAGGAGGCGACCGCTGAGCACCGGGAGGCAAGCTTTTAGGTCGATGCAAGTGATGTATAGCAGGAATCCTCCTGCCACTCAAAAAAAAGGTAGGACACCTCCTAGTTTACGCTGTAGGCGGAACCTCCTATCTGACGCCCTTTGTGTGAAATAAGAGGCTGACGTTCGTTTGGATAGGACAGCCCATGCACGAACTGCAGCGAGGCAGGGGCGCAGGGCAAGCCCCTAAAAAAATTTATAGTGTACTCACTCCAAAAATAAATATAAGACCGTTCAGATCACTAAAGTAGTGACCAAACGCTCTTATATTTTCTTACGAAGTATTTTACTAACCGGCGCACACCTCTGACTAAGTGAGAGTGGGACGGCACATTTTCTAACTTAGTGCGTTTTCTTCTTGCCTTTTTTTCTTCTTCTTTTCTTTTTATTTCTTGTTTTTCTTTTTATCTGTTTTTTTATTATTTTTTTAAGTGAGAGTGGGACGGCACAGATTTTAAAATTCGAAAACTTTCTTCAAATTGAGGAACTTTTAAAATTCATGAAACTTTTTATTGAACTGACGTGCACTTTTTCGAAATTTCTGATTTTTTTCTGAACCGTGTGAACTTTTATGAAATAGATGAATACATTTAAATTAACAAAAAAATCGAATTTCAAAAACAAATTCAAAATCATTAAACTTTTTAAAATTCTGGGAATTTTTCAATTCAGTAAACCTTCCCTAAATCCTTGATTCTTTTTTTCAAAATCTGTGAGTTTTATTTAAATCCATTGCTGTACCGAGTGGTCTACTGTAGCAACCCGGCACTGTAGTAACCTAGTTTTCTGGTCCGTTCTTATTTTGAATTTTTTTTTAAATGGTTTTCTGGTCGGTTTCCAGAAGTTTCCCCATACTGCTTGCATGTGAAAAAAAAGTCAGCTGGGCAACGCAACTTCATGAGTCGCTCGGTCATCCCCTATGCGATTCAACAACAATTGGACTTGTTGAATGCGCAATAGAGAATTTGCCTATAGCTTTAACAGATGAGGCGACGATGAAGTAAGTGTGCTAGGCCGACCCAATAAGCCATGCAGCGCTCTGCAGCTTTAGGTTTATTTGTTTTGTCTTAGTTTTTTTACGGTGTTCTACTTTTTTTAATGTGTAATATTTTTGTTACTTAAAATTGCATGTTTATTTTGAAATTTGTTAAGCATGTATTCGAAAATGTTCACTATATTTTAGATAGAAATTATTAAATATTTAAATTATGTTCACAGTGTATTAAAACATTTCATTGTGTATTTATAAAATGATCATTGTATATTAGCAAAGTTCATCATATATTTAAAAATGTTCATTGTGTTTAATAAAAAAACAACGTATTTAATGCTCGTCATGTTTTAAAAGTTGGTTGACATGTATTAAAAAGTTGTTGCCCCTCAAAAAAGTTGGTTGACATGTATTAAAAAAGTTGTTAAGCATGTATTGAAAATGTTCCCTGTTCACTTTGTATTAAAATAATGTTCCCCATGTTTAGAAAATCCCCATTTATAAAAAGATAAAGAATAAAAGGAAAAAAGAAATAGAACCAGAAGGAAAAAAAGAAAATAAACGATTAAAAACTAGAATATAAACCATGATAAAGAAACCGGAAAAATAATGATGCATCAACGCAGCAAACGAAACAACTAGGGAAAGCCGGAACAAAAGACCAAAACAAGAAAAAAAAAACGATTCAAAGCACGAGGAGCTTGATCACTAAGTACACCAAAATGAATCACTACTCGCTCCCTCTCTAGTAAGTGTATTCATTATACAAAAATTTCTTGCATTTCTCAAACCAGAGTTAACATGCACTACACACCCGTCCGATCGCAAGATTAGTTTTGCTTACGTGTTCTTTTGGTATAGCTTTACTATTCAGGTATGCAAAACTATGTTCCGATCCTACGCCCAGCGGCCCCACACCAGAGTACAACCCCCAAACTGTGTTAAGAATCTTATAATTTAATTATTGACAGAATTTCATTTTTCACCTCCCGAATTCATGTTTGTAACAGATACTATCCGATTTAGTGAAAAATCTTAATTTATACTGTACTAAATTTAGCCAAACATGTGCCACATTTTACCTTAGTTTGTTTTTCTCTCAAATTTGCTATTGACTATACCTGCCAGTCCTGCAGTTTATTCATTTATTTGGTTTTCCTATGGTTTTTTTTTTTCACATAATGAATCGGCTGAACCACTGCAACTAAAAAAACTACGCCCACCAATTCGTATTAATTATCATGGATTTAGTATAAAATTTTCTAAAATAAACTGTAATTAATATGCATCGAAAGCAGTATGCTATCCCACCTTCTCTCACGCGTGCGCTTCCTTCCCCATCCACAAACCGCACGAGCACCGCCTCTTTCCCCACCACACCACCTCCACCACCGCCAGGGGATGGCGCCACCTTGCCAAAGGCGCCACCTCGCGGTGGCAGAGTGACCGTGCCACCTCGTCCCCATCCACCTTCCTCTCCCTCGTGCGACCCACAGAAGTCCGCTACACGAGCCACCCCCAACCGCCATCGCGCACGTAGGCACCCCTGAACCTGTGCCACCCACCGTCGGCCGTAGCTGCCCTTCCCCCTCCACTCCACACGGCCATTCACATTAGGGCCCGCCCCCGCACCAGGGCATGCTTTCGTGTTCGGCTGGATTCTCCTAAGCCACGCTCCCGTGCTACTCCATGCGTGGACGGCCGCCATGCTATCCCTGGTGATGCCAGTTGCGCGCGGCGCGCACGTGAGTAGCTTTGCTGGCGATTGTTTTCAATCTGGTATAAGACATTTGTTATGCTGCAACATGTTTACTCGGCACTTGTTGCAAGTCCACAGAGCAACTACTCATTCCCTAGCTAGTAAGTGTATTCATTACACAAAATTTTCTCGCATTTCTCTTGCTCCTTGGAAAGAAAATAAAGCAAACAACAACCTTTCCCTGATCCAGGGGGGAAAGAATTAACAAGTATCAACAGTCATGACTAGTAAGTGCTGAACAGAAAATTGCAGCTCAGACCGAGATGTCATAACGGACAAATCTCTGTTTTTAATATATACATGTTGCTTGGTGTGGTTCTTTTTATATCTAATCATTGGTATTTGGTATAAAATCAATGTTCTCTTATCAAATGTATACATACTCGCTTGTTTCCATAATGTATATTAGCTGACCCCCTTAAGGAGAAGAACAACTCTTTCCAACATCAGCTGATCAGACATGGACTTGATGAGCATGTAATGCCGCAGCTAGCATGTATTAATACCCTGCACCAAAGTGTACCCTCACATTTCTTGTTGAATGTGCATATAAACTCACAAAGTAGTAACGCGTCCTTGAAGTTATCCATGCCACGAAACAAGAGACACGCAGCTGACCTTAACCTATCGTTATTTGTGTCGGCATGGGAAGTATCAGGATGTGTAAATGTGCATCAGCTAAGTGATGTGGAGACGCGAACTTCAACAGAGTTTGATGCTCTTTCTCTACTCACCGAGATAGTCATGTCAGGCAAAGACAGAGAAAGAATCAACGTATGGCGTTCCACTGAGTCTTGGTACCCCTTCTTTCCATGGAGTGTCTAAATTAGGGTGGACCGGAGCTGTGGAGCTAGCCCTTTTAGTTGTTACCCGGCTCTTTTTGTACAGTTTGACGCCAGTCGGTCAAACCCCAAATTAGAGTTAATATGCACTACACACCCGTCTGATTGCATGATTAATTTTGCATCCGTGTTCTTTTGGTATAGCTTTATGTTTCAGGTATGCAAAACAATGTTGCAACGCCCACTGGCCACACAAGGAGTACAACCTCAAACTGTGTTAAGCATCTTAATTTAAATATTGTGTGACTTTTATTTTATTACCTCCCAAATTCATGTTTGTGATAGATACTATCCGATTTAGTGAAAAATCTTAATTTATATTGTACTAAATTAGCCAAACATGTGCCATATTTTACCTTAATTTATTCTTTTTATCAAATTTGTTGTTGACTGTACCTGCCAGGCCAGCAATTTATTTATTTGTTTGGTTTTCGGATAGTTTTGTAGACTTAATGAATCGACCGGACCACTGCAATTAAAAAAAACAACTCCCTTCGATCCATATTAATTATCATTGATTTAGTATAAAGTTGTACTAAAACTGTGACATAATATGCATCGGAAGCAGTACCCTATCCCACCTTCTCTCACTCGTGCGCTTCTTCTACCATCCACCAAGCGCACGAGCACTGCCTCCTTCCCCGCCACACCACCTCCACCGCCACCAGGGGATGCCGCTACCTCTCCGCGGCCGGGGGACCGTGCCACCTCGTCCTCATCCACCTTCCTCTCCTCTGTGCTGCCCACACAGCCCCGTCGCACGAGCCACCCCCAACCGCCACCGCGCGCAGCCACCCCATCCCCTGTGCCGCCCACCGCCCACCGCTGCCCTTCCCACTCCATCCCACACGGTCGTTCAAATCAGGGCCCGTGCCCCCCGCACTAGGGCATGCTTCCGTACGTGTTTGCCTGAATGCCCGTAAGCCAGGCTCGCGTACCGCTCCACGCGTGGACGGTGGCCATGCTATCCCTGGTGATGCCAGTTGCATGTTTTGTGCACGCGCATAGCTTTGTTGGCGATTGTTTTCAATCTGGTGTGTGGCATTTGTTATGACTGCAACTTGTTAATCGGCACTTGTTGCAAGTCCACATAGGCACAACCCGGCTGCGATGCAGACTAGGAATTGTACGCCAGTTGGGTGCTGGTACATGCCGTGCACATGCAAGTAGCTTTGACGACGATGAACACGTTAATCTGATTGTAGTTTCCATCTCAAATGTAAAAAAAAAGTAGTTTCCAGCTCAAATCTAGAAAAAAGGATGCAGTTTGTTGTCCATCTGGTCAACGACATTTGTTATGACTGCAATTTGCTTACTGGACACTTAGTGACACAAGTGAATCATCTCCGACTCGTCAATTAGTAACTGCTATTTAGCGAACTGACTTTATATAGGCGATGGACAACTCACAGTTGCAGGAACCAAAATCCAGTGTCGCTACTGTCCCATACAATGCCAATTGAGTTAATCATGGTTTTGTGGATCCTTGGAGGTTGGAGCACATAAGAGATAGGTTAAGAGGTGCGGCTGAATATCTAATGTTCAAGTTTTCGGCAAAATGTGCAACCCACTCGTAGTCCTTTCTTCACAGTGAAGCTGATGGTGCCAACCACGAAGCTGAGACATAATAGCCCTGACAGCAACACGGGCTATCATGAAATGCCTGCTACAAGGAGCGTAATAACCAGGCATCAATTTTGGCGTTTTAGACTCTGTATCACAGGATTAATTACAGGAACAAAATGTTGCTCAAACAGTGAAACACCAACCATCCCTCTAGACTGGGCTCGAGCAAGGCGGTGGACACGCGCTGCTGTGAGAGCTGGGACTGGAGCGCGGGGAGGATGCGGCTCCAGGAGTGGTGATGGTGCTGCCGCGGGGACGGAGGCGGCCGGGGGGATGGGGGAGGTGGATGGTTCGGCCGGCCCGGTTTACTGCTGCAAAAAAAAAACCAGACGAGATAACCAATGGAAAAAAACTATACACGTGGCTCGTATAATCAACATCAAATTGGGCCGTACTGTGTCCCGGAAAAGTAGGATCGCACGAGGCGATCAAGGGAGGCGACGAGGGTTCCCTTGCGCGCCGCCGGTGACGCCGCCGGTTCCCTCTCTCTCCGTCGGCCGCTCCGGCGGCGGGAGGTAGGGGGAACCTCGGGTCTGTTCGCTAGGTGGGTGTGTGGTAGGGTTAGGGTTGAGGGAGACGTTGCCGAGGCCGTTGCGGTGGTGTTGCGTCGGAATAAGTTTCTCCGGGCTCCGTTCGCGGTCAGGCGAGGCTTGTGCCTTCGTCTAGGAGCCAGCGGGGTTGAGGATCCTCGGATCTCGTCGAGGTCGCGGGCTATGGGGGCTGGAGGTCCATCGGCACTGGCCGTTTGGGTCCTCAGATGGGTGATGGATGCAGGGAGACGAAGACACTTCTTCTTCCTTGTTGGTATGATTTGCTGCTGCTGCTGTTCTCCTCCTTCCTCTGCGCTGATGCTGGTGGGAGATCCTGCTTTGTCCGGGCGGATGGCCCGGCCGCGGTGTTGGACCGGTCGGATGACTCGAGTTCTCTTCCTTCCGGAAGGGACACTTTTCGCGGTACTCAAAGCCAAAGATGGCGACGGCTGTTGCAGGTGTGTTGGATTGATGTCCATGCCGTCTCAGCGCTGGTGTCAAGAAAGGAGGAAGAAGCGTGGCGGTAATTGTACCGTGGTCGAAGATGATGACCTGCTTGCGACTGGTTGCAGATCCTTCTGCTGCAGGGGTCTTCTCTCAAGATTCAGGGATGATAACACAGGGCTCCGGAGATCTTCTTGTGTTATGGTTGTCTTAGGGTATTCTAGGTGTTCATGGTCCTTTGTGTTTGCGTTTCAGTGTGCTTGTAAGGGTCAACTACTTTGTACTGATTCGTGATATGAATGAAAAAATTCTCAAAAAAAAAATAAATCAAATTGGGCCCGGTGGGTTGGGGTAAGATATGGCACATATTTTAGCTTTATTGAATAATAACAGTGGGTACAATAGTAGTATCATTTGGCTCCAAACGTGGCAACCATGATCTAGAGCTCAAGTACTCCAATATCGAAATAATGAGCCGCAGAGTTTGAGGCCCTACCTTCATGGATAGACCTCACATCAGCAAAATTCCGACTCCAGGCAACAATCTCCTGTATGTGATTCCAAAGTAACAACTGATCCATCGACCTAAAGGCCCAAAACAAGCTATCTTATTTCTTCAAAAGAAAAGGGAATTACGAATTGAATTGTCACTGAATTTCAAGAACACCAGCCTACTAGCCAAAAAAAAAAAGATGCACATCAATACACGAACCATTTTGAGGATGCAGAGGTATTCACATACTTGGAGGACTCCCGGTACCCCATATAAAAAAACTCACTTGGTGATGAAAAAATTCATAAAAATCTGCTGATAAATATTTCGAAATAAAAGGACAAATCTAGTTGTGAAAAGTAGTATATCCAATTTGGATCGTGCATTTGGCCCTCAACAATGTTAATGCTGTATTCATCTTATTTTTTATATCCTGACCTAGAAATTGATTTTGGATTTCAATTTTTGTGACATAACAAATCTATGTTGTATAAGCATTATTACTTCTTTTCATATATTTTTATCAATTTTTTGGTATGCCAAATTTTACGAGAATTCCGGGGGTAATCCATGTCCAGGAGACCTGGATACTTTCATGAACACTCCTGTACGCGGTTCTTATTAATTTGTTTCTATATGCATGCTATTTAGGCCGATGCAAGATTAGATTGTGAAACGTACATGTTTCTTATTTGCTTCCACATGCACTGTATTTAGCCTGATGCCTTATGAGTGTGTGAAGCACATTCAGTCGTAGAGCATACACATGTCTAGTACCTCTTTTTGCGGGAAATACATATGTCTGCCTTGTCCTATACCATGCTCATAAATAAACAGACATCATGCTCATAAATAAACGGGCACGTGCTCGCTCGCATTTCTTACCCTCTATTTCCCTCACTGTCCATATAAGTCTCCCATCCTTTCACTTCCTCCTACTTTACTTCTTCCAGCATGCACCGCCAAGTATCTTGCACACCTGATAGCCAGTACCAACACATTTCTTACTGAACGTGCATATATATACCCATCGGATGGCAGTACGTATATAAGGGATCTCTCACCACCAGGCAGGAGACGTGTAGTTGAACTTAAATTGTAGCTAGTTGAATCGGCATGGGAGGTATAGGGACGTGCACATGTGCATCATCAGTCAACTCTTCAACTCGGATATAGTTCGCGCCGTCAAGCAGTGGTTCCTGACCCCCAAGGAGTCGGACGCGCGTTGCGCCACTGGATCAACGCCAAGATCCTTGGAGAGATCATTGAGGAGTCGCGCCGTACCGGGAAGAAGAAGGCCACGGAGGAAGCACGTACCCGGATCTTGGCGAGGCAGCAAGCCCGTGTGGCCGTGCCGCCCGTGGCCTCGCGATGGAGCAAGCATGGGTTCTCCATGCCCTCGTTGGTCTGCCCCTGGAGTCAGGCGAGAATATGTCTGGTACCTCCACCAACACATCCCACTCCCATGGCGAGCAGATCCCTCTCGACCCCTACGTCGCCTTCGACCGCTACTTCTGTGACAAAGCCAGCAGGGCAAAGGCAGGGGTGGTCTTCGCCAAACTTTCCCAATCTAGCCTTAATTATATTTTGTCCTTTCTTATTCTATGTCGCCCATTTTTTTAACTTCTTTTGTCCTATGTTCTCGGTTGTTTGAAGAACTTCCCACCGTTTCTTTATATAACGTGTATTTGTTTTTCAGAAGTCGAATAAGTGCATGTTTAACTGAAATTTAAAAAAAAAAAATCAATATCCACAATACAAAATTTATATCATTTGATCCATCATGAAAAGTAGTTTCATATTTTATCTATTATGTATTGCAGATGTTATTATTTTATTCTATAACCTTGATCAAACATTGAAATGGTTGACTTGCATGGAAACCGATACACCTTATATTCTGGAACGGTGGGAGTAATATTTACACCTAAAAATTGATTCCATGTGGCACATGTGGTGAGCAATCAAAATCTGATGAAAACAAAACAGAAAAATAATAATGTTCACGTGAAATGGTGATTTTCATGGTTCTCCCAACTTCAGATTATCAATGATCATCTTCTTTGTGCATGTCTTCGTATCTTTATCACATTAATTTTGGGTTTTGTAATATTAACTCTGCGCTAATCATATGTCACTACTAACTACCGCTGATAGTTTGCTCCTAGTTGCTACCTCTCCCTTGATACATCATCGCTACCTCTCTTCTGGTACCTACCATTCATACCCGATGCTTGGTTGTCTCTTGCTGCTACCTCTCCCTTGATACATCATCGCTATCTCTCTCCTGGCACCTACCATTCATACCCAATGCTTGGTTGTCTCTTGCTGCTACCTCTCCCTTGATACATCATCGCCACCTCTCTCCTGATACCTTCCATTATGGTAGGTTGACGAGATACTGAGTTAAAAGGCTAAAGAAGAGCAACTAATCAACCAATGCTAGTTCACATCTCCAAAAGATGTTTGGGGAGGCAAGGGAGGTTGCACAAATATATAGGTGGTTGTTCAACTTTAAAGTATCGGCGATAATGTGACAGATTTTTTTTATGAGGAAAACTTTCAATCTATTCATCAACTAGGGGCATAGATAGGACCCAGGCCCCAGGCCCGGG
Organism: Thinopyrum elongatum; assembly: GCA_011799875.1. Taxonomy (NCBI): domain Eukaryota; kingdom Viridiplantae; phylum Streptophyta; class Magnoliopsida; order Poales; family Poaceae; genus Thinopyrum; species Thinopyrum elongatum. Next base: position 596,930,000 of record CM022303.1, on the reverse strand, counting down.
CCCGGGGCTTGAGGCCCAACTCCCTTGCTGACTTTAGCGATTTCCCGGGACGTGAGGTCCAAATCCACGGTAGTTTTCGAAGGCGGCTCGGGCCTTGCTGTCGGCTTGGCTCCGCCCCTCTTATCAACTGTCAAGAACTCAAGATAGTACAAAGAACATCAGAAGTAAAAATACATCCACAGGTCCATAGACCACCCAGCGACACCAGAAGTAAAAATGTGAGATATTTGATGACATGGAGAATTCGAGAGCACGGACCACGTGCATCGTGAAATATTAGGTGCCGAAAGTTAATCAAGTTAAAGATTAAAATTAATAATAGGTGAAATAACACATTCTTATGCACGTGTTGTAAGGAAAGGAGCATCCAATATGATTCGAACTTGGTTTTTGTTATCCGTACCCCTATTATGACATGCATATGCTTACGTGTGCAAGCTAAGTTTTAAAGAATCTGTATCATTCCCCATCTTCGTTCGCATACAACTTAAAACACACACTCTTATTTCTCTCTGCATACAACACTGGTCCTACTAGCTAGCTCCGACCTCTCATTGAATCGGTCGGACCAACTCACTCTGATTTGAAGCAGAGCAAGAAACAAAGGACATATGAAACTGATACTCACGTACTCCTACTAGATATTTGAAGCTCGTCCCCTTTTTAAAAATGAAAGGGTGCATACCCTTTTATACGACATTACACACCACCTATGGAGTTGGGATATTGCTACTAGTGTGTCGTTTGTCGTTGCCTGGCCATGTCTTTATTTCTACAGTACTGTGATCCAGTGTCATGTTAGTTTGTATTACCTTCAAGCTTCCACTGTTCTGTAGCAGCTTTGGTGTGAACTATGAATAAGTGAGCCCTGAATTTGGTCTATAATTCTGTTGTTCTTGCCCGATGTTACTGTTGTGTTATCCTGCGATTACTTGCTATCTCTCTAGTGCATTTGATATGCTTTTCTCACATGTTTTCTGGTTTTACAACTTTGGTTGGTTTTACACCGGTCAGTAATTGTTGAAACTAGCCTGCCGAACTTGCCAGATTTTTGCCCAAGCGCAACTCGCTCTGCCCTTTGATTACTTGCATCATGCGCGTCGGCAGATGGTGCTGCTGATGGTGCCGCTGGTGCCGCCTCAAACGTGATAGTGAATGGGTCTCAGCCCCGAGCGACGGCGTCATGTGTCGGACGGTGGAGTTGAATGAGTTAGGGTTGGTCACTGTCCGTGTAGACGCTGCAGACGGTGGAGTCCTCCCGCAACGGCGAGCTTGGAGGCAGAGGCAGCTGATTACGGTGTTCGTTGGCGCAAGACCATAACATTAGGAGCTCTTAGGGTATCCACAACGTGTAGCCAAATAATGTTGACATATTGGATTTGGCGTTTGGCACTAGTGCATACCATTGTGCAGCCTAGTGCCAATTTGGGTTGGGCAATAGAAAAAATATTGATTTGCATGTCCCTCTAAAATCTACTCTTGCATGTTGAGGAATGGATATAAAGAAGAGGAGAGAGAGAATTGTTTATGCAAACTTGTGTCAGGATCAAACCTATATGACAAGAGATGGCTACGTTGTAAAGAAACTGCACAAAGAGTGCTGCTATACACACGATGTTGTGCAGTCGATTTGTGCACGATGGCACTGATCCAACCGTGCATGCGTTGGACAAAGTAGAGGCCGGCGGCTAGATCAAGCATCGTCCAGTGTTCGGCTGTTTTGTATCGGCTGCTTAGTAGTTCCGCTGCAAAATAGCACCGGTGCTAGGTTGGTCATCACTGTGTTTTTACTTGCCTAAGATTACAATTGTATAAACTTGGGATTACAATAGATGGAGACGACCTTAATCACATAATAACAATAACTAAGGGTGGCGAGTCCAAATGGATTTTTAGTTGCTACCCAGAGAGAGTAGAGCACATTTTAGAAATAAAACCTCTTCGATGAAATAGTGAAAGGTGAAAAGGAAGTTTCTCTAAAGACTTGACAAACTAAATCGAAATCCAAGAAAGTTGAAAACTGCGTATTTTTTAGCTGCAGAGGTGTTCACAACTAGAGAGCAATACAGAAAAATATGTGCGTGTGCGCGTGGGGGAGTAGAGGTGGTGGGGGGCGGGGGGAGTTGCGTATATATGAACCCAGTCCTGGTCTATTGGATCACTAGCTATTTTCTTTACCCTGGCCCATGGTTTTGTGCTCTTTTAAAACAAATATCCGAACTACCTTAGCATCCCACCAATCTCTATGCCATCTCCACCTTATATATTCATCACCTTCGATCGCAAAAGAGATGTGGAATCAGTTGAGATTTTGGGGTTGTTGGGTCCTCTGCTTCTGTATCTATGACATGTTTGTTCTGCTCTAGGAATGAGATGTATCAGGATGAGAGAAAGTGTAGAGTTATCCCTTGGGCAAAGACACGGTGACAGTAGCCATTCAAGGGCGAGCACAGATAGACGAAGGACAACAGTGCGCTGGGTTTAGGGGTCCCAGATTATCTACTTTTTAACTGTGTTTGGTCCGAACAGTCCGTACGTCTCTCATGCAGGATGGTAACCTAGCACCCCTCTGTCTCTGTGCTTTACTAGTCTAATAATTCGGCATGGGAGAGACATCATGACGCGCAAAGGTGATGACACCGTAATTCCCTCTCAACCAACACAATTGTCCTGCTTTTAGAGCGAATGCCCGCATGGCTAACACAAAAACTGTGGCATCCAGAATCATGGTTGAGCTGAAAATTCGGCTCAAACAACAAAGGTTGCATACTTCTTGCGCTTAGAAGATATGTGAGACTAAGTACCCCGTTAAACTAGCATTTCCTGAACTTTTTCATTACACATGATTCTTTATGATTGGCTGATTGGAGTACGAAAAATATTTTTCGTTTATGTCCTTCCCTGTTTGTCATTCGACTTGGCAAGTACACATAACTTTGTAGCATGCATGCCAAAAGTTTTATGCTGAAAACAATCAAAAAACGAAGAGAAGTACTCCTATGATTCCCGGGAGAAAAACCGCATGAGTTTTACACTGACAACGATAAAAAATCAAAGAGAAGTACTCATATGATTCCCGGGAGAAAAATTGCATGAGTTCCAAAAGATACTTGATCCCCACCGAGTTATGTCTCTGTGTGTGTTACATGTGCTTGAAAGGAAATACATCTCCTAGCTAGGCTCCTATCCTACAGGCGCTGGCTGTGGAAACCAAGATGGCAGCTTGTGGGAGCAATGGGACAGAGGGGAACAACACAGCATAGTTCATCTAGAGAAGTACTCCGACGGAGAGGCTGGGTCCAGGTTCTCGACATCACCCACACGGTCATTAGTAATTTTTATGTGTAGCTTGTGTATCCACTTGTGCTTAGAGCATAATGACACTTTCGGAATTTAGGTATTACTAGGTCCTCATCATCTTACTGTTGAGTTATAGATGGGCCTAGGGCCCTTATATATGAAATAATTCCAAAATATCTTAAAGTCCCATGTGAACTGTCATGACAAGGTGATGAGAATTTTAGTATCACCTCATGAGTGGAGGCAAGATCTTTTGTAATGGTTTCTCTTCTATATGTTATTGAAACTTTATAAGAGTGGTACGTGAGTGCTCCTCCATCGCCCGCCATTGTAACGCCCGGGCGATAGTCACCAGTTCCCGGCTTGGCGGGATCTAGACTGACCCCACAGATCAAAACTAGTCTTTCCTGCACACTTTGTCCTTACTTTTGCGCATCCGGGATCAACTTCCCGGTCGGTCACCCAACCTTAAATTACTCCAAGCCAAGTACGCTTAATTTTGGAGTTCTTTGCGGATGGGCTCCCAGAAAAGAAGGAATTCCTTGTTCATATGAGTAGTCTATCACTCCTATTAAGTCAGCCCCTCACATATACGCCCAATCAAAGAAACCGATGTCCTCGTTTGCCCATCAGGAACGTTCCCTCTTGACACACATATGTGCGTCCAGTCCGGCCCAAGTGCCATGTCGTGTGCCACAACGAGCCACACACGTCATGCGCCACATGCCCGTGCACCTGAGCCGCACATGCCCGTGTAACCGCGAGGGTTGGCTTTGATACCAATTGTAACACCCCGGCCATAGGCACCGGTTCCCGGCCGTTACGCCTGGCAGGATCTAGACTGGCGCCACAGATCAACACTAGTCTTTCTTGCGCACTTTGTCCTCACTCGGGTGCACCCGGGACCAACTTCCTGGTCGGTCACCCATCTTCAAATTGCTCCAAGCCAAAGACGCTTAACTTTGGAGTTCTTTGCGAATGGGATACCAGAAAAGATGGAATTCCTTGCTGATATGAGTAGTCTATCATTCCTATTAAGTTAGGCTCTCACAGTCATGCACATACGCGCGCACTCCTCTGACGCCCGCCATGCCCACATGCGCATGTGCTCTATGTTCCTGAATAAGCCGAGCTTAAACCTATGTCATGTGTGTGCTTCATTTTTGCCGGTGAGAAACGAATAACTAAGACATTTAATTATGAGCCATTAACAGACACGCTATGAATCCAAGACGTCGGATCATAGACGGTTGCCGACTCAAACAGGTCCAGCCCCACGTTTCCATACCAGGACCGCCTGGAGGTGTCAACAACCCTAGTCGTAACCTAGATCAGATCATAGTTTCTCCATCTCCTCGTGCACAAACCCACCGTTGTTCCGCCTGCTATTGCGGCTTCCACATCCCATCCCATCTGTCACCTCCATGGATGTACAAACGTGCAGGCCTCCGGAACCCCGCCTTTGCGATCTTGCACCGGAAGAAGCAATTAGTTTTTTCGGGAGCGTATCAGATGCGACTGCTTGCCGATGTTCATCTTCATCCGCTACTTTGGCTATGTCCTTGTCCTCGTCCTGTTCGACGTCGCCATGAGTAAGACCTTAATAAAGAGAGCAAGCTTCTACTGCTACTTATCCAGGTATCAAGGTTCATAAGTATGAATTTTTTATTATTCTTCAGAAGACCTCAACCAACCATAAACATCACTTCTAAATATAGTATACTAAGGAAGATTCGGACCTGGAGCTATCACACCAACCATACATCAACCAGAAACCAAATAATTACAAGCTGAAATTGAAAAGCATGACAAATCACCTTGCATTGGTTAGTACATACTCACTAGTCTATTTCATACTACCTCCTTTTCAATTTATAGGGCTCAATTCACAAATCTCTCCAACCAAGGTAGATGGTGAGTGGTGGAATAAATTTTCAAGTTTGCAAAAATACTTAATTATTACACTCTTTTTTCTCAAAAAGTTGTGTTTACTGATGCATTAATTACAATGCATGCATGCATAATCATTAAATGACCAAAAACTTCTACATGCATTGGTTAGTTTTTTCTTGATTCTTGCATGCAATGATTTAAGCATCTTAAAATCTGAACATGTGGTGGTGAGTAGTAGAATTGAGACTTATAAAATGGGAAAACATTTTTTTGAGATGAGCCCTATAAACCGGAAAGGAGGGAGTATGTGACAAATATGTAGGCTAGTACATAATGTCTAGCTAGCAGAGGATAAGAAACCATATGACAAAGATGGATACCTTATGCTCTCTCCATTGCAAAAGTTTCATCATTCAGCCAATAAAGCCGAAGATTTGAGTCCTCGGTATTGATTAATATTTCCTGATTTATTTGGAATTTGAAAAGCCATAGTGCCTTTGTTTTTTCTTCAATTGATAGACCTTCCATTGGTTCTAGCATAGCCACACATTTTGCAATTGAGAACATGTCATGTTGCTTCGATTCCTTCAACTCTTCAACCAATTACACGGTTTGTTTCTTCCAAAACTCTATGTTGTCCTTGAGTATCATAGCGACCTGTATCTTCTTCCTCTTTTTCACATGCTCTACTCCCTTTTTTCCAGGGTTGGCTTATGTTGCAGGTTCATCTTGATCTCTTCTTGATGCCCCTTGGCCATGTAGATCAAAATAGGACAACCATCATCAATATTCATAGTGGAGAAGTGATAACCCACAAGTATAGGGGATCGCAACAGTTTTCGAGGGTAGAGTATTCAACCCAAATTTATAGATTCGACACAAGGGGAGCCAAAGAATATTTGTAAGTATTAGCAGTTGAGTTGTCAATTCAACCACACCTGGAGATTAAATATCTGCAGCAAAGTGATCAGTAGCACAGTAATATGATAGTTTTGATAGTAGTGGTGACAGTAGCAATGGTGACGGTAACAACAGTAACAGTATTGTAGCAGTTGTAACAGTAGCAATGGCAGTAGTAACTTAGTAAGACCAATATTTGGGAAATTCGTAGTCATTGGATCGGTGAATTCATTGGATGATATTCATCATATAACAGTCATAACCTAGGGCGATACAAAACTAGCTCCAGTTCATAAATATAATGCAGGCATGTATTCCGTAAATAGTCATACGTGCTTATAGAAAAGAACTTGCATGACATCTTTTGTCATACCCTCCCGTGGCAGCGGGGTCCATAAGGAAACTAAGGGATATTAAGGCCTCCTTTTAATAGAGAACCAGAACAAAGCATTAACACATAGTGAATACATGAACTCCTCAAACTACGGTCATCACCGGAAAGTATCCCAATTACTGTCACCCTGGGGTTTACGGATCATAACAAGTAATAGGTCAATATGACTTGCAAGATCGGATCTAGAACATAGATATAATGGTGAAAACATAAATGGTTCAGATCTGAAATCATGGCACTCGGGCCCTAGTGACAAGCATTAAGCATGGCAAAGTGATAACAACATCAATCTCAGAACATAGTGGATACTAGGGATCAATCCCTAACAAAACTAACTCAATTACATGATGAATCTCATCCAACTCCTCACCGACCAGCGAGCCTACGAAGGAATTACTCACTCCCGGTGGGGAGCATCATGGAATTGGTGATGAAGGAGGGTTGGTGATGATGAAGACCGAAGATTCCCCTCTCCGGAGCCCAGAATGGGCTCCAGATCTGGCCTCCCGATGAAGAACAGGAGGTGGCGGCGGCTCCGTATCGTAAAACGCGATGAAACTTCCTCTCCTATTTTTTTCTCCGAAAATAGGTATTTATGGAGTTGGAATTAGGGTCTGCGGGGCCACGAGGTGGGCACAACCCACCAGGGCGCGCCAGTGGGGGGGCGCCCTGGTGTCTTGTGCCCAGCCAGGGGGCCCCTCCGGTGGTTCTTGGTGCCAGTATTTTTTATTTATTCTGAAATAATTCTCCAAAAAGTTTCATCCAAATCCGAGAACTTTTATTTCTACACAAAAACAACACCAAGGTAGTTCTGCTAAAAACAACGTCAGTCCGGGTTAGTTTCATTCAAATCATGCAAATTAGAGTCCAAAACAAGAGCAAAAGCGTTAGGAAAAGTAGATACGACGGAGACGTATCAACTCCCACAAGCTTAAACCTTTGCTTGTCCTCAAGCAATTCAGTTGACAAACTAAAAGTGAAAAAGAAAAACTTTTACGAACTCTTTTGTTCTTGTTTATATAAATAAGCTTAAGTAGCACTTAGGTTTTCATCAAAGATTATGACTAACCATGTCAACAATAACTCTTAAGAATTATATTAACTCATACCAATAGCATAAGCAACTAGCGAGCAATAATAAGATATCTCAAATGACAACACTTTGTCAAAACAACCATGATACAATATGACAATAATGGTATCTCGTTAGCCCTTTCTGAGACCGCAAAACATAAATGTAGAGCACCTCCAAAGTTCAAGCGGCGACTAAACATTGTAATTCATGATAGAAAAGATCCAGTCATGATGCATCCAACATTAACTATACACAATGCATGAGGATGACAATAGTGCTCTCAGATCTGGCGCTTATTTGAGAAGGTGGTGACTCAACATAAAATTAAATAGATAGTCCCTTCGCAGAGGGAAGCAGGGATTTACAGAGGTGCTAGAGCTCAAAGTTTTAAAAACTGAGATAAATATAATTTAGGGAGGTGCACCCTTCCTTTCAACGTTACGACCAAGAGTTATCAATATCTTCCATGCTAAACACATTAGCGGCGGTTCCCAAGCGATAAAAGTAAAGTTTTACTCCCCCTCCACCAACAAACACACTCCACGGCTAGCCGAATCCACGGGTACCGTCCATACCAACAACAATCCTGGGGGAGTTTTATTTAATTATTTGCAATTTTTGATTTCGGGACTGGGCATCCCTATTACCGCCCCTCTCGTGCAAGGACGAGTGAATAAATACTCATCATGAGAATAACCCGCTTAGCATGGAAGATACTGACCGCCCCCTATCGCTCCATGAGTGGTCCAGGCACACAAAACAGATGTTCATTTGAATTTTTAGAGGTGGCACCTGCAAATTTACTTGGAACGGCAGGGTAATACCGCATATAGGTAGATAAGGAGGACTCATATGGAATAACTTGGGTTTTAGGATTTTGATGCACAAGCAATATTCCCGCTTAGTACAGGCGAAGGCTAGCAAATAGGTTGAGAAGCGGCCAGCTAGAGAGTGAAAACGGTCATGAACATGTGTTATGCATAATTAACATTGAATACTAGCATGAGTAGGATATGAACACCATGAACATAAATATCGTAGAGGCTATGTTGGTTTTGAATCAACTACATGCATAAACATGTGCCAAGTCAAGCCACTTGAAATATTCAGAGGAGTATACCATATCATCATACTACATCACAGTCATTTTAATGCATGTTGATATCCAAGATAAATCATTATCCACTCCTAGCTACTTAAGCATGGCATAAGAACTATAATCTCTAATTGTCATTGCAAACATGTTTGATCATAATATGCTGAATCATGGATACTAGGTTAAACTTATTTACAAAAACAGAACAAATTGAGTTCATACCCGTTTCTCTCTGTCACAGCCAGTTCATCAAATATCGTCATTATTGCCTTCCACTTGCATGACCGAATGATATGAAAATAATAATAGTGCAAGAGTGCAGTGGACTAAGCTGGAATCTGCAAACATTTTATTCAAAAGGAGAAGACAAGGTAATTTGGGCTCTTTGTTAGATCAATAATAATGCATATGAGAGCCACTCAACATTTTTATCGTGGTCTTCTCCTTGGTATGACTCAATAAAAAGAAAAGAATTTCAGAGAAACATACTGAAATATTTTTGGAATTTTTAGTTTTTCTTGAAGAAAGCAAATTAAAGAAGGGAAAACAAAAACGAGAAAAATTATTTACACAGGAAAGCTCCCAACAAGCAAAAAGAAGAATCAGGAAATCTTTTTGGGTTTTCTTTTTAATACTACAACTAATTAAACTAGAAAGAAAACCCGAAAAGAAGCAAGAAATATTTTTGTGTTTTCTCAAAGTTTTTCAATCACACAAGAAGAAAGCAAGAAAATAAATCTAGCATGGATAATACAATGAAAAAGTGTGAACACCGACAACTTGAATGAAATGTGTGAACATGAATGTAATGTCGGTGGAAATACATACTCTCCCAAGCTTAGGATTTTTGCCTAGCTTGGTAATCGCCACCCGCGTCCTGCATAGTAGTCAGAGTGATAGCTCACGGAGGCTCTAGGTGCAACCTCCTCAGCCCGCCGAGCTGCCTCGATCTCTGCCTTGTATGAGCGGGCCTCGCTCTCAAGAACATAATATCTTCTTTTGCTGTCAAAATCAAAAAGAGCAGGCGCAGGCAACGCAACATGCACAATGGTTTCTTTATTGAACCTCAAGTTATAAATATAATTAGTGATTTTACCCTTGAGGAACTTATGGCATTTCATGGCAACAAAGTCTAAGTATTGAGTGGGTAGGATGGGGTCATTAGGCAGAGGTGTTACACCAACCTCTTTAGCTAAACGAGAAGCATAAATCCCACCATAAAAATAACCACTACCAGCGTTGTGTTGCGACCTTTGTCCAACAATCGCTCCAAGATTATAACATTTAATTCCGGTCAGGGCAGTGTGTATGAGGCTCAAGATTATAACATAGTGTGCTGCAATCCTGCTTGCCCACGATGCATTTGCCATTAAAGAGTGCAAAGTAGTGAATGGATGGAAAATGAATACTTTTTATTCTACCCTGTGACACTCCTCTGCTCTCGCCGTAACAAAGACTAGTCACAAATGACTCGTACTCAGACTTTGGTGGTTCGTCTAGCAAACCCCAAAATGGAATTTTTGTAGGCACTACAAAACATCTCTAGAGGCATGGTAAATGGATGATCATAAAGACTAAATGAAACTCTAGACTCACGAGGATGAAATTTAAATTTCTTAGTGAACGTTTCTGTGAGGTTGAGATGCTGAATGCACTTATCTTAGATGTAGGGACTGAGCTCAGTGTTGTGAACATACTGCTCAAATTCTTCCTTAATACCTGCGCTCACCATGAAATTGTTACACGGCCATAAGCATGATTTGATAGCGGCATCCTGCATTGAGCTTGCACTTGGCTCAACATAAGACCGACGTATCAAGCCACTACTAGATGATGCCTCCGTAGACCTCCTCCTCAAAGAACTCCTAAAGAATTGCATTTTTATTTGCGTACAATTTCTGAAAAAATTTAGGACACATAATTTTGTCAACAAAACTTCACAAGGTTGATAGCAGCTACTCATAAGGATGCATAGAGGCTATATCAAGCATTCAAACTACTAAGAACTCTAAGAATTCAATGTGCAAGCTCATCTACAGCAGCACCAAGAGTAGCTAATTATTCAAAATATAAACCACTAAAGCAAAAACTAATTTGAGCAATGGAGGAGCCACATACCAAGTAGCAATCCCCCAAAACAGTTTCGGAAATGGAGCTTCGAGCAAAGAGATTGAAATCCATGGGTTTGAGAGCAAGAACACGAGAGAGAGAGAGCTATGGTGATTTTTTTCTGGAGGTAGGAGATGACATGGGCTAAAGAAGTAAGTGAGGGGACCCACGTGGGGACCACAACCCACCAGGGCGCGCCTGGGGTTGCTGGCGCGCCCTGGTGTCTTGTGGTCACCAGGTGCACCCCCCTCTGATGTTATTTATACCACAAATTCAGAAATATTCAGAAAAAAATCGTATTAAATTTTCAGGGCATTCTGAGAACTTTTATTTTTGGGTCATTTTTTATTGCATGGAAAATTCAGAAAACAGGATAAACATGGCATTTTATTTTATTTAACTAAAAAAAACAGAAAACAAAAGTTGGGAGTAGAAGGTTGTGCCTACTAAATTCATCAACTTCATACCTCTCAAAAATGATCCATTAATAAGGTTGATCAAGTCTTATTAACAACCACCTTCGATTAGCATGAAACCGACGAACTTTTGTAAAACACTAAGTTACCTCAGCGGGGATTTGCATGTCCCCAACAATAAGCATTTCATATTTCTTTTTGGCAGTAGGTAGAGGTAGTTGAAAACTTCCAATAGTGAGTGTCGGAGATTTTCAATAACATTAATACCATTCACTTGGAATTGTTTCTTCAGAAAGTGCACCGTATGTTCATTACCATTGATATGAAAAGTGACCTTGATTTTATTGCAATTAATAACAGCCCCTGCGGTATTCAAAAAGGGTCTACCAAGGATAATCGACATATTGTCGTCCTCGGGCATCTCAAGTATAACAAAGTCTGTTAAGATAGTAACATTTGCAACAACAACGGGCACATCCTCACAAATACCGATAGGTATGGCAGTTGATTTATCAGCCATTTGCAGAGATATTTCAGTAGGTGTGAGTTTATTCAAATCAAGTCATTTATATAAGGAGAAAGGCATAACACTAACACCAGCTCCTAAATCACACAAAGCAGTTTTAACATAATTTCTTTTGATGGAGCAAGGTATAGTTGGTATTCCTGGATCTCCAAGTTTTTTAGGTACTCCATCCTTAAAAGAATAATTAGCAAGCATGGCGGAGATTTCAGCTTCCGGTATCTTTCTCTTATTAGTGATGATGTCTTTCATGTATTTTGCATAAGGGGCCATCTTTAAAATATCAGTCAAGTGGGTGCGCAAAAAGACTGGCCTAAGCATTTCAACAAAGCGTTCAAATTCTTCATCATCTTTTTCCTTAGTTGGTTTAGGTGGAAAGGGCATGGGTTTTTGAACCCATGGTTCTCTTTCTTTTCCATGTTTTCTAGCAACAAAGTCTCTTTTATCATATTTTTTTATTTTTAGGTTGTGGGTTATCAAGATCAACAGCAGGTTCTATCTCAACATCATTATCTGGTTCTTTATCATTGTCTGGTTGAGTGTCTTCATGTACATTATCACTATCATTTTCATTATCACTAGATGAGTGTTCATTACCAGATTGAGTTTCAGCATCAGAAATAGAAACATCATTATTATTTTCAGGAGGTTTTTCTATTTCAGGTTCACTAGAGGTATGCAAAGTATGATACGTCTCCATCATATCTACTTTTCCTAACACTTTTACTCTTGTTTTGAACTCTAATTTGCATGATTTGAATAAAACTTACCCGGACTGACGCTGTTTTCAGCAGAACTACCATGGTGTTGTTTTTGTGCAAAAATAAAAGTTCTCGGAATGGAACAAAACTTTTTGGAGAATTTTTATACAATAAAAGAAAAATACTGGAGCCAAGAACCACCGGAGGGGGTCCCTGGGGGAGCACAACCCACCAGGGCGCCCCCCTCCTGGCGCGCCCAGGTGGGTTGTGCCCACCTGGTGGCCCCGCTGACCCTATCTCCGACGCTATCACTACTAGGGAAATGCTTATAGGTAGGACATCAGTAGTAGCGCTGGAAAATAGCATGCGCTGCTGCTAATTAGCAGTAGCGCTGGTTTGGGGCAGTGCTACAAGTAATGCTTTAGCAGTAGCGCTGGAAATGGAAAAAGCGCTACTACTAAGTGGGACCCAACAAGCCCACCGACGCTAGCTGTAGTAGCAGCGCTGTCCAGAAAACAGCGCTACTACTAAAATCTTAGTAGTAGCGCTTTATTTGACAGCACCGCTACTGCTAATGGGCCCCACTTAATAGTAGCGCATTTCCTGGAAAGCGCTACTACTAAGTACCGTAGCAGCAGCGCTTCCTAGAAAATAGCGCTACTGCTAGGCGTGGCTGGTGCCACCTTTTCACCCCTCCTCCCCCCTTTGCCCTCTCTCCCCCTCCTTTCCCCTCTCCCCTCACCATTGTTGCCCTTCTTCTCTCTTCCTCCTACCTCTCTTCTCTCCCCATTAATGGTCCCCTCCACCATAACTCTCCTCCATAAATGGCCTTCTCATCTCTATCTAGCTACCTCATTTATTTGGCTCTCCCTCCATTCCATAGATATAGATCTAGCTAGCTCATCTCTCTCCCTCTCCATTAGTTAGCTAGAGTCATCTCTCCTCCCCAACAACTAGATCTAGCTAGCTATTTAGCCATCCACACTTTTGATCCCTATAGGTAGCGAAAGGCCTCATCTAACCGTGCTCGGTCTCTCTCGGGAGATAGGTGAGTAAAAAGTTGTGCATTTCAAGAATGGGAATATGTGTGTTTGGGATATGGAGAGATTTGTGCGAGTGACATGCCCCCGAGTTGCTTATGTTTTGCCGAAATGTCGATTTATTTCCGTTTCGGTGAATTTCGAGCAAACTCGATATGTCCTATTTTTAGGCAAGGTCATGCCAAATTTTTATATGACTTTGATGCATGCATGCATTTTGTTTATAACCCTTTTGCTTGTTATACCGTGTAGTCTCGGTCATCAAGGTGAGTGGATGGAAGGTGGAGCGATACATGCAATCCGCGGTGATGGACATGTATGCAAATAATCGGACTAGGATTAGATGTCCGTGTACAAGATGCAAAGAAGGAGTCCTTTTGGACCCTTTTAATCGTGGCAGTTTGAAGGCGCACTTGCTGATGAATGGTTTCATGGATGGCTATACTCGGTGGATAAGTGAAGATGATGATGAAGACGTCCACATGGCAGGGAATAACGACATGGGGCTAGACGAAGAGATGACCGATCGACACGAAGACGATGGCGCCAGACATGGCGGCGGGGAAGAGTCCGAACATGACGGCGGCAGAGAAGATTCCGGACATGGCGAAGAAGAGTCCAGACATGGCGGAGAAGAGGCGATGGTCACGCCGCAGTCTTCGACGCTACTAAGTGCAGTCGTGCAAGACCCTCATGTTTGAGACCTCCTTCGCAAGAGTACGACTAGTGAGAGAGCTGCTTCTAGAGAGGAGGCCAAGCTGGCGCAACTTGAAGTAGACTCGAAGACTCCATTGTATGATGGTTGCGATCCCGAGGTGACCCGCTTGAGTTTCACACTCGAACTTCTAAAGACGAAGGCCAAAAACAAATGGACAGACAAAAGCCTTGATGAGCATTTGAAGTATCTACATAATAAAGTTCTCCCCGCGGGGAACCTGTGTCCTACTACTGTCGAGGAGGCCAAGAAAATCATTTGCCCTTTTGATTTGTCGCACAATAGGTACCACGCATGCATCAACGATTGCATCATTTATCGGGGGGAGCATGCGGAAAAAACCAGCTGTCCAGTGTGCAATGCTTCTTGATACAAGAAGGCAGGAAAGAAAGCTCCTCAGAAAGTTGTATGGTACTTTCCGATCACTCCCCGTCTGCAGCGGTATTTCGTAGATCCTAAGGAAGCAAAGCTCATGCGCTGGCACGCGGAGAGGAAGAAGCCCGATGATGGAGATGATCCGAAGCTGAGACACCTCGTAGATGGTAGCCAGTGGAGAGCATTCAACGCCGTATATGGATTTGCTGTAGAAGATCCAAGGAACATCGTGCTTGGTGCGAGTACCGATGGCATGAATCCGTTTGGAAACCAGAACACCAACCACAGCACATGGCCCGTCTTTGTATGGATGTACAACCTCCCCCCATGGAAGTGCATGAAGACAAAGTACATACACATGAGCATGCTGATTCAAGGGCCAAAACAACCAGGAAATAATATTAACCTGTATATGGGGCTTCTGAAAGAGGAGCTAGACACGTTATGGAAAACACCGGCATGGACATGGGACGCCAGCAAAGGAGAGTATTTCTATATGAGAGCCGCGCTGATGATGACGGTGCATGACTATCTCGGTTACGGGTACACCTCAGGCCAGGTGTGCCACGGATACTGTGGATGCACGAGGTGCATGGATGATACAATGTCTCAGCAGCTTACGTCAATGAAAGATGGCGGGTCTGGGAAAATCGTGCACATGGGGCATCGTAGATGGCTCGAGAAGGATGACCCGTGGAGAAAGCGTGGAGATCTATTCAATGGGTTGGCTGAGCATCGAGGACCTCCACGTAAGAGGAGCGGCACCGAAATCAACGAGCTGTTAAAAAACTAGGAACAGTGCCCCACGCCGGGAAAGATGAAAAAGGCACCGGAGCCGCTGCTGAAGGTATGGAAAACGAGGTCTGTTTTCTGGGACTTGGAGTACTGGCCCAATCACGACACGCCTCATTGCCTTGATCAAATGCATATCACAAAGCATGTCCTTGAGAGCTTTCTTGGCACACTGATGAACATGTCGGAGAAGACCAAGGATGGGCCGAAGACAAGGAAAGACTTGGAAGATTTGAAGATCAGGAAAGATCTCCACATGCCGCCCCGTAAAAAGTCGATGGAGGAGACGAAGACGGAGACAGAGGAGGGGGAAAGGGGCAGAAAAGTCAACAAGAAGTAGGAGAATTATTGCCCCCCTTCTTGCTTCACCTTAAGTGTGAAGGAGATCGATCAATTCATCAAGTGCCTTACGGGAATCAAAGTCAGTTCCGATTACTGTGGGAAGATAAGCAGATTTCTAGACACCAAGAAGAAAAGGTTCAGCGGGATGAAGTCTCATGACTGTCACATGATGATGACGCAGATACTCCCGGTTGCCATTAGAGGGATAATGGACAAGCACATCCATGACACGCTTACTGGTCTCTGCAACTTCTTCAATGTTATCTCTCGAAAGTCCATCAGTGTGAAGCAGCTCCGAAGGCTACAGGAAGAGATCGTTGTCATACTATGTGAGCTTGAGATGTACTTCCCGCCCGCGTTCTTTGACATCATGGTGCATCTGTGTGTCCACATCGTGGACGACATCATCGACCTCGGGCCGACATTCCTTCACAGCATGATGCCGTTCGAGAGGATGAATGGGGTCATCAAACGCTTCATTCGTAACATGTCCCATCTCGATGGGAGCATCGTCCAGGGGTATATGACGCATGAGTGCATCTCCTTTTGCGAGAATTATATAGGCGTCGGAGACCCTGTTGTTGGTTTGCCCATCAAGAAGCACGATGGGAGGCTCGGAGGAGAAGGTCACGACAACGGCCGGAGGGAATTGCACGTGGACTACTCGGATCGACGGAACGACTTTGACAGGGCTAACTTAGTAGTGCTACAACACCTAGATGTGGTAGATGATTATGTGACACGACACAAAGAAACCATCGCAAAGAAGTACCGTGATAAGGGGATGCTCAAGACGGACGACGAAGTTACTGTAAAGCACAACGCCACTTTCTTGCGTTGGTTCAAAGAGGAAGTTCTTGCTAATCCCCTAGAAGAGGGCAGTTCGGACGGATTGCTCATACACGCCTTAGCACATGGCCCCGCACCCAAACTCGCGACCTATCAGGCATACGATATCAACGGGTACACGTTCTACACGGAGGCCAAAGACATGGACAGTGATTACCAGAACTCGGGGGTGACGATTGAATGCGTGACCGACGCCAACTGAAAGATTCTACGGAAGGGTCGAAGAGATCTGGGAGCTTGACTATGCTGGAATGCACGATGCGACGATGTTCCGTGTCAGATGGGCTAAGGACGTCGTAAGAGAAAACAAGTATTTCACTACCATGTCTATACCCGACGCGAAGAGTGCTACCATGAACGTTAACGTCATCGCCAAAACTGAGCCATGGGTACACGCTAAGAACGTGACACAATGCTTCTTCATAACCGACCAGACCAATCCCAGCCGTGTTGTCATGAGGAGAGGCAAAAGGAGCATCGTCGGAATGGATGGAGTCGCCAACAAGGAATACTACGACCAATACGGCAACCCGATGAGGGAAGATGACGATGACGATGAAGCATACGTGAAAAGAAGAATCAATACTACATTACCTAAGAAAGATCGTACTCCATGGTACCGGAAAAGTCACAAGGAGGGGCTCAATTATTCGACAACGAACAAGAAAGGGAAGAAGCTGAATGTCAAACGTCTTCGACACAGCTGAGAAACCATCATTTATATATATGTAGCTATTTTGTCTACACACTTAAGTAACCGTTATCGGTCAAATGATGCATACATCATATCCCCTTCAATTACCACCACATGCATGGTTTCGGTGATATTCGCGCAGTGTGGGAGGGAGACGCCGTCGTCGAGAGAAAAAAAAAAGGGAGAAAGCAATACAAAAGAAAAAGAAAAGTAAACAGAAAAGAAAAGGAAAATAATAAAAAGAAAAGAAAACTAAAAACTAGAAAAGGAAAATAATAAAAAGAAAAGAAAAATAGGGGTAGCGCTGGATTGGGAACCAGCGCTATAGCTAACTTAGCTATAGCGCTGGATCCTAAACCAGCGCTACTGCTATTTGTATTTGAGAATTAAAAAAATAAAAATTGGAATAGTTAGCAGTAGCGCTGGATTGGGAACCAGCGCTATAGCTAAGTTAGCTATAGCGCTGGATCCTAAACCAGCGCTACTGCTATTTGTATTTTAGAATTAAAAAATAAAAATTGGAATAGTTAACAGTAGCGCTGGGTTGGGAACCAGCGCTATAGCTAAGTTATCTATAGCGCTGGATCCCAATCCAGCGCTACTGCTATTTTGAGTTAACCCCCCGCCGCGCGGGCTCAAAATTTCACCAAGTCATCCCCCCCCCCCCTCTCCTCCACCTCTCCCCCTACTCTGTCACCGGCCGTCGTCCCTGCCCGCCGTCGACCTCGACGCCGGCTGTCGCCCGAGCCCTCCATCAACCTCACCGTCGCCGCACGGGCCCGCCCTCGACCTCGTCGCCGCCGCCCTCTCCCCTGCCCTCGACCTCGCCGCCGCCACCCTCTCCCCCGCCCTCAATCTCGCCGCCGCCCCGTAAGCCTCTCCCTCTCCTCTCCCCTACCCTCCTCTCTCTCTCTGCGCTCTCTCTGCTCTCTGCTCTCTATCTCTAATATGAACCCTAGCCTAGCTAGGAGTCGGACGTATGAACCCTAGGAGATGTAGCAGAGAGAGAGAGAGAGCAATTTAGTTTAGGGCAATTTAGTTTAGTGCAATTTAGCAAATTTGTTTAGGGCAATTTAGTTTAGGGTATATAAAATACCTATAAATAAAAAATAGTAGCAAATTGCACTAAACTAAAAAAACAATAGCAAATTGCACTAAAAACAGTAGCAAATTTTTGTTTAGGGCAGTAGCAGAGAGAGAGATCATTTAGGAAAAAATAGTAGCAAATTTAGTTTAGGGCAATTTAGCAAATTTAGTTTAGGGCAATTTAGCAAATTTGTGTATGGCAATTTAGTTTAGGGTATATAAAACCCTAGATGATAAATTGCACTAAAAAACAGTAGCAAATTTTTGTTTAGGGCAGTAGCAGAGAGAGAGAGATCATTTAGGAAAAAATAGTAGCAAATTTAGTTTAGGGCAATTTAGCAAATTTAGTTTAGGGCAATTTAGCAAATTTATGTATGGCAATTTAGTTTAGGGTATATAAAACCCGAGATGATGTTTTAGGAGCATGATATGCCCTGTGGTGACTAGCACAAGCATGCAAAGTAGCCTATACAATGTTGTTGTTTTTAACACTTGGTTAATTTGCCAAGTCCTGGAAATCTGTTATATGATGTTGCCATGTTCTCTTGATGATAGCATCAAATCCATGCTTTGTTTGGATATGTTCAGTAAACATGTTTCCTCCCTTGTTGTTTGCTCTATCATGCCATGCCCTTTTATGCCACATTAGAGTCATGTAGCTTGTATTTTCTTTGCTATGAAAATGCCTAAACAGTAATTCTGTCTGCTATCAACATCATGATGCTATGTTGTGAGCTTGGTGGTGTTAAAACCATGACTCTATTGAACTTGTGCCAATTGTATGATTTTGCAATGTTGGTTGAATGTCGAAGAATATCCGAGTGGCCTATGTTTTGCCGGAATGTTGATTCATTTCCGCTCCCGCAAATTTCAGGCGCTCCATATGTCCACTTTTTAGCAAAGGTCATGCAAAAAATTTCCGTGATTTTTGGCATGACTTGTGCTAGAAACTAGGACATATGGAGTGCCCAGGATTTGCCGGGGAGAATGAATCAACATTCTGACCAAATATAGGCCCCTTTTTTCTCTTCATTATATATTTTATTTACAATTGTTGAATAGGAAACATGTCTAGCCACGCCGAAGCCGGGGGTTCTAGTCGCCTCGAAGAAGACCCCGTCGAGGCAGCAAATCATTATTTCGATTACCTGGACAAACACCAGTTGTGGGTGCAGGGTGGCGGAAGTGGCGCCAACACCAACACCGACGCTGACACCGGCACCGGCACCGACACCACCCCCGAGACCGGCAACGATGCTGTCGTAGACGGTAAAGCACTGAAGCAGAAGAGGACACAAAGACCAAACGAGCTCGGCATCGGACAAATTGTGGTCACGGAGATGCACCCCAAGAAATTAGAGCCAACGGCGCCAGAGGAAGCGCGCTCGTGCTGGGGCAATCAACTAGGATGCATCCTCAGGGAAACCGCCAACATCAACGACGAGAAGTTGAAGAAGATACCACATATGGAGCACATGCTCCTAAATAAGTTGCACAATAGGTTCCTGTTCCCCGGCCGGGATGAAAGCAAACATCCGTGGGATGATGACGCCATGACAAAGATAAACAGCAAGGCGATGGTGGCGTTCACCAACGACTTGTCCGCCTGGAAAGTTCGGGTGAAAAAAGCGATTGCGAAGAATGAACCGTGGTCCAAGATTCATGCTGACAATCCGTTACTAAAGGAAGAGGACTTTGAAAAATTCAAGAAGACTTGCGCTAAAGAAGAAGTCAAGGCAAGGTCGGAGAAAATGAAGGCGCTCCAGGCCAGGAACACGCCTCCCCACCGCCTCGGAAGCCGTGGTTACGAGGGGAAGAGGCACGTGTGGGCCAAGGAGGACGCCGAACGTGAAAGTCACGGAATCCCAGACCCCTTGGCGGAGTTCACCAACCTGCTGGAGCGTGACTGGATCAGGGCCCGGTATAAGTGGGACCGCGTCAATAAGATCTTTTACACGGACCCGAACGCGAGGGAGTTCATGAGACTTCTGGTAATTGTTATATTACCACCTTATGATATTAGCTTCCAATCAATTCGACTACAAGTTTTGTCACATTAGTAAACCATCCACATTCCTTTTGCAGAAAGAGCAGCACCAAAAGGCAGCCGAAAGCGACGAGTCGTCACAGTCGTCGGCGAGGCCCAAGTGGGACACCCCATTCAACCGGGCCCTAAACATACTGAAAAAGGTCCCGGAGGACAAACCGCCGTCCTATGGATGTGTGCACGGCGTCGGAGATGGCACCTCGTGGAAGACGTGCTACGATGAGGAGCCAAAGGAAAGAAGGAAGAGACGGTTGCTCACTCAACAGACCATCGACGAGAAGGTCGCGATTGCGGTCAATAATACCAAAGCTGAGACCAAAGAAGAGTTGCTCGGGGTAGTCAATGTAGCGGTCAATGACGTGGTTGCTGGCGTCACGGCTCACTTCCAATCTTCAATTATTACCAACTTGATTCCGGCAATTATCGATTGGTCGAAGAGTAATCCAGATAAAGGGCCAGCGGACTTTCCCCTTCACAGCTACATCGGGAGCAATTCGGTGAACATCACACCACCAGCACCTACTCAAGCAACCGCAAAAGGTCCCGCTCCTGTTCATAGCAGCCCGACCTCCGTCTCTGGCATGCTCGGCGGGCCTTCGTCTATGGCTGAGCTCGACGCCCTCACGGTAATTACGCGTCATACCCTTTTCACCAGCATGTCTATAGTCTTCCGTTTCAATTGCCTTTCGGATGTTTGACGTCGCAGACATGTCTTCGTAGGCCGACGATACCCCATGCACCCTACTGTACGACATCAAGGGCCAGAAGGTGGCCGTGGGAAAGGCAACGATCGTGAAGCCGAAGGACCGCATGTTCCACAACTGAGAGATGCCCCATGGCGTCTTCAAGGTTAACGTGGCCAGTGTCTTAGTGGGCTTCGAGGATTTGCCTCCTCCGGTACCAGTCGATGACGAGGAGACCCCTAAACGGATTGGCGCATGCAAGAGCTGGTTCTTGCCTTGGCCGAAGACTCTTCTTCGTGTCGAGGCGCCCAGTATCACACCAACGACAGCTTCTCAAGAAGGTATGAACACCACCCCACCTACCCAATTACCTGCACCTGTCGTGGCGGGTGATAGCAGATGATGCGAGGGAGAGCCTCCATTAGTACCAGATAACGTCTCCCCCGTCGAAGAAGCAAATGCTGATGATGTCATGGAGGATGATGATGATGACCCTCTCAATTATATCAATACCGCCTATGACGATGGAGGATTGATGGCTGGGGACTATGACTCAGGCTATGAGCGTGGAGATGATGACTTGATGCTGCCTGATTTGCCGGAGCCAGAACGTCCTAAGGCGGAATGCAAAAAGTCTCTCTTCATGCGATCCTCGCAAGAGACGCCTCTAGATGCCGCCTCTACCCAGCAACAACCCGAGGGCCGTCCACTGATTAGCCCGACGACACTGGGGGTGGTGGTTAGGGAAGGTATGGTGGGCTCACTACCGCCACCCGCCAAGAAGCAAAGGAGGAAACCGGACAAGAAAGGCCCTAAAGGCGCCAGAGCTGCTTCAAGCAGCCAGCCGCCTCTGAAGCCCCGGGAAGTAGACAGAATACCTGTCGAAGGTGCGCAGCGTTTCCATGTCGCCGGCGACCCGATCCTACCTCCGAAAGCGCTAGAGCACATACTAAACAATGATCTAAGGAGACTTCATGAAGATGTGCTGGCTAGAGAGAAAAGCCTTCTCATCTCGGAAAAACCAGGATACCCGCTTTACGCGGCTTAGGTGCCGGGCGGGAAGTTGTACGTCGAGAGATGGCCCGCAGATAAGTTCGTCCTACGATTTGACTACATCTATGACATGTTCCACATGACCAAGCTGGATTTCCAGTTCATCCGCATGCATGCGCTGTATCTCAACTACTTCATCAGAATCGAGAACATAAAATATATCTGCATCGCGGACCCGTACTATATGCACGAGAGCTTCTTGGCAGTCTGCAAAGAGCACCGTGACTATGCGAGCAAGTACATCGGCGACTTCATGATCGCTAATAAGGACAAGGAAGCAATTCTCCTGCCTTATCATCCCACGTAAGTCATCCGCACATATCCTTTCGTAAGTTTTAATCACTCCTTTGCAAGCATGGAGGCTAATTTGAGGTGTACTTATTTTGTGCAGCGGGGGGGGCGTCCTCATTGTTCTGTACCCAGAATACTCCCATGCTATGTACTTGGACTCATCGAAGAACATCAAGAAAAAGGATTACACGCACATAAAGAGTGTTCTCGATAGTGCCCTATTAACCTTCAGCCTGTCTGGTGGATATATCAAGGTGAAAAAGTACAGGAAGAACGGGCTGGCTTTCGGCCATAAGACCGACTTCTGCTGCATCCAGCAACCGTACACCAGTAAGGCTGATGGATTCTTCCTCATGCATCACCTGCTCGAGTATAGAAGGGATAATCAACGCCTTCGCATGTCAGCTACTACCAACGATGCCAAGATTGTCAACTGGGCCACAAGCATAGGAAAGACACCAGATCATCGAATTCGAGCTGAGTTTTATCACGTACAGTGTGAACTTGCCCAAGTGATCATGAAGGAGGTCCTCGAACCAACAGGGATGTTCTACCATGGGCCAATCACGCGGGATGATGTCCGAGCACTGCTACTCGCTCAACGTCTGTGATGTCGCTTGAACTACGTCGGTATTTCCCCAAAGAGGAAGGGACGATGCAGCACAGCTACGGTAGGTATTTCCCTCAGTGATGAGACCAAGGTTATCGAACCAGTAGGAGAACCACGCAACACTACGTGAACGGCACCTGCACACAAAGAACAAATACTTGCAACCCGACATAAAAGAGGGGTTGTCAATCCCTCCCGAGTAAAGAGATAGATAAATTTGTAGTAGATCGGATAAATAGATCTCGCGGGAACACGAGATAAAATAAATAACAATAAATTGCAGCAAGATATTTTTGGGTTTTTGGATTAATAGACCTGAAAATAAAAGCAAATAAAAATAGATCTTGAAGGCAAATATGATAAGGAAGAGACCCGGGGGCCGTAGATTTCACTAGTGGCTTCTCTCGAGAAAAATAGCATACGGTGGGTAAACAAATTACTGTTGGTCAATTGATAGAACTTCAAATAATTATGATGATATCCAGGCAATGATCATTATATAGGCATCACGTCCAAGATTAGTAGACTGACTCCTGCCTGCATCTACTACTATTACTCCACATATCGATCGCTATCCAGCATGCATCTAGTGTATTAAGGTCATGGAGAAACAGAGTAATGTAATAAGAACGATGACATGATATAGACAAGATCTATTCATGTAGGAATAGACCCCATCTTGTTATTCTTAATAGCAATGATACATACGTGTCATTTCCCCTTCTGTCACTGGGATTGAGCACCGTAAGAAAGAACCCATCACAAAGCACCTCTTCCCATGGCAAGAAAATCGATCTAGTCGGCCTAACTAAACCAAAGATTCGAAGAAGAAATACGAGGCTATAAGTAATCATGCATATAAGAGATCAAAAGACTAAAATAACTTTCATGGATAAAAACATAGATCTGATCATAAACTCAAAGTTCATCGGATCCCAACAAACACACCGCAAAAAGAGTTACATCCAATAGATCTCCAAGAGACCATTGTATTGAGAATCAAAAGAGAGAGAGGAAGCCATCTAGCTACTAACTACGGACCCGTAGGTCTACAATGAACTACTCACGCATCATCGGAGAGGCACCAATGAGGATGATGAACCCCTCCGTGATGGTGTCTAGATTGGATCTGTGGTTTCTGGAACTTGCGGCGGCTGGAATTGTATTTCATCGACTCCCTAGGGTTTCTGGAATATTGAGGTATTTATAGAGCAAAGAGGCGGTGCGGGAGGCCATCGAGGTAGGCACAACCCACCAGGGCGCGCCTGGGCCCCTAGGCGCGCCTAGGTGGGTTGTGCCCCCCTCGGGGCACCCCTCTGGTACTTTTTTGGCCCAACTTGTGTCTTCTGGTCCAGAAAAAATCACCAAAAAGTTTCGCTGCATTTGGACCCCGTTTGGTATTGATTTTTTGCGAAGTAAAAAAGAAGCAAAAAACAGCAACTGGCATTGGGCACTATGTCAATAGGTTAGTCACAAAAAATAATATAAAGTTGCTATAAAATGATTGTAAAACATCCAAGATTGATAATATAACAGCATGGAACAATCAAAAATTATAGATACATTGGAGACGTATCAGCATCCCCAAGCTTAATTCATGCTCGTCCTCGAGTAGGTAAATGATAAAAACAGAATTTTTGATATGGAATGCTGCATAACATGTTCATCACATAATCTTTTCTTTGTAGCATGGACATTTGGACTTTTATATGATTCAAAGCAATAGTCTAGTTTTGACATGAAGATTTCAATACTCAAGCATATCAACAAGCAACCATGTCTTTCAAAATATCAACACTAAAGCAAGTTATCCCTAGCCCATTATGCTCAATCATTGATCCATTCATGAAACACACTCGCATATTAGCTATACCCAATGCTCAAGTACGATCATAGTGCCCCTTAGTTGGTGCTTTATAAGAGAAGATGGAGACTCATAAATAAAAATTGAATAAAGTAAATAGAAAGGCCCTTCGCAGAGGGGAGTAGGGATTTGTAGAGGTGCCAGAGCTCAAAGCAAAAAAGATAGAGATAAAAACATTTTGGGTGGCATGCTTTTCCTGTCAACGAAAATGATCGAGTAGTTCCCAATACTTTCCATGCTAGATATATCATAGGCGGTTCCCAAACAGAAAATAAAGTTTATTCCTTTTTCCATCATACTTTCACATTCCACGGCTAACCGAATCCACGTGTGCCGTCCATACCAATACTTTCCAAGGAATTTATTATTTGACAACATAAAGTAAATTCATTTTTCATTTCGGGACTGGGCATCCCTAATACCTTTGCCATACTCTCGTGCAATGACAAGTGAATAAACACTCATCTTGAGAATAACACATCTAGCATGGAAAAATATCAGCCACCCCCTACCGTTTCATGAGCGGTACGAGCACACAAAAGAGAAATTTATTTTGAAAATTAGAGATGGCACATACAAATTTGCTTAGAACGGCACGGAAATACCGCATATAGGTAGGTATGGTGGACTCATATGGCAAAACTGGGTTTAAGGATTTTGGATGCACAAGTAGTGATCATACTTAGTGCAAATGAAGGCTAGCAAAAGATTGAGAAGCATCCAACCAAGAAACAAAAAATCTCATAAGCGAGCATTAAGCATAACTAACACCGAATAATGCACCACAAGTAGGATATAATTTCATTGCATAACTATTGACTTTCGTGCTTGCATAGGGAATCACAAACCTTAACATCAATATTCTTACTAAAGCATAATTACTCATCAACATGACTCATATATTATATCATCATATCGCAAAACTATTACAAGGAATCAAGTTTATTTTGTCCAATGATCTTCATGAAAGTTTTTATTATATCCCTCTTGAATATCTATCACTTTGGGACTAGTTTAATGTGTTGCTTTTGATAGCTCAAACAAATCTAATTGAAGAACATGAGCATAAAAATTTCCTTCTCCCAAAATAATTTAAGTGAAGCATGAGAAAATTTCTTCAAAATTACTACTCTCAAATAAATCTAAGTGAAGCATGAGAGCATTTCTTCAAAAATATTAAAGCACACCGTGCTCAAAAAGATATAAGTGAAGCACTAGAGCAATTCCATAACTCATAAAGATTTAAGTGAAGCATAGAGAGCAATTCTAACAAATCATAGCATAATTTTGGCTCTCTCAAATAGGTGTGTCCAGCAAGGATACTTGACTAAAAAAATAAAAGTAAAACAAGCAAAGACTCAAATCATACAAGACGCTCCAAGCAAAACTCATGATATGTGACGAATAAAAATATAGCTCCAAGTAAAATACCGATGGTCGTTAGAAGAAAGAGGGGATGCCACTCGGGCATCCCCAAGCTTAGTTGCTTGCTTCTCTTTTAGATAATAGCTTGGGATGCCATGGGCATCCCCAAGCTTAGGCTCTTCTTACTCCTTATTCCTTCATCCATCGTGATCTCACCCAAAACTTGAAAACTTCAATCACACAAAACTCAACAAAACCTTCGTGAGATCCGTTAGTATAACAAAGCAAATCACTACTATAAGTACTATTTCAAACCCATTCATATTTTATTTTTGCATTATATCTACTGTATTCCAACTTTACTATGACTTATACCCTCCAATACAAACCATAGATTCATCAAAATAAGGACACAACGCAAAGAAAACAGAATCTATAAAAAACAGAACAGTCTGTATCAATCTGAAAACTTCAAATACTTCAGTAACTCCAAAAATTCTGAAAAATTTGGACAACGTAGGAAATTTGTATATAAATCTTGTGTAAAAAATTCGGAATTTTTTGTCGCATCTCTAAATTTCTAAAATTATTTTACTGGGTGAAAAAGTTTCTGTTTTTCAACAAGATCAAATCAACTATCACCCAACATGATCACAAAGGCTTTGCTTGGCACAAACTCTAATTAAAACACAAAAAACATAATTATAGCAGTAGCATAATTGTGCAAACACTCAATAACAGAAAGAAAAAGACAAAAATAAATTTTATTCATTGGGTTGCCACCCAACAAGCGCTATCGTTTTATGCCCCTAGCTAGGCATAAGATTTCAACGATGCTCACACAAAAGATAATAATTGAAACACAAAGAGAGCATCATGAAACATGTGACAAACACATTTAAGTCTAACATACTTCCTATGCATAGGAATTTTATAGGAAAACAAATTATCAAGACAAGAAATATCTAGCATATGCAAAGGAGAGGAATAAAACATTGACAATCTCAACTTAGAGAGAGGTAATTTAGTAACATGAAAATTTCTACAACCATATTTTCCTCTCTCATAATAATTACATGTAGGATCATAATCAAATTCAACCATATAACTATCACATAAAAAATTCTCTTCATGATCCACATGCATGCGAAGTTGATACTCTTCCAAAATAGTGGGATTACCATCAAATAAAGTCATGACCTCTCCAAGCCCACTTTTATAAAAAATCTCATAAGATTGAACACTCTTCAAATATGTGGGATTATTATTATCTAAAGTTGACACTCCTCCAAACCCACTTTCGCAAGCATATTCATCATGAGGTTTAAATAAATTTTCAAGATCATAAAAATCATTATCACCCCAATCATGATCATTGCAATAAGTAGTGGACATAGGAATATTAGCATCCCCAAGCTTGGGGTTTTGCATATTATTAGCACAATTGACATTAATAGAATTTATAATAACATCATTGCAATCATGCTTTTCATCCAAAGATCTATCATGAATCACTTCATAAATTTCTTCGTTTAACACTTCATCACAATTTTCAGATTCATAAATCTCAAGCAAAACTTCATAAAGATAATCTAGTGAATTAAATTCACTAACAATTGGTTTGTCATAGTTGGATCTTTTAAAAAGATTAGCAAGTGGATGAGGATCCATATCAATAGATTTTTAGCAAGCAAAGATGCAAGCAAATAGAAGACACATGGCAACACAAGCAAACAAAAGATCTGACGAGAAAACGTCGAACGAAAAAGAGGGCGAATAAAACGATAATTTTTTGTGAAGTGGGGGAGATGAAAACGAGAGGCAAATGGCAAATAATGTAAATTGCAAGGAGATGAGATTTGTGATTAGGAACCTGATAGATGTTGATGATGTCTCCCCGGCAACGGCGCCAGAAATCCATTTTGATGTCGCTTGAACTACGTCGGTATTTCCCCAAAGAGGAAGGGATGATGCAGCACAGCTACGGTAGGTATTTCCCTCAGTGATGAGACCAAGGTTATTGAACCAGTAGGAGAACCACGCAACACTACATGAACGACACCTACACACAAAGAACAAATACTTGCAACCCGACGTAAAAGAGGGGTTGTCAATCCCTCCCGGGTAAAGAGATAGATAAATTTGTAGTAGATCGGATAAATAGATCTCGCGGGAACGCGAGATAAAATAAATAACAATACATTGCAGCAAGATATTTTTGGGTTTTTGGATTAATAGATCTGAAATCTGAAAATAAAAGAAAATAAAAATAGATCTCAAAGGCAAATATGATAAAGAAGAGACCCGGGGGCCGTAGATTTCACTAGTGGCTTCTCTCGAGAAAAATAGCATACGGTGGGTAAACAAATTACTGTTGAGCAATTGATAGAACTTCAAATAATTATGACGATATCCAGGCAATGATCATTATATAGGCATCACGTCCAAGATTAGTAGACCGACTCCTGCCTGCATCTACTACTATTACTCCACACATCGACCGCTATCCAGCATGCATCTAGTGTATTAAGTTCATGGAGAAACGGAGTAATGCAATAAGAATGATGACATGATGTAGACAAGATCTATTCATGTAGGAATAGACCCCATCTTGTTATCCTTAATAGCTACGATACATAAGTGTCATTTCCCCTTCTGTCACTGGGATTGAGCACCGTAAGATCGAACCCATCACAAAGCACATCTTCCCATGGTAAGAAAAATCGATCTAGTCGGCCTAACTAAACCAAAGATTCGAATAAGAAATACGAGGCTATAGGTAATCATGCATATAAGAGATCAAAAGACTCAAATAACTTTCTTGGATAAAAACATAGATCTGATCATAAACTCAAAGTTCATCGGATCCCAACAAACACACCGCAAAAAGAGTTACATCAAATAGATCTCCAAGAGACCATTGTATTGAGAATCAAAAGAGAGAGAGGAAGCCATCTAGCTACTAACTACGGACTCGTAGGTCTACAATGAACTACCCATGCATCATCGGAGAGGTACCAATGAGGATGATGAACCCCTCCGTGATGGTGTCTAGATTGGATCTGTGGTTTCTGGAACTTGCGGCAGCTGGAATTGTATTTCGTCGACTCCCCTACGGTTTCTGGAATATTGGGGTATTTATAGAGCAAAGAGGTGGTGCGGGAGGCCACCTAGGTGGGCACAACCCATCAGGGCACGCCTAGGCCCCCAGGCGCGCCCAGGTGGGTTGTGCCCCCCTCGGCGCACCCCTCTGGTATTTTCTTGGCCCAACTTGTGTCTTCTGGTCCAGAAAAAATCACCAAAAAGTTTCGCTGCGTTTGGACTCCGTTTGGTATTGATTCTCTACGAAGTAAAAAACAAGCAAAAAAGGGCAACTGGCACTGGGCACTATGTCAATAGGTTAGTCCCAAAAAATGATATAAAGTTGCTATAAAATGATTGTAAAACATCCAAGATTGATAATATAACAGCATGGAACAATAAAAAATTATAGATACGTTGGAGACGTATCAGTCTGGACCTGAAGTCTTTCAAGAAGCAAGGGTGCTTCCTCCCTAACTATGAAGATTGGACCGCCGACATGGAGGACTGATTGTTGATGACAATGTGTCACTACTATCTTTCTATGGCAAAACTTTGAATTTATGCACGGCGAAACTCTGTGATGTAATTAAACCGTCCTCCTGAACTAGCGTAGATCGCTTTGGGTACTAATTATGCCTCTTTGTTTTCTTAAGTACATTATGTTGCATATTATCATTGAATTCATCAACTGACGATGCAGGTACATAGATGAGAGATGGCGAAGGACTGCTACGCCGTGTTCGTTGGGAGGGTTCCAGGAGTGTATGACCACTGGCGAGACGCTCAGGACCAGGTGGACAAGTACCCGGGTGCTAGCCACAGAGGGTTCAACAGCAGAGCTGAAGCAGAAAGTAGTTACTTGAGGTGGACGCTCCGGCAAGAGCGGGAGCGAAACTGCCGGTACCTCAAGAAGTACTACATAGTCGCGCTCTTGCTCATGCTGATCGCTCTTCTCTTCTACATCATGGTTTAGATAGAGATGATGAAACTTGTGTGTGTGCCATGACCATGCAGTTGCATTTAATCGAGACATGACATGACTTGTGTATCGCTATTTTCTAGATGTGATGATATTTGTGTTGAATGATGATGATGATGATGGTATGACGAGACTACTGTATGTGTATGATATGATGAGAATTGTGTATGTTTATTATGATCTGATGAAACTACTATATAGAGCATGCACAAATACATCACAAATACGTAGAGGGGGAATAAATCTATGAAAGCAGGAATACTAGCAGTAGCGCTGGAAGGCATCTAGCGGCAGCGCTGGATTAGCAGCAGCGCTTGCTTTGTTGCAGCGCTACAGATAGTTAGCAGTAGTGCTTGTTCGGGCAGCGCTACTGCTAACCATACTTACCAGTAGCGCTGGTCAGGGCAGCGCTACTGCTACAACTTAGCTGTAGCGCATTAGCAGTAGCGCTGGACCCAGCGCTACTACTATAGGTATTTCAAGCACTACTAGTAGGCTTTCTCCTAGTAGTGTATAAAATCCTATTTACGGAGAAAAAAATTAGGGAGAAAGAATTATCACGTTTCACGAGACAGAGCCGCTGCCACCTCCTATTCTTCATCGGGAGGCCAGATCTGGAGCCCGTTTGGGGCTCCGGAGAGGGGAATCTTCGATCTTCGTCATCGCCAACCCTTCTCCATCGCCAATTCCATGATGCTCCCCACCGAGAGTGAGTAATTCCTTCGTAGGCTCGCTGGTCGGTGAGGGAGTTGGATGATATTCATCATGTAATTGAGTTAGTTTTGTTAGGGCTTAATCCCTAGTATCCATTATGTTCTGAGATTGATGTTGCTATGACTTTGCCATGCTTAATGCTTGTCACTTTGGGCCCGGGTGCCATGATTTCAGATCTGAACCGTTTATGTTATCACAATTATATCTATGTTCTAGATCCGATCTTGCAAGTTATAGTCACTGATTACGTGTTATGATCCGTAAACCCCGGAGTGACAATAGTCGGGATACTTTCCGGTGATGACCGTAATTTGAGGACTTCATGTATTCACTATGTGCTAATGCTTTGTTCCGGTTCTCTATTAAAAGGAGGCCTTAATATCCCTTAGTTTCCTTATAGACCCCGCTACCACGGGAGGGTAGGACAAAAGATGGCATGCAAGTTCTTTCCATTAGCACGTATGACTATTTACGGAATACATGCCTACATTATATTTATGAACTAGAGCTAGTGTCGTATCGCCCTAGGTTATGACTGTTATATGATGAATATCATCCAACGAATTCACCGATCCAATGCCTACGAATTTTCCACATATTGTTTCTGTTAAGTTACTATTGCTATTGCTGCTGTCACAACTGCTACAAAATCATTGCTATCATTGTTACTATTACCGTTATTGTTACTACCATTATCAATATTATCATATTACTTTGCTACTAATCATATTGCTGCAGATAATTAATCTCCAGGTGTGGTTGAATTGACAACTCAGCTGCTAATACTTGCAAATATTCTTTGGCTCCCTTTGTGTCGAATCTATAAAGTTGGGTTGAATACTCTACCCTCGTAAACTGTTGCGATCCCCTATACTTGTGGCTTATCAAGACCTTTTTCTGGCGCCGTGGCCGGGGAGCATAGCTATATTTGTTGAGTCACTTGGGTTTATTATCTATTTATCACTATGAAGAACCTGAAGGATACAAAGACCAAGATCGTTCCCTCTAGGACGAGGGGAGGTAAGGAACTGCCATCACAATCTGCACTTGATTCCCCTTCTATTTTGAGTAGACTTGCAACACCACCACATGCTATTAATCCTGATATGTCGCAAGTTATTGATGATGCTACTTCTATGAATGCTACTCATGATGATGCTAGTACCTTGCTTGATGATGGTGTGCCACTAGGTGATTTTCTTGATGAACAAATTGCTAGAGCTAAAGAGAATGAAATTGCTGAAATTGATGAAATTGTTGAAACTGATGAAATGCCTGAAACTGAAAATCTTGAAACACCTATTAGACCTAGCTCTCCTAGATATGAATTGCCTAAGGTACCTGAAGGTTATGTTATGGATGAGGAGACAGCTAGAGATTTTCTTGCTTGTAATGATAGAGATGATCTTAAGAAATTATTATGCAAACTAAAAGAGAAATCTTTGAATGCTAGAATGAAATGTGATCCTAAGTTTGCTACTTCACCTATCTTTGTTAATGATAAGGATTATGAATTCTCTGTTGACCCAGAGTTGATTACATTGGTTGAATCTGATCCTTTCCATGGTTATGAAACTGAAATTGTTGTGGGATTACTAAATTGAATGATATAGCCACCCTTTTTGCTCATGAGGATATAATTCACTATTACTATATTATCAAATTATTTCCGTTCTCATTAAAGGGTGATGCTAAGATATGGTACAACACTCTTGCTCCTGGTTGTGTGCATAGTCCCCAGGATATGATTTATTACTTCTCTGAAAAACATTTTCCTGCTCATAAGAAACAAGCTTCCTTACAGGAAATATTTAACTTTAAGCAAATTGAAGAAGAGAGTCTCCCACAAGCTTGGGGGAGGCTTCTCCAATTGCTTAATGCTTTGCCTGATCATCCTCTTAAGAAAAATGAAATACTTGATATCTTCTATAATGGACTAACCGATGCTTCTAGGGACTTCCTAGATAGTTGTGCTGGTTGTGTTTTCAGGGAACGCACTGTTGAAACAACTGAGGAATTATTGAATAATATATTGAAAAATTATGATGATTGGACTCTCCCTGAACCACCGCATAAGCCCACTCCGAAGAAGAGGGGTATCTTATATCTCAGTCCGGAAGATATGCAAGAGGCAAAGAAATCTATGAAGGAAAAAGGTATTAAAGCAGAGGATGTTAAAAATTTACCTCCTATTGAAGAGATACATGGACTTGACACACCACCACCGAAGGTGGTAGAGGTAAATTCTTTAATGAAATTTAATGAAAGGGACAATCCTTATAATATGCATCCCAGCCAATGCCTTTATGAGTTTGATAATTACATTAGAAAGCAACATCTCTTCAATGAAAATGTTATGAAACAATTGAAATATAATTCTGATATGATTGCTCGCTTGAGTGACTTGTTATTTAGAATCTCCAATGAAGTTAGAGGTGTAGGAAAACATGCCTCTATCATTCAAACCCAACTAGAACAAGTTGCCAAATCTCAAAGAGAGTTGCTAGATGAAATGAATAATAATATAAATGACTTTGCTGTTAGAGTAGCAACTAGAGGAGGTAAAATGACTCAGGAACCACTTTATCGTGAAGGTCACCCTAAAAGAATTGAACAAAACTCTCAAAGAATCAACATTGATGCGCCTAGTCCTTCTAAAAAGAAGAAGAAAAAGAAAAATGATAGGACTTTGCATGCCTCTAGTGAACCTGAAATAGAAAAACCTCCTGATAATGATAATGATGTTTCTATCTCTGATGCTGAAACTCAATCTGGTAATGAACATTCACCTAGTGATAATGAAAAAGATAATGATGATGTTCATGAAGACACTCAACCAGACAATGATAAACAACCAGATAATGATGTCGAGATAGAACCAGCTGTTGATCTTGAAAACCCACAACCTAAAAATAAAAGATATGATAAAAGAGACTTTGTTGCTAGAAAACATGGAAAAGAAAGAGAACCATGGGTTCAAAAACCCATGCCCTTCCCACCTAAATCAACTAAGAAAAAAGGATGATGAAGAATTTGAACGCTTTGCTGAAATTCTTAGGCCAGTCTTTTTGCGCACTTGTTTGACTGATATATTAAAGATGGCCCCTTATGCAAAATATATGATAGACATCATCTCTAATAAAAGAAAAATACCTGAAGCTGAAATCTCCACCATGCTTGCTAATTATTCTTTTCAGGATGGGGTACCTAAAAAACTTGAAGATCCGGGAATACCAACTATACCTTGCGCCATAAAAAGAAATTATGTCAAAACTACTTTGTGTGATTTAGGAGCTGGTGTTAGTGTTATGCCTTTCCCTTTATATAAAAGACTTGATTTGAATAAACTCACACCTACTAAAATATCTTTGCAAATGGCTGACAAATCAACTACCATACCTATCGGTATTTGTGAGGATGTGCCCGTTGTTGTTGCAAATGTTACTATCTTGACTGACTTTGTTATACTTGAGATGCCCGAGGACGACAACATGTCGATTATCCTTGGTAGACCCTTCTTGAATACTGCAAGGGCTATTATTGATTGCAATAAAAGCAAGGTCACTTTTCATATCAATGGTAATGAGCATACGGTGCACTTTCCGAAGAAACAATTCCAAGTGAATGGTATTAATGTTATTGAAAAATCTCCGACACTCACTATTAGAAGTTTTCAATAACCTCTACCTACTGCCAAAAAGAAATATGAAATGCTTATTGTTGGGGACATGCATATCCCCCTAGAGGTAACTTAGTGTTTTACGAAAGTTCTTCGGTTTCATGCTAATCGAAAGTGGTTGTTAATAAGACTTGATCAACCTTATTAATGGATCATTTTTGAGAGGTATGAAGTTGATGAATTTAGTAAGCACAACTTTCTGTTCCCAACGTTCGTTTTCTATTTTTCTTAGTTAAATAAAATAAAATGCCATGTTTTATCTGTTTTCTGAATTTCCTGTGCAATTAAAAAAAGACCAAAAAATAAAAGTTCTCATAATGCCCTGAAAATTTAATACAATTTTTTCTGAATATTTAAGAATTTTTTATGCAAATAACATCAGAGGGGGGTGCACAAGGTGGGCACAACCCACCTGGGCGCGCCAGCAGTCCAAGGCGCGCCCTGGTGGGTTGTGGTCCCCACGTGGGCCCCCTCACTTATCTCTTTAGCCCATGTCATCACCTACCTCCAGAAAAAAATCACCATTGCTCTCTCTCTCTCGTGTTCTTGCTCTCAAACCCACGGATTTCGATCTCTTTGCTCGAAGCTCCGTTTCCGAAACTGTTTTGGGGGATTGCTACTTGGTATTTGACTCCTCTATTGCTCCAATTAGTTTTTGCTTTAGTGGTTTATATTTTTAATAATTACCTACTCTTGGTGCTGCTGTAGATGAGCTTGCATGTTGAATTCTTAGAGTTCTAAGTAGTTTTAATGCTTAATATGGCCTTTGTGCATCCCTATAAATAGTTGCTATCAATCTTGTGAAGTTTTGTTGACAAAAATTTTGTGACCCAAAAATTTTCAGAAAATTGTACGCAAATGTGATGAACTTCTTTGGAAGTAGTTCTTCGAGGCGAAGGTCCTCGGAGGCATCTTCTAGTAGGGGCTCAACCCGTCAATCTTATGTTGAGCCAAGTGCAAGTTCAATACGGGATGTCGCCACCAAATCATGCTTATGGCCGCAAGACGATTTCATGGTGATGGCAGGTATTAAAGAAGAATTTGAGCAATATGTTCACAATGCCGAGCTTGGTCCCTACATTGAAGATAAGTGCAACTAGTATCTCAGTCTCACAGAATCGTTTACTAAAGAGTTTAAATTTCATCCTCGTGAGTCTAGACTTTCGTTTAAACTTTATGACCGGTCAATTACCATGTCTCTAGACGCATTTAGTGGTGTGTGTAAAATTCCATTTTGGGGTTTGTTGGACGAACCACCAAGGTCTGAGTATGAGTTATTTTTAACTAGTCTTTGCTACGGTGAGAATAGAGGAGTGACGCAAGGTAGAATAAAAAGTATTCATTTCCCATCAATTCAATACTTTGCACTGGTTAATGGAAAATTCATCGTAGGTAAACAAGATTGTAGTACACTTTGTGCTCCTGACTTGAGCCTCATACACACTGCTCTCACCGGTGTTAAATGTTATAACCTTGGAGCGATTGTTGAACGCAGATTGCAACACAACGCTGGTAGTGGATATTTTTATGGTGGGATTTATGCTTCACGATTAGCAGAGGAGTTTGGTGTATCAATTTGTCCTAATGATCCCATCCTTCCCACTCAGTACTTAGACTTTGAGGCCATGAAGCGCCATAAGTTCCTTAAGGGTGAAATCAATAATTATACTTATAACCTGTTGTTCAATAAAGATTCCGTTGTGGACACCTTTTTGCTTGCGCCTGCTCTCTTTGATTATGACAGCAAAGGAACATCTTATGTTCTTGAGAGCGAGGCCCGCGCACACAACGTGGAGGTTGTGGCTGCTCGGCAGACTGAGGAGGCTACACCAAGAGCCTCCGTGAGCTATCACTCAAATTATTACGCAGGCTACAGATGGTGATTACCAAGCTAGGCCAAAAGCCTAAGCTTGGGAGAGTACGTATTTCCACCGACATTATATTCATGTTCACACATTTCATTCCAGTTGTCGGTGTTCACACTTTTTCATTGTATTATCCATGCTAGATTTATTTTCTCGCCTTCTTCTTGTGTGTTTGAAAAACTTTGAGAAGATCACAAAAAAAATGTTGCTTGCTTCTCTTTGGTTTTTCTTTCTAGTTTAGTTAGTTGTAGTATTTAAAAGAAAACCCAAAAAGATTTCCTTGTTCTTCTTTTGCTTGTTGGGAGCTTTCCCGTGTAAATAGTTTTTCTTGTTTTTATTTTTCTTTCTTTAATTTGCTTTCTTCAAGAAAAACTAAAAACCCCAAAAATATTTCAGTGTGTTTCTCTGAAATTCTTTTCCTTTTATTGAGTCATACCGAGGAGAAGACAACGATGAAATTGTTGAGTGGCTCTCATATGCATTGATATTGATCTAATAAAGAGCCCATATTACCTTGTCTTCTCCTTTTTGAATAAAATGTTTGCAGATTCCAGCTTAGTCCACGGCACTCTTGCACTATTATTATTTTCATATCATTCGGTCGTGCAAGTGAAAGGCAATAATGATGATATTTGATGAACTGGCTATGGCAAAGAGAAACGGGTATGAACTCAACTTGTTTTGTTTTTGTAAATATGTTTAACCTAGTATCCATGATTCAGCCTATTATGATCAAACATGTTTGCAATGACAATTAGAGATTATAGTTTCTCAAGCCATGCTTAAGTAGCTAGGAGTGGATAATGATTTATCTTGGATGTCAACATGCATTAAAATGATTGTGATGTGGTATAATGATATGGTATCCTTCTCCGAATGTTCGAGTGGCTTGACTTGGCACATGTTCATGCATGTAGTTGAATCAAAACCAACATAGCCTCTATGATATTTATGTTCATGGTGTTCATATCCTAGTCATGCTAGTATCCAATGTTACTTATGCATAATGCATGTTCATGACCGTTTTCGCTCTCTAGCTGGCCACTTCTCAACCTATTTGCTAGCCTTCGCCTGTACTAAGCAGGAATACTGCTTGTGCATCAAAATCCTAAAAACCAAGTTATTTCAGATGAATCCACCATATATCTACCTATATGCGGTATTACCCTGCCGTTCTAAGTAAATTTGCATGTGCCACCTCTAAAAAGACTTCAAATAAACATCCATTTTTGTGTGCCTGGATTGTTCACGGAGTGACAGGAGGTAGTCAATATCTTCCATGCTAAGCAGGTTATTCTCATGATGAGTGTTTATTCAGTCGTCCTTGCACGAGAGGGATGGTAATAGGGATTCCCAGTCCCAAATTAAAAATTGCAAATAATTAAACAAAACTCCCCCAGGACTGATGTTGGTATGGACGGTAACCGTGGATGCGGCTAGCCGTGGAGTGTGTTTGTTGGTGGAGGGGGAGTAAACCTTTACTTTTATCGCTTGGGAACGGCCACTAATGTGTTTAGCATGGAAGATATCGATAACTAATGGTCGCGAAGTAAACAGGAAGGGTGCATTTCTCAAAATTTTATTTATCTCTGGTTTAAAAATCTAAGCTCTGGCACCGCTGCAAATCACTGCTTCCCTCTGCGAAGGGACTATCTATTTAATTTTATGTTGTGTCATCACCTTCTCAAATAAGCGCCAGATCTGAGAGCACTATTGCCATCCTTATGCATTCTGTATAGCTAATGTTGGATGCATCATGACTGGATCTTTTCTACCATGAATTACAATGTTTAGTTGTTGCTTGAACTTTGGAGGTGCTCTGCATTTATGTTTTGCGGTCTCAGAAAGGGCTAGCGAGATACCACTATTGTCATATTATATCATGATTGTTTTGACAAAGTGTTGTCATTTGAGATACTTTATTATTGCTCGCTAGTTGCTTATGCCATTGGTATGAGTTAATATAATTTTTAAGAGTTATTGTCGACATGGCTAGTCATAATCTTTGCTAAAAACCGGGGTGCTACTTAAGCTTATTTATGTAAACAAGAGCAAAAGAGTTCGTAAAAGTTTTTCATTTTCACTTTAAGTTTGTCAACTAAATTGCTTGAGGACAAGCAAAGGTTTAAGCTTTGGGGAGTTGATACGTCTCCGTCGTATCTACTTTTCCTAATGCTTTTACCCTTGTTTTGGACTCTAATTTGCATGATTTGAATGAAACTAACCTAGACTGATGCTATTTTCAGCAGAACTACCATGGTGTTTTTTTTGTGCAGAAATAAAAGTTCTCGGAATGGAACGAAACTTTTTGGAGAATTTTTATACAATAAAAGAAAAATACTGGAGCCAAGAACCACCGGAGGGGGGGGGTCCTTGGGGGAGCACAACCCACCAGGGCGCGCCCACCTCCTGGCGCACCCAGGTGGGTTGTGCCCACCTGGTGGCCCCGCTGACCCTATCTCCGACGCTATAAAATCCTATTTTCGGAGAAAAAAATCAGGGAGAAAGAATTATCGCGTTTCATGAGACGGAGCCGCCGCCACCTCCTGTTCTTCATCGGGAGGCCAGATCTGTAGCCCGTTTGGGGCTCCAGAGAGGGGAATCTTCGATCTTCGTCATCGCCAACCCTTCTCCATCGCTAATTCCATGATGCTCCCCACCGGGAGTGAGTAATTCCTTCATAGGCTCGCTGGTCGGTGAGGGAGTTGGATGAGATTCATCATGTAATCGAGTTAGTTTTGTTATGTTGCTATGACTTTGCCATTCTTAATGCTTGTCACTTTGGGCCCGGGTGCCATGATTTCAGATCTGAACCGTTTATGTTATCACCATTATATTTATGTTCTAGATCCAATCTTGCAAGTTATAGTCACCTATTACGTGTTATGATCCGTAAACCCCGGAGTGACAATAGTCGGGATACTTTCCGGTGATGACCGTAATTTGAGGAGTTCATGTATTCACTATGTGCTAATGCTTTGTTCTGGTTCTCTATTAAAAGGAGGCCTTAATATCCCTTAGTTTCCTTATGGACCCCGCTGCCACAGGAGGGTAGGACAAAAGATGTCATGCATGTTCTTTCCATAAGCACGTATGACTATTTACGGAATACATGCCTACATTATATTTATGAACTGGAGCTAGTGCCGTATCGCCCTAGGTTATGACTGTTATATGATGAATATCATCCAACGAATTCACCGATCCAATGCCTACGAATTTTCCACATATTGTTTCTGCTAAGTTACTATTGCTATTGCTACTGTCACAACTGCTACAAAATCATTGCTATCATTGTTACCGTTACCGTTACTGTTACTACCATTACCAATATTATCATATTACTTTGCTACTAATCATATTGCTGCAGATAATTAATCTCCAGGTGTGGTTGAACTGACAACTCAGCTGCTAATACTTGCAAATATTCTTTGGCTCCCCTTGTGTCGAATCTATAAATTTGGGTTGAATACTCTACCCTCGAAAACTATTGCAATCCCCTATAATTGTGGGTTATCAAAGTCCTATGATTTTTCTTTTTCTTCTTCCTTTTAGAAGGACTAGGTGCATCAGTGTTAATTCTTTGAGAGTCTTGTTCAATTCTTTTAGGGTGTCCCTCAGGATAAAGTGGTTCCTGAGTCATTTTGCCTCCTCTAGTTGCTACTCTAACAGCAAAATCATTTATATTATTATTCATTTCACTAAGCAATTCTCTTTGAGATTTAGCAACTTGTTCTAGCTGAGTTTGAATCATAGAGGCATGTTTTCTGACACCTCTAACATCATTAGTGATTCTAAATAACAAGTCACTCAAGCGAGCAATCATATCAGAGTTGTATTTCAATTGTTTCATAACATTTGCATTGAAGTGATCTTGTTTTCTAATGTAGTTATCAAACTCATAAAGGCATTGACTAGGATGTTTATTGTAAGGGATATGACTTTAATCAAATTTCATTAAAGAGTTTACCTCTACCACCTGTGGGGGTGGTGTATCAAGTCCATGTATTTCTTCAATAGGTGGTAAATTCTTAACATCCTCTGCTTTAATACCTTTTTCCTTCATACTTTTCTTTGCCTCTTGCATATCTTCAGGACTGAGATATAAGATACCCCTCTTCTTCGGAGTGGGTTTAGGCGGTGGTTCAGGAAGAGTCCAATCATCATAATTTTTCAATATATTATTCATTAATTCCTCAGCTTGTTCAACAGTTCATTCCCTGAAAACACAACCAGCACAACTATCTAGGAAGTCCCTAGAAGCATCGATTAGTCCATTATAGAAGATATCAAGTATTTCATTTTTCTTAAGTGGATGATCAGGCAAAGCATTAAGCAATTGGAGAAGCCTCCCCCAAGCTTGTGGGAGACTCTCTTCTTCAATTTGCACAAAGTTAAATATTTCATGTAAAGCAGCTTGTTTCTTATGAGCAGGAAAATATTTTTCATAGAAGTAATAAATCATATCCTGGGGACTACGCACACAACCAGGAGCAAGAGTATTGTACCATATCTTAGCATCACCCTTTAATGAGAACAGAAATAATTTGAGAATATAATAGTAGTGAATCTTCTCATCATGAGCAAAAAGGGTGGCTATATCATTTAATTTAGTAAGATGTGCCACTATAGTTTCAGTTTCATAGCCATGGAAAGGATTAGATTCAACCAAAGTAATTAGCTCTGGGCCGACAGAGAATTGATAATCCTTATCGGTAACAAAGATAGGTGAAGTAGCAAACTTAGGATCACATTTCATTCTAGCATTCAAAGATTTTTCTTTCAGTTTGCATAGTAATTTCTTAATATCATCCCTATCATTACAAGCAAGAAAATCTCTAGCTATCTCCTCATCCATAACATAACCTTCAGGTATCTTAGGCATTTCATATCTAGGAGAACTAGGTCTAATAGGTGTTTCAAGATTTTTAGTTTCAAGTACTTCATCAGTTTCAGCATTCTCAATATCTTTAGCTCTAGCAATTTGTTCATCAAGAAATTCACCTAGTGGCACATTATTATCAAGCAAAGTACTAGCATCATCATAAGCATCATCCATAGCAGAAGTAGCATCATCAATAACTTGCGACATATCAGGATTAATAGCATGTGGTGGTGTAGCAAGTCTACTCAAAATAGAAGGGGAATCAAGTGCAGATTGTGATGGCAGTTCCTTACCTCCCCTCGTCCTAGAGGGAACGATCTTGGTCTTTGTATCCTTCAGGTTCTTCATAGTGATAAATAGATAATAAACCAAGTGACTCAACAAATATAGCTATGCTCCCCGGCCACGGCGCCAGAAAAAGATCTTGATAACCCACAAGTATAGGGGATCGCAACAGTTTACGAGGGTAGAGTATTCAACCCAATTTTATAGATTCGACACAAGTGGAGCCAAAGGATATTTGTAAGTATTAGCAGTTGAGTTGTCAATTCAACCACACCTGGAGATTAAATATCTGCAGCAAAGTGATCAGTAGCACAGTAATATGATAGTTTTGATAGTAGCGTTAACAGTAGCAATGGTAACGATAACAGCAGTAACGGTATTCTAGCAGTTTTAACAGTAGCAATGGCAGTAGTAACTTAGGAAGAGCAATATGTGGGAAGTTCGTAGGCATTGGATCGGTGAATTCGTTGGATGATATTCATCATATAACAGTCATAACCTAGGGTGATACAAAACTAGCTCCAGTTCATAAATATAATGTAGGCATGTATTCTGTAAATAGTCATACGTGCTTATGGAAAAGAACTTGCATGACATCTTTTCTCCTACCCTCCCGTGGCAGCGGGGGTCCATAAGGAAACTAAGGGATATTAAGGCCTCCTTTTAATACAAAACCGGAACAAAGCATTAACACATAGTGAATACATGAACTCCTCAAACTACGGTCATCAACGGAAAGTATCCCAATTACTGTCACCCTGGGGTTTACGGATCATAACACATAATAGGTGAATATGACTTGCAAGATTGGATCTAGAAAATAGATATAATGGTGAAAACATAAACGGTTCAGATCTGAAATCATGGCACTCGGGCCCTAGTTGTTGGGAAACGTTGCATGGAAAACAAAAAAATTCTACGCACACGCAAGATCTATCAAGGAGATGCATAGCAACGAGGGGGGGAGTATGTCTACGTACCCTTGTAGACCGTAAGCGGAAGCATTTGTTAACGCAGTTGATGTAGTCAAACTTCTTCGTGCTCCAACCGATCGAGTACGGCACCTCCGCGTTCAGCACATGTTCAGCTAAGTGACGTCCTCGCCTTCTTGATCCAGCAAGACGGCGAAGTAGTGGATGAGTTCCGGCAGCACGACGGCGTGGTGACGGTGATGGTGAAGTTATCTCCACAGGGCTTCGCCTAAGCACTACGAAAATATGACTGAGGGTGTAAACGGTGGAGGGGGCGCCGCACACGGCTAAGCAATTGTTGTGGTTATGTGTGGCGCCCCCCTCCCACATGTATATAGGTGGGGGGAGGAGGGAGCAGCCAAGGAGGTGCCCCAAGTAGGCCGAATCCTACTTGGGGTCTCTCCCAAGCACCCCCCCCCCCTTTCCTTTGTAGGTGAGCGGGGAAAGGCAGGGGAGGGAGGCGTCCCCCCCCCCCCCCTCCTTTCCTTTCTCCCATGAGAAGGGGAAGGCAGGAGGGGCTAGCCCTTCCCCCTTTCCTTCCCTAGGGCCGGCCGGCCAGGGAGAGGGGCGCACCAGCCCCTTGTGGGCTGGTCTGCCCCCCCTTGGCCCATTAGGCCCATACACCTACCGGGGGTGTCCGGAACCCCCTTCCGGTGACCCGATGACTACCCGGTGTACTCTGAAACCTTTTCAGTGTCCGAATATCATCGTCCTATATATCAATCTTTACCTCCGGACCATTCCAGAGCTCCTCTTCATGTCCGTGATCTCATCCGGGACTCGGAACAACATTCGGTCACCAAATCATATAACTCATATAACACTATATCGTCAACGAACATTAAGCGTGTGGACCCTACGGGTTCGAGAACTATGTAGACATGACCGAGACACCTCTCCGGTCAATAACCAATAGCGGAACCTGGATGCCCATATTGGCTCCTACATATTCTACGAACATCTTTATCGGTCGAACCTTATGACAACATACGTAATTCCCTTTGTCCATCG
Source organism: Thinopyrum elongatum (assembly GCA_011799875.1). Lineage (NCBI taxonomy): Eukaryota > Viridiplantae > Streptophyta > Magnoliopsida > Poales > Poaceae > Thinopyrum > Thinopyrum elongatum. The sequence continues at coordinate 596,886,314 of CM022303.1, read as the reverse complement.
GTATGTTACTTGCTCGAGATTCGATCGTCGATATCTCATACCTAGTTCAATCTCGTTATCGGCAAGTCTCTTTACTCGTTCCGTAATACATCATCTCGTAACTAACTCCTTAGTCATTATGCTTGCAAGGCTTCTTATGATGTGTATTACCGAGAGGGCCCAGAGATACCTCTCCGATACTCGGAGTGACAAATCCTAATCTCGATCTATGCCAACTCAACAAATACCTTCGGAGATACCTGTAGATCATCTTTATGATCACCCAGTTACGTTGTGACGTTTGATAGCACACAAGGTATTCCTCCGGTATCCGGGAGTCTCATAATCTCATAGTCGAAGGAATATGTATTTGTCATCAAGAAAGCAATAGCAATAAACTGAACGATCAATATGCTAAGCTAACGGATGGGTCTTGTCCATCACATCATTATCCTAATGATGTGATCCCATTATCAAATGACACCACATGTCTATGGTTAGGAAACCTTAACCATCTTTAATCAATGAGCTAGTCTAGTAGAGGCTTACTAGGGACACAGTATTTGTTTATGTATTCACAAATGTATTTAAGTTTCCGATTAATACAATTCTAGCATGAATAATAAACCTTTATCATGAATAAGGAAATATAAAATAACAACTTTATTATTGCCTCTAGGGCATATTTCCTTCAGTCTCCCACTTGCACTAGAGTCAATAATCTAGATTACATTGTAACGAATCTAACACCCATGGAGTCTTGGTGCTGATCATGTTTTGCTCGCGGAAGAGGCTTAGTCAACGGGTCTGCCACATTAAGATCCGTATGTATTTTGCAAATCTCTATGTCTCCATTCTTGACCTTTTCACGGATGGAGATGAAGCGTCTCTTGATGTGTTTGGTTCTCTTGTGAAACCTGGATTCCTTCGCCAAGGCAATTGCTCCAGTGTTGTCACAAAAGATTTTCATTGGACCCGATGCACTGGGTATTACACCCAGATCGGATATGAACTCCTTCATCCAGACTCCTTCATGTGCTGCTTCCGAAGCAGCTATGTACTCCGCTTCACACATAGATCCCGCCACGACGCTCTGCTTGGAACTACACCAACTGACAGCTCCAGCATTCAATATAAATACGTATCCGGTTTGTGACTTAGAGTCATCCGAATCAGTGTCGAAGCTAGCATCGACGTAACCATTTACGACGAGCTCTTTGTCACCTCCATAAACGAGAAACATATCCTTTGTCCTTTTCAGGTACTTCAGGACGTTCTTGACCATTGTCCAGTGATCCACTCCTGGATTACTTTGGTACCTCCCTGCCAGACTTATGGCAAGGCAGACATTAGATATGGTACACAGCATAGCATACATGATAGAACCTATGGCTGAGGCATAGGGAATGACTTTCATTTTCTCTCTATCTTCTGCAGTGGTCGGGCTTTGAGTCTGACTCAACTTCACACCTTGTAACATAGGCAAGAACCCTTTCTTTGACTGATCCATTTTGAACTTCTTCAAAACTTTATCAAGGTATGTGCTTTGTGAAAGTCCTATTAAGCGTCTCGATCTATCTCTATAGATCTTGATGCCTAATATATAAGCAGCTTCACCGAGGTCTTTCATTGAAAAATTCTTATTCAAGTATCCTTTTATGCTATCCAGAAATTCTATATCATTTCCAATCAACAATATGTCATCCACATATAATAGCAGAAATGCTACAGAGCTCCCACTCACTTTCTTGTAAATACAGGCTTCACCGTAAGTCTGTATAAAACCATATGCTTTGATCACCTCATCAAAGCGTATATTCCAACTCCGAGATGCTTGCACCAGTCTATAGATGGATCACTGGAGCTTGCACACTTTGTTAGCACCTTTAGGATCGACAAAACCTTCTGGTTGCATCATATACAACTCTTCTTTAAGAAATCCATTAAGGAATGCAGTTTTGACGTCCATTTGCCAGATTTCATAATCATAAAATGTAGCAACTGCTAACATGATTCAGACAGACTTAAGCATCGCTACGGGTGAGAAAGTCTCATCGTAGTCAACTCCTTGAACTTATCGAAAACCTTTCGCAACAAGTCGAGCTTTGTAGACAGTAACATTACCATCAGCGTTAGTCTTCTTCTTAAAGATCCATTTATTTTCTATGGCTTGCCGATCATCGGGCATGTCCACCAAAGTCTATACTTTGTTCTCATACATGGATCCTATCTCAGATTTCATGGCCTCAAGCCAGCTGTCGGAATCTGGGCTCATCATAGCTTCTTCATAATTTGTAGGTTCGCCTTGGTTTGATAACATGACTTCCAGGACAAGATTACCGTACCACTCTGGTGCGGATCGTGCTCTGGTTGACCTACGAGGTTCAGTAGCAACTTGATCTGAAGTTTCATGATCATTATCATTTGCTTCCTCTCTAGTTGGTGGAGGCATCACGGGAACGGTTTTCTCTGATGTGCTACTTTCCAATTCAAGAGAAGGTATAATTACCTCATCAAGTTCTACTTTCCTCCCACTCACTTCTTTCGAGAGAAACTCCTTCTCTAGAAAGGATCCATTCTTGGCAACAAAGATCTTGCCTTCGGATCTATGGTAGAAGGTGTACCCAATTGTTTCCTTAGGGTATCCTATGAAGACGCACTTCTCCGATTTGGGTTCAAGCTTATCAGGCTGAAGCCTTTTGACATAAGCGTCGCATCCCCAAACTTTAAGAAATGACAGCTTAGGTTTCTTGCCAAACAATAGTTCATACGGTGTCGTCTCAACAGATTTAGATGGTGCCCTATTTAACGTGAATGCGGTTGTCTCTAATGCATAACCCCAAAATGATAGTGGTAAATCGGTAAGAGACATCATAGATCGCACCATATCCAATAAAGTACGGTTACGACGTTCGGACACACCATTACACTGTGGTGTTCCAGGTGGCGTGAGTTGTGAAACAATTCCACATTGTTTTAAATGAAGGCCAAACTCGTAACTCAAATAATCGCCTCCGCGATCAGATCGTAGAAACTTTATTTTCTTGTTATGATGATTCTCCACTTCACTCTGAAATTCTTTGAACTTTTCAAATGTTTCAGACTTGTGTTTCATCAAGTAGATATACTCATACCTACTCAAATCATCTGTGAAGGTCAGAAAATAACGATACCCGCCGCGTGCTTCAACACTCATCGGACCGCATACATCAGTATGTATTATTTCCAATAAATCATTAGCTCGCTCCATTGTTCCAGAGAACGTAGTTTTAGTCATCTTGCCCATGAGGCATGGTTCACAAGTATGAAATGATTCATAATCAAGTGATTCCAAAAGTCCATCTGCATGGAGTTTCTTCATGCGCTTTACACCAATACGACCTAAACGGTAGTGCCACAAGTATGTTGCACTATCATTATCAACTTTGCATCTTTTGGCATCAATATTATGAATATGTGTATCACTACGATCGAGATTCAACAAGAATAGACCATTCATCAAGGGTGCATGACCATAAAAGATATTACTCATATAAATAGAACAACCATTATTCTCTGATTTAAATGAATAACCGTCTCTCAATAAACAAGATCTAGATATAATGTCCATGCTCAACGCGGGCACCAAATAAAAATTATTGAGGTCTAAAACTAATCCCGAAGATAGATGTAGAGGTAGCGTGCCGGCGTCGATCACATCGACCTTGGAACCATTCCCGACGCGCATCGTCACCTCGTCCTTAGCCAATCTTCGTTTATTCCGCAGCTGCTATTTCGAGTTACAAATATGAGCAACCGAACCATTATCAAATACCCAGGCGCTGCTACGAGCATTAGTAAGGTACACATCAATGACATGTATATCAAATATACCTTTGTTCACTTTGCCATCCTTCTTATCCGCCAAGTATTTGGGGCAGTTCCGCTTCCAGTGACCATTCCCTTTCCAGTAGAAGCACTCAGTTTCAGGCTTGGGTCCAGCTTTGGGCTTCTTCCCGGGAGTGGCAACTTGTTTGCCATTCTTCTTGAAGTTCCCTTTCTTTCCCTTGCCCTTTTTCTTAAAACTAGTGGTCTTGTTAACCATCAACACTTGATGCTCCTTCTTGATTTCTACCTCCGTGGCCTTAAGCATTGCGAAGAGCTCAGGAATCGTTTTATTCATCCCTTGCATATTATAGTTCATCATGAAGCCTTTGTAGCTTGGTGGCAGTGACTGAAGAACTTTGTCAATAACACTATCAACTGGAAGATCAACTCCCAGCTGAGTCAAGTAGTTATGATACCCAGATATTTTGAGTATGTGTTCACTGACAGAACTGTTCTCCTCCATCTTGCAGCTATAGAACTTGTTGGAGACCTCATATCTCTCAACCTGGGCATTTGCTTGAAATATTAACTTCAACTCTTGGAACATATCATATGCTCCATGACGTTCAAAACGTCTTTCAAGTCCCGGTTCTAAGCCGTAAAGCATGGCACACTGAACTATCGAGTAGTCATCAGATCAAGCTTGCCAGACGTTCATAACATCTGCTTTAGCTCCTGCAGCAGGTCTATCACCTAGCGGTGCATCAAGGACATAATTCTTCTGTGCAGCAATGAGGATAATCCTCAAGTTACGGACCCAGTCCGTGTAGTTGCTACCATCATCTTTCAACTTAGCTTTCTCTAGGAACGCATTAAAATTCTGGGGAACGGTAGCTCGGGCCTTTGATCTACAACATAGATATGCAAAACTATAAGACTAAGTTCATGATAAATTAAGTTCAATTAATCAAATTACTAATGAACTCCCACTTAAATAAACATCTCTCAAGTTATCTAAGTGATACGTGATCCAAATCAACTAACCCATGTCCGATCATCACGTGAGATGGGGTAGTCTTCAATGGTGAACATCTCTATGTTGATCATATCTACTATATGACTCACGTTCGACCTTTCAGTCTCCAGTGTTCCGAGACCATGTCTGTACATGCTAGGCTCGTCAAGTTTAACCAAAGTATTCTACATGTGCAAAACTGTCTTTCACCCATTGTATGTGAACGTAGAGTCTATCACACCCGATCATCACGAGGTGCTTCTAAACAATGAACTTTGGCAATGGTGCATACTCGGGGAGAACACTTTTATCTTGAAATTTAGTGAAGGGATCATCTTATAATGCTATCGCCGTTCTAAGCAAAATAAGATGCATAAAGGATAAACATCACATGCAATCAAAATATGTGACATGATATGGCCATCATCATCTTGTGCTTTTGATCTCCATCTCCAAAGCATCGTCATGATCTCCATCATTATCGTCTCGACACCTTGATCTCCATCATTGCGTCGGGGTCGTCTCGCCAACTATTGCTTCTATAACTATTGCTAACGCATAGCGATAAAGTAAAGCAATTACATGGCGCTTGCATTTCATACAATAAAGAGACAACCCTAAGGCTCCTGCCGGTTGTCGATATTACAAAACATGATCATCTCATACATCAACATATATCACATCATATCTTGACCATATCACATCACAACATGCCCTGCAAAAACAAGTTAGATGTCCTCTACTTTGTTGTTGCAAGTTTTACGTGGCTGCTACGGGCTTCTAGCAAGAACCGTTCTTACCTACGCAAAAACCACAACGATGACTCATCAAGTTTGCTGTTTTAACCTTCTTCATGGACCGGCCATAGTCAAATTCGATTCAACTAAAGTAGGAGAAACAGACACCCGCCAGCCACCTTTATGCAAAACTAGTTGCATGTCAGTCGGTGGAACCGGTCTCATGTGCGTGGACATGTAACGTTGGTCCGGGCCGCTTCATCCCAAAATACCGCCAAATCAAAATAAGACGTTGGTGGTAAGCAGTATGACTATCATCGCCCACAACTCTTTGTGTTCTACTCGTGCATATCATCTACACATAAACCTGGCTCTGATACCACTGTTGGAAAACGTTGCATGGAAAACAAAAAAAAATTCTACGCACACGCAAGATCTATCAAGGAGATGCATAGCAATGAGGGGGAGAGTATGTCTACGTACCCTCGTAGACCGTAAGCGGAAGCGTTTATTAACGCGGTTGATGTAGTCGAACTTCTTCGTGCTCCAACCGATCGAGTACCGAATGTACGGCACCTCCGTGTTCAGCACACGTTCAGCTCGGTGACATCCTCGCCTTCTTGATCCAGCAAGACGGCGAAGTAGTGCATGAGTTCCGGCAGCACGACGGCGTGGTGACGGTGATGGTGAAGTTATCTCCGCATGGCTTCGCCTAAGCACTACGAAAATATGACCGAGGGTGTAAACGGTGGAGGGGGGCACCGCACACGGCTAAGCAATTGCCATGGTTATGTGTGGCGCCCCCCTCCCGCATATATATAGGTGGGGGGGGAGGAGGGAGCAGCCAAGGAGGCGCCCCAAGTAGGCCAAATCCTACTTGGGGTCTTTCCCAAGCCCCCCCCCCCTTTCTTTTTAGGTGAGCGGGGAAAGGCAAGGGAGGGAGGCGCCCCCCCCCCCATTTCCTTTCTCCCATGAGAAGGGGAAGGCAGGAGGGGCTAGCCCTTCCCCCTTTCCTTCCCTAGGGCCGGCCGGCCAGGGAGACGGGCGTAGCAGCCCCTTGTGGGCTGGTCTGTGCCCCCCCTTGGCCCATTAGGCCCATACACCTACCTGGGGTGTCCGGAACCCTTCTGGTGACCCGATGACTACCCGGTGCACTCCAAAACATTTTCGGTGTCCGAATATCATCATCCTATATATCAATCTTTACCTCGGGACCATTCCGGAGCACCTCGTCATGTCTGTGATCTCATCCGGGACTCTGAACAACATTCGGTCACCAAATCATATAACTCATATAACACTATATCGTCAACGAACTTTAAACGTGCGGACCCTACGGGTTCGAGAACTATGTAGACATGACCGAGACACCTCTCCGGTCAATAACCAATAGCGGAACCTAGATGCCCATATTGGCTCCTACATATTCTACGAAGATCTTTATCGGTCGAACCTTATGACAACATACGTAATTCCCTTTGTCCATCGGTATGTTACTTGCCCGAGATTCGATTGTCGGTAATACATCATCTCGTAACTAACTCCTTAGTTATTATGCTTGCAAGGCTTCTTATGATGTGTATTACCGAGAGGGCCCAGAGATACCTCTCCGATACTCGGAGTGACAAATCCTAATCTCGATCTATGCCAACTCAACAAATACCTTCGGAGATACCTGTAGAGCATCATTATGATCACCCAGTTACGTTGTGACGTTTGATAGCACACAAGGTATTCCTCCGGTATCCAGGAGTTGCATAATCTCATAGTCGAAGGGATATGTATTTGTCATCAAGAAAGCAATAGCAATAAACTGAACGATCAATATGCTAAGCTAACAGATGGGTCTTGTCCATGACATCATTATCCTAATGATGTGATCCCGTTATCAAATGACAACACATGTCTATGGTTAGGAAACCTTAACCATCTTTGATTAACGAGCTAGTCTAGTAGAGGCTTACTAGGGACACGGTATTTGTTTATGTATTCACACATGTATTTAAGTTTCCGATCAATACAATTCTAGCATGAATAATAAACCTTTATCATGAATTAGGAAATATAAAATAACAACTTTATTATTGCCTCTAGGGCATATTTCCTTCACTAGTGACAAGCATTAAGCATGGTAAAGTCATAACAACATCAATCTCAGAACATAGTAGACACTAGGGATCAAGCCCTAACAAAACTAACTCGATTACATGATGAATCTCATCCAACTCCTCACCGACCAGCGAGCTGCTACTTCTTGAGCTTGCGTTGATTTTTCCCTTGAAGAGGAAAGGGTGATGCAGCAAAGTAGAGATAAGTATTTCCCTCAGTTAAGAACCAAGGTATCAATCCAGTAGGAGGCACAAGCAAGTCTCCAATATATGCACGTGCACAAACTAACAAACACTTGCACACAACGCGAAAAAGGGGTTATCAATCCCTTCATGGTCACGAACAAGAGTGGGATCGAATAGAGATAGGTATAAAAGATAAATAAAAGAGCAAACTAAAGTAATTATAAATAAATTGCAGCAAGGTATTTTTAGGGTTTTTTGGTTTATAGATCTGAAAATATATGATGGAAAATAGACCCCGGGGCCATAGGTTTCACTAGAGGCTTCTCTCTTGAAGAAAACATACGGTGGGTAAACAAATTACTGTTGAGCAATTGATAGAAAAGCGCATAATTATAAAGACATCTAAGGCAATGATCATGAATATAGTCATCACGTCCGTGACAAGTGGACCGAAACGATTCTGCATCTACTACAATTACTCCACACATCGATCGACTCCTGCCTGCATCTAGAGTATTAAGTTCATAAGAACAGAGGAACGCTTTAAGTAAGATGACATGATGTAGAGGGATAAACTCAAGGAATATGACATAAACCCCATCTTTTTATCCTTGATGGCAACAATACAATACGTGCCTCGCTAACCCTTCTGTCACTGGGTGAGGACACCGTAAGATTGAACCCAAAACTAAGGACCTCTCCCATTGCAAGAAAAACCAATCTAGTTGGCCAAACCAAACCGATAGTTCGAAGAGAAATACAAAGATATATTAATCATGCATAAAAGAGTTCAGAGAAGACTCAAATAATATTCATAGATAACCTGATCATAAATCCACAATTCATCGGATCTCAACAAACGCACCGCAAAAGAAGATTACATCGAATAGAACTCCAAGAACATCGAGGAGAACATTGTATTGAAGATCAAAGAGAGAGAAGAAGCCATCAAGCTACTAACTATGGACCCTTAGATCCATGGTAAACCACTCACGCTTCATCGAAAGGGCAGCAAGGTTGATGTAGAGGTCCTCCGTGATCGAATCCCCCTCCGGCGTAGTGCGGAAAAAGGCCCCAATATGGGATCTCATGGGAATAGAAGCTTGCGGCGGCGGAAAAGTATTTTTGGTGTGCCCTCTGGTAATAGGGGGAATATTTGAGGATTTATAGTGCAGAGATTAGGTCAAGATGGTCCACGAGGGGCCCATAGGCCAGGGGGAGCCCCACCCCCTGGGGCGCGCCCCATGGCTTGTGGACGCCTCGTGGGTCTTCTGACCTCCTCTTCAAGTCTCGTGGGTTTCTTCTGGTCCAAGTAAAATCACCGTAAAGTTTTATTCCGTTTGGACTCCGGTTGATATTCTTTTTCTGTAAAAGTCAAAAACAAGGAAAAAAACAGAAACTGACACTGGGCTCTAGGTTAATAGGTTAGTCCCAAAAAAAATATAAAATAGCATACTAATGCATATAAAACATCCAAAACAGATAATATAATAGCATGGAACAATAAAAATTATAGATACGTTGGAGACGTATCAAGCATCCCCAAGCTTAATTCCTACTCGTCCTCGAGTAGGTAAATGATAAAAACAGAATTTTTGATGTGAAATGCTACCCAACATATTTATCAATGCAATTTTCTTTATTGGTTGCAAGAATATTCAGATCCATAAGATTCAAAATAAAAGTTTAATATTGACATAAAAACAATAATACTTCAAGCATACTAATAAAGCAATTCTGTCTTCTCAAAATAACATGGCGAAAGAAAGTTATCCCTACAAAATCATATAGTCTGGCTATGCTCCATCTTCATCACACAAAGTATTTCATCATGCGCAATCCCGATGACAAGCCAAGCAATTGTTTCATACTTTTGGTGTTCTCAAACTTTTTCCACTTTCACGCAATACATGAGCGTGAGCCATGGATATAGCACTATAGGTGGAATAGAATATGGTGGTTGTGGAGAAGACAAAAGGAAGGAGAAAGTCTCACATCAACTAGGCAAATTAATGGGCTATGAAGATGCCCATCAATTGATATCGATGCAAGTGAGTAGGGATTGCCATGCAATAGATGCACTAGATCTATAAGTGTATGAAAGCTCAAAAAGAAACTAAGTGGGTGTGCATCCAACTTGCTTGCTCATGAAGACCTAGGGCAATTTGAGGAAGCCCATCATTGGAATATACAAGCCTCTATAATGAAAAATTCCCACTAGTACATGAAAGTGACAAAATAGGAGACTCTCTATCATGAAGAACATGGTGTTATTTCAAAGCACAAGTGTGGAAAAGGATAGTAACATTGTCCCTTCTCTCTTTTTCTCTCATTTTTTTGTTTGGGCTTCTTTGGCCTCTCTTTTTTTTTTGCTTCTTTGGCCTATTTTATTTTTTAAACTCCGGACACTCATCCCAACTTGTGAGGGAATCATAGCTTCCATCATCCTTTCCTCACATGGGACAATGCTCTAATAATGATGATCATCACACTTTTATTTACTTACAACTCAAGAATTACAACTCGATACTATAACAAAGAAATGACTCTATATGAATGTCTCATGCATATGAGAACAATATGACAATGATGGTATGTGTCATAATAAAATGGAACGGTGGAAGTTGCATGGCAATATATCTCGGAATGGCTATGGAAATGCCATAATAGGTAGGTATGGTGGCTGTTTTGAGGAAGGGTATATGGTGGGTTTAATGCACCGGCGAAAGTTGCGCGGTACTAGAGAGGCTAGCAATGGTGGAAGGGTGAGAGTGCGTATAATCCATGGACTCAACATTAGTCATAAAGAACTCACATACTTATTGCAAAAGTTTATTAGCCTTCGAAACAAAGTACTAATACGCATGCTCCTATGGGGATAGATTGGTAGGAAAAGACCATCACTCGTCCCCGACCGCCACTCATAAGGAAGACAATCAAAGAATAAATCATGCTCCGACTTCATCACATAACGGTTCACCATACGTGCATGCTACGGGAATCACAGACTTTAACACAAGTATTTCTACCAATCTAGAATTACTCACTAGCATGACTCTAATATCACCATCTTTATATCTCAAAACAAATGCAAGGAATCAAACTTCTCATATATTCAATGCTCTTTGTATGAAAGTTTTTATTATATCCCTCTTGGATGCCCATCATATTAGGACTAAATTCATAACCTAAGAAAATTACCATGCTATTTAAGACTCTAAAAATAATATAAGTGAAGCATGAGAGTTCAACAATTTCTATAAAATAAAACCACCGCCGTGCTCTAAAAATATATAAGTGAAGCACTAGAGAAAACTGCCTAGCTCAAAAGATATAAGTGAAGCACATAGAGTATTATAATAAATTCGCGACTAAAGCATGTCCCTCTCAAAAGGTGTGTACAGCAAGGATGATTGTGGTAAACTAAAAAGCAAAGACTCATATCATACAAGACACTCCAAGCAAAACACATATCATGTGGTGAATAAAAATATAGCCTCAAGTAAATTTACCGATGGATTGAAGACGAAAGAGGGGATGCCATCCGGGGCATCCCCAAGCTTAGATGCTTGGTTGTCCTTGAATATTACCTTGGGGTGCCTTGGGCATCCCCAAGCTTAGGCTCTTGCCACTCCTTATTCCATAGTCCATCAAATCTTTACCCAAAACTTGAAAACTTCACAACACAAAACTCAACAAAAAACTCGTAAGATCCGTTAGTATAATAAAATAAATCACCACTTTAGGTACTGTTGAGAACTCATTCTAAATTTATATTGGTGTTATATCTATTGTATCCCAACTTCTCCATGGTTCATACCCCCCGATACTACCCATAGATCCATCAAAATAAGCAAACAACACATAGAAAACAGGATCTGTCAAAAACAAAACAGTCTGTAGTAACCAGAATATTAGTCATACTTCTGTAACAACAAAAATTCTGAAAAATTAGGACAACAGAGGAAATTCCTATATAAATCTTTTTAAAAAATTCAGAATTTTCCACGCACCAGTGAATTTAAAAAATTCTGTTACTGGACGCAAAAGTTTCTGGTTTTCAGCAAAACCAAATCAACGATATACCAAAGCATCCCAAAGGTCTTGCTTGGCTCAAACACTAATTAAAACACTAAAACACAATTACTACAGAGGTAATAATGTGTATTCTCATAAAAACAAAAAATAAAAATATTGGGTTGTCTCCCAACAAGCGCTTTTCTTTAAAGCCTTTTAGCTAGGCATTGATAATTTTAATGATGCTCACACATGAAAGATAGCAATTGAAACATGAAGAGAGCATCATGTAGCATGTGAAAAACAAGTTTAAGTCTAACATACTTCCTATTCATAGGCATTTTATAAGCAAACAAATTACCAAGACAAGCAAAAACTAACATATGCAAGGAAGAAGAAAGAAACAATAGCAATCTCAACATAACGAGAGGTAGTTTAGTGACATGAAAATTTCTACAACCATATTTTCCTCTCTCATAATAATTACATGTAGGATCATATTCAAATTCAAAAATATAGCTATCACATAACATATTCTCTTCATGATCCACATGCATGCAAAGTTGACACTCTTTCAAAATAGTGGGATTAACATAAAATAAAGCCATTGCTTCTCCAAGCCCACTTTTATCAAAAATTTCATAAGATTGATCAATTTCCAAAGTAGTGGGATCATTATTACCTAAAGTTGACACTCTTCCAAACCCACTTTCAATATTATTTCAAACATATTCATCATGAGGCTCAAATAAATTTTCAAGATCATAAGAAGAATCACCCAAATCATGATCATTGCAATAAGTAGTGGACATAGCAAAACTAGCATCCCCAAGCTTGGGGTTTTTCATATTATTAGCACAACTGACATTAATAGAATTTATAATAACATCATTGCAATCATGCCTTTCTTTCAAGGAGCTATCGTGAATCACTTTATAAATTTCTACTTTTAGCACTTCATCACAATTTTCAGATTCATGAATTTCAAGCAAAACTTCATAAAGATAATCTAGTGCACTCAACTCACTAGCAATTGGATCATCATAATTGGATCCTTTAAAAAGATTATCAAGTGGATGAGGATCCACAAACTTTTTTCTTTCTGATTTTCAATAAACACACAATTATACCAAGCGAACAAGCAAACAAACCAAGTAAGACATAAAGGCAAGCAAAAAGATGAACGGAAAGAAGGCAAATAAAAAGGCAAATATTTTTGTATTTTTCTAAAAACATTTTAGAAGTGGGGGGAGGAAAACGAGAGGCAAGTGGAAATAATGTAAGTGTAAGAGATGAGACTTTATGATAGGTACTTGGTAGGCTTGATGTAGAACCTCCCCGGCAACGGCACCAGAAATTCTTCCTGCTACTTCTTGAGCTTGCGTTGATTTTTCCCTTGAAGAGGAAAGGGTGATGCAGCAAAGTAGAGATAAGTATTTCCCTCAGTTAAGAACCAAGGTATCAATCCAGTAGGAGGCACAAGCAAGTCTCCAATATATGCACCTGCACAAACTAACAAACACTTGCACACAACGCGAAACAGGGGTTGCCAATCCCTTCACGGTCACGAACAAGAGTGAGATCTAATAGAGATAGGTATAAAAGATAAATAAAAGAACAAACTAAAGTAAATATAAATAAATTGCAGCAAGGTATTTTTAGGGTTTTTTGGTTTATAGATCTGAAAATATATGATGGAAAATAGACCCGGGGGCCATAGGTTTCACTAGAGGCTTCTCTCTTGAAGAAAACATACGATGGGTAAACAAATTACTGTTGAGCAATTGATAGAAAAGCGCATAATTATGAAGACATCTAAGGCAATGATCATGAATATAGGCATCACGTCCGTGACAAGTAGACCGAAACGATTCTGCATCTACTACTATTACTCCACACATCGACCGACTCCTGCCTGCATCTACAGTATTAAGTTCATAAGAACAGAGCAACGCTTTAAGTAAGATGACATGATGTAGAGGGATAAACTCAAGCAATATGACTTAAACCCCATCTTTTTATCCTTGATAGCAACAATACAATACGTGCCTTGCTACCCCTTCTGTCACTGGGTGAGGACACCGCAAGATTGAACCCAAAACTAAGCACCTCTCCTATTGCAAGAAAAACCAATCTAGTTGGCCAAACCAAACCGATAGTTCGAAGAGAAATACAAAGATATCTTAATCATGCATAAAAGAGTTCAGAGAAGACTCAAATAATATTCATAGATAATCTAATCATAAATCCACAATTCATCGGATCTCAACAAACGCACCGCAAAAGAAGATTACATCGAATAGAACTCCAAGAACATCAAGGAGAACATTGTATTGAAGATCAAAGAGAGAGAAGAAGCCATCTAGCTAGTAACTATGGACCCTTAGGTCCATGGTAAACTACTCATGCTTCATTGCAAGGGCAGCAAGGTTGATGTAGAAGTCCTCCGTGATTGAATCCCCCTCCGGTGGAGTGCCGGAAAAGGCCCCAAGATGGGATCTCACGGGAACAGAAGCTTGCGGCGGCGGAAAACTATTTTTGGGGTGCCCTCTGGTATAGGGGGAATATTTGAGGATTTATAGTGCAGAGATTAGGTTAGGACGGTCCACGAGGGGCCCACAAGCCAGGGGACGCCTCCCTGGGGCGCGCCCCACGGCTTGTGGCCGCCTCGTGGGTCTTCTGGCCTCCTCTCCAAGTCTCGTGGGTTTCTTCTGGTCCAAGAAAACTCACCGTAAATTTTTATTTCGTTTGGACTCTGTTTGATATTCCTTTTCTGTAAAAGTCAAAAACAAGGAAAAAAACTGGCACTGGGCTCTAGGTTAATAGGTTAGTCCAAAAAATAATATAAAATAGCATATTAATGCATATAAAACATCCAAAAGAGATAATATAATAGCATGGAACAATAAAAAATTATAGATATGTTGGAGACGTATCAGGAGCCTACGAAGCAATTACTCACTCCCGGTGGGGAGCATCATGGAATTGGTGATGAAGGAGGGTTGGTGATGACGAAGACCGAAGATTCCCCTGTCTGGAGCCCAGAAGGGGCTCCAGATCTGGCCTCCCGATGAAGAATAGGAGGTGGCGGCGGGTCCGTATCATAAAACACGATAAAACTTCCTCTACTATTTTTCTCTCCGAAAATAGGTATTTATGGAGTTTGAATTAGGGTCTGCGGGGCCATGAGGTGGGCACAACCCACCAGGGCACGCCCTGGTGTCTTGTGCCCAGCCAGGGGCCCCCCTCCGGTGGTTCTTGGTGCCAGTATTTTTTATTTATTCTGAAATAATTCTTCAAAATGTTTCATCCAAACTCGAGAAATTTTATTTCTGCACAAAAACAACACCAAGGAAGTTCTGCTGAAAACAGCGTCGGTCCGGGTTCGTTTCATTCAAATCATGCAAATTAGAGTCCAAAACAAGAGCAAAAGCGTTAGGAAAAGTAGATACAACAGAGACATATCAAGAAGGGGTTTAAATCATTGGTACAGGAATCCATAGGAGAACAACGTCCCTTGTTTGATCCACTTGCGGAATTGATACAAAGTTCAGGTCTTTTTAAGCAACACTTCCTGCTCCAAAAAAGGAAACATATCAACATATTAGTAGTTCTTTCACAAGCAAAACAAAATTGCAAAGAAGAGGAAACAATCACACAAACAAGAGTACTAGAGAAGAGGTTAATTGAAAGGAAGGACAAATAAGAGTCACACAAACATCAACATCACAACCATCTACCCCAACTAGAGTAGCATTCCATCAACATCCACATGTATACGTGCTTCATGTTAATACTAGTTATTGATTACTAATTGAACTTTTTACTCCTAAATTAGCAGTCTATTTACATGGTGTGATTTCAATATAGTCTTGAGAATATCAATTGAAATGATGCTTAGATAACATATATAGAGCACAAATGATACATGAAACATGCCTCATGTAGTGAAGCTAATGCCTTGAAGAGCATGAATGGCTTTGAATGGAGTTTCTTCACCCTAGGATGCCCCTAATGAATGCATGAACAATGTATGGTTAGGATCAATGAGTTGCTCAAACTACATAAGAAGAAGAGAGCTAACCTTGGTAAGTTTATTCCATAATTTTAATTCAACAATTATCATACAAAGTTTTATCATCCCATCTTGTTCCACTTCGCTTCCTGGAATCTCACACTGCCTTGTAGTTTCCATACAAATCCTTCTCTTTCTCTTGGATTTGCTTTTTTGTGAAATGAGATAGTGGAAACTCCTGATTGAATTTATTTGCAATGCTAATCCAGCCTTCAACCGACCACCCATTTGGACCTCTATAGATGGGATTGTGGTGGTCAAGCAATATATCTATAAGACCTCGCTCATATGGATGGTCCCAAGATGCTCCATGTTCTTCCATATCTACGTTACTGAACCAACAAATGGTAGTAGTTCAATTTCTATCTAGCTACCACTACTTTACAAAAAAAGATGAAAATAAAATAAAATAAGAATATAAATTCATGTCTGACTAGTTGTTATACCCACATTTGCATTGCAATCTGATCTCTGAGAATGTTTCCATCATTTGGCTCATCGTGATGATGTGGTTGACATCATCTCCCTCTAGAACATTGACATATGTTTTTGGTTGAATTAATGGTGGTTGGTGATCCAAACATGCGCCATCATCACTATGAGATCAAATGATGTTATTGAATACAACACAAGACGTCGGAATCTTTATTTGTGACTCTATAGGATACTAATTGCCCACTCTCAAGATAGGGAACCATGTTTTAGAACACCAATGCCTCTTTTCGATATGGTTCCAGAGAACTGCATGGCAATGCTTGAACAACTCGTCATGGCGAGCATAGACCATAAGAGATGAGTGCCTTGTCCTAAGTTCACGTAGGTGATACCGAACTCCTCGATATGGGTTGAGAAAAGAAGGCGTGTTTATATATCCTTAATCTACGGGGTAAATTTTTTAGTTGGCACATGAAATCCCTTGCTAATAGCAGACTGAGGAACTCCTGGATCTGATGTGGACCCTTCCAACCGACATGAATTAAATGTGAACCATCACATTTTTTGAGATGGCTCCTTTCCTATTCCTACATGTAGGAGCCTTACCTTCAACAACAGTGATTGGGGTATGGGTTCCATATATAGCACCAATGCAGTTCTGTACATTGAAAAAGAAACAAAAAAATTGGTAGGTTCAGAAATCCATGTGGATAAGTTTTGGAAAATTGCATCGATGTGTGTGTGTAGGTTCACCTCAAAATAAGGCGAGTAGCGAGTGTTGGACATGATCTTTGGGTGGGGCTGGAGCAAACTTGGAATATTTATAAATCTTTGGGCTGGAGTTGGAATTAAGACAAAACGTTGGTTTATCTTCCTATGAATTGTTTCGATGTTGTGTTGGAAGTATTTTTGTAGATCCTAGCATTGTGCGAAATCATGTACAAAAACAATCCCAACCGCTCTTCAGTGGCAACAAGTGACGTTCCCTCCAATAGATGCTCTCTTTTAAGATAATCCAAATAGACTTAGAAAACTCAGGTTCCACCTGAAACTCAACCTGATACCAACTCTCATGACCTTCTAATATTTCCTTAGCTTTTGCAGTACCGGATAGAGATGATGTGTGTACTGGTTGCTTTTCCTTGTAAATACAAGAATATAGAGCATGGACCAAAAGTAAGAATAGTTCATCGTCTTCTTCTTGTTCTTCCAAGATAATCTCAATAAGTTTATCCCTCCTAGAATCCATCGCTACTACACAATAAAAACAAAATTGATACAATAATAATAACTAGGAAGTGTACAATGCAATAGAAACAACTAAATCAATAATAATATCATATTCATTATGACTACAAAGAACCAATATGTAGGAGCATGGGAAGCTCAGGAGTAAATACAAAGGTAGTGATATTCTAACATCTAAGGGCAACAATTTTCTCATAGACTAAAATAAGACCGTTGCAATACTAGGCAGAGAAAAATAACATCACAAGAGTTCATCAATCACAAAGAACATTCTGCATAGATTGCAATGTGTATAAACAGAATTAAGAACATTCTGCATAGCAATAACAGAACATACACATGATTAAGAGTAGTATATTTTTTCCAGAATTTAAGCTTCCTCAGTGCACGTGTCAAAGGGATGACCGTGTCACATACCTTTGTTGTTTCAGGTGAAATCTTCTCAATGACCAACGAATCAAAAGGCATCCAACAATTGAACACATCATCTTCGGATAAAGAAAAACACTTCTAATGTCAGTGCACCTGAATTTGACACACGATAAAATACTTATCGGTTTATGACACAAAAACTGGCCAAGTTTGACACACGGAAGTTACATGTTGATTCCTTGCCTAGCTCAACACAAGGGCAAGATCATAATAGTTACATAACAAATAGAATATACAGTAACTTGTACTGGGATTTGGTCTTTCACTAGTGAGATACATAAATAACTAAATATTGAAGACCCACAAATCAAGACCTACAAGATATCAATGATCACTTGCCAATCAGGCAAACCAAAATACACTATTGGTATTTTAGTCATTCAACAAGTACTGCAGTTCAGATTCATGTGACGTCATAATTTCATATTCAGGATATAGTTCTCATAGATGTCTTGGTTTAGATTTAAGCAAGGTCTGGTATATAGTCCCTATCTATTAGAGGATAAGAAACTATATGACAAAGATTGACGTACTGTAGAACAAACAAATATAAGATGAATTGTTTACACACAAGAATTTGTTACAAGGCTTAGAAACATATGTTAAAGTACACAAAATTGCTCAAATAGACACACAGTAGATCAACCACATCAAAATGATATTAAACTACGAGCATAGTCATTAATCCAAAATAGTGGATCATAAGCCTAGCACATCGAAGTGCATCTTTCAGCTGCTATCACTGAGACTAGTCTGATCCAAAATAGTACTCTCTAAATCCCAAAATAAGTGACTCAACTTTGTAGTAACTTTACTACAAAGTTGAGTCACTTATTTTGGGATGGAGGGAGTAGGTGCCAAAATTATTTCTATTCAAAAGGCAATGACAAGGCATGACATAGATTTGCCCTCTTTAGAATATATCCAGCACAGACGCATCAATCCTACCTCCTTGAATGAACCCACTCACAAACAAATTTGCCCTCTTCAGAATATACTAGAACTTGCGCATATAGATTAGCATCACAAGGGGGTAAAGGTGGTTTTGCTCACTTGTGAGGTAAGGATAGTTAGATGCACTGCAAAACCTTCGATGCTCTTCAATACAACCGCTCACTTGTGATACAAACTTCAGATGGGAGAGGTTCTTCGATATGTACATGCTCTTGTTAGTGTGTGTAGCGGGGAAGGCATCACCGTGGAGAAGAAAAATGGCGAGTGGAAGAGGAGGAGGGGATAACCTTGGTGAAAGAGGAGGGTGACCTCTTGGCCGTCGTCTTCACCTAAGGTGAGTGAAGGTTCGAGGCGGAGTCAATACTTGGTAAGGGAGAGGATGACGACCCCGCTGGAGAGGCGGAGCATGGAGGTGTTGGGCAAGAGTGTGTTGCTTCCAGTTACTGGTTGGATGGCTGGACAAAGGAAGGCAAAGCATTGGACGAAGGAGGATGAAGCGTCGTTCTTGGATCTTATTGCCACCGCCTCTCGTTCACGAGGCTGACCGAGATGGCTTCCCTGACCTATGCACATGTAGAAGGCTCTCCCGGGGAAAGGCCACAGAAAGGGCGGGGATACCCTTGTCTCGTGGGCCTTCAAATGCATTGGTGGATCACCCGGTGCTAACTTGGTCCGTGGTTTCTTGGCCCGGGGAATAGGCAGGGATCCCTGGAAGATCCTGTGAAACCTAGGAGGGTTGGTATCCTGCACGGTGGTAGGTAGACTGCATGTGGAAGGAATCTTTTGCTTTTGCGTGGTGTTCGCTTGCTTGTGTTTCATGAGATTCCTGCATCGCATGCTGTTTAAAGCACCGGCGGGCCTGCCTGAGGAGGAATGACTGAATCGGCCATTTCCACTCATGCATCCTCTCGTGGACCATGAGGTGGGAAAGATTCTCTCATTTTCCGTGTCAAGCTGCATCCTTCTCTCATACAGCATGTGAGAAGCCGTCACAAACAAACAAGACACCATGCATGCGACCAAACCCAACCAACCATCATTGAGGGCACCGGCCGAGCTACATGCATCCCTGCAGGTGCCATGCCCCCCCCCCCCCCCCCCACACCTGAGCAAATTTAGTGAAGAAATTCTTTATAGAGATTTTTAGATTGGAAAAAAATAAAGATTTTACCCTCCCTAGAAATAGTAATTCTCTTTGCCCCCTCCTAATCTTCATGCCCCTCCCCCCCAATCTTCATGGTCTAGCTCCGCCACTGATTAAGGGGACCAAACTACTACATGCCTACGCCTTTTTTTTGCACCATTTTTCTCAACCAAGCCCCGATCAGCCTGACTCGTTTGCCTTATGCAGAATGAAACAGCCCCCAAATAACAACTTAGCCTTCCATTTTTAGTTGCAGGTCAACCAATACTTATCTTTGCACAAAGTCAACCAATAATACTCAAATACTCCCCAAAATCATTGAAGCCAACAGCAACAAACCCTTGATTGCAACGGAATGGAGAATAAAAAGATGAGATGGCCACAGGCTGCGTTGACCACAAAGTGTCAACGGATAACCAAAAGCATATCCGGATAATCCTGCAACCCCCGCATAACAAAATGATTTCCTCCTGATCGGCGCCTCCCTCCTCCGTCGGCCATCCCCACCACTCCCACTCCCCTTTTAAACCCCCCAAAAATCCATCTCGTACGGACTCCATAGCTCCCACCTCCCAGCACGACCACCAGCGAGCTCCCGAACCCCATGGCAGGCGGCGGCGGGAAGGTGGCGTGCGCGGCGTGGATCCGGCGCCGGGAGGACAAGGCCACCCGCGTCTTCGCGGTGTACGGCCGGCCCTCCCCGCCGGCCCTGGAGGTTCTCGGCTTCGACTCCGGGAGCTGCTCGCTTTCCGAGGAGCCCCTGGTGCGTCGCCGGCCGGCCCCTTTTTCGCCTCGATTTTGGTTGGGCTTCAGATTTGACCGTGGGTTGACCTGGGCCGGGTGTCCCTCTTTCTCTTTCGGTTTTGGGCTGCAGGCGAGGATTGTGCTCGGGGAGGACCCAGACGACGCGCCGCTCGCCGTCGCGGTGCACCCCACCGGCGACGAGCTCGTGTGTGTCACGGCCAAGGGGTGCAGGTGCGTGCACGACTCTGCTTCTCTCTGCCTACTCTGTCTGTGCCCTGCTCCGTAGTTTGGATAGTGTTGAATCGGGCTCATCTGAGGGGATTTTATTGTGATGACTGATGATGGAAGATTTGGTTGGTGCTGGCTAAAATGTTAATTGCTACTAGTATATTATGAAAAATCCATATTCATTGTGTTGCATTGGATTGGAGGCTAAAATGTCAAATACGGCTTGCTTATCTGGGTGGAGGGAGTATTATAGTGTTATAAATTGATTGTTATCGGCAGTGTTGATTCAAGTTCTCCTTGCACATACTCTGGAAATTAAAATGAATTGTCTTTTGTGCTTAAAAAATTAGTGGTACAATGTTCCCAAACACCCGAAAAGCTTAAATAGAACCACTATAAATTATGTGAGGGATTTTTGGTGCTGTTGGCTCTGTTAGTTCACTGCATGTTTATAAGTTCTGAAGATCTACGAAACCGCCCAAATGTGCAATGCAAGGCGATGTAGTGTCCAACAAGAACTTTCTCCTCCTATTACTAGGATTACTGTAACAAACACATGCTTCACGGCTTGTTGAGAGAAGATACGGTTTGCACTTCGAATTGCTCAATAGCTGATGTTATTTATAGATTCATAGAAGTAATGAGAATCATAAATGCATGGGACAATACCTGTGTGAGTTGCAGGTAATGTACGGGTTTATTTCGCATCCAGTTCCTGATATTTTTAGCACTGTTGTTTCTTTTGTTATATTTTCTGATGAACTCAAAGTAAGCTTAATTGCACTGATAAAATTATCGTGAGAGCAGCACACATATTCTCTCTTTGTTAAATCAGATTTACTATTACCTTCTGTTTTTCCTTTTCTGCTTACTTTCATGAAGTCCAGGACTTCATAACGAAAGAATGTTAAAATCGCAGGCTATTTAAACTGATTTTTGAAGAGTTCACCGTTCGCTTTATTGAAAGTAAAGCTCCAGCGATCGAATCTGTTGGACTGCAGAAATGTCTTGCCTTCAGCACAGATGGTGCTAAATTTGCTATCGGTGGTGAGGTATTAAATTTTACTATGATATTGCCTCCTTTCTGTTACTTGGTTACATTTTTCTTCTACTCCCTCCAATCCAAATTAATTGACGCTCACCTAGTACAACTTTGGATCAAAGGGGGTGTTTTTTTTTAACTATGACATTTGTTAGCTGTGCAAGCTTTCAACGTTAATAGTTACCGTGATTCCATTCCTTTATAGTATTTCTTGGAGCTTGTTCATTTTTTGTGGTTTGCTTTGCCAATGCATTTTCTTTGATAGCACTATTCTTGTAGCTAAATTTTCTGAGCCATGGCTACTGCGTTTAATTTTCTCATAGTATCTTTTTGTACTACTCTAGGATGGGCATCTAAGAATATTTCATTGGCCAAGCATGAAGGTGCTCTTAGATGAATCCAACGCTCATAAATCCTTCAGGGACATGGATATCAGGTTAGGCCAAGTCAAAGAGTATTTTTCCTTAATATAATGAACTACAGACTTGATGTAAGCACATACAAGTACATAGGCAATGTCTCAACTAAAAACACTGATAATGTAGTCCTAATCCTAAACCTTCAAGTCAAGTGTTATGGTCCTTGGCTATTTTTTCTACACTCTACTCAGTAAACAGCACGGACTGATATTAGAGGCTGTTGCCTTCTCTCTTGTAGCTTAGACTCAGAGTTCTTAGTTTCAACATCCACTGATGGTACTGCAAGAATTTGGAAGATAGATGAGGGGGTACCATTGGCCAACCTGACTCGATCTTCGGTACACATTATATATTTGTATATTTACTGTTTCCTTGTTTCTATGTCAGAAACTTATTCTCTGGTGCTTTTGCTTTTCTATGCAGGACGAGAAGATTGAGTGTTGCCGCTTTTCTAGGGATGGCATGAAACCGTTCCTGTTTTGCACAGTTGCAAAAGGTATGCTTTCTATCCAAGTCAAGAAAATAAATGTATGCATCTGCGCAGTTTAACTGGATATGTTTTCATGATTGGACAGGTAGCAAAGCTGTGACTGTTGTTTGGAACATAAGTGATTGGTCTAGAATTGGGTACAAAAGACTACTGGGAAAACCTGTCTCCACACTTTCAGTTAGCTTGGATGGGAAGTTTCTGGCTTTGTAAGTGGATAAAATACTCCTTGTGTTTTTTCTTTCGAACAGTGTTGCAGTTTTGAGATTTCCTATACCTATGAAAATCTCGTATTCTACGTTCTCCTATTACTTTGTCTTGTCGACTAGTTTTGGCAATTTTCAGTAATGTCATGTTTCCTTGTACTCCCTCCATTCCTTTATCTAAGGTGTATTATTTTCAGCACGGTGACCAAGGCACATAATTATGCACTAGTTAGGACAAAATTACCCTTCTCTAATTTGTAGATTAGCGGCAAGTAAATCATTTAGGCTAGGAAAGGAAGAGATACACACAATTGGGAGAGAGATAGTTTCCTTTTCTTTCTCTACATGGAGAGATACATGCAATCGGGGGAGAGATACTTTCCTTTTTCTGGAGGGCCAAGATCGGAATTACGAGGAATTAGAACAAATGCACCTTACATTGTGAAATTTTATCAAAAAACAAATACACCTTATATAAAGGAACGGAGGGAGTATTTCTGATTGTGTACCCACCTTGCAAGGTAATATATGAACATGACTAACAGTCTAGTCACTCTTGTTGTTAGGGGCTATCAGCCTATCATATAGGTTAAGCTCATTGTTTTGCATGCCCTGAAAAGGTCATGAACACTACACCTTCCATTAAGCTGAATACATAAATAATGACAGCATCAGCTGACATTTTGTTTTATTTGCTAATAGGTTGTTTCCTTGTATCAGTTACCATCTTTTGACTTCCATTGCTTGTGAAACCTGACATGCTTTTGTATTTCTTTCAGAGGAAGCCACGATGGTGATTTTTGTGTTGTGGATGTAAAGGAGATGGAGATTTCTCACTGGAGCAAGAAGGTTCATCTTGGTTCCCCGATATGCGGAATAGAATTTTGTCCTACTGAAAGGTAAGGACTTATTTCTGCTATTACAATGAAATGCATTTGTACTCTCCAAAATTTCAGAAGTTCCTCCTTGTTTCCGCTATTACATCGTGCCTACTGATATTCCAGAGTTGTAATCTCCACATCGCCGCAATGGGGAGCAGAGCTGACAAGACTGAATGTGCCTGCTGACTGGAAAGGTATATTTCTCAGCCAAATTGCTGTCTGGCACTCAAGTGATAGGCTTTACTGACCAACCTGTTACTCTTTCTGTTTTGCAGAATGGCAAATCTGGCTCATACTCTTGGCGCTCTTCCTTGCATCAGCCGTCCTGTTCTACTTATTCCACCAGAACTCCGGTTCCTTCTGGAGCGGAACGCCCCGACAAGAAGTCATCGACCTACCAAGCCATGCAGAGTTCTGAACGAGCCTCCTCCGTCCCCTGAAAACCGGAACTCCTGGTGAAGCTGTTCACTGGTGTGATTCTCTTCCAAGCATTCCAGTACTGAAGTGTTATTTATTTCATCACGAGAGTTCTTTCTTTCTGAGTGTAGTCGATGTTGTACCAGTCCAGTTGCGCGCCTATCTGGCCACGTCAGTATTTATCGAGGGAACACAGTAAAAAGGCACTGTAAATGATAATAGTTTGAGAATGTCATCGAGTGTTAGTGGGACATTCAAGATCGCCAACTGAAGTCGACTCCTCGACACAAGTTTTCTCGCCGTCGACTTGGAGTCTTTTCATCCCTGCTGATGATGCAGCGCCATAGTGGCTATCTGGTATATACCCAGTTTGTTGCAGTTTTATTTCTATTGTCTGCCGCACTTTGAACCCCGTTTAATTCTGATCCTTATGATCACTTGGTCTGTCGCACTTTGAACCCCGTTTAATTCTGATCCTTATGATCACTTGGTCGACACAAGTTTAATTCTGATCCTGATGATGCAGCGCCATAGTGGCTATCTAGTATATACCCAGGAAATGGTCCGATTTAGTTATACTGGTCCCTCCCGCTTCAGCAGTATAGGGCACCATGCCTTTGGTGGCCTACCCGTAATGCTAGTTTATCTTAAGGGCGGTACTCTGCGCCGGCGCGCTGGCCCAAATTTGGGCCGGTCGTCGCGCTACCATCTGATTTGACCTACTACAACCGTCAGATCCGATTCCTCAAATTTGGGCCGGTCGTCGCGCTACCATCCGATTTGACCTACTACAACCGTCAGATCCGATTCCTCTCGTTCTTCCCTTCGCACGGGATCTGAAAAAAAAAAAAGTCCCCAACCGGCCGGCGTGTTCCTCCCCTCGTCTCCCACGCTTGCCGGCGACCCGAGCCGCCCGTCGCCGCCTCCTATCGTCGCCGTCATCGGCCACTGTTTCCCAGCAAGAAAAATC
This sequence comes from Thinopyrum elongatum, assembly GCA_011799875.1. Classification (NCBI taxonomy): domain Eukaryota; kingdom Viridiplantae; phylum Streptophyta; class Magnoliopsida; order Poales; family Poaceae; genus Thinopyrum; species Thinopyrum elongatum. The sequence goes on along the minus strand of CM022303.1, from coordinate 596,860,783 downwards.
CCAACAAAAACAAAACACCATTGGTTTGCCGACAGCAGCAAAAAACCATGCGGGTTCCAGCAAAAATTATACCCCGATGCAGCTATCATGGTGCCGCTCCCAGTTTGGTTGCCGCCGCATCTCGTTTTCCAGCAAAATTGACCTCGCCCGTCGCAACAACTGACGTTGTCGGTTCCAGCAAAACAACTCATCGCTTCCAGCAAATTGCATCATAGATTCCAGCAAAAATTTATGTCTTCCTAGTTCCAGCAAATTGGATCACAGGTTCCAGCAAATTGAATCACTGGTTCCAGCAAAGAAAATCACCGGTTGTAGCATCGCACCGCCTGTCACCCCGGTGCTCGGGCGCACCACCGATTGCTTCCCAAAAAATCTGTCGCCGGGTTCCAGCAAAAACTGTCACCGGTTGTAGCAAAAATCGATACGGGATGTAGCAAAACAAGATAGCAAGTTGCAAATCTCCAGCAAAAACGATCGCCATTTCCAGCAAAAATCTCCGACGGTGGTAGCAAAACAAAACACCAGTTGTAGCATCGCGCCGTTTGGGCGCAAAAAAAATGCATCTCCTGCCGGGTCCAGCGCCCTCCACGAAGCCGGCAGCAGCACCGATGTTCGCCGGTCCCAGCACCGGAACCTCGAGGGGTTCCAACGCCGGCAACCAACAGTCCCAGCAACCACCGGGCGCAGAATCTTTCATGGGTTTGCTGCGGCAGCCACCTCTTCCCTTGGTACCATGGCTGTGAGAAGAGGTAGGTAAGGATATGCGTAGCATGAGGAGGAAAAAGGAAAGAGGTAGGAGATAAGGGAGAAGCAAGTGGGTGGACGAGAGCAGCCCAAGATGCGGCCTGGTCGAGCGATAGGATAAGGCTGGAGAAGCTTCGCGAGGGGATAAGCATTCGTGTAGGCTTCGATTGGGTTTCATCTGATGGCCCGCGCGCGTCCGGCTGAAAGTTCGGCGGGCGCCCCGGGTGTAAACGTTTACCTTATCTTAATTACTTCTGGTTTGGTGCTCACTTAGTTCATCCATGAAAAACACCAGCCTCTCTATTGTCTCGGGCTTGGCCAGCCGGGCAAGTGTGTAGACATTTTGTCTGAACTCTTGCAGCTCAAACCACTTGCTGTTTTGCGATAGGAAGCAGAACTGCAATCCCTCAACCCAATTAAAGCCAGATCTTTCCTTTCAAGGTCTCCAGATACCCAAATTCGCAAGAATGCTGATGGATCGTCGGGTGGAATTCTTTCGTCCTTCACTCAGAGCCATTGGACGATCATCAGCTCAGACGAACGAGACTTCACACTAACCACCACGCTGCACTGTCTGCAGTGTACTGCACCGATCACTGTCACAAAAGTTTATTGCCCCTACTGACCACACTCTCAAACCTTCCTTGCTTGCCGAGCTCACCTCAATCCAGCCCACCAAAACTCTCCTTCGCTGATACTTTGTGATTTGCGGAGGAGAAGAAAAATAATCGCTTCAGGCAGGCGGAAGCCGTTCTGTTTAACGCTTCGCTCAACTCTGTCGCACTCATCGAAATCCCCCTGCTGGACAGAAAGCTTACTTGGTCCAACCAGAGAGACGAAACCACACTTGAGAAAATCGACAGTCTTCATTAACAACGCGTGGTCCCTAGCTTTTTCCAAACACTACATTAACCTCTTTCACCTGTTTCATGAGCGATCATGTCCCCCTTCAGGCCATTTCCTATTTGGCGCCTTAAGCGCGGGTTTTAGGCCATTGGGCAAACCGGCGCACCCCCCCAACCACCCCCCCCCCCCCCCCCCCCCACCAAACCACCAAGACTGCACTAGCTTCTGTATGGGTCGGCCCAAGTAGTATTTTTCTTTTTTTGTAAACCTTTCAAAAAAGAGTGCGCCCAATGAGATTAGAACACCAAATCTCTTTGCTTAGTGCAAGCCGAGGTAACCAACTGGGACATTGGGACATCACTTGTGCTGTGCCTAGTCTACTTCTTTTTTCATTTGTAAATATAACGCTGAAAAATTGCAGCGTGTTTTTCCCTATTTGTTTTTTTCTTTTTCTTGTTTTTTGGACGTTTTTAATTCGTTTTTTATTTTATTGTGTGATTTTTTTAAATCTTTTAAGTTTTTTCTAAATCGACGAACTATTTTTTTCAAATTCAATGAACTTTCCAAAATCAATGAACTTTTTTCAAATTTGTGAACTTTTTTCAAAGTTGCTGAACATTTTTCAACGATGAACTTTTTTCAAAACAATGATTTTTTTTCCAAATCAATGAACTTTTTTTTTCAAAAAACGATGAAATTTTTCTTAAATTTGAACTTTTTGCAAAACCCATGAACTATTTTTGTAAAAAATCAATGATTTTTTTTCAAAATCAAGGAAATTTTCTTAATTTTGTGATTCTTTTTCAAAATTGATGAACTTTTTTCAAAACCTATGATAACTTTTCTCCAAACGGATGAAATTTTTTATAAATTTTTGTAATTCACAAAAAAAATCATAAGTTTTTTTCTACCAAGCCAACAACACAAAAAAACGAAAAGAAAACAAGCCTGCGGCCGAGCAAGCGAAGCGAGCGGGGTAGCAAAGTCCCGTTGCTGGCCGCAACTGGCTTGGGCACACGTGAGCGCCAATTTGTTGAAGGGCGCAGAAGGCGCCGTATAGGAGCTCCTTCAGATACACATCGATACAACAATCTGTCCTCACGCGCTTTTCAGTCTTGAAAATGTGTGAGTGGCCCACCCGCACTGCGGCCCAATCATCAGTGATGCTTGGATTGAACAGCCCAACATTGCCATTGATCCGGCAAAAATAGATAACTGATGCTCTAAATCGAACAGGACTGCTCGAAACTTGGTGCAAAAACTTTGTTCCTCTCCTAGTCCCGAAAACAACTGCAAATTGTTATCTCAATAATTGACTATCAAATAGGGTGTTTTCTCTCCATGCCCGAATTACACCTGCGAACGTTGGTGATCCAAATTATGGACTGCACAATTACTGAAAAGGTCGCTTACTAGAAGCAAAGGGGCAAAGTGCGAGCAAATACTCAAAGGTGACAAAACACCAGATTCTTTCACACTTTCACCTCCATCCATTATCGAAAAAATAAGATCTGGGCTCTCCAACACAACGACACATAATTCACGGATCATCTACCAAAAACTGCAATCCTCACTTCCTACTACACACAACTTCTTGGACACGTGCAAAGCACCAACTGGGAATTGTGATCTCCACGAGCTATACCCATGGTTTACAATTTCAGTTAGAGAAAATTTAGCACCAATCGAAATCACCGACATTTAGTGAATGTCAGTGATTTCAGTTTGCATTTCAGCCAAATGACCAAAATATTCACTTGAATTCATAAAAAAATTGGAATTTTTTGAAAAATATTTGAATTCCTGTGCACTACTGAAATTACTGAAATATTTTGGCCGAAACGTACTTATTTCAGTGTCTACTGAAATTTAGTGAATTTCATTGAAATCTCACTGAAAGTGAAAACCATGGCTATACCCAAACACGGTTCCACAACTACACTATCTCTATGCTCCCTTTTGCACCCAGGAAATCAATGACTCCATCTAACAAATGAACAAGGCTGCAAGCCCTGGGCCTGATGGGTTTAGACCTTGCTTTTACCGAAAGTTTTGGCCCATCACCAGATCGCTATTCGAACTACTTTTCATGTGCTTCTACGATCTTCAGATTGACAGTACCTCCATAAACTAAGCTTTAATGGTGTACTCCAAAAAAGATCTTATATATCTTTGCAGAGGGAGTAGCTTCCAAAAATGAAACTACAAGGACTGCTGACGCCTTCCGTCCAGTCTCGTTGTAGAAGTGCCCCATCAAAACCATTGGAAAGGCCCTTACTAACAAACTAAAGCTAATCATTCCACTGCTTGCCTCAGATGATCAAAAAGGTTTTCTATCAGGTAGATCAATATCGAAAAACTTCCTCTATGCAGCTAACCTGCTTAACTGCTGCCACATATCAGATCATCGGACGCTCATGATGAAACTTGACTTCAGAAAAGCCTTTGACTCTGTCAGTTGGGATTCTCTCCTAAAATCCTTTTAATTAGGGGCTTTCCTGAACGTTGGTCCAAATGGATCAGTGAATTGCTAGGCAGCAGCAAAACGGTTGTCCTGCTAAATGGATGCCCTGGTCCATGGATAAATTGCAAGCAAGGGCTTCGACAAGGGGACCCCTCTCGCCCTATTTATTCATAATCGTTGCAGACCTACTCAAATGCATGATTGAGTAGGCACATTAAAACAATGAGCTTAACCACACGATCAAAATTGATCTCCAGTATGCCGACAACACATTCATTCTACTCAAAGCCACACCAATGGTGGCCCAAAGCTAAATCAAATTCTTGACAATTTCGCTGCATCCACGAATCTCCATCTAAACTACAATAAAACAACCTTTCTAACTTTAAACGTTGAGCCAAGTCTTGCCAGCGCACTAGCCTCTGATCTTCAAACCTCATTAACTAATTTCCCCCAAACATATCTTCGCCTCCCACTCTCACCAACTAAACTGACAATCACAACCTTCCAACCTCTACTTGATAATTTTGATAGATACCTTTCTGGTTGGGATGCTCTACTCCTGACAAAAGGGGGGCACATAGTGCTACTCTTTGTAGTACTGGACTCTCTTCCAACTTATTTCATGGGATCCTTTCAGCTGCCAAAAATCCTCATTGATTTGATTGACAAAAAATGTAGGTGTTTCTTTTGGTCAGACAAGGACATATGCACTGGGGCTCAATGTTTGGTGGCATGGGACAACGTATCTACTCCCAAAACAACAGGTGGTCTAGGGGTTAAAACATTCATGTATAATTTTTTCTCTTATGATGAGGTTTGCTTACAAATTCTTCCATTCCACAAACCTAACTTGGAAGCAGTGGATCCTAATCCCACCGCCTTTCCCAGTCTCTATGGGTTCAAGAGAAACTTACTTAGCAGAATTAGTCGACAAAAATCTTGAACCTCTCAGAGAATTTACTAAATGCACTGTCAACAGTAGCACCTTCACCTTCTTTTGGTAGATAAATGAGTTACACCAGTTCCACCGGGCACTGCATTTCCAGCAATTTACTCACACCACCTCAAACAACATGCTTTTTTCAACAAAATTATGCATGAAGAGATCGGCCCACTAACCAATTTTGCAACAAAGGAACTTGCATTGCTTCCTGTCTTTCTGCAAGGGGTACTTCTCACAGAATAGCCGGATCAAAGAACTCTCGTCAGCAACGAGCTCTTCTCCACCAAAACTTCCTACTCCATGTTATACAACACGGTCGATGACCCAGCTCTGGGCAAGGTTTAGTCATCAAAAGTACCCAACAAAATAAAGGTTTTTAGATGGTTACTCTTTTATGAGAACTAAACACCTGCAAAAATCTAATCAAGAAAAGATTGTCGACTTTGTGGACTGCCCCTGTGCATGCAAGCATCTGAAGAAAACACTCACCTCTTCTTGATCTTCCCCAATGTGAGAGCCATTTGGCGAGCCACTGGTATCAACCATATCTGCAGAGACATCAAGGACCTATGGTGCTTCAAGCTAAAAGCTCGCCTTCCATCATCTCAACAAACTTTTATGATGTTGTAAATTCTTTGGGAAACCGGGACTCCAAGAATGCCTGGGTTTTAAGGAAAATTTGCCTGTATCCGACGGATATAACTAAAAACATTGTTGGCAAGCTGATCCTTTAGATACACAGACTAAGAAAAATAGAGCAAAAGGAAGACGCCGGTCTGTGCCATGTGTTCTTCTCCTCTCGGTAAATGATTGTCCTATAAACTCCGTCATTGAAAATTCAGGTGGTGACCGCGGGGGGGGGGGGGGGGGGGGGGGGGGTGGAGTTTACAAAAAAAACATCATCCTTTATCAAAATGTTTATTGTATTTGTGGTGCAGTAACCATACCAAAATATGCAAGATTAATTTTTTGGATTCTGGTTTTGTTGCGAGCTAGAGTTTGTTAGTCGAACCTGTGTTGTAGTTATGTGGAGAAACAATGTGATACAAAAGAAAGATAATTACCAAAATCCCTCCTAAGATTGTTATATCAAATAGCAAACATGCATGAATGTGCTTGAACGGGAACAAAAAAAGTGTCACGTGGTCGTAATCCCCCAACACATGGAAATTCCACATCCTTTATTTCAACACGTCACCCCATCTGTGTCGCCGTTTATCTTCCTTTCCGTCCTCTCTCTCCTCCCTCTATGTATGTGCGATGTAATTGCAATGAATGGCCACACATCAAGAGCTAAAGTGATAATTAAAAACCTATCATCGACAAATATTATCATGATTTGCAGGAGTTGAAAAGTTCATGAAAACAAACAAATAATTATTTGGTTGAAAATTATAATTCCCTTCAAAACTAAATGAATGGATGTGAAGAATCATGATTATCTAACAAAATAATTACAGAAATACTTACCAGCGAATGTTTCCTCAAGGGGGGGGGGGGGGGGGGGGGGGAGGGCAAGCGAACACATTTTCCTTGCAGTTTTAGTTATGACACGAGATCAAATGGTGTCGGTTTTTGAAGAAAAATGTCTTCCCCTAAAGAAAATTTTCTTTCTTTGAAGAAACTATCATGCTATTGAAGAAAATGTCCTACGAATCTAAAGAAACTGCCAACAAAAACATTCGCAAATACCATCCCTCCTAGCAAATGTTCGCCAATTAGACTAACACTGATGTTGGGATCAACGTAAAAAGGCCTTAAGGTACTCTAAAGTTCAGAAGGTAAATATTTGAAACATACATACTTTGCTACATTGATTTGCCGAAAAGTTATGTATTTTGCACCAACTAAGGGAGAAACTCATAGTCCTACAAACACATGGAGAGGCAAATCAGTTACGTGGGTACATACTTCGAGACTCAAGTCGGCGACGGAGGCTGGATTTCCTAAAAAGTAATGTTTTGGGGGTGGGGGTGTGTGTGTGTGTGTGTGTTGGGGGGGGGGGGGGGGGTAAATGGGAAAACAAAAAAGTCTCATTGTTCATGCGTATATTAGCTTAGCTAAATGCCCGTACATTGTCATTGGACAAAAAATTGCACTGTTGAGCATGCGACTGATACGCCGCAGCATCCATAGTTGACTGTAGAAGAAACCTATCGATGCATTTATTCTTCTATCATAACCAAAATTATTTACAACACATTACACATGCAGAGTTCAAACATGCAGTTTGCTGGAAAAAATACATGAAACGCTTGCTCTTGCAATTTGCTATAAAGTCGTCTCTAATGAACTGCAATCACCACATTTCCTATAATACGAATATTGTTCCGTTCAGATAGTCGTAACCGAACACACCAACCAACACCACTCCTCCCTCTCATCTTTCTCACTCTCGCCCAGTCTCCCTAAATGACAAAAATAGTGACCAGCACCACCGCGGCAGGCCAATAGCAAGGGATAAGGGCGGCGGTTGAATTCCTTTGGCCAACTCCAACGCGCGACCCCAAATGGTCCGGTCGCGTCCGTTTTGGGATAAACGGACAGAATAGGCCGCCCAACGCGCGGGAGCAAACGGACCAATGTCCGTTTTTGGTCCACTTTCGACCCATTCCCGGCCCAACTTTGGGCCGCGTTTGCAGCCGAACGGACACGCGCGGACGGGCGCGGCGCTCGTCCTAGTCCTCCCCTGTCCCGCCCGTCGGGGACACAACCATTTTCCTCTTCCCCTGCCCTTCCCCTTCGCCCGCTCCCCCCCTCCCCCTCCCGTCGTCGCCGCCACCCCCATTCCCGTCCGCGTCGCCTTCCATCAAGGCCATCCGCCCCACAACCACGCCATTGTGGCGCCCCGCCTGATTACCACTGTAGCCAGACGGTCGCCACGCATACCAGCCCAGGAAATCACTCTGGCATGCGCGTTTACAACAAGTATCAAGAACACAGGCATTTCTATTAATGGATATATAAGTCTTACATGATATTTTACAAGGGTGATGGCAGCGGAAAAGATCTATCTAAGGCGGCAGGGTCCTGGTGCGGCTCCAATCCACAGGGATCTGACTGGGTTACTCTCCTAGCCCGCGAACGCTCCGGCTCCTCGTCGACGGACGACGGATCCTTATGTGAACCTGGCCACATTGAAGGCCGCTGAGTACTTTTGAATGTACTCGCAAGCAAACCAAACTAACATATACACCAAGCAAAGCAATCCATGGCATTCAAGCATGCATATGTTATTAGAGCAACATTGATTATCGTGGCATGACATACCTATCTAGCAATATTAATGATCATGACATAACAGGTTTATCTAGCAGGATAACTACTAAAATAAGATATGGTAAAGTAAAGCATATCAAGTAAATAATCCATACTCCGAACATTCTCATCATCCAATCCGATGTTGAACCAAATCCAATCCAAGTCTTTCGGTCATCCGACCATCACTTTCATAGCCATTCCATGGCCAACATATCATATCCCTGACATCATCCGATGTCTATGCATCTCCTTTGTAAGTCTGATAAACTTACTCTCTTACGGGTTGTCCCACAATCCTCGGAATACTCATGAGTCGCTGAGTACCTCCGATCATAAGACAAGTTCTTCCATCATTATTATCATTACTACGGTTGACCACCTAGTGAGGTCTGGACGGACTGTCCAATACCGTGGACACGGCTATTCGAATAGATTCTTACACTCTGCAGAGGTTGCGCACTTTACCCACACCATGGAGCACCTGGCCTCGTGATCCCATTCGGGTGGACCAGTGTTGCTCCAACGAAACCTGCCTAACCCGTGACTCCTCCACCGTACCACCGACAATCATACCCTCCCAGGGTCATGTCCTGGGTGGCCCCGGTGTCACCTCGTGACACCTGCCACCGTCGTGGCCAACTAAACTGTCCCAAACGGGGACGCCGGCAAATAACTCAACTGGGCTCACAAGGTTATCGTCGCCCACCGGGCCAGCGTAGCACGCACGCATAACCTTCCCTAATTGGTGGTACCGATAAAAGAGCACGCGATCAGACCAAGTCAAGGCCGTCCCATACCGGCAAATGTGGTTGCACGGATAAGTCCGGACAGGTGGCTCTGGATCAACCGACTGGGTTTAGTTTTAGCAAGTATGGTTGTATATCACAATAACTTGAGATGACAGCAACTATGCATTTAAGTAAATTACCTTGAATTATCCCATAGCAAGCTAATGCAAGTAATGTAAACAGTAAGTGCAATCTAGCAGAAGTTTAATTATTTCTATCACATGCATAATCATTAATTAAACACACAAGAATAACACAGAGCAATGCTTTAGGGCATATATCAGATGGTCGGCTTGCCTGGGGGTCGAAGAATCCACCGGGAGGAGGTGCGGAAAGTCCGTGGAAGGATTCGCCGGAAAGGATTCCCTCTCGGAGGGCTGATAGAAGGGCGAGGGCAAAATGGTCATTTTCATAGTGTGACAACATTATGAAAGTGATCTCATCGCAACGGTCTCGACGAAACGAAGACGTGGGCGTTGGATTCACCTGATTTGGAGTTACGGTTAAAAAGTTGTGCCCCTTCGTTCGTTAGGCAGTAAAATGAATAAAAAAGTATTCATTTTAGCCGCTAACCAGTGAACGTTCGCAACTTAAGCCTTTCGGCCGCCGGCTGAAAAAAAAATGAAAGCGTATTTTTGGGGTTTACGCTTTCACTAAGCGAAAGTGCACTTACGGGAGTGCGCCTCCACTTATCCTACGTGGCCGGCCTTAGGACGCTGACAGGTGGGTCCCGCACTCCTTCTCTCTCCTCCCTCCATCTCCTTCTTCCTCCTCCCCGAAAGAGAGCAGCAGGGGCTCGGCTTCGCCGGCACCGGTGACTGGAGGCCGCGGCGGGCTGGGGCGCTGCCGGGGATGGATGCGCCATTCCATCCCGCGCCCGTGGGTGGTGGAAACGGCACCGGGGGTGGCAGGAGCTGGCCGCGACAACGGCGGCCGAGGGCGGCGGCTCCGCGGGCAATGGCGGGGTTCCGCTGGGTGCTGGGGCTAGGCGAGGGTGTGGGCGTGGTCCACGGCGAGAGGGGACTCCAGTGCTATGCTTGGTGGAGGCGGGGAAGGCCGAGGATGCACCAACTTACCCACCACGCTCGCTTAACTCCGGCCGGACACACTTTTCTGGGTCATGCCCGGCCTCGGTCAAACAATACGCCGCAACCCGACCGAATACCTAACAGAGAGGTCAGCACGCCGGACTAACCTATGCGCCCAGGGGTCTTGGTCCATCGCCCCGAGAACTCCTGCGCGTTACGTTCACGGCCGAGAGCAGACCTAGCATCCCCTTAAGACAAGCGCAGTTGCATAACCAGTCCAACTCGGCGCGCGCCGCTCAATTGCTGATGTCCATTAAGCTTCGGCTGAAGTATACGACGCAGAACGCCCATACTATGCCCACGTGATGGTTAGTGCTATCAGGCCAGAGGCCCCTCGGATCAAATATCCAAACCGTTAGTGGATTAGGAGCGCGTGGTAACGAGCAGAGACTCACGATCGATGTGACCCCGTCGCCCCGTCTCGAGGACTTGCGGCAAGGGCTAAGAATGCCCGGCCACGCCTCGTGTTCAACTCTCGGGCACCATCTAGGTTCACCCGGTTCCATATCACTCGCAATTAAGCTCGCGCGGGTACCCCTCAGGGCCGACCCATCTTTAGTATCATGCTTCAGTGTCCAATCATTGTAACCAAAGTATTCGTGTGTCTGACATCAAGGGGAACTTTGAGGAATCACCCTCGGTGGAATCCCACTTGATGTTATCGTCAAGGTGAACGAAGGAGGAATCACCCTCGAAGTCCAAGCTTGAGGTGTTGCACGACGGCGTCGGTATCGGGGGTGGTGTAGGAGGAATCACCCTCACTTACCACGACCGATTAACTAACCTACAAGGTTATCATCAGAAGTGCTGACGAGGTATCACCCTCGGCACTTGGTAGTAACCCAGTAGTGTCGAGCAAGTAAGGGAAGTGGCGTGCGGTGCCGGGGCTTGGTCTTCGATCCCGTTGCTCGGGTCTTCTGATCATCCAGCGGGGCAGTCGGGATAAGTGGGGTCTCTGATGGTCTCTACCCAACCTATTCTAAACAGTTTAGGATAAGCAGGTAGGTAACAAAGCAGGTTACAATAAACAGGCTATGCAGCAGAAATAGGATAACAGCAGCAGCAGTAACTTCTAATGCAAGCATAAGGGAGAGAAGAGTAGGCGATATTGGAATGCTCAAAAGGGGTTGCTAGCCGGGAAGCTCGGCGGCAAGGGCAAGGTCGTCAACTGTGTCGTCGGGCTCCTGAGCAGCGTCGGCCTCGGGAGCTACGTCGACGTCGGGGTCTACCGAGAGAGAAGAGGGGGAGGAAACAGATAAATGCACAGAAAACGATGCAATACAGGGCATGCTATGCTAAGATGCAGTGCAGGGTTGCCTAAAGATGCATCTAGGTCATTTTAGTTATTATAGGATTAAGGTGGGATTTATTTACCGGTGATTATGCACTATTCATCTACCGGATACGGCCTTGAAGTTGCGGTTTCACCTACGTAGGGGGTTCCGGCATCGAAACAGACGACACGATCAGATTTGTCTCGTCGTTCTGATCAACTTTCATGTTTTAAGTTTTTCGATCTGAGCTACGGTTTAAAAGTTATTAATTTTTCAAAGTTTAAATGATTTTCTGGAATTATTTTTATTAACAGAAATAATTTATGATGTCAGCATGACTAGGTGATGATGTCAGCAGTCAACAGCCTCGCTGACCAGGGTCAAACCTGACATGTGGGTCCAGTGGGACCCACATGTCAGCCTCTGTTATTTAACAGTGAATTAAACTAATCTAATTGGATTAATTAGGGGAGTGGGCCCAACCTGTCAGTGGGTAATTAGTTCATATAATTAGTTTTTATTTATTAAAACATTTTATTTAATCTAAATGTGGTGGGGCCCGCGTGTTAGCGGCTGGGCTGCCCAGTCAGCACAGTTGACTGGGTCAACTGGGGCCCCCAGGGCCCACGGTCAGTGACCCAGGGGTGGGTCCCACCTGCGCCACGTCGGCAGCGTCGCCGGAGTTGCCCCGGCGACCATTTGCGCGACGGCCGATCGCCGGAGCAGCTCGGAATCGCGCTACGGTGCATCATTTGATGCGCGCTTGGGTGCGTTCGAACGCTGGAGACCTCGCGCGTCGAGTGGCGCCACTGGCCGGACCAGGGGATGGCCGGAACTGGCCTGACGGCGAGGTTTGGCGGAGGCCGAACCCTGGCGAACTCGCGCGCGTTAAAACGAGAGCTAAAACGAGCGATGATCTATTCCTACAGCATCTACGCGACGTTGCAAGCACGATGGGCACAAGCCCAAGACCATTTGGTCGTCGGAGGCTCGTCGGCGACGTGCACGGGCGGCGGCGTGTTCGGGCACCGTGGAGAAGCAACTAGCGCGCGCGTGCGGAGCGAACAGAGAGATGAGGAAGGAGGGGAAGCTCACAGCGGAGGCGCACGGTGGCCCGGTGACAGCTTAGGAGCAGCAGAGGGGTTGGGGACGACGGAGATCGCCGGAGATGCCGCAGACGGGCACGGCTCGATCCGCGCGACGTGGAGCTTCCCGGCCCCAATCAACGGCGCCCGAGGTCGTGGCGGTCCATGGCGATGGCGCTGGACACGGCGGAGCGGTGAGCGGAGCTCGGTGGCCGCGGGCATGAGCAAGGACGGCGGCGACGATGCTCGGACCGGAGAGGGGAAAGGCGAGCGCGAGCGAGAGAGAGGCGAGGGAGGAGCGACGAGTGGACGAGAAGGACCAGGGGAGCTGGACGAGCTCGCACTTATCCCCTCCGCTGCCCCTGTAGCGTCGGTGGACGCCGGCGTGTCGACGCGCGGCCGGCGCGCGCGCGCTCGTACATGGAGAGAGCGACAGCGCACGCGCGAGAGAGAGAGGTTGGGCCGGTTGGGCTGGTTTCGGGGCACTGTGCACTTAGGCCCAGTGCATAGTGCCTCGTTTTATTATTCTTATTTTCTGTTTTGCTTTTCTTTATTTTTTTTCTGTTTTGTAATAGTTAGGCCACTTTTGCACTTTTGTAAAATATGAGAGTTGTCCCCAATATTACAATGCAATATTTTCTTTCACCAAAAACTGGATTGGGCAAAGTTTGATCTCATTTGGATTTTATATTATTATGAATAGATTAAATAGTGCTGATTTGGTGCTGTTTCAAGTGGCTTGAGTCATTTATCTAACTCATTTAATATTGCTCATGATTTTATAAATGCTTCTGGATTATTTGCTATTTCATGAACATTTTTAGAACAGTGTTTGGGCAAAGTTATTTTGCACTTTTGAATTTGAGTTGATTTTCAGAATAGAGTTTTAATTGTTTTGATTAACCACTATGACTAGGCAGTGCAAATGAGGTGACTTGACATTATTAGCAGTTGATCACAGTGGCAATTACACAGGGGTGTTACAAATTCTCCTCCTCTAAAAGAAATTCTCGCCCCGAGAATTCAGGAGGAAGAAGGAAAGAGGTCGGGGTATTCCTTGCGAAGATGATCCTGGCGTTCCCAAGTGGCTTCATCTTCAGTATGATTCGACCACTGCACTTTCAGGAACTTGGTCGTCTTCTGACGAGTTCTACGTTCAGCTTCATTGAGAATGCGGATCGGATGCTCCTTATAAGAAAGATCATCTTGCAGCTCGAGCATCTCATGATCCACTGCGCGGTGTGGAGATTCCTTGAAGCATTTACGAAGTTGCGACACGTGGAAGACATCATGGATATGAGAAAATTGTGGGGGCAACTCCAATTTATATGCCACCTGTCCACGTCTGGCAACAATGCGAAAGGGACCAATATAGCGAGGAGCTAGCTTGCCCTTGATTCCGAATCGACGGGTGCCCTTCATAGGAGTGACACGAAGATAAGCTTGATCACCTGGTTGATAAGTCAGACCCCATCGCTTGCGATCATAATTACTCTTCTGGCGGTCCTGAGCCGCCTTGAGATTTTCTCGGACAATTCTGACTTGTTCTTCAGCGTGTTGGATAATGTCCGGTCCCATGAGAGGTCGTTCCCCAGTTTCTGACCAATTCAGAGGGGTTCGACACTTACGTCCATAAAGCACTTCGAAGGGGACCATTTTCAAGCTGGCTTGATAGCTGTTGTTATAAGAGAATTCAGCATACGGGAGAGATTCTTCCCATTTCTTACCGAATGATATAACACAAGCCCGAAGCATATCTTCAAGCACTTGATTTACTCGCTCGACTTGGCCTTGGGATTGGGGATGGTAAGCTGAACTCCTGGTAATGTGAGTTCCCATTGCTTCTTGGAAACTTTCCCAGAATTTGGAAGTGAAAAGACCGCCACGGTCCGAACTGATCTCCTTCGGAATACCGTGGAGTGAAACGATCCTGGAGATATACAACTCTGCTAACTGGCTAGCAGTGATAGTCTCCTTGACAGGCAGAAAATGAGCAACCTTGGAAAGCTGGTCGACGACGACAAGAATAGCATCGTGACCTTTCCGAGACTTGGGAAGACCAGTAATGAAATCCATTTGCACTTTATCCCACTTCCACAAAGGAATAGGAAGTGGTTGAAGAATTCTAGCAGGATTCTGATGTTCTGCTTTCACGCGACGACATATGTCACATTCAGCAACATAACGAGCAATGTCCTGCTTCATTCTAGACCACCAGTACCTTTGTCGAAGATCACGATACATCTTGGTGCTACCCGGATGGATAGACAGCGGTGTATCATGTGCCTCTTTCATAACCTTATCAGTCATAAGCTCGAATCGGGGTACCACGATGCGGTCTCTGAAATACAAGGTTCCGTCTTCTGCAATCGAGAAATCCCTGTACTTCTCAAGATGAAGCTCTTTCTTCATCAGATCGATTTCAGCATCTTTGGCTTGCGCTTCTTTAACAGCTTTCTCAAGGTCTGGCTGTACCACAAGGTTATTAAGAGAACCCTGGGGAACAATTCGCAGATTCAGCTGACTCAGTTCTGCATAAAGACGAGGTTGAGCTCGCCTAACCATGAGGTTGTTGAAATAGGACTTGCGGCTTAAGGCATCAACCATCACATTAGCCTTGCCAGGGGTATATGAAATACCACAGTCATAGTCCGTAATTGTTTCCAACCATCGCTGCTGACGGAGATTAAGATCCGGTTGAGTGAACAAGTATTTCAGACTCTGATGATCGGTATAAATCTCACACCGATTACCAAGAAGGTAATGTCGCCATAACTTTAATGCATAGATCACTGCAGCAAGTTCAAGATCATGCACTGGAAATTTTCTTCATGAGGACGCAATTGACACGAAGCATACGCAATTACTCTTTGTTCTTGCATTAGGACACAGCCTAATCCCTGACGAGAGGCGTCGCAATATATGACAAATTCCTTACGAGAATCAGGAGGGGCAAGCACTGGAGCAGAAGTAAGCTTGTCCTTGAGGGTCTGGAAACTCTCCTGACACTTGTCTGTCCACTCAAACTTAACGCCTTTGTGGAGCAGATTAGTCAGGGGCTTGGCAATCTTAGAAAAGTTCTCGATAAATTGACAACAATAACTCGCAAGGCCGAGAAAACTTCTGACTTGCTTGGCATTCTTCGGAGGAGTCCAGTCAAGAATAGCCTGAACACGCTCCGGGTTAACGGTAATACCGTCCTTGGAAATGACATGTCCAAGGTAGGTTACTTCAGAAAGCCAGAATTCACATTTGGAGTACTTGGCATATAACTTGTGCTCTCGAAGTCTCTCTAGAACAAGGCGAAGATGTTCGGCATGTTCTTCCTTATTCTTCAAATATACTAGGATATCATCCATATATACCACGACAAACTTGTCGAGGTAATCCATGAATATATAATTCATTAGGCGGGAGAACATAGCTGGAGCATTCGTTAGGCCAAATGACATGACGGTGTATTCATAAGAGCCATAACGAGTAACGAAAGCGGTCTTCGGAATATCCTCTTCACGGACACGGATCTGGTGATAACCCAACCTCAAGTCGAGTTTAGAGAACACCGAAGATCCAGCAAGTTGATCATATAAGTCATTGATCCAGGGAAGCGGATATTTATTCTGAATGGTTGCCTGGTTGATAGGACGGTAATCTTGAACCAACCTATTTGTACCATCTTTCTTCTTGACAAAGAGAGACGGTGCTCCCCAGGAAGAGGAATTGGGACGGATGAAACCCTTGTTAAGTGACTTGTCGATTTCTTCCTTCAGCTCGAGAAGATGGTGCGGAGGCATCTTATAAGGACGCTTCACAATAGGAGTGGTGCCAGGCTTCAAGTCGATAACAAACTCGACAGCTCTAGCAGGGGGTATTCCTGGAAGTTCTTCTGGAAAAACATCCTGGAATTCGCAGACAACTGGAACGTTTTCGATCCCCTCAAGTGGAGAAGCGTTCAACGCATTCAAGGCATAAATCTGAGCCTCGGCATTCTGAGTGAGGTGAGCATGATAATTCACAATCTCATCTGATGGGTGCAGGAGGTGTACAACCTTGGTGGCACAATTGATTGAGGCGTAGTGAGCCTTCAACCAATCCATTCCCAAGATAAGATCAATCTTGGAAGATTTCAGGATAATGGGAAATGCCTGAAACTTCAACCCCTCAATATCAACAGTGACTTCAGGACTGAACAGGGAGGTTTGACATTGACCCGCGGGAGTGTTTACCATTAAGGATTGGTGTAGCGTTTCGCATTTAACGTCATGCATGAGTGCAAAATGTTCTGACATGAATGAATGCGATGCTCCTGAATCAAATAAAACAGATGCTGGTACTGAATTAACGAGAAGTGTACCCATCATAGTTTCAGGTTGATCCTGAGCTTCAGCCATGTTGACGTGGTAGTTCTGCCCACGACCATAAGAAGGTCTGGCATTGTTGTTGCGCTGCTGAGGAATACCACGGCCAGCAGAAGGGAGAGCTAGTTGATTCTGATTCTGAGCACAGTCTCTGGCACGGTGACCTGGCTGGCCACACTTGAAGCAGAGTGCACTGTCAGGACGTGGTACAGGAGCTCGAGGTGGTGGAGCTCGAAGGGGCTGCCTCGGTGGTGGAGGAGGTAGACGATGTGCGGCATATGCAGGCCTGTACACTGGAGCTGCTGGACGGTACATGCTCTGTGGAATCCATATGCGGCGCTTCTGGGAAGACGAGCCTAAAGATGAGCCCGCTTCACGAGTGCGTCTGGTCGCTTCCTTGTGCTTCTTCAGACCAGTCTCGACCATGATAGCCTTGTTCACCAAGGTGGCGAAGTCAGGAAAATCTTGGACGAGCAGGGCTAACTGAATGTCATGGTGCAGCCCTTCACGAAACTTCTCTTGCCTGCAGGCATCAGTGGGAATATCTTCTTCAGCGTAGCGAGACAAATCAAGGAACTCGCACTGATAGACTTCTACAGACTTGTTGCCTTGAACGAGGCTGCGGAACTCGGCCTTCTTGCGAGCTATAACAGCTTGAGGAATATAGCGGGCGCGAAAAGCAGTCTTGAACTCCACCCAGGTAACGACAGTTCCAGGAGGTAGGGTCTGTCGGTGAGTGGCCCACCATTGTGCTGCGGGTCCCTTCAGGAAGTATGTCGCGAAGGTGACATAGTTGGCAGGGGCGACATCAGCTGACTCCATCTCATAGAAGATATCACGCAGCCAGTCATCGGCATCCAGAGGATTAACTGTGTTGCGAAAGAATGACGGATTGAGTCGCACAAACTCTGGCAGTGTAATAGAAGGTGGCTGCTGATTGGCATCGGGTCGACGGAACTGTTGCATAATCCCCGTCATGAATTGGCGGTTCAGTTCAAACTGTTGCATCATCGCAGCCATATAGTCAGGCGGTGGCGGCGGAGGTGGATTGTTATCACCCATCCTGCTAAATCAGGGGTATTTTAGCAGATGCCGTTGTGAGTGTTTAGGAACAAACATGATGTAACACGATGGAATTTAAGTAGTACAACAGATACTTAATAATAGTCATTAAGTCATACAGATCCATACAGAGTTGGTTACATTCGGGCAGCATAACAGCGCAAATTCAAAAGCTAGACATGCTAGGCGGCGCGCAGGCACGCAGTAAGGAAGTACACAACGAGACATAGCAAAGGCTACATCAACGTCGAAGAAAACCACTGAAACGGGGTAGCTGCAAGTGCGGACGACGGACGTTCGTCGCAGAAGGATCCTGCGCTCCATGTGCACTCTGATGCAGAACCCTGTCTCGAGCTGAAAGAAGAGGTCCACGTGCAGGCGTGTGACCTCCCACAGCAGGCCAATCGATCCCTGGTGGCATCTCGGTCCTGTGCGGGTAAAGGATATGCTCCGGATGTATCCCTGCACGAACAGCTGGTAGCAACTGCGTCATAGCCTCGTAGAGTCGTACTCGAGTGGAAAACAACTCGACGGCAAGAGCCCGAACAGTGCGATCCAGAGCCTGAGTACACTGAATCAGAACTCGCGGATCGTAGCGACGAGGCTCGTACGGGGCACTAATAGCCGTGTAGTATCCAGTAGCATCTCCAGCAGGGGCATACGGAATGTATCGAAACTCAGAAGCATCCAAGCTAGCGTTGTGCTCTCCTCGAAGACGTGCGACAGCAGAGTAGGCGGCATCATGGACTGCCATCTCAATCGTCATGCCAATACCGTGGAAAAGGTACAGCTCAGTGTCTGAGTCATCCTGCTGATCATAGATACGAACATCAGCATAGTACTGCTCCTGGTTGAACTCGCGGTAAACCTCGTAGACCATGTACTCAGGGTACCAGCGGTAACCCAGTCTGGTCAAGAGAGCGATCAGAACAGCTGGAAACCCAGTGGCATCTCGAGCCCACGTGCGAAGCACAAGCTGCGTCGTAGGGCGAGGTGGAAACAGACGATCCATCTGAAACAGAGGAAGTTCAGAGTTGTCATACGACGATGAGGAATATAACAGATCTTGAAGGGAAAGGTTAAACAAAACAATGGAAAGGAAAATGATTATCAGACTAATCAGATCAATGACAGGGAAATCGCACAGAAATCCAGCTCTCCGGATGGATGGAATTTACGAGATCCTAAGTGTCGGCGTTAGTAAGTTTCATTAAACCCGAATAGAAGAGTGATCAGAGTCCCAGAGTAAAGGTCGAGGAATAAAAGATCCTAATACCACCCAGTTGACGACGTGGGCCCGTAAGCCACACAGCCAAGTTAGTAAAACAGTTTTCGGTTTCTAGACTCAACATCGGCCAAGGAATTGGATAGGGGGATTCCTAGAGGCAGTCGGCTCTGATACCAACCTGTGATGACCCCGGCTTAATCGTGCACTAACCATACACGCAAATGCAGACGATCAAGCCAAAGGACTCACTTGAAGATATCACAACACAACTCTAAAATATAAATAAAGTCATACAAGCTTTATATTACAAGCCAGGGCCTCGAGGGCTTGAATACATAGCTCGATGGCATACAAGCGTTAGCGGAAGCATCAGATATCTGGGTACAGATATATTACAGAAATGGAGATAAGCCTTTAGGAAGGCGGGGCAAAATAAAATACTACGATCGAAAGGCGTAGGCCTCCTGCCTAGGACCCTCCGAATCCTACTCCTAGTTGTCAGTCGGCTCCTCATAGTAGTACTCGCCGGGAGGGTAGTAGTAGTAGCCGTAGTCGTCGACGGGGGCGGCTATCTCAGGGGCTCCATCATCTGGCGGCGACATATGGATATGGGGAGAAAAAGAAAGTAAAGCAAACGTGATTACTCATCTGAAGTACTCAGCGAGCAAGGATCTACACTACATATGCAACATTTTCAAAGGAGGGCTGTATATGTGGACTGGGCTACAGAAATGCCAGAATAGAGGGGAAAGCCTAGTCCTATCGAAGACTAGCATCTTCAATCATCTTCACTGGTCTTGCAGCATTAGAAGAGTGCAGATTAACATAATGTAAAGTAGTAGTAATGTTAGCAACCTCGCCCAGAGATCCTTCCTCGACTCCCTGCGAGAAAGCAATCCCAGAGCCATACTATCCAGTTATCATCTCAAGTCATCAGTTCTAGTTGTACCGATCGGGATACAACTCCGAGTGTCCGTTACCGTAGGACAGGCTATCGATAGATTAGTTCTTCCCTGCAGGGGTGCACCAACTTACCCACCACGCTCGCTTAACTCCGGCCGGACACACTTTTTTGGGTCATGCCCGGCCTCGGTTAAACGATACGCTGCAACCCGACCGAATACCTAACAGAGAGGTCAGCACGCCGGACTAACCTATGCACCCAGGGGTCTTGGGCCATCGCCCCGAGGACTCCCGCGCGTTACGTTCACGGCCTAGAGCAGACCTAGCAACCCCTTAATACAAGCGTAGTTGCGTAACCAGTCCAACTTGACGCGCGCCGCTCAATTGCTGACGTCCATTAAGCTTCGGCTGAAGTATACGACACAGAACGCCCATACTATGCCCACGTGATGGTTAATGCTATCAGGCCAGAGGCCCCTCGGATCAAATATCCAAACCGTTAGTGGATTAGGAGCGCGTGGTAACGAGCAGAGACTCACGATCGATGTGACCCCGTCGCCCCGTCTCGAGGACTTGCGGCAAGGGCTAAGAATGCCCGGCCACGCCTCGTGTTCAACTCTCGGGCACCATCTAGGTTCACCCGGTTCCATATCACTCGCAATTAAGCTCGCGCGGGTACCCCTCAGGGCCGACCCATCTTTAGTATCATGCTTCAGTGTCCAATCATTGTTACCAAAGTATTCGTGTGTCTGACATCAAGGGGAACTTTGGGGAATCACCCTCGGTGGAATCCCACTTGATGTTATCGTCAAGGTGAACGAAGGAGGAATCACCCTCGAAGTCTACGTTTGAGGTGTTGCACGACGGCGTCGGTATCGGGGGTGGTGTAGGAGGAATCACCCTCACTTACCACGACCGATTAACTAACCTACAAGGTTATCATCAGAAGTGCTGACGAGGTATCACCCTCGGCACTTGGTACTAACCTAGTAGTGTCGAGCAAGTAAGGGAAGTGTCGTGCGGTGTCGGGGCCTGGTCTTCGATCCCGTTGCTCGGGTCTTCTGATCATCCAGCGGGGCAGTCGGGATAAGTGGGGTCTCTGATGGTCTCTACCCAACCTATTCTAAACAGTTTAGGATAAGCAGGTAGGTAACAAAGCAGGTTACAATAAACAGGCTATGCAGCAGAAATAGGATAACAGCAGCAGCAGTAACTTCTAATGCAAGCATAAGGGAGAGAAGAGTAGGCGATATCGGAATGCTCAAAAGGGGTTGCTTGCCTGGAAGCTCGGCGGCAAGGGCAAGGTCGTCAACTGTGTCGTCGGGCTCCTGAGCAGCGTCGGCCTCGGGAGCTACGTCGACGTTGGGGTCTACCGAGAGAGAAGAGGGGGAGGAAACAGATAAATGCACAGCAAACGATGCAATACAGGGCATGCTATGCTAAGATGCAGTGCAGGGTTGCCTAAAGATGCATCTAGGTCATTTTAGTTATTATAGGATTAAGGTGGGATTTATTTACCGGTGATTATGCACTATTCATCTACCGGATACGGCCTCGAAGTTGCGGTTTCACCTACGTAGGGGGTTCCGGCATCGAAACAGACAACACGATCAGATTTGTCTCGTCGTTCTGATCAACTTTCATGTTTTAAGTTTTTCGATCTGAGCTACGGTTTAAAAGTTATTAATTTTTCAAAGTTTAAATGATTTTCTGGAATTATTTTTATTAACAGAAATAATTTATGATGTCAGCATGACTAGGTGATGATGTCAGCAGTCAACAGCCTCGCTGACCAGGGTCAAACCTGACATGTGGGTCCAGTGGGACCCACATGTCAGCCTCTGTTATTTAACAGTGAATTAAACTAATCTAATTGGATTAATTAGGGGAGTGGGCCCAACCTGTCAGTGGGTAATTAGTTCATATAATTAGTTTTTATTTATTAAAACATTTTATTTAATCTAAATGTGGTGGGGCCCGCGTGTTAGCGGCTGGGCTGCCCAGTCAGCACAGTTGACTGGGTCAACCCAGTCAACTGGGGCCCCCAGGGCCCACGGTCAGTGACCCAGGGGTGGGTCCCACCCACGCCACGTCGGCAGCGTCGCCGGAGTTGCCCCGGCGACCATTTGCGCGGCGGCCGATCGCCGGAGCAGCTCGGAATCGTGCTACGGTGCATCATTTGTTGCGCGCTTGGGTGCGTTCAAACACTGGAGACCTCGCGCGTCGAGTGGCGCCACTGGCCAGACCAGGGGATGGCCGGAACTGGCCGGACGGCGAGGTTTGGCGGAGGCCGAACCCCGGTGAACTCGCGCGCGTTAAAACGAGAGCTAAAATGAGCGGTGATCTATTCCTACAGCATCTACGCGACATCGCAAGCACGATGGGCACAAGCCCAAGACCATTTGGTCGTCGGAGGCTCGTCGGCGACGTGCACGGGCGGCGGCGCGTTCGGGCACCGTGGAGAAGCAACTAGCGCGCGCGCGTGCGGAGCGAACAGAGAGATGAGGAAGGAGGGGAAGCTCACAGCGGAGGCGCACGGTGGCCCAGTGACACCTTAGGAGCAGCAGAGGGGTTGGGGACGCCGGAGATGCCGCAGACGGGCGCGGCTCGATCCGCGCGACGTGGAGCTTCCCGGCCCCAATCAACGGCGCCCGAGGTCGTGGCGGTCCATGGCGATGGCACTGGACACGGCGGAGCGGCGAGCAGAGCTCGGTGGCCGCGGGGATGAGCGAGGACGGCGGCGACGGTGCTCGGACCGGAGAGGGGAAAGGCTAGCGCGAGCGAGAGATAGGCGAGGGAGGAGCGACGAGTGGACGAGAAGGACCAGGGGAGCTGGACGAGCTCGCCTTTATCCCCTCCGCTGCCCCTGTAGCATCGGTGGACGCCGGCGTGTCGACGCGCGGCCGGCGCGCGCGCGCTCGTCCATGGAGAGAGCGACAGCGCGCGAGAGAGAGAGAGAGAGGTTGGGCTGGTTTCGGGGCACTGTGCACTTAGGCCCAGTGCACAGTGCCTCCTTTTATTATTCTTATTTTCTGTTTTGCTTTTCTTTATTTCTTTTCTGTTTTGTAATAGTTAGGCCACTTTTGCACTTTTGTAAAATATGAGAGTTGTCCCCAATATTACAATGCAATATTTCCTTTCACCAAAAACTGGATTGGGCAAAGTTGGATCTCATTTGGATTTTATATTATTATGAATAGATTAAATAGTGCTGATTTGGTGTTGTTTCAAGTGGCTTGAGTCATTTATCTAACTCATTTAATATTGCTCATGATTTTATAAATGCTTCTGGATTATTTGCTATTTCATGAACATTTTTAGAACAGTGTTTGGGCAAAGTTATTTTGCACTTTTGAATTTGAGTTGATTTTCAGAAGAGAGTTTGAATTGTTTTGATTAACCACTATGACTAGGCACTGCAAATGAGGTGACTTGGCATTATTAGCAGTTGATCACAGTGGCAATTACACAGGGGTGTTACATGTCCCGGCGCGGCGAGGAAGCAAACGAAGGGGGAAGTGACCGGAGATGGGCGTGAGGATGACGAGGAGTCAGGTCGGCATGCTAAGACATGCCATGGCAGCATGAGCTGGCTTGCCCGACGCGATGGATGCGCAGAGCGTTGTTCCTGCGTGCAGTTCACATGGTCACCACGCGCACCGGCCGTTCAGGCGCGTGTCTGCTTGCAAAACCTTGTCCAACATGTTCCTCATTGCTCAAATAGATGAGGGAGGTGGCTAGAACCATCTGGGGAGCTCTGGGGTGGGAGAAATTAGCAGAAACAGATTCTGACAGGAAACTTGGGCGGACTTGTCTGGAAAAAAGGATGAAGGATAGGATCTGGCTCTTTGTCATAATGACATGTGGTAGGAAGGAGTATACGCTGGCAAAATATGAAGCCATTTTGACCAAGGTTGAATGCTCTTCCTTTACAATGCCAAGTTTGGTCCAGAAACTTGACTTTGAAGCTGCACTCATCTGGCTTGATAGAATGAACTGAATTTTGGTGGTTAGTGATGATTTGAATATATGGAGATACTGGGAAAATTTCAGCTCATTTGGAAATGCCAAAGTGGTACTTCCTTCACAGAGCTTCCAAATGGACAGAAACTTGAGAAAATTGCTGGGGAATAATGCTTGGATGAATTGAGCTGGTTTTTTGTTTCCATGAGTGATTTGTCAATGTTAATCACCATAAAAATTTTCAGCTCAAATAGATCAAGGGTTCAAGCACTTCCTTTGCAAACTGAAAATCTAGACAGAATTTGCAAATGGATGTTGTGCTCAAACTTTGAACTATGGAACTTTGGATTTGATGGAAATGGTGAATATATGGATTGGGTAAGCTCCACAATTTATTTGGTATTTTTCCTGGCTACCAAAATGGTAGTTCCTTTAGAAACTGCCCAAAATGCAATATTGGCATTAAATAGGAAAATGCAATTTTTCTTATTTAATTATGGCCAATATTTTTATGGGAGCTCAATATGATCACAAAGAATATCTCCACAAGTTTTCATGAACTTTGGAGATGGATAGATATTTTCCTGGATTTAATTTCTTTAACTGACAGAAAAAGGAATTAATTATAAATGAAAAATATTGCAAATGACTTGGCAATATTTTTGCATATCCAGGGTTTATAGATGGAGGATGATCACTGGGAAAAGTTTGTAAGGCAACAGATCAAAGGAAATCAGGGTTCCTTTGTAACGGAAGAGATTAGGGTTTCCCTTCCGGTAACTCGGAAGGTGGGGTTTCGACGGCAAAACCCTGAGAATATATCTCGGGTGGCAAGGTTGGACTGGAGAGGATCTCTGGTTGGATAGGGAAGGTAAGGTTAAATGACCATCTTCATATACCCAAGAGCTAAAGAAATCCGATAACACCGAGAAAAAAGACGGGAGTCAAATCCCGCGAAGGAAAAATCGAGGAGCGAAAACCAGGGTGTTACAGCGAAAGGTGCCACTGTCATGCTTGAAGCAGTGGCTTCACAAGATCTGTGGATATGGCATTCTTTCTTCGGCATGGCTGGCTCTCACAACAATATCAATGTTTTTGAGCGTTCTCCAGTGTTTGCAAGGCTTGCACAGGCCACTCCCCGGAGGTCAACTTTGAGGTCAATGGCCACTAGTACAACAAGGGATATTACCTAGCTGATGGTATCTATCCTCAATGGTCCACTCTTGTGAAGACCATACCCAATCCGCAAGGAGAGAAGAGACAGAGGTTTGCCCAAATGCAGGAGAGTGCTAGGAAGGATCTGGAACATGCTTCCGGTGTGCTTCAGTCTCGATGGGGTATCGTTCGAAACCCTACATTGACATGGAGCACTCAGAAGCTTTGGGAGGTGATGACTACTTGTGTGATCATGCACACCATGATCGTGGAGGATGAGCGTGATGAAAGCATCTACGACCAAGGGTTTGATTTCTAGGGTGAATATGTTGAGCCTGAGCAGCCACCTCCTGCAACCTTCGAACAGTTTGTCCATTTTCATCGTGAAATGCGTGATTGGCATACTCATGTCCAACTCCAGGATGACTTGGTTGAGCACATGTGAACTCACATTGGCAACCAGTAGATCTATCGGTTTAGTTTTTTATACAAACAAATTTCGATTGGGTTGTAAGACTATTTGATATTGTGTTTACTTCAATTGGGTTGTAACTATTTCGGACGTGGAACTATTTGCAATTTTTGATTTGAACTATTTGCTATTTGTATGCCTGTTGATCTTCAATGGACGAGATACGGTCGAAATGCAGCCGCGTGTTGGACGCACGGCCGCTGCATCCAGAAATCCGGGCGGACGCGGCCCCATTGCCACCGCCAAACGAACGAAAAGTAGACGAAACGGACGCCCGTTTGGGGTCGTGCGTTGGAGTTGGCCTTACACTCTGTTTCCCTCGGTATCCTTTATCAAGTATATCTTCATTTCTCTTCATCCATGTTTCGGTCACATAAAGTGCTAGCTACTTTCGTACATCCAGCATGCAGTCCCAAATATTGTGTACCCAGATAGTACAAACACATTGTGCAATTGTGCATATATAGTCACCAGTTAGAAGTATGCCTTTCGAGGACTCCATGCCAGGAGATAAGAGACATGGAGCTGAACCTAACCCACCACATCAAGAGTCGGCTTGGGAGGTATTAGGAGGTGCAAATGTGGATCAGCTAAGTTGGTGCGGAGCGGTGTACCATGCCGTGGTACGAGAAATGCCGAGGTGTCAACGAGGTCAACACGTGAAGGAAGAAAAATCCGAATCCAACCATGCCGCACCACCGGGTTACGGGCGCCTCGTCTTGCCTGTCAAAGCAAAGAGCACTGGGATACCAACGCAAACTATGTTCCATCGACATTCGGGTGGATCAAAGGCGTGGGGTGCACCTTCTTTGCTAGGCTTGTGCTTTCATTGCCAGATATACGTGAGCCAGTCAATCCCATACAAGGATCCACATGTTGTAGAACTGTTTGGTCGTACTATGGGCAAAATTCAGTGCATGTGCGTTCCGTGGTATAAACTTCACTCTTGGCGTTTACAGGACTACTTACCACTCCACATAAGAGTACATCCCCAAAGCTTGTTAACGATATTAAATTTGGTTATTTAACTTCATTTGGTGACCTTTTTTCTTTCTTTTAAGCAAGTAATCTATGGGTTGAACTGTTGCAAAGCACATTTAATAATCAAAGTGCTCATCACTTAATTATGGAGTGCAACCTTTATACAAAAATATGAAATCATATCCACAAAATAATATTTTCCTAGAGACAAACCTTTACAAAATAAAGCGGCACACAACTTTTTAAAATTGAAAATAATAAAAAGGTACACATCAAGAAACAAACATCTAGGCTTTCAACACACGGTTCTTAGGGCATCTCTAACTGATCCCCTAAAAAACTTTACAGGAGTAAAATTTCACTTTTCCTCCTCTAAACTGCACCTAACCGATCCCCTAAAAGTTTTGGAGGAGTAAAAATTATTCTCCTCGGTTGCCTCGACTCTTAAATATACTCGGCTGCCCACCCATAGAGTAGGCCCCCTCCCCCTCGGCTGCCCTCACCCCACCCCACACCGAATCCACTCTAGTGCCACCTTACTTGCCTCCGTCGGTCACCACACGCCACCGCCGACCCCCTATAGGACCTGTCGCGCTCCTCCACAACTCAATTTTGTCGGTTCTCAACACCGCCGGGTCCTAAATTGGCAGATCTAAGGCCGTCGCCACCATGGTCGGATTTGATGCACCCAGACGCCAATGCATTTTGGATGGATTCGGCGCGGACCGAGCCTCGCAGCTCTCTCAATCGCTTTGTGCCGCCTCTCGATGCTTGCATCTCACCCGTCGACCGACCACCGGCACAACCACGTTCGACTGTCGGCCTGGCTCAGCACTCGCCAAACAGCTTGTCGGCTCGTTGCTACCGGTCATCAAGTGTGATCACGGCCCATGGCTGGTGTTGTGCCTCGTTTGGAGCACGCCGAAACATCCCGAATGGGTGTTCTAAAAGTGCGAAAACGACAGAGTGAGTGCTTGTGTATGGTTGTTCTTTGGATTCGTTGCATTTTGAAACTCATTATTTTCTCAAAATTGTACGTAGGATGGATGCAAGGTTTGGTATTGGGAATAAGGGTACATTGATCTATTTATAACGAGAAATTTGCTAGATGTTCATGCACTACTTGCTAGAGATGAGACTAGAGAGGACGAAATGTCCAAGTTTGAGGAGGCGAAGAAGAAAGAAGTGTGCAAGCTTGAGGAGCCAATAGAGAAAAAGCAACAATGTAGGCACTAAAGACATAGAGGAAGCATTGAACGGACTAGTAGGAGCAACTAGGGAAGGTGTGCTTCTATTGAAGTGTGTAATTTTTCTTGAAGTTTTTTTAGATCTGTTCTCTTAGCGAATAATTAGTAAAGTATGCGATCAAGATGTCATTTAATAAAATAATATAATAGTGAACTTAATGTCAGTGGCCAAAATTAAACTAATTTGGCAAAAAAAAAATACTCCGTTAAATTTAAGGGATCAAGTAGAAACGATATTTTTTTAGAGGAGCAAAAACACTTCTCTAAAGAATACTTGGCCGTATATCCTCCTTTAAATTATAGGGGGTATGTTAGAGATGCCATCGTTTGTTTTCATGTGCATATGCACCGTATTTCGGCTGATGGGAAGTCAGATTGTGAGGCATATACGTACTGCGAGAGAGGATACACATGTGCATCCATTTGATATTAAAACATGCACACATGCATTTCGTGCCTACAGAAAAAAAAACCATTTTAATCTTGAATTCCTTACCCTCCCTTTCCCTCATTATCTTTTATATATACTATGACTATCCGTTCATTTCCCTTGCTCCATTTTTTCCGTGCTAGCTACTTTTGTACTTCCAAGATGCACTTTCAAATTTCTTGTTGAATGTGCGATTTTGCATATATACTCGTCAAATAGAAGTACGCATTTAGAGAATTACATGCCACGATACAAGACCTATGTTAGTTGAGTCGGCATGAGAGGTACCAGGATGTGCGAATGTCCATCACCTAAGTTGGTGTGGGGGCTAAACTTAAACTTAGTGCAGCTTTCTTGCGTCGCCTAGCGACAGACCAAATTGCAATGAGAAGAAGTCGGATCATAAGCATGGAGATTCCGGCTATAATCCTATTCTGTCGCCTCTAGATTCAGGTGGCTCAAAAGCGTTGAGTTAGCCTGGTTGCAAGGGCTCGTTCCACGCAGCTGTTGTGTAATCACTGGTGTTAACTGACACCAGTGTCTTTCAGTTTTTCAACTTCTTTTTTTGAGACAAATCAGTTTTTCAACTATTTTTTTCTTGAGACAAGTGTGCTTAATAAAAGTTGCCTCTGACCCCAGCCATGAAAAACGATTGACCCCAGCCCATCTAACACGTAGCTGAACAAGACCAAAATGCCAGCCCAGCTACAATCATAAACTCTCTAAAAATGCAAAAGAAAATCTTTAGCGCAACTCTAACCGATCCCCTAAAAGACCATAAGGGAGTAAAATTTCTGGTTTACTCCCTTACGGTGCACCTAGTTGATCCCTTAAAAAACTTAGTGGAGTAAATTTTTTTACTGCACCTCCCTATTTTTCCTAAAATTTTCCTAAATTTACTCTATCCCGCCGCGGCTGAGTAAAATTGGCGCCTCTCCCTCTCGCCCCCCACCCCCACGCCGCACTGCCTCCCGCCAACGCAGCCGCCACGCCCCGCCGCTGCCACCGATGACCGCCGGCCAGTTGGAATGGATAGCCCGGCCCCTTCCCTCACCCCGCCGGTCACCCATGCGCCGCCGCTGCCGTCGAAGAAGAGTTTGGGTATACAGAAGACGCACCGCGTCCAAGCTCCTCCTCCAACCGCTCCAATGATCTCCGGGGTGGCCACCGCGTCTCCGGTAATGGAACGCCGCCCTCCCACCGCACCTACCGGAGGCAAATGGGCTCGAAAGCTGACGGCGGCAGCGTCGGCGCTCGCGGAGGCGGCCGCGAAGAAGAAGGTGAAGAAGGCCAAAGCAGTGCCTCATACTGCGCTGACGCCTCGTGCTGCACCTCCGGTAGCCCCTACGGCGACTGCTCCGGCTAGAGCGGTGGCCGCAGCCGGCAACAAGAATCGCGGCCGCCAAGTGCTCGATGAAATGCCAACAAGGTAATAATAAAAACCTCACGTCGTGTCTCTATGACATAGTGATTGTTGGTGATTGGTAATGATTGTTGGTAGTGTTTACTTTGATAATGTATTGCGGAGATGAACACGGCCGAATTCCTCGCATAGTTGTAGTCATTGGCCGCCATTGGCCTTGATGAGCTCAACTACGACTCGTTTTGGGATCATTCGGCCACCTAAGACATGGAGGAGGAGGTCAAAGAGGTGGTGGCTGCTACTTCTTGAGCTTGCGTTGGGTTTTTTTCTTGAAGAGAAAAGGGTGATGCAGCAAAGTAGAGATAAGTATTTCCCTCAGTTTGAGAACCAAGGTATTAATTCAGTAGGAGGTACAAGCAAGTCTCCAATCTATGCACCTGCAAAAACAATCAAACACTTGCACCCAATGTGATAAAGGGGTTGTCAATCCTTTCACGGTCACTTGCAAGAATGAGATCTGATAGAGAAAGATATAAAAGATTACTAAAACGTAAAACAAAGTAAAGACAAATAAATTACAGCAAGATATTTTTGGGTTTTTTGGTTTATAGATCAAAAAATATATGATGAAAAATAGACCCAGGGGTCATAGGTTTCACTAGAGGCTTCTCTCTTGAAAGAAAACATACGGTGGGTGAACAAATTACTGTCGAGCAATTGATAGAAAAGCGCAAAGTTATGACGATATCCAAGGCAATGATTATGAATATATGCATCACGTCCGTGTCAAGTGGACCGAAACGATTCTGCATCTACTACTATTACTCCACACATCGACCGCTATCCAGCATGCATCTAGAGTATTAAGTTCAAAAGAACGAAGTAACGCCTTAAGTAGGATGACATTATGTAGAGGGATAAACTCAAGCAATATGATGAAAACCTCATCTTTTTATCCTTGATGCCAACAATACAATACGTGTTTCACTACCCCTACACTACTAGCGAAAAGCCTAGCAGTAGCGCGGGGACCAGCGCTACTGAAACGGCGCTACAGCTAATTTGTAGCAGTAGCGCGTGTTGATCCGCGCTACTGCTATACATGGGTAGCAGTAGCGAGCTTTACAGGAACGCGTTGCTAATAATAGTTGTAGCGCTTTACAGTAAGCCGCGCTACTGCTAACTTTATTCCCCTCGCTACTGCTAGTTTTATTAGTTTCTGATTTTTTTCTGCATATTTGTTTTGTATTTGTACAGGATTTATATAATAATCTCTAGCATATCATACACATACAAATGTAATCATAACATACACATACAAATAGTCTCATCAAATCATCTCATCATCATAATCATCATCAAACACAAAGTGGTCTCTCATCATCATCTCAAAAATAGCGATACAAGTCTCGAATACTTGCAACTACATTGTCATCCATCTAAACAATGATATACACGAGAAGAGCTGTCACTATGAGTGAGAGCGGAACTATGCAGTACATGAGGCGGCGATTATGAGTCCTCTCTCGCGCTAGCGCGAATCTCAAGTAACTAGCTTCTGCTTCTTGTCTGCTTTTGAAGCCTTTATGGCAGGCGCCCGACACCCCCTCCACTTGCGTTTGACACTCGGGCCACTCGTCTTACACTCCCGGAACCTTCCCTTTGTACACGACATAGCACTGCTTCTTCGCCATCAAGAATCTAGGTACCTGTTAGAGATGCATCTTCATTAAGAGAATGTACAATCATATACAACAAAATATACTTGAGCAACACGAAAAAGAAAGGGTTAGCAACTAGATGCAACATATAGTAAACATAAATAATCAACGCAGTTTCATCGTACGCAGACTAATTAACTAGAGGTACGCAGGCCATCGTACCCAAACTAACAAAGTAGCGTTATGCAAGTTCGGCGGGGACCGTGGACATCACAAAGTTTCATCGCTACAGAAAGTATACAAGTTCAACCGACACATATCATCATCATCGGCATCATAAATCACTAGAACTTCCATCCTTCCGTATCATCGAGGATGCACCCTAACTTCTTGAACGGCGTGAGGTCCTGACGTTGCATGCCTATGCAAGTTTGGACGTCAGCTTGTGATATAGGGCCGTGGTGGAACATCCCCTTCTCTTCGACGACTTCTTTCATGATGATCGTCGCAATGTCCCTCTGGATGCGAAAGAAGTCATCTCTAAGTTTATAATCCGCTTCTCCTTGAGATTCTACCCACTTGCGGATATGATCATCGTTTCTGGTTGTCATGCGAAGCTTTTGGTGATCCCTTCTGAACTCCATCATGAGATGGAGGAGGTAGAATCCATCGTTCCTGCTTGGTTTCGGGACATGGATGCAGCAGAAGTTAGTTTTATGCGAGAAACTCGTCTTCTTGTTCCTTTGTTTCCTGATCTGCAGGTAGCCACCCCTCAAGCTGAAGTGTTGGAGAGCATCATCTAGAATATTCATTACGTGGGTGTAGTCCTTCTTCTCGTAGTTTCTGGTAGGGTCGAAATACACGGCGTGGGAGACTCGCGGGTAAAGAACGATAAGGATGGAGAGCCCGTTGCTGCAGGGAAAAGAACATCTCAAATTATTCTCCATATGAGCGAGAAGGAATGATTGAAATGTACGAAAGGGTTGTCCGGCACTGACTTACTTTGGATGATAAGGCAGGAGGACAATTTCCTGTTCCTTATTCTGTACCATGAAGTTTTCGAGGTACTCCCTAGAAATTTTACGCTCAAAGTCGCCGAGACTCAAGAAGGACTCTTGCATGTAGTATGGATCCGCCACATGGATTTGCGAGACTTCTTCTCTCTTCATGACGGAGCTCATATGTAGCGCAAAAAGGCGGACGACTGTAAAATCGAGCCGCCTTGTCAGAAACATCTCGAAGATATGCTCAAGCCGTAGGAAGAACACCTCCGCGGGCCGTGTGTCGACGTAGCACTTCCCCTCAGGCACACGAGCCGCGTAAGTCGGATATCTTGGATGTTGGAATTTGCTAGTAGGCCTTTGGCCCAAAGCCCAACTAAAATTCTGAAATTCTCTTGGCCCATTCATGCACATATGTGAGTGGTGTGAGTGGGACTAAAGTTTAGTCCCACCCCAGAAGCTGAGTGAGACTTGCACCTCTTTATAAGGTGAGCTCTTCTACCACTTGTATGAGCATGAGAAGAGGAGACCTACACGCGTGCTTCTCCTCCTCGCTCGCTTTGCCACGCCTCGCCTCGCCTCGCCTCGTCACGACGCGCCGCGGGTTGCGGGAATGAGCCGAGCCGAGGACAGAGCTATGCACGTTGTCTATATTTTTGCAGCTTTAGAAAAATTAATAGGTCATTAATTAATAATTAATGGACGCGTTAATTACTCAGCCGTTTCTGATTCTTTTGGATCGTGGGGCTGTTACTTGGACGTGAGTTTTTCTCCACGCCCTACCCGGCCCGCATTATATAGTCAGGCAGACGTCTACCCTAGCTGCCGCCACATCGTATAGTTTCGCACCACCGTTCCAGATCATTGTGCCGCCACGCAAGTCTTCTCCATCCCTCCTTTCGATGTGCACCGTGAGAAGGGACAACAGCCTCCGGAACCCCGCCCCTTGTGATCCTGTACGGGAGAGGGGCGATCAGGTTTTTGGGGAGCGCACCCGCGCGACTGCTGGCAACGAGGACTTCGCCGATGACGACTTCTTCCCCGACCTTGGCAACCTCTTCCTCAACGACATGGGCGACAACCTCAACGCCAACGGTGCTGCTGCTCCTGTTGCACCGTATGTGATTCTGTCTTTCCTGTTCGAGATCGTGGTAGAATTCATGTTTCTAGTCTGTGCCCTAGATTCGATCTGTTCATCTACTATGCTAGTCCACATGATTAGTTTAGTCTCTGTTATTGCCGTCATGACTTATTCTATGTTTATTTGGATTAAATCTCGTAGTAATTTGCTCATATCTTCAACAATCCAAAAACCTGATCATAGGCAATTTACTCCGAGTGGTTTTGCTGCGCATCTGAAGCCGCCTACCTTTATGGGGGTGCAATATAAGAGGTGGCGCACGAGAGCAGTTTACTGGTTCCAAACCATGTACTGCTATGACACCACCAAGGGCAAGCCTGAGGGCAATCTTGAACCTGCACAACAGGAAGCTTTTGAGAAGATCGATACCCTCTTTAAAGGAGCCCTTCTGAGTGTTCTTGACGATTCTATTGTGGATTTGTATATGTCGTTTGACAATGGCAAGGACATGTGGGCTGCACTCGAGGCCAAGTTTGGGGCCTCGGACGCCAGCAGCGAGTTGTACGTCATGGAGCAATTCTATGACTACAAGATGACTGATGAGCGCTCTGTTGTCCAGCAAGCTCATGAGATACAGTCACTCGCAAAGGAACTTGAGTACTTCAAGTGTGTGTTACCAGACAAATTTGTTACCGGAGGAATCATTGCCAAGCTTCCACCTTCATGGAACAATTTTGCTACTTCCCTGAAACACAAGAGACAGGAGTTTTCCGTTTCGGATCTCATTGGTACTCTTGATGTTGAAGAGAAGGCGAGAGCAAAAGACACACGTGCTTGAGTTGCTGAGGGAGCTTCTAGTGCCCACATGGTACAGAAGAAGAACTTCCAGCCCAACAAGTTCAAAAACAACAAGAACAAAACTCAGGGCAAAGGCAAGTTTGATGCAAAGAACAAGCCGTCACATTCTACCAACTTCAAGAAGAACTCTCATAAGAAGGGGAAGGGACTTTGCCATGTCTGCGGTGATCCTAATCACTGGGCTCCGAAGTGTCCTAACCGCTTTGAGGAGCGCGAACATGAGAAGAGCAGCAAGTCCACTAATGTTGTCATCGGTGATACTGATATGAAGGAATCTGGTACGGTATTCTTCCTACCATCCTTTCAGTATTTCAATCTCCTGATTGGTTAGTTGATACCGGTGCCAACGTACATGTTTGTGCTGATGCCTCCATGTTTTCTTCTTACCAGGTCACTGGGACTTCTCCTGTCCTGATGGGGAACGGGTCACATGCCATTGTTCGAGGTGTCGGTACGGTCGATCTGAAGTTTACTTCGGGGAAGATCGTGCGCCTAAAGAACGTTCATCATGTGCCCTCCATCAATAAAAATCTCGTTAGCGGTTCCCGTTTATGTCGAGATGGTTTTAAGTTGGTTTTCGAGCCCAATAAAGTTGTAATTTCTAAGTATGGACAATTTGTTGGAAAAGGCTATGAGAGCGGAGGCTTGTTCCGCCTGTCTTTGTCAGATATTTGCACTAAAGTTATTAATAATGTTTGACACGATAATGAGTCCAATATTTGGCATTCACGACTTTGTCATATTAACTTTGGTTGCATGACGCGGCTAGCAAACATGAGTTTAATTCCGAAATTCACCACTGTCAAGGGCTCCAAGTGTCAAGTGTGTGTGCAAGCTAAGCAACCTCACAAGTCCCATAAGACTGCAGAGGCAAGAGATTTGGCGCCATTAGAGCTTATACATTCTGATCTTTGTGAGATGAATGGCGTGTTGACAAAAGGTGGAAAGAAATACTTCATGACGTTGATTGATGACTCCACTAGATATTGTTATGTGTATTTTCTGAAATCAAAAGATGAGGCTTTAAATTTCTTCAAAAACTATAACGCTGAAGCAAAGAACCAACTTGATCAAAAAATTAAACGGCTTAGGTCTGATCGTGGTGGAGAGTATTTTTCCAATGAATTTGATTTG
Organism: Thinopyrum elongatum; assembly: GCA_011799875.1. Lineage (NCBI taxonomy): Eukaryota > Viridiplantae > Streptophyta > Magnoliopsida > Poales > Poaceae > Thinopyrum > Thinopyrum elongatum. The sequence goes on along the minus strand of CM022303.1, from coordinate 596,825,390 downwards.
TTTTGTGCGGAACATGGTATAATCCATGAGAGGACGCCTCCCTACTCACCTCACTCAAATGGGGTAGCCGAAAGAAAGAACCGAACTCTAACTGATATGGTTAACACCATGTTAGACACATCGGGTCTCTCCAAGGCATGGTGAGGGGAGGCGCTAATGACTGCATGTCATGTCCTGAACCGAGTTCCCACAAAGCATAAGACCATGACTCCTTTCAAGGAATGGGAAAGGAAAAGATTGAAACTCTCCTACCTACGTACTTGGAGTTGTTTGGCGAAAGTCAATATACCAATTCCCAAGAAGCGCAAGCTTGGACCAAAAACCGTGGATTGTGTTCTTCTGGGCTATGCTTTTCATAGCATTAGCTATAGATTTTTTATAATAAAATCTAAGGTATCCGACATGCATGTTGGTACAATTATGGAGTCGAATGATGCAACTTTCTTTGAGGACATATTTCCTATGAAGGATATGTCAAGTTCATCAAATCAGGAGATACCTACCCCATCTAGTCAGGAATTTGCTGTAATTCCTGAACCCACCATTGCGATGGAACATGTTGAGATCCTGTTGAGGATGACAATGAAACTCCTGTAAGGAGTAAGAGACGGAGGACCGCAAAGTCCTTTGGTGATGATTTCATTGTGTACCTCGTGGATGACACACCCAGGACTATTTCAGAAGCCTATGCATCTTCTGATGCTGACTACTGGAAGGAAGTTGTCCGCAGCGAGATGGATTCCATCTTAGCTAACGGAACCTGGGAAATCACTGATCGTCCTTATGGGTGCAAACCTGTAGGATGTAAGTGGGTGTTCAAGAAAAAGCTTAGACCTGATGGTACGATTGAAAAGTACAAGGCATGTCTTGTGGCCAAGGGTTATACCCAGAAAGAAGGTGAAGATTACTTTGATACTTACTCACCTGTGGCTAGACTGACCACTATTCAGGTGCTACTATCACTGGCTGCCTCACACGGTCTTCTCGTTCATCAAATGGACGTTAAGACGGCTTTCCTCAATGGAGAGTTGAAGGAGGAAATCTACATGGATCAGCCAGATGGTTTTGTAGTACCTGGTCAGGAAGGAAAGGTGTGCAAGTTATTAAAGTCTTTATATGGCCTTAAACAAGCTCCTAAGGAGTGTCATGAGAAGTTCGAAAGACCATTAACTGCTGCCGGCTTTGTAGTAAACGATGGTGACAAGTGTGTGTACTATCGCCATGGTGGGTGATAAGCCGCAAGTATAGGGGATCGTTTGTAGCCTTCTTCGATAAATAAGAGTGTTGAACCCAACGAGGAGCTAAAGGTAGAACAAATATTCCCTCAAGTTCTATCGACCACCGATACAACTCTACGCACACTTTAACGTTTGCTTTACCTAGAACAAGTATGAAACTATTTGGCAAGAATAAAACTACGAGTACTTTGCGAGAATAAAACTATGAATAAATTGCAAGGTAATAAAAGTGGGTAGCTTTTGTCAACAAGAAATTCATTTATCCCTAGGCAATAGATAACAAGTACCGGTAATCATTCTTGTAATTTTATATGAGGGAGCGGCATGAGCTAACATACTTTCTCTACTTGGATCATATGCACTTATGATTGGACCCCTAGCAAGCATCCGCAACTACTAAAGATCATTAAGGTCGTGAAACCCAACCATAGCATTAAGTATCAAGTCCTCTTTACTCCCATATGCCATAACCCACTTATCCGCGTTTAGGCCGCTGTCACCCCCGCAACACTGATAATAAGCAAACCATGAACATATTGCAACACCCTACAGCGAGGATCCCTCACGTTTGCGGGAGACAGAGAGCACCGTAGGACAGCACCATAAATAAAATATACAATCATACCAACCAAGATCACGATTAACCCATAGGACAAAACGGATCTACTCAAACATCATAGGATAACCATAGATCATTGGGAAATAATATATGGAGTTGAGCACCATGTTTAAGTAGAGATTACAGCGGGGGGAAGAGGTGTTACACCACTGCATAGAGGGGGAGAAAGTTGGTGTTGACGGTAGCAAGATTGTTGATGTAGATCGCCGTCACGATCCTTGCCCAGGCGGCACTCCGGCGCCACCGGGAGAGAGGGGGAGAGAGCCCCCCTCCTTCTTCTTCCTTGGCCTCCCCCTAGATGGGAGGAGAGTTCCCCCTCTGGTCCATGGCCTCCATGGCGGCAGAGGGGCAGGAGCTCCTCCGAGATTGGATCTCCCTCTCTGTTCTCTTCTGTTTCGTGTTCCCCAGTTCTGGCCCTTCACGGTTTCTTAAATTCCAGGAGATCCGTAACTCCGATTCCACTGAAATTTTTACACAATTTTTTTCCATAAATTATCTTTCTTTCACCAGAAGAAGGGCCCCAACTGACTTTCGAGGAGGGCATAAGACACCTGGGCGCGCCAGGGGGTGCCCGGCGCGCCCTGGTGGGTTGTGGTCACTGTGGGCCCCCGTTTGTGTTGATTCCAAGTCCCAAAAATCACATATATTCCAAAATAATTCTCCGTAAATTTTTATCGCGTTTGGACTTCGTTTGATATGGATTTTCTGTGAAACAAAAAACATGCAACAAACAGGAACTGGCACTCGGCACTGGATCAATACGTTAGTCCAATAAATCATATAAAAAGTTGCCAAAAATATGTGAAAGTTGTATAATATTGGCATGAAACAATCAAAAATTATAGATACGACGGAGACGTATCAGCATCCCCAAGGTTAATTCCTGCTCGTCCTCGAGTAGGTAAATGATAAAAAAGATAATTTTTGATGTGGAATGCTACCTAGCATAAACTTGATCATATGTCTAGTCATGGCATGAGTATTAAGACACGAGTGATTCAAAGCAATAGTCTATAATTTGACATAAAGACATCAATACTCAGGCATCCCAACAAACAATCATGTCTTTCAAAATATCAACACTAAAGAAAGTTATCCCTACAAAATCATATAGTCTTGTCATGCTCTGTCTTCTTAACACAAAGTATTTATCATGCACAACCCCGATGACAAGCCGAGCAATTGGTTCATACTTTTTAACGCGCTTCAGCTTTTTCAACCCTCACGTAATACATGAGCGCAAGCCATGGATATAGCACTATAGGTGGAATAGAGTATGATGATAGGGGTAAATATAGAGAAGACAAAAAAGTAAGAAAGTCTCACATCGACGCGGCTAACCAACGGGCTATGGAGATGCCCATCAATTGATATCAACGTGAGGAGTAGGGATTTCCATGCAACGAAGGCACTAAGAGCTATAAGTGTATGAAAGCTCAATATGAAAACTAAGTGGGTATGCATCTAATCCTATAATGAAAAATTCCCACTAGTATATGAAAGTGACAACATAGGAGACTCTCGATATGAAAAACATGGTGCTACTTTGAAGCACAAGTGTGGAACTAGCATGCCCCTTCTCTCTTTGTTGTTGTTTTTTTTTCTTTTCTTTTTTTTCTTTTCTTTTTCCCTTTTTTTCTTTTTTTTCTCTCATTGTCCGGAGTCTCATCCCGACTTGTGGGGGAATCATAGTCTCCATCATCCTTTCCTCACTGGGGCAATGCTCTAAAAATGAATAATGATCATCATCACACTTCTATTTACTTATAACTCAAAAGAAATAAAAATTACAACTCGATACCTATAACAAAGTATGACTCTATATGAATGCCTCTGGCAGTGTACCAGGATGTGCAATGATCTAGCATAACAACGATATCAAAAAACGGACAAGCCATGGAAATATCATGCTAGCTATCTTACGATCATGCAAAGCAATATGACAATGAATGCTCAAGTCATCAAAACGGAAGCGGTGGAAGTTGCATGGCAATATATCTCGGAATGGTTATGGAAGGGCCATAATAGGTAGGTATGGTGGCTGTTTTGAGGAAGATATAATAAGGCTTATGTGTGATAGAGCGTATCACATCACGGGGTTTGGATGCACCTGCGAAGTTTGCACCGACTCTCGAGGTGAGAAAGGGCAATGCACGGTACCGTAGAGACTAGCAAATTGCGGAAAGGTAAGAGTGCGTATAATCCATGGACTCACATTAGTCATAAAGAACTCATATACTTATTGCAAAAGTTTATTAGCCCTCGAAGCAAAGTACTACTACGCATGCCCCAAGGGGGATAGATTGGTAGGAAAAGACAATCGCTCGTCCCCGACCGCCACTCATAAGGAAGACAATCAATAATAAATCATGCTCCAACTTCATAGCATAACGAGAGACTATACGTGCATGCTTCGGGAATCACAAACCTTAACACCAATATTCTTACTAACCACAACCGTTTACTAGTACATCCCACATATTACCATCTCTATATCGCAAAACTATTGCAAGGAATCAAACATATCATATTCAGTGATCCATAAGTTTTATGTAGGATTTTATGACTAACCATGCAATTGACCAATTCATGTTGACTCTCTAAATAGATATAAGTGAAGCATGAGAGTTTAATTCTTTCTATAAAATATCATGCTCTAATAAGTATAAGTGAAGCAAAAGAGCATTCTACAAATAACAGTTTTCTATGTGAAGAGAAACGGGCAATCCAAACTTCAAATGATATAAGTGAAGCTCATGAAGCATTCTATAAAGCCATAATCAAAAGATATAAGTGAAGTGCAATAAGCCTTCTATAAATCAACCATGGACTATCTCATACCAGCATGGTGCATAAAATAAAAATGAAAAATAAACACAAAAGACGCTCCAAGATTTACACATATCACATGAACGAAACGAAGACGAAAACATACCGATACTTGTTGAAGAAAGATGGGATGCCTTCCGGGGCATCCCCAAGCTTAGACGCTTGAGTCTCCTTGAATATTTACTTGGGGTGCCTTGGGAATCCCCAAGATTGAGCTCTTGCCTCTCCTCCTTCTCCTCATATCGAGACCTCCTCGATCTTTGATCACTTCATCCACACAAAACTCAATAGAAAGCTCGGTAAGATTCATTAGTATAATAAAGCAAATCACTACTCTAAGTACTGTTGCAAACCAATTCATATTCTGTTTTTGCATTGTAGATACTGTAATATAACTTCTCCATGGCTTATACCACCGATAAAAACCGATAGTTTCATCAAAACAAGCAAAACAATGCATCAAAAACAGAATCTGTCTTAAACAGGACATTCTGTAGCAATCTGAACACCTACCATACTTATGGTACTCCAAAAATTCTGAAAAATTAGGGAAAAATAAAAATTTGCATAGCAAGACTTTGCAAAAAGTTTCAGAAACTTTTGACGTTCCTGTAAAGAATGTAAAATCGCGCACTACAGCCAAAGTTTCTGTTTTTGCACCGCACATACCAACAAGCAATCTAATCATCCTAAAGGAAAATCTTGGCACATTATTTTTATAATACAATGGATTTGTACAAGGGTATAATTATTTTTGTTGAAAAGTTTTTGTAATTAAGATTCACAAAGTTTCCATGGGCATGAACAAAGTTCAAGGCTAGCTCACACTTTCATAATGCTCGTCCCTCTCACTTTCACTTTTCTTTTTGTGAAGTTTTTAGTTCCCCTCTATATTTTTTTGTTTTTAAACTTTATAAAAGCACTCAACAGAAATAAATGACTCTCTAAAACTTCTGGGTTGTCTCCCTGGCAGCGCTTTCTTTAAAGCCATTAAGCTAGGCATAAAGTGCTCAAGTAGTGGATCCACCCGGATCCCAAGGTATATCAAAGCCAATTTTAATTAACAATGATTTGGCATTTAGTAGTGAGCACAAAGCAACATATATCATGCAATGACAAAGTCTAACTCCCTTCCTATGCATCGGCATGTCATACAGGAACAATTCATGCACATCAAGTAAAGGCCAATACATAGCATAAGCAGTTTCTTGCAATTTTATCATGTTGGAAACATAGAGAGGCGGAGATGTAGTTCCTCTCTCATAATAATTGCAAGTAGGAGCAGCAAGCACATGCATATTACATTCATCAAAATTATCATGTGCAACGCTAAAAGGCAACCCATCAATATAATCCTTAATAAGAACAAACTTCTCCGATATAGTGTAGTTTGGAGAATTCAAAAAGATAATAGGACTATCATGTGTGGGTGCAATAGCAACAATTTCATTTTTAACATAAGGGACAATAGCAAGTTCATCTCCATAAGCATAATTCATATTGGCATCAAGGCCACAAGCATAGCAATCATCAAGTTCATCAAAAAGGGATATTTCAAACGAATCAACGGGATCATAGCAATTATCATAGCATTCATCCTTCGGTAATAACGAAGGGGCATTAAACAATGTATGAGTTGAAGAGTTACTGTCATTAGAAGATGGGCACGGGTAGCTAATCCGCTCTTCCTCCTTTTGTTCTGCGCTCTCCTCATCATCTTTGTCATCCAATGAGCTTACAGTTTCATCAATTTCTTCTTCCATAGACTCCTGCAAAATATTAGTCTCTTCTTGGACAGCGGAGACTTTCTCAATAAATATATCAATATCAGAATTGTATTTATAATTTTTATAGCAATATTTAAGGATGGCAAAATTTTCAAGCCTATAAACATCATCATCAAAAGCCTCATACTTTAAAAACAAAGATTCAATTTCATAAGCACCCTTAAAAGCAACAAATTCTTCTATTCATTCCACATCATAATAATCATATCTACCATTAGCATAAGAAGCTAAGGTTTCATTATCATTAAATTTGCATGAAAAGGGAAGGTGTGGAGCATTCACCCTAGAGCAACAAGTATAATCATATCTCTGGCATAAATTCCAAGCATACCAATGCAACATATCAATTTGATCCCATAAAAATTTCCCTTTTTGTGTCAAGTGATAATCCCTAAAGTATTCACGTTGATACAACATTACTCCCATTATCAAGTTGAATGGGGTTTTCTCGGGATTATCAAAGTAGTGCATAATATTTTTCACATAACAAGAATCGAGGGTTTTAGGAGGTTCCCCATCTTCATGAGTAGCAAGTACAACTAATTTTTTTGGTGTTTCATGTTCCATATCCATAACTAAAGATAGAGAACAACTTAGAACAGGAAATAAAAACTACTTAGTGATAAAGCAAACAAGCACACACGAGAATATTCACCCCACGCTATTGCTCCCCGGCAACGGCGCCAGAAAAAGGTCTTGATAACCCACAAGTATAGGGGATCGTTTGTAGCCTTCTTCGATAAATAAGAGTGTCAAACCCAACGAGGAGCTAAAGGTAGAACAAATATTCCCTCAAGTTCTATCGACCACCGATACAACTCTACGCACACTTTAACGTTTGCTTTACCTAGAACAAGTATGAAACTATTTGGAAAGAATAAAACTAAGAGTACTTTGCGAGAATAAAACTACGAATAAATTGCAAGGTAATAAAAGTGGGTAGCTTTTGTCAACAAGAAAGTCATTTGTCCCTAGGCAATCGATAACAAGTACCGGTAATCATTCTTGTAATTTTATATGAGGGAGAGGCATGAGCTAACATACTTTCTCTACTTGGATCATATGCACTTATGATTGGACCCCTAGCAATCATCCGCAACTACTAAAGATCATTAAGGTCGTGAAACCCAACCATAGCATTAAGTATCAAGTCCTCTTTACTCCCATACGCCATAACCCACTTATCCGCGTTTAGGCTGCTGTCACCCCCGCAACACTGATAATAAGCAAACCATGAACATATTGCAACACCCTACAGCGAGGATCCCTCATGTTTGCGGGAGACGGAGAGCACCGTAGGACAGCACCATAAATAAAATATACAATCATACCAACCAAGATCACGATTAACCCATAGGACAAAACGGATCTACTCAAACATCATAGGATAACCATAGATCATTGGGAAATAATATATGGAGTTGAGCACCATGTTTAAGTAGAGATTACAGCGGGGGGAAGAGGTGTTATACCGCTGCATAGAGGGGGATAAATTTGGTGTTGACGGTAGCAAGATTGTTGATGTAGATCGCCGTCACGATCCTTGCCCCGGCGGCACTCCGGCGCCACCGGGAGAGAGGGGGAGAGAGCCCCCCTCCTTCTTCTTCTTCCTTGGCCTCCCCCTAGATGGGAGGAGAGTTCCCCCTCTGGTCCATGGCCTCCATGGCGGCAGAGGGGCAGGAGCCCCTCCGAGATTGGATCTCCCTCTCTGTTGTCTTCTATTTCGCGTTCCCCAGTTCTGGCCCTTCACGGTTTCTTAAATTCCCAGAGATCCGTAACTCCGATTGCGCTGAAATTTTTACACAATTGTTTTCCATAAATTATCTTTCTTTCGCCAGAAGAAGGGCCCCAACTGACTTTTGAGGAGGGCATAAGACACCTGGGCGCGCCAGGGGGTGCCCGGCGCGCCCTGGTGGGTTGTGGTCACTGTGGGCCCCCGTTTGCGTTGATTCCAAGTCCCAAAAATCACATATATTCTGAAATAATTCTCCGTAAATTTTTATCGCGTTTGGACTTCGTTTGATATGGATTTTCTGTGAAACAAAAAACATGCAACAAACAGGAACTGGCACTCGGCACTGGATCAATAGGTTAGTCCAATAAATCATATAAAAAGTTGCCAAAAATATGTGAAAGTTGTATAATATTGGCATGAAACAATCAAAAATTATAGATACGATGGAGACGTATCAGTGGGGGCGAAGGAGTTATTCTTTGTCTGTATGTCGATGGCATACTGATCTTTGGAACCAAACTTGATCTAATCAAGGAGGTTAAGGATTTCTTATCTCGCTGTTTTGAGATGAAGGATCTAGAAGTAGCTGATGTTATCTTAAACATCAAGCTGTTGAGAGATGAGAATGGTGGGATCACACTGCTTTAGTCTCACTATGTGGAAAAGATCTTGAGTCGCTTTGGGTATAGCGACTGCACGCCTTCTCAACTCCATATGGTTCTAGTGTGTTGCTTCGAAAGAATCGACGGATTGCTAGAGATCAACTGAGGTATTCTCAGATTATTAGCTCGCTTATGTATTTGGCGAGTGCCACGAGGCCTGACATCTCTTTTGTTGTGAGCAAGCTGAGTCGGTTTGTGTCAAAACCGGGAGATGATCATTGGCATGCGCTTGAGAGAGTTATGCACTACTTGAAAGGCACTGCGAGCTATGGGATTCACTACACCGGGTATCCAAGGGTACTGGAGGGTTATAGTGACTCGAACTGGATATCTGATGCTGATGAGATTAAGGCCACAAGTAGTTATGTTTTTACACTTGGTGGTGGCGCTGTTTCCTGGAAGTCTTGCAATCAGACCATCTTAACGAGGTCAACTATGGAAGCAGAACTCACAGCATTAGACACTACCACTGTTGAAGCAGAGTGTCTTCGTGAGCTCTTGATGGACTTACCTATGGTTGAAAAACTAATACCCCCTATCCTGATGAACTGTGATAATCAAACTGTGATCGTCAAGATAAATAGTTCTAAGGATAATATGAAGTCCTCAAGGCATGTGAAGAGGAGACTAAAATCTGTCAGAAAATTGAGGAACTCCGGAGTTATTACGTTGGATTATATCCAAACATCGAAAAACTTGGCAGATCCCTTCACAAAGGGTTTTATCACGTAATGTGATAGATAATGCATCGATGGAGATGGGTTTGAGACCCACCGCATGAGTTGTCCATAGTGGTAACCCACTCTATGTGATCGGAGATCCCATGAAGTAGCAGTGGGAGACAAGCTGTTGGTCAGCTGAGAGGACAGTATCCCTATTTTAATTATCCCACTCCGTGAAGATGCAATACTCTCCTGATCTACATGGCAGGTTGATAGTTATCTTAATGTGTTCCAAGTGGCTTATTTGAGTAAGCAGAGATGTTGCCCTGCAGAGCATCTCCTTAGGAACACACCTATATGAATTTGACTGTTAACGTCGCAGTCTGTGATAATTGGGTGTTCTCTAATAAATTCATGAAAGGCCCTGGAGTATGACGTATACGCTCCACCCGCGGGGAAGCCTTGCGGCAGCCCAGTATCGGTCAAGAATTTGTGTGAAACTAGTCTCGCAGAAAACTTGTAGTTCAAGGCATAGTCCACTATTCAAGTTGTGATCTAGTGTAGCATAAAACTCTAAGTGGAAGTTCAACTTCACAGTCTCCACTAAGCACCGGCATATAAACAATGTTTTGGAACTAAATGGTGAGATGTGCCAATGAGATTTTGTGGGGGATTGTTGGAATTTGCTAGTAGGCCTTTGGCCCAAAGCACAACTAAAATTCTAAAATTCTCTTGGCCCATTCATGCACACATGTGAGTGGTGTGAGTGGGACTAAAGTTTAGTCCCACCCCGGAAGTTGAGTGAGACTTGCACCTCTTTATAAGGTGAGCTCTTCTACAACTTGTATGAGCATGAGAAGAGGAGACGTACACGCGCGCTTCTCCTCCTCGCTCACCTCGCCACGCCACGCCACGCCTCGTCACGACGCGCCGCGGGTTGCGGGAATGAGCCGAGCCGAGGACAGAGCTATGCACGTTGTCTATATTTTTGCAGCTCGGGAAAAATTAATATGTCATTAATTAATAATTAATGGACGTGTTAATTACTCAGCCGTTTTTGAGTCTTTTGGATCATGGGGCTGTTACTTGGACGTGGATTTTTCTCCACGCCCTACCCGGCCCGCATTATATAGTCAGGCAGACGTCTACCCTAGCCGCCGCCACATCGTATGGTTTTGCACCACCATTCCAGATCATTGCGCCACCACACAAGTCTTCTCCATCCCTCCTTTCGGCGTGCACCGCGAGAAGGGACAGCAGGCCTCCAGAACCCCGCCTCTCGTGATCCTGTACGGGAGAGGGGCGATCAAGTTTTTTGGGAGCGCACCCACGCGACTGCTGGCAACGACGACTTTGCCGACGACGACTTCTTCCCCGACCTCGGCAACCTCTTCCTCAACGACATGGGCGACAACCTCAACGCCAACGGTGCTGCTGCTCCTGTTGCACCGTATGTGATTCTGTCTTTCCTGTTCGAGATTGTGGTAGAATTCATTTTTCTAGTCTGTGCCCTATATTCGATGTGTTCATCTACTATGCTAGTCCACATGATTAGTTTAGTCTCTGTTATTGCCGTCATGACTTATTCTATGTTTATTCGGATTAAATCTCGTAGTAATTTTCTCATATGTTCAACACTGGATACTTCGAGGCTAGTAGGCTTTTCTCAGTCGACAGCACATGGTCGTGCAGTCTCCTGAGATCCCCTGATATTGCCTCCAGCAATTTCGGCGGTAGCATCGGCTCGCCCGTGACATGGAACATGGCTGCACCTTTGACGGGTACACGCTCTTCAAAATCCGCCGTCTGGCTGCTATGTGCTCTGGCTTGTTTGTAGGCAGCAGAGCCTTTCTTCGCCGGTCTCCTCGTGTCCTTTTTCTTGGGCTGACCTTCCATACCCTTGCTTAACCCCTGCCCCAGTGTTGTCGGGCTAAGCACTGTACGACCCTCTGCTAGTTGAGCCTGTGTTGAGGCGGCATCTTCAGGCGTGTCCTGTGAGGATTGCATGAAGAGAGACTTCTTGCAATCAACCCTGCTAGGACGTTCCTGCCCGGGCAGATCATCCATCTCCTCATCAGCATGCTGATAGCCCGAGTCATCATATGCCTGACTCATCAATTCTAAGTCATCATCATAGGCGCCTGTATTGAGGACCCGAAGAGGGTCCTCGTCCATCTCATCATCCATTTTTTGTTCTACGGGGGAGATTACATCAGCCACTATTGGACCCCCCTTCCTCGCGTAGTCCGCCGCTCTCACCCGGCACTACAGGCGCTGGTAATTGCGTAGGCGGGGTGATGGTGTTCATACCTGCTTGCTGATGTGTGGTTATTGGTGTGCTCGGCCGGCTCCAGACGAAGAAGATTCTTCCGCCATAGCAGCAGCCAACCCTTGCAGTTTCCAAGCCGCGGTGGGGTCTCGTTGTCCTCTCCCCCTAGCCGTACTGGAGGAGGCAAATCCTCGTTCCCCGATTTCACACTCGACAAGGTAACCCTGAAGTGCCCACCGGGCATCGGCTAGCCATGGAGCGTGAGTTCCAAGGGCTTCGTTATCACCATCTTTCCCATGTCCACCTTCTGGCCTTTGGTCAAGTAGAGTACGGTGCATGGGGTTTCGTCGGCCTGCAAAGACATGTCTGCGACATAAAACATCCGAAAGGCAACGAAAACGGAATATTCTAGATATATGTTGGTGCGACATGTAATTACCGTGAGGGCGTCGAGCTCAGCCAAAGACGAAGGCCCACCTAGCGCGCCAGAGACTGAGGACGGGCTGCTATGAGCGGATGCAGGTGCGGGTGCGGGAGCAGGCGCGGTTGCGTGAGCAGGTGATGGTGTGGTTGTGTTGTTCACTGAGTTGCTCCCGACGAAGCTGGGCATGGGGAAATCATCTACCGTCTTGTCTGGATTTTCCTTCATCCAGTTGATGATAGCCGGGATCAAGTTAGTAGCGAAATCATTTCTACACGCATCTACAGCTGCAGCCACTGCCTGCTGTAGCAACTCATTTTTCTCATCGGCTGCTTTTTTCGCGTCCTCAACTCCTTTTTCCTCGAACGCAAGCTTCACCTTCTCATTGATGTCTGCCTGACTGAACTTCTTTTTCTGCTTCTTGGCCTCCGGGCCCTCGTTGTAAAAGACCTTCCACGTGGCACCGTGCACACGTCCATATTGCGGCCGCTCGTCCAAAAGGGAGTCCCTTAAGTTCGTTCAAGGCCCAGTTGAGAGGGGTGTCCCACTTGGGCCTCATCGACGAAGACTGGCTTTCAGCTGCAAGCTGGTGTTGCTTGTCCTGCAGAAGGAACGTGAACCATTTACGAATGTGTAGTCGACTTGATCAGAAGCTAAATGTAAGGTGGTAAAAGAATAATTACCAGTATTCTAATCAATTTCCTCGTGATCGGGTCCATGTAAAAAACCTTCTTTTCCTTGTCCCACTTGTAGCGGGCCCTGATGAAGTCACGCTCCAAGGGGTTGGTTAACTTCGCGAAGGGGTCTGGGAGACCCGCGGCTTCATGTTCCACGTCCTCCTTATCCCATATGGGCCTTTTGCCAAGGTAGCCACGGCTTCCGAGGCATTGGTTCCCCGTGTTCCTTTGCTGAAGGTGCTTGAATTTCACAGCCTTAGCCTTGGCTACCTCGGTAGCGCGTGTCCTTGAACTTTTGGAACTCCTCTTCCGTAAGTGTCGGATTTTCCTCCAGAATCTTGGACAGGGGTTCCTCAGCCTCAATAGCTTGTTTTACCCTCCCTTTCCAGGAGGCAAAATCATTGCTGAACATGCCCATGGCGTGATTGTTAATCTTTTTCATCTTCGGATCATCCCACGAGTGTTCTATGTCGTCATCCCGGTCGGGGAACTTGAATCTCTTATGCAGCTTCGTCAGGAGCAACTGCTTCAAATGTTCTCTGCCCCTTAAGTCATCTTCGTTGATGCTCGCGCATTCTCGTAGGATGCATCCGACTTGGTTCCCGTAGCACTTGCGAGGTTCTTCCGGCTCTATGGCTCAAACTTTCCAGGGGCCATCTTTGTGATCACCAGTCGTCCGATGCCGAGTTTTTTAGATTTTTGTATCCTTTGCTTCTTCTGCTTCTTCTTTTCGGTAGCGGCTTCGGCGACGGTACCTTCCCCGCCGGTATCTTCCCCGCCGGTACATTCCCCGCTGGTATCTTCCCCGCCGGTACCTTCCCCACCGGTCTCGTCGACGCCATCGATGTCGATGTCGGCATCAGTACCATCATCGAGGCCGCCCTGTAAACCTTGATTGTGCTTAGCAGACAAAAAGTCGAGGTACTATTGTTCACCCTCATAATCCATCTCGTCTGCATCATGGTCAGAAGGCCCGGTTTCTTCGTTGTTCGACATGTTTCCTATGATTAATTCTCCTTGTTTAATTCTTAAACTATAATAAAATGAGAAATGACATAAAAAAGTCTATGGTCTGCCAGAATGTCATTTCATTCCCATCGCAGCAAATCCCGGCACTCGATTTGCCTACTTTCTAGCACAAGTCATGCCAAAATTCACGGGAAAAATCGGCATGACCTTTGCTAAAAAGTGGACATATCGAGCGCCTGAAATTCACCGGAACGGAAATGAATCAACATTCCGGCGAAACATAGGCCACTCGGATCATTTACCCTGCACATAACCATCATTTTCCAAATATCACATGTCCACTTCAAATATAAGCTAGCTAGTGGGGGGTTGTTCCACCACGGCCCTATACAAATCACATGTCCAAATCATATAGGGTTCATATAGCAACAATAGCTTTAACTAAAAAAATCAAATAGCAACAATAGCTTTAACTAAAAAAATCAAATAGCAACAATTCTGTTTTTTCTTTAAATACCAATAAAAATTCCTTGAATAAAATTTGATACCTAGCTAAATACCAATAAAAATTCCTTGAATAAAATTTATGTCCTAGTTTGATACCTAGCTAAATTCATAACTAAATTTGATACCTAGCTAGGGTTCATAACTAAATTCATCACCGCAAAAAAATAACTACCTAGGGTTCATAACTAAAACCTAGGTTTCATACTGCCATAACTAAAACCTAAGTAAATTAACCTAAGAACCTAATTAACATGCTGCCCTAACTAAAACCTAAGTAAATTAACCTAAGAACCCTAGCTAGAACCCTAATGGCAGAGAGAGAGGAGCGGTGGGGGGCTTATAGAGGGTGCAGGGCGAGGAGGCAGGCCCGACGACGGCCGAGGTAGGAAGGGGAGGAAGCAGAGGAGGGAGGTGTGCCGCGTCGGGGTCGGGGTCGGGGCCGGGGCCGAGCGACGAAGGCGTGCGGCGTCGGGGTCGGGGCCAGGCGACGGCGAGGGAGGCGTGCAACGTCAGGGTTGGCGTCGGCGCTCGGGCTCCGGCGAGGGCGAGGGCAGGGGCTCCGGCGGCGGCGATGAGGGGGAGAAGAGAGTGGGGGAGGAAGCAGAGGAGGGAGGCCCGCGCGGGGGGTTATGTGAAAATAGCAGTAGCGCTGTTCTAGAAAACGCGCTATAGCTAAGTTAGCTATAGCGTGTTTTCCAGAACAGCGCTACTGCTATATGAAGTAGCTATAGCGCGCTTCTAGGATAGCACTACTGCTACATAACGTAGCTATAGCGCTTTTATTCAACCAGCGCTCCTGCTATTGTTTTCATTTTTTGTTTTCCTTTTCTTTTTTGCTTACTTTTTTTCTTTTCTTTTCCATTTTGTTTCTTCTATTTTCTTTTTCTTTTTTGCTTTGTTTCTTTCTTTTCTTTTCTTTTCCTTTTCTTTTTTGCTTTTTTGCTTTTTTTCTTTTCTTTTCTTTTTTGCTTTCTTTCTTTTCTTTTCTTTTCCGAGAGCCGGAACGAAGGGAAGGTGGTACAATGTATATAACTAAGGTGATATATATTGCATCATTTGACCCATAACGGTTAAGTGTGCATACAAAATAGGAACATATATATTACATCATTTGACCCATAACGGTTAAGTGTGCATACAAAATAGGAACATATATATTGCATCATTTGACCCATAATGGTTTCTCAACGTCGACGTTTCTGTTTTTGAGTGAGCTTCTTTCCCTTCTTGTTCGTTGACGAATAATTGAGCCCCTCATTGTGACTTTTCCTTTTCCATGGAGTACGATCTTTCTTAGGTAATGTAGTATTGATTCTTCTTCTAACGTATATTTCATCGTCATCGTCATCTTCCCTCATCGGGTTGCCGTACTGGTCGTAGTCTTCCTCGTTGGCGACTCCATCCATTCCAATGATGTTCCTTTTGCCTCTCCTCATGACAACACGGCTGGGATTGCTCGGGTCGGTTATGAAGAAGCATTGTGTCACGTGCTTAGCGTGTACCCATGGCTCATTTTTTGCGATGGCGTTCACGGTAGCGCTCTTGGCGTCGGGTATAGTCATGATAGTGAAATACCGGTTTTCTCTTTCGATATTCTTAGCCCATCTGACACGGAACATCGTCACGCTGTGCAGTCCAGAGTAGTCAAGCTCCGAGATCTCCTCGACCCTTCCGTAGAATCTCTCAGTTGCGCCATTGTCGCCGGTCATGCATTCCATCATCACCCCTGAGTTCTGAAAATCACTGTTCATATCTTTGTCCTCCGTGTGGAACGTGTATCCGTTGATATCGTACTTCTGATAGGTCACGAGGTTGTCCGCGGGGCCATGTGTTAAGGCGTATATGAGCAATCCGTCCTTAGAGCCCTCTTCTGGGGGATTAGCAAGAATATGTTGTTTGAACCAATGCAGGAAAGTGGAGTTGTGCTCTCTAGTAACTTTGGCGTCCGTCCTGCAGAGCCCACGGTCACGATACTTCTTTGCGATGGTTTCTTTGTGCAGTGTTACGAAAGGATCTACCTCATCTAGGTGATGCAGCACTACTGAGTTTGCTATGTCAAAGTCGTTGCGTCGATCCGAGTAGGCCACTTGTAGTTCCCTGCGACCGTTGGAGTGACCTTCTCCTTCGAGCCTCCCAAGGTGCTTCTTAACGGGCAAACCAACATCAGGCCGGTCTCCGCCATATAGAAAATTCTGGCAGAAAGAGATGCACTCTTGTGTCAGATAGCCCTGGACGATGCTTCCATCCGGATGGGACATGTTACGAACGAATCCTTTGATGACCCCATTCATCCTCTCGAACGGCATCATGTTGTGCAGGCATGACGACCCCAGGTCTATTATGTCGTCCACAATATGGACACACAGATGCACCATGATGTCAAAGAACGCGGGCGGGAAGTACATCTCTAGCTCATTTAGTATCATAACGATCTCTTCCTGTAGCCTTCGAAGCTGCTTCACACTGATCGACTTTCGAGAGATGACGTCGAAAAAGTTGCAGAGACCAATAAGCGTGTCACGGACGTGCTTGTCCATTGTCCCTCTAAGGGCAACAGGTAGTATCTGCGTCATCATCACATGACAGTCATGGGACTTCATCCCGCTGAACCTTTTGTTCTTCGTGTCTAGATATCTGCTTATCTTCCCACAGTAACCAGAACTAACTTTGATTCCGGTAAGGCACTTGAAGAATTGATCGATCTGGACTTAAGGTGAAGCAAGAAGGGGGGCAATAATCCTCTTCCTTCACTCTTTTTCCCTTCTTCTCCCGCACCTCCGTCTCCGTCTCTGTCTCCTCTGACTTTTTATGGGGCGGCATGTGCAGATCTGCCCTGATTTTCAAATCTTGCAAGTCTTTTCTTGCCTTCGGCCCATCCTTGGCCTTATCCGACATGTTCATCAGTGTCGCAAGCAAGCTATCAAGGACATTCTTACATATATGCATTTGATCAAGGCAATGAGGCGTGTCGAGTTTGTGCCAGTACTCCAAGTCCCAGAAAACAGACCTCGTCTTCCATACCTTCAGCAGCGGCTCCTGTGCCTTTTTCATCGTCTTTCCCGGTGCTGGGCACTGTTTCCAGTTTTTCAACAGCTCATCGATTTTGGCGCCACTCCGCTTACGTGGAGGTCCTCGATGCTCAGCCTCACCATTGAATAGATCTCCACGGGTCGTCCTTTTCGAGTCATCTTCGATGCCCCATGTACACGATTTTCCCAGACCCGCCTTCTTTCGTTGACGTTAGCTGGTGAGACGTCGTATCATACATGCACCGCATGCATCCGCAATATCCGTGGCACACCTGGCCTGTGACATATTCGTAACCGAGATAGTCTTGCATCGTCGTGATCAGCACGGCTCTCATATAGAAATACTCGCCTTTACTGGCGTCCCATGTCTTGGCCGGTGTTTTTCATAACGTGTCTAACTCCTCTTGAAGTAGCCCTAGATACAGATTAATATTATTTCCCGGTTGTTTCGGCCCTTGAATCAGCATGCTCATGTGTATGTACTTCGACTTCATGCACAACCAGGGGGGAGGTTGTACATCCATACAAACACGGGCCATGTGCTATGGTTGGTGTTCTGGTTGCCAAATAGATTCATGCCATCGGTACATGTGCCAAGCACGATGTTCCTTCCATCACATGCGAAATATCGATATTCGCCATTGAACGCACTCCACTGGCTTGCATCCGCGAGGTGTCTCAGCTTCGGATCATCTCCATCGTCGTGCTTTGTCCTCTCCGCGTGCCAACGCATGAGCTTTGCTTCCTTGGGATCTACAAAATAACGTTGCAGACGGGGAGTGATCGGTAAGTACCATACAACTTTCTGGGGACATTTCTTTCCGGTCTTCTTGTATCGAGAAGCATTGCACACCGGACAGCTGGTTTTTTCCGCGTGCTCCTTCCGATAAATTATGCAATCGTTGATGCATGCATGGTATCTAACGTGTGGCAGATCAAGAGGGCACACGATCTTCTTGGCCTTATCCACACTAGTAGGACATAGATTCTCCGCGGGAAGAACATCCTTTAGGTACTTGAGAAGCTCATCGAGGCTAGTGTCCAGTTCATTTGTTTTTAGCCTTCGTCTTTAGAAGTTCGAGCGTGAAACTCAAGCGGGTCACCTCGGGATCACAACCATCATACAATGGAGTGTTCGAGTCTACCACCAGTTGCTCCAGCTTGGCCTCCTCTCTAGAAGCGGCTCTATCAGTACTCGCCTCCTTGCGAAGCAGTTCTTGAACATGAGGGTCCCGCACGATTGAACTTAGTAGCGACGAAGTCTGCGGCGTGGAGTCCACGTTTTCTTCGCCGCCATGTCCGGCCTGATCATCTCCGCCGCCATGTCCGGCCTCTTCCCTGCCTCCATGTCCGGCCCCTTCTCCGTCGTCATTATCGGTCATCTCTTCGTCTTGCCCCATGTCGTCATTGCCTGCCCCGTCGGCGCCCTCATCATCATCATCATCATCTTCTTCAATTATCCACCGAGTATAGCCATCCATGAAACCATTCATGAGCAGGTGCGCCATCACACGACCATCCTCATAGGGGTCGAGCCAAACTCCTCCTTTGCATCTTCGACACGGACATATAATCTCTGTCCGATTATTTTCATTCATGTCCTGCACCGCCGACCGCAACCACCTTTCCACCATCGTTCCACTGACCATCATGAACGCATGTGCACTAATAATAAACAAATTGATTATAAAAATGCATGCATGCATCAAAGTCATACAAAAATTCGGCATGACCTTCCCTAAAAATAGGACATATAGAGTTTGCCCAAAATTCGCCGAAACGGAAATAAATCGACATTTCGGAAAAACATAGGCAACTCAAGCACAATTCGGCGGCAACTCATGCCACACACAATTTCCATCATATCGCCCGATTATGTCATATCGCACACATACACATATTTCCATTCTTGCAAAAGCACACATTTTTAATCACCTATCTCGAGATCGAGCACGATGATGATGATGTCGATCGGTGTCGCCACACACCAAGGGAATGATCAAAAGTGGACAAAGCTTACTTCTTGACATGGCTAGATCTAGTTAGGGAGGTACATAGGTCACTTCACTAAATGCTAGATCTACCTAGCTAGTTTGGGAAGGAGATGAGTTCAACTAGTGGAGGGGGAAGGAAAAAGAGAAAGGAGATGCATTAATGGAGGTGGTGTAGTTAGCTAGGAGCAATAGAGAGAGAGGGGGGGGGAGGTAGAAGAAGGAGAGTATTGGGAGGAGAAGTAGTGAGGAAGAAGCAAAGTGAGGGAGATAGGAGGTGGGAGATAGGGGAAAGTGATGGAAGAGAGGATGGGGGAGGGGGGAGGGGGAGGGAAAAGGTGGTGGCTGCGGTTTAGCAGTAGCACTGGGTGCAAAACGCGTTGTTGCTAAAGTGGTAGCAGTAGCGCTGGTGCTAAAGTGGGGCCCGCCATGTGGCCAGGTTCAAAATTAGCCATAGCGCCCTACCCAAAAAGCGTGCTACTCCTAACCAGTTAGCAGTAGCGCGGTTATCTGAGGCTCGCTAATACTAAACCTAGCCTGGCGGCAACGGTGGCAACTTTAGTAGTAGCACCTTTTTTCCAGCCGCGCTACTGCTATGTAGATAGCAGTAGCGCCTGATGCGTGAGAGCGCTACTACTAATTAGCAGTAGCGCGTCATTTTATCCAGCGCTACCGCTAAGGTTCTGTGTATAAGGTTTTCCCTAGTAGTGCTACTATGTCACTGGGTGAGGACACCGCAAGATTGAACCCAAAACTAAGCACCTCTCCCATTGCAAGAAGATTCAAATAATATTCATAGATAATCTGATCATATATCCACAATTCGTCGGATCTCGACAAACACACCGCAAAAGAATATTACATCGAATAGATCTCCAAGAACATCGAGAAGAATATTGTATTGAAGATCAAAGAGAGAAAATAAGCCATCTAGCTACTAGCTATGGACCCGTAGGTCTGAGGTAAACTACTCACGCTTCATCGGAAGGGCAATAGAGTTGATGTAGAAGCCCTCCATGATCGAATCCCCCTCTGGCAGGGTGCCGGAAAAGGCCCCTAGATGGGATCTCACGGGTACAGAAGGTTACGGCGGCGGAAAAGTATTTTGGTGGACGCTTCTGGTCGTTTGGGAATATTTGTGGATTTATAGAGCTGAGAAGGAGGTCGGTGGACTCTCGTGGGGCCCACAATCCAGGGGCGCGCCCTGAGGACTTGTGGAGCCCTCGTGACTCTTCTGACTTCACCCCCAAGTTCCGTGGATGTCTTCTGGTCCAAGAAAAATCATCGCGAAAGTTTTATTCCGTTTGGACTCCGTTTGATATTCCTTTTCTGTAAAACTCAAAAACAAGGAAAAAAACAGAAACTGGCACTGGGCACTAGGTTAATCGGTTAGTCCCAAAAATAATATAAAATAGCATATTAATCCATATAAAACATCCAAAACAGATAATATAATAGCATGGAACAATCAAAAAATATAGATATGTTGGAGACGTATCAAGCATCCCCAAGCTTAATTCCTACTCGTCCTCGAGTAGGTAAATGATAAAAACAGAATTTTTGATGTGGAATGCTACCTAACATATTTATCCATGTAATTTTCTTTATTGTGGCATGAATATTCAGATCCATAAGATTCAAAACAAAAGTTTAATATTGACATAAAAACAATAATACTTCAAGCATACTAATAAAGCAATCATATCTTCTCAAAATAACATGGCCAAAGAAAGTTATCCCTACAAAATCATATAGTCTGGCTATGCTCCATCTTCATCACACAAAGTATTAAATCATGCACAACCCCGATGACAAGCCAAGCAATTGTTTCATACTTTTGATGTTCTCAAACTTTTTCAACTTTCACGCAATACATGAGCGTGAGCCATGGATATAGCACTATAGGTGGAATAGAATATGGTGGTTGTGGAGAAGACAAAAAAGAAGGAGATAGTCTCACATCAACTAGGCGTATCAATGGGCTATGAAGATGCCCATCAATAGATATCAATGTGAGTGAGTAGGGATTGACATGCAACGGATGCACTAGAGCTATAAGTGTATGAAAGCTCAAAAAGGAACAGTGGGTGTGCATCCAACTTGCTTGCTCACAAAGACCTAGGGCAATTTGAGGAAGCCCATCATTGGAATATACAAGCCAAGTTCTATAATGAAAAATTCCCACTAGTATATGAAAGTGACAACATAGGAGACTCTCTATCATGAAGATCATGGTGCTACTTTGAAGCACAAGTGTGGTAAAAGGATAGTAGCATTGCCCCTTCTCTCTTTTCTCTTTTTTTTTTGTTTGGGCATCTTTTAGCCTCTTTTATTTTTTTGCAAAGTCCGGAGACTCATCCCAACTTGTGAGGGAATCATAGCTTCCATCATCCTTTCCTCACATGGGACAATGCTCTAATAATGATGATCATCACACTTTTATTTACTTACAACTCAAGAATTACAACTCGATTCTAGAAAAAAATATGACTCTATATGAATGCCTCCGGCGGTGTACCGGGATGTGCAATGATCAAGAGTGACATGTATAAAAAATATGAACGGTGGCCTTGCCACAAATACTATGCCAACTACATGATCATGCAAAGCAATATGACAATGATGAAGCGTGTCATAATAAACGGAACGGTAGAAGTTGCATGGCAATATATCTCGGAATGGCTATGGAAATGCCATAATAGGTAGGTATGGTAGCTGTTTTGAGGAAGGTATATGGTAGGTTTAATGCACCGGCGAGAATTGCGCAGTACTAGAGAGGCTAGCAATGGTGGAAGGGTGAGAGTGCGTATAATCCATGGACTCAACATTAGTCATAAAGAACTCACATACTTATTGCAAAAAATTATTAGTCATCGAAACAAAGTACTACACGCATGTTCCTAGGGGGATAGATTGGTAGGAAAAGACCATTGCTCGTCCCCGACCGCCACTCATAAGGAAGACAATCAATAAATAAATCATGCTCCGACTTCATCACATAACGGTTCACCATACATGCATGCTACGGGAATCACAGACTTTAACACAAGTATCTCTACCAATCCATAATTACTCACTAGCATGACTCTAATATCACCATCTTTATATCTCAAAACAAATGCAAGGAATCAAACTTCTCATAGTATTCAACGCTCTTTATATGAAAGTTTTTATTATATCCCTCTTGGATGCCCATCATATTAGGACTAAATTCATAACCTAAGAAAATTACCATGATGTTTAGAGACTCTCAAAATAATATAAGTGAAGCATGATATTTCAACAATTTCTATAAAATAAAGCCACCACCGTGCTCTAAAAAGATATAAGTGAAGCACTAGAGCAAATTGCCTAGCTCAAAAGATATAAGTGAAGCACATAGAGTATTCTAATAAATCACGATTCATGCGTGTCCCTCGCAAAAGGTGTGTACAGCAAGGATGATTGTGTCAAACTAAAAAGCAAAGACTCATATCATACAAGATGCTCCAAGCAAAACACATATCATGTGGTGAATAAAAATATAGCCTCAAGTAAATTTACCGATGGATTGAAGACGAAAGAGGGGATGCCATCCGGGGCGTCCCCAAGCTTAGATGCTTGGTTGTCCTTGAATATTACCTTGGGGTGCCTTGGTCATCCCCAAGCTTAGGCTCTTTCCACTTCTTATTCCATAGTCCATCAAATCTTTACCCAAAACTTGAAAACTTCACAACACAAAACTCAACAGAAAACTCATGAGATCCGTTAGTATAAGAAAATAAATCACCACTTTTTGGTACTGTTGTGAACTCATTATTTATTTATATTGGTGTAATATATACTGTATTCCAACTTTTCCATGGTTCATACCCCCCGATACTACCCATAGATTCATCAAAATAAGCAAACAACACATAGAAAACAGAATCTGTCAAAAACAGAACAGTCTGTAGCAATCTGTAAACTTTGTATACTTATGTAACTCCAAAAATTCTGAAAAATTAGGAAAACCTGGGCAATTTGTATATCAATCTTTTTTAAAAAATTCAGATCAAAATCACGCTTCTGTGATTTTCTAAAATTGTTTTACTGGGCGCAAAATTTTTTGTTTTTCAGCAAGATCAGGTCAACTATCACCGTAAGCCATCCCAAAGGTCTTACTTGGCTCAAACACTAATTAAAACACTAAAACACAATTACTACAGAGGTAATAATGTGTATTTATTGAAAAACAGAACCAAAAACAAAAAAAACATAAAAATAAAATTGGGTTGCCTCCCAACTAGCGCTATTGTTTAACGCCCCTAGCTAGGCATAAAATATAGATCTAGGTGTTGTCATCTTTGGTATGCAATCCATAAGTAGCCCTCATAATAGATTCATATGGCAACTTAATTTTGTTTCTTGGGAAGTGTTCCATGCCCTTCCTTAACGGAAATTCAAATCTAATGTTTCCTTCTTTCATATCAATAATTGCACAAATCGTTCTAAGGAAAGGTCTACCAAGAATAATAGGACATGTAGGATTGCAATCTATATCAAGCACAATGAAATCTACGGGCACATAATTCCTATTTACAACAATAAGAACATCATTAATCCTTCTCATAGGTTTCTTAATAGTGGAATCCGCTAGATGCAAATTTAAAGAACAATCATCAAATTCACGGAAACCTAGCACATCACATAAAGTTCTTGGAATCGTGGAAACGCTAGCACCCAAATCACACAAAGCATGGCACTCATAATCTTTAATTTTAATCTTAATAGTAGGTTCCCACTCATCATCAAGCTTTCTAGGGATTGGAACTTACAACTCAAGTTTTTCTTTAAAAGATTTTCATCATAGCATCAACGATATGTTTAGTAAAAGCTTTATTTTGACTATAAGCATGAGGAGAATTCAACATGGATAGCAACAAGGAAATACAATCTATCAAAGAACAATTATCATAATTAAAGTCCTTGAAATCCAAAATAGTGGGTTCATCGCTACTTAAAGTTTTGACCTCTCCAATCCAACTTTTATCAATTTTATCAATTTTTTCATTAAGATCTTCAAACTCCGAATCATTGGGATGCCTTCTAGCTAAAGCTAACTCATCTCCAGTCCCATATTTATCAAGATTTATATTAGAAAACAAAGATTCAATAGGAGTCACACCAATTACTTTAAGATCTTCATCATTATTCTCGCGAGAAATCGAAGAACACGCTTTTACAAACCAATCTCGCTTAGCACGCATCCTAGCGGTTCTTTCTTTACACTCATCAATAGAAATTTTAATAGCTTTTAGAGATTCATTAATATCATGCTTGGGCGGCATAGATCTTATTTTCAAAGAATCAATATCAAGCGAAATTCTATCAACGTTCCTTGCCAAATCATCAATCTTAATCAATTTTTCTTCGACCATAGCATTGAAATTCTTTTGAGAATTTATAAAATCTTTAATATTGTTCTCAAGATCAGATGGCATCTTATTATAATTTCCATAAGAATTGTTGTAGGAATTACCATAATTATTAGTGGAATTACTAGGAAAAGGCCTAGGGTTGAAATTTCCTCTATACGCGTTATTACCAAAATTGTACCAACAAAATTCACCTCCATAGATTCATTATTATTCTCAATCAAAGAAGACAAAGGCGTATCATTAGGATCAATAGGATCACTCTTACTAGCAACAATTTCATTAATCCATCCATCTTTCCACTCAAAGTATTAATTTCTTCAATCGCATGCACTTTTTTATTTAGTGGAAGATCTTTCGGTATGCCATTGAGAGTAATTTTCCATAATATTATCTAGGAGTTTAGTAGCTTCTCCTAATGTGATTTCCATAAAAGTACCACCCACGGCGGAATCCAAAAGATTTCTACATGCAAAAATCAACCCCGCATAATTTTTTTGTATAATCATCCATAAACTTAAACCATGAGTAGGGCAATTTCTTATCATCAATTTCATCCTCTCCCAAGATTATGCAACATGTTCATGATCAAGTTGCTTAAAATTCATTATATCATTCCTAAGGGAGATGATCTTAGTGGGAGGAAAATACTTGGAAATAAAAGCATCTTTACACTTATTCCATGAATCAATACTATTTTTAGGCAAAGATGAAAACCAAATTTTAGCACGGTCTCGTAGAGAGAACGGAAATAGCTTCAATTTAACAATATCATTATCCATGTCTTTTTTCTTTTGCATATCACACATTTCAACGAAGGTATTTAGATGGGATGCGGCATCTTCACTAAGAAGGCCAGAAAATTGATCTTTCATAACAAGATCCAACAAAGCGGCATTAATTTCACAAGATTCCGCACTAGTGGTGGGAGCAATCGGAGTACTAATAAAATCATTATTATTAGTGTTGGAAAAGTCACACAACTTGGTATTCTCTGGAGTCATCGTGACAAAGCAAGCAATCTAGCACACGAGCAACCAAAAAGCAAACGAAAAGACGAACGGAAGAAGGGCGAATAAAAAGGCAAATCTTTTTGTATTTTCCTGAAAATCATTTTAGAAGTGGGGAAGAGAAAAATGAGAGGCAAATGGCAAATAATGTAATGCAAGAGATGAGAGTTTATGGTGAGTATTTAGTAGGCTTGATGTAGAACCTCCCTGGTAACGGCGCCAGAAATTCTTCCTGCTACTTCTTGAGCTTGCATTGGTTTTCCCCTTGAAGAGGAAAGGGTGATGCAGCAAAGTAGAGATAAGTATTTCCCTCAGTTTGAGAACCAAGGTATCAATCCAGTAGGAGGTACAAGCAAGTCTCCAATCTATGCACCTGCACAAAGAATCAAACACTTGCACCCAACGCGATAAAGGGGTTGTCAATCCCTTCACGGTCACTTGCAAGGATGAGATCTGATAGAGATAGATATAAAAGATTAATAAAAACGTAAAACAAAGTAAAAACAAATAAATTGCAGCAAGGTAATTTTGGGTTTTTTGGTTTATAGATCGGAAAATATATGATGGAAAATAGACCCAGGGGCCATAGGTTTCACTAGAGGCTTCCCTCTTGAAAGAAAACATACGGTGGGTGAACAAATTACTGTCGAGCAATTGATAGAAAAGCGCAAAGTTATAACGATATCCAAGGCAATGATTATGAATATAGGCATCACGTCCGTGTCAAGTAGACCGAAACGATTCTGCATCTACTACTATTACTCCACACATCGACCGCTATCCAGCATGCATCTAGAGTATTAAGTTCAAAAGAACGGAGTAACACCTTAAGTAAGATGACATGATGTAGAGGGATAAACTCAAGCAATATGATGAAAACCCCATCTTTTTACCATTGATAGAAACAATACAATACGTGCCTCGCTACCCCTACTATGTCACTGGGTGAGGACACCGCAAGATTGAACCCAAAACTAAGCACCTCTCCCGTTGCAAGAAGAACCAATCTAGTTGGCCAAACCAAACCGATAATTTGAAGAGAAATACAAAGATATCAAATCATGCATATAAGAATTCAGAAAAGATTCAAATAATATTCATAGATAATCTGATCATAAATCCATAATTCATCGGATCTCGACAAACACACCGCAAAAGAATATTACATCGGATAGATCTCCAAGAACATCGAGGAGAACATTGTATTGAAGATCAAAGAGAGATAATAAGCCATCTAGCTACTAGCTATGGACACGTAGGTCTGAGGTAAACTACTCACACTTAATCGAAAGGGCAATAGAGTTGATGTAGAAGCCCTCCGTGATTGAATCCCCCTCCGGCAGGGTGCCGGAAAAGGCCCCTAGATGGGATCTCACGGGTACAGAAGGTTACGGCGGCGGAAAAGTATTTTGGTGGACGCTTCTGGTCGTTTGGGAATATTTGTGGATTTATAGAGCTGAGAAGGAGGTCGGTGGACTCCCGTGGGGCCCACAATCCAGGGGGCGCCCCCCCCCCCCCCTAGGGCGCGCCCTGAGGGCTTGTGGAGCCCTTGTGACTCTTCTGGCTTCACCCCCAAGTTCCATGGATGTCTTCTGGTCCAAGAAAAATCATCGCGAAAGTTTTATTCCGTTTGGACTCCGTTTGATATTCATTTTCTGTAAAACTCAAAAACAAGGAAAAAAACAGAAACTGGCACTGGGCTATAGGTTAATAGGTTAGTCCCAAAAATAATATAAAATAGCATATTAATGCATATAAAACATCCAAAACAGATAATTATAGCATGGAACAATCAAAAATTATAGATACGTTGGAGACGTATCAGTGGCCGAGGAGGACGAGGCTGTGGAGATGACCGAAGCAAGCACCAATGTCCCAAGGTGCCGCACCCAAAACTCTAACCAAAAGGAGGACATTGCGCTTTGCGTCGCTTGGTGCGCCATCTCCATGGATGCAACGGTCGGAACATATCAAACCAAGACCATGTTTTGGGAGAGGATTACCGACCACAACAACAAATCCGTGGACGTGCGATCAAGCCATACCCAATGTTCTCTTGGGCATCGTTGGAGCACCATTCATGACCAATGCAACCGATGGTCCGGTTGCATCGATCAAGTGAATCATGCTCCACCGAGTGGTGTGCAAGTGGCGGAGTATGGCCCCTACATGCAAGAGCTATTCAAGCATCGGAACACCAAGTTCGGCCACAAGCCCTTCACTTTGCATCATTGTTACAAGGAACTATGCAAGAACGAGAAGTGGATCCAAAGAATTGCGGAGACCACTCCTAAGAGGTCAAGGTTGAGCATATCCATTGAGAAGGACGACGAGGTTGACGAAGATGCCAATAATAGACCGGAAGGAAACAACATTGCACAAGAAAGAAAGAAGAGAAATACATTTGGTGGCACTTACAAGGAAGAACTTGTGGCAATGATCGAGACCAAGAAGATGTTGGCTGCCGAATGCAAAGAGGAGAAGATGGAGAGGTGTAATGAGCTCAAGGCGTTGGAGGATGAGAAATGGAAGTCCAAGTCGGCGGCCAAAGAGAGAAAGTTGAAGGCGGAGGAGCATAGGCTTGCACTTGAGGAGGAGAGGATTCGTGATGCTAAGAAGGCCGAAGAACGAGCTATCATGTTCATGAATCCAAACACAATGGATGAAACTGCAAGAAAGTATTGGGAGCTCACTCGTGGAGAGATCTTGGAAGCCTCTCTTCGGAATGTTGGTGGTGGCCGAGGGGGTGGTGTTGATGATGGTGGCCGAGGAGGTGGTGTTGATGGTGGTGGCCGAGGGGGTGGTGGAGGCGATGATGTTGGTGGTGGTGGCCGAGAGGATGGAGGTGTTGATGTTGGTGGTGGTGACCGTGAGGATGTCGGTGGTGATGGTGGCCGAGAGGATGTTGAAGTTGATTTCTTCGCCAACGTCATCGTTTGAGTGGTGGTGACCGACAAGGTGATGGTGCATGACAAACGTTGGCTCGATCCACAACATATACATGATATTTTTGTGGTGATTTTGGATCAAACATTGTGTTTGACGTGATGTGTTTTGGGTGAACTTCGCATGTTTTACTTTGAAAAACGGGATGATGAAACTTTATGTTATGACGGTTATGCTATACATGTTTTAATTTGAATGTTTTTAAGATATGTATTGTGTAGTGTTTGAAGATGGTGCGGATAGGACACAAAATCGACACAATTTTATCTTTACTCCACTAACTTTTAGAGGATCGGTTAGGTGCGGTCACTATTAGTGAAATAAAATTTTACTCAACTAATTTTACTCCGTCGTTTACTCCCTCATGTTTTATAGGATCGGTTAGAGTTGCCCTTAGCAACTACTTCCTCATTCCCAAAATATAAGGCGTTGGTTGATTTTTCTGGTCTTCGTTGCACAACTTTAACTATGATTTTCACGTATTGTATGTCTATGAAATTTGTATACAAACATATGAGCATCATATGAGTACAACATAGGCCACGAGCCCACATCATACTTAATCTGGGCATTGAGCACCCTGCTCGGTCGCTCCTATACGTGGGCCGTGGCAGTACGCTGTACGCGCATGACCCATGACCCACACTTGTTCGTCTCTTCGCCTAATCGCCTTATCGGTCATCAGTACTGCACTACAAAAGTAGTACTCTATTAATTTCAATATATCAATCTCGCCTCTTGATGGAACTACACAAATGACGAATCCAAGACACATTTATTTTGATCTGCTCCCCGCCGGCGGTCGGCCCCTGCGGCACAATCTTTTGATCTAATAATCAGCCAACGGTGAGCGCCAGAGTGATTGCTCCATCGCCATAGGCACGTGAGTTAGTTTCCTCACCTTGCTTATTTTGCATTTGTCTTCGTCGATTCATTTAGGAGTTACGAATAGATTTTTGCTCAACAAACACTATCAAATGCAACAAGGAGTTCAAGGCCACTTAGAGCATGGTTAATAGTATAGCCGGCCGCTGGCTATATGGTCTTGCCACATCATTTATAGCCAAACTTATAGCCGGCAAGTACAATAGTTGCGTATGAATATGTACTATTTTTTGATACATGGCCAACCTCACTCTCTCACAATACGCCTAGGAGCGCGTGCTGCAGTCAGCTGTTAATTAGTAGCCTGCTTCCCTTCTCTCTTCTCCCCTCTCTCCTCCAACTTATCCAAAGTATAATATTTAAAGGCTTACAGCCCGCCTACGTCATCCTATTATACTTGCTCTTACACAAAATAATATACTCCCTCTGAACCTAATAAACTGCCATGACCTATACTTGTGTGCACCGCCACTTAGCTTGTGGGTTGCGACAATTAAGTGGGGTCGGAGGGAGTATCAAATGTTGGTCCTACTACAAAGCCCAATAAACCCGCTCACTGCTTTTAACTTGGAGAGCTTACTAAAGCAATATTAGTTTTATCCCGGTAATTTCCATACAACACAGTTGATTGAACTATGCGCGGCCAAACCAAAGATTTGCCAATTTGGATGGCATTATTTTTCTTGCTAAATTGTTCGTAGACAGTAAAAATCATCTTTTTTTTCTTTGGTTATCAACTTCTAAAGTTGGTGCTTATTTTGCCAGTTGCCATAACATCAGCGATGAGATGCACAGCGGCGGCCACTCATAACCTCTCGTACTATTGTGAACCTAGCATGCTAGGGTTTTTCGTGCTGCTGGTGTACCTCGTCTCCTGTGGTCTTAGGGCCATGGAAGCGCAGTGGATCCTGGCCCTTGCCGGCAGGAGGGCTCCGTTGTTTGATGTTTTTTTAGCTTTGTTAGGGTTTGTGTCCTGCTCAGAGATGCGAGGTGGCAGCGGCTCTCTGTAGATGAAATAAGGTCCTCCCTGCCTAGCCCCCATTCTGGTAGTGTTTCTAGAATCGTCGGAGGGCGTGTGAAGGTTTGTCTCCAGTAGATCTCATGGGATCGGTCGGGCATTTGTCTCGGTGGATCTACGTGGGTCCAGTCTATGTTTGTGTGCATACAGATTGGATCCTTCTGATCTACGTTTCTCTTCATCGGCGGCGGTTGCTGTTCTGGTGCGTTGGTTCTATGGGGCCTTAGCACGACGACTTCCTGACTGCACTATAACAAGGTTTGCCCAGCTCCAATGAGGGAGGAGCAATGATGGCGGCGCGCCTTCGGCTCGCTCCAGTGCTTGTAGTCATCGCTAGGTGGTCTACCAACCTGGATGTATATTTTACTTCTGGTGTACTTTGTACTACCTTGACAAGTGATGAATAGATCGGAAGTTTCCTTGGGAAAAAAACATCAGCGACGAGATATATTTCAATGGTGAATATTGTCTTAAGTGTTTGCATAGAAAATGAGGTCACGTGTGATTGCATGATTTGCTATGTGGAGAAAGATATATTTTCTACCATTACTATAGATGCCATGATTCATCCTTTTATGACAATAAAAGATCATGGAAAGTTATAAAATGTGCCTCTCGCGTCACTTCATACTTTTGCATAATGATATTTCTTACTTGTATTTTTTTATTGAATCCCATTGTTGTGAATATAGTGTGTTCTATTTGTTCATCTTTCTAGGGGGTTGCAAATGAAGATTTTAAGTCATGTTTTTTCACTATGTTTATTTTTCCGGATAGATAAACAAGTGGTTTTATGACTTCGCTCAACCAATACTCCGGATGACAATCTTTGTATATAACAAACATTAAATCGTAGGTTCATTGCATATTTGTTTTTTATATTTCCCTCTAAATTTATTTCTATTGCCCTGCCATGGTACTATAGTGGTTGACACCGGTGCCCGTTTTTTCTAGCTTCGTCCCTACATTTTATGATGATGATTGCACTTTAATTTCATGACCAAGCATATCTGTGATGACCCAGGCCCATCGACCAAGCGTGGAAACGAGCCAGAGTTGCCAAGATGAAGTAATTGGGTTCTAAAGGTCATGGTTCGTGACTATTGCTCATTGGGCCTCGGCCAATCCATAACGGTCAACACACTCCTCGATCACGCGGCCTCCTTTTCATCAATGTTGGGGTGCTGCCACCTCCTCCACCATGGGAAAGATGAAAAGAACGACAATGATCCACAATGGGAACAACACTAGACGCGTTTGGTTGTTTGCCTTTGCATATTTGTCTCAGTTGGGCCTGTTTTAGAAAATGCAGGCAAAAAACTATCATCTGCATGTTGTTTGCCTGCCTGCATTCCATCAGTGGCCAGATTAGGACATGGAGTTTGGTTGCCTAGATTTGTGCTTCAAGGATGAGCAGATGCAACGCATAACTATTTGCTGCGTGCAAGTAGTTGTTCTGCTCACCCCTTTCAAATGTGGTGGCCTTACCACCCAAATGCAGCACTTCACATCAAACATAGCATAAGAAAAACACAACACAAACAGCACACATCACATAAGAACGTCAGTCACTAGTACAACATAAGTTTAAGACTACAGGGCATCCTGCTACTCCCGCAGGAGTTGTTGGGATTCCCCAAGGAGGAAGGGTGATGTAGAATAGAAGCAAAGTATTTTCCTAAGTTAAGAACCGCGATTTAATCGAACCAGTAGGAGTCAACTAGCTAACAAGATAAGCAACACCTGCACACAAACAAGATAAATACTTGCACCCAACTTGGCAAGGGGGTTGTCAAGCTCCTTGTCTTGCTAGTTACAAGGTTAAAAGCCAATAGATAGATAAAGTGGTGTAGTGAAATGGAAAGTAGTAAAAGGCAAATGAAGAGGAAATTTTATAGAAGAAAGTATTAATGGAGAATAGATCCAGGGGCCATAGGTTCACGAGTGGTAACTCTCTTAAAAATAGGCAAATAGAATGGCAACAAATTACAGTTGGGCAATTGAAAAGATTGCAAATATTTATAACTATGATCATTCATGGCATAATCTCATATAGACATTGCGTCTGTGATAAGTAGACCGCTAAACTAACTGACGTCTACCACTAATACTCCACCCCAAGGCCGCTATCCAGCATGCATCTCAATATATTAAGTTTACAACAAAAGAGTGTTGCAATAAGCAAGATGACATAATGTAGATAGGAAGAAGTCAATCAATACGCCTAAAACTCATCGTTTTATCCTTAATGGCAATAATACAATACGTTTCTTGGCACTTATTGTTACTAGATTTGAGCACCGCAAGATTGAAGCCACTACAAAGCACCTCTCCCGTTGAAGATAAAACTTGGCCAAAGAAGATAGATAGGTTGGAGAGAAATACAAAGCTATTTAATTACACAACAAACAAACCTTTAAAAGATTCATTAATATTCAGAACAATCTGATCATAAACTCACAATTCATCATGTCCCAACAAACACACAAACCTTTAAAAAATTCATTAATATTCAGTGAACAATTTGATCATAAACTCATAATTCATCATGTCCTAACAAACACACCGTAGAATTACATTGGATTGATCCCAATCACACAAGGAAGAAGGGGAACATGGTATTGAAGATCCAAAAGAGAGAGAAGCATCTAGCCACTACTATGGACCCGTAGATCCTGAAAGAACTACTCACACATTGTCATGGAGGCAACAAGGTTGATGAAGAGGCCTCCGGCAATGGCTTCCCCTTTCGGCAGGGCTTCGGAACATCACTCCAGATGGGATCTCTTCGGAACAGAGGCTTGAGGCGGCGATAAAAAAATTTCTAGAGGCATGACAGATGGTTTCGGTATTTACAGGGAATTATGGCGCTGGAATTGGACTAAGGCGGTAACAGAGGGGCCCAACTAGCTTCGGGGGCGCCACCACCCTCTAGCCGCACCACCTGTCCTTGTAGGCCCATCAAAGCTCGTTAAGATCTCCTCCCAAAGCTCCCTGCCTTCCTAGTCACCCCTCCAAAAAATATGTAAAATCGGCAACGTATTTTGACCTCCGTAGATATTGATTTCCTGCAAAACCAAAACCAAGCTGGAAACTGGAACTGGCACTGGGCACTAAATTAATACGTTAGTCCTTAAAAGTAATACAAATTACTACAAAATTGTATAAAAATTATAACATAACAACATTCAACAATACAAAATTATAGATACGTTTGAGACGTATCAGCATACCCAAGTTTAATTCTGATTGTCCTCGAGTAGGTAAATGATAAAGAAAGTTAATTTTTGATGTTGAATGCTATCTAGTATGATCTTGATGAAATGATGTAACAATGATGTGAACGTAGGACAAAAGTGATTCAAAGCAATAATCTTATACTCCCTCAGTTCCTAAATATTTATCTTTCTAGACATTTCAAATGGACTACCACATACGGATGTATGTAGACATATTTTAGAGTGTAGATTCACTCATTTTGCTTTGTATGTAGTCATTTATTGAAATATCTAGAAAGACAAATATTTAGAAACGAAGGGAGTAATTGATAGCAAGCAAGTAACATCAAAATGTGTAAACAAGATTATTATTGCTTTTCACGAGTTAATGCTTTCATAAATACCAATTAATACTCATGATGTCATATACATGTCCCTATCAATCAAGATTTTATCATATTCAAACATATTAACATAACACAACCTAGAGCATCAGTCAAGCAACCGAATCCGTGACGACTCCTTTTCAACTACTTAGCACTTCGCTTGATGCTCAATTCACAAGCCTTGGTCTTAGCACTTAGGATGGCAAAGAGAATGATAATGCAAAACTTGGGAAAATGCAAAACTAAAGACTAAGAAGGCAGACAAAAATCTAAAGTAGTTGGAAGAAGCGAAAAAATCACAATGAACTTCCCCAGAAAGGGGCTGATGGCATGAAAAAGGAAATAGAAGAGATGAAGAAAACTATGCAAACTGGAGCACCAAATATCAGAACTTGTCGGACGATGCAGAAGAGAGTACGATGCAGTACGAGAAGAAAATCGAAGAGCTTAAACAACGCAGGTGTGTTCTTGAAGCTTCCATCGAGAATCAAGTGGAGGAGGTCAACCACAAGCTGGAAGGTAACCCTTTGATATTTTGCTGCGTGAATCACTGGTAGTTCTCTTCTTTACTGTCTCTGATTTCTTTCATACGTAGATTTGATTTCTGCCCTGATTTGAGTGAAGAAGCAGACAAGATCCAGAAAGACCTTGCAGCTCACGAATTGGATATCAAGGAGTTGACGTCTAAGGCTCTCATCCGACTGGATGAGCGCGTTGAAACTGCCAAGGACTACACCAGCCGTTTGAAGTATTTCATGAAGAAGGTCGATGCGACTTTGTGCCCTGCATAGGAAATTGACGAAGACATGGGGGCTTGCCTGTGGTTCGATTTCCTGTGCGAGTGGCGCGATGGAAAAAATCCGCTGCGCGCTTTGGGGATGATGTGGCCCTTTCTATCATTCGGGTGCACATCCGAAAAATCAACGAGAAGAAGTTGCAAAGCCTCACAGTAGTGAATCCAAAGGCTAAAAACTTTGAGGACCACTTGGAGACGTTCATCATCGATCTAGATGTCTTCATTGATCCAGTCGGACTGGTAGAAAGTCCGGAGATTGGAGCTGCACGAGAGGACAAGTGCAACGAGTAAAGACAACTTTTAAATTTGCCACGAAATGCCGAGTGGTAACTATAAAACTATTAAGTCTGACTAAACATGAGGCTAAAAAAAAATGGTGGTTATTTTGCTTAAAATCTTCGAATCGAGTGAAACTGAATCATTGTTTTAACTTGGTTTTCTTCGACTGCCTCACCATTGGTTTAGTATCCGAATGAAATCTTGCTTACTTTTCCTTTTTGATTGCTTAAACAGTCAGGCTGCGACTAAGCTTTCGAAGGAAATAAGAGTGATTTACTTGGATTAACTTGGTCCTTTTGGCAAGAAAGTAGATAATAGTTTGAGGTTTCTCACCCATTGGGTGCGTCTCTGGAAACAAACCCACAAAGTAAGAAAAGGTAGTAGCATTGTAGGGTAAAACCTGATCAAGGTGAGCACCATGTGCGTTTTAACATCCGAGTGTAGTGCAAACACGATGTGGAGCCTAGCATCTGAATGGAGCGTAGCCCCTTGGTGGAGCTTAGCGTCCGAGCGGTGCGTAGCATCGAGTGGGGTGTAGCGTCCGATTGGAGCGTAGCATCCAAGTGCACCTTAACGTCTGATTCGAGTGTAGCTCCCGAGTGGAGCGTCGCCATTTCCTGCCAAATCCTCACCGCGCATGGGGATATCGGTTGAAGTAGAATCCTGTTTTACCTCAATAAACCACTTCTCAAATTGTGCAAGCTTCTTCCAAAGCATACGGCTTTGGCACCTATAGAATGCATGAAATGTTTCCTACCGATCGATTGCATCCATATAAAGGCAATGTTCAGGATATTGCTTATCGTTAGCATCTCGGTTGGTTTAGGATTACAGATTAATTGATTTTATCAATAAACTATTAATCAACCATTTTTTATGCAAATCCAAGGTTCCTAGCATTAAAATATGGTATATTCAACACAAAAATAATATTGGACAGAGGTGTTACCTTGATTCCTTACCTTTGACCCCTTTTACAAAACTAAAATCCTAAGTTCTCTGATTCTCTCACATTCACAACCAAAATAAATTGCTAGCAAACATTACACAAAGTGCTAGGAATAGGCCCGATTTATCGGCAGATACCCGATAAAAACGTTTGTCAGAGTGATAAATGGGCTCAACTGATTAATAATGATGATATGTCATAATCTTATCGGTCACCCCCGAGTAGCGATAAATCGGCCAATTTTTTGAAATTTTATAAAGGAACATAAGTCAGAAACCGAAGTTTGTTAACCCTCTTGTTCACCCAGGTAGGCAAGCGATCAGTTATAAGACGCCACACAAATATAAGTGTGCACCTTCGCAGGAGATAGGCACCTCCATAAAAAAGCCTAGACGGCTGTACGGTGCCCTTCTCACCGTGACAGGAGATGGACGAAGACGCTCGTCAAGTGCTAGGCGCATGTATTTTGACTATTTCTGCAACATCGGCCAAAAGGAAATATTATTGTGGCAAACCAAGCATCCTGGCACCATGCTCATCCAGTAGGTCAGTGACACAAAACATCCCTATCTACACACCATACAAGTGCCTTTTGGGGCAGATCGAGTCCATGCATAAGAGTTTGCCACATCGCCAACAAACCACCGAAGAACCGTATCCTCAAGGTTGCCATTGGGAAAATACCCAACCTTGAGGACCCGAGAACACAGTCATATGAATGACGAGATCGATGCAAATGAGGATATGCACTTATGAGTTATGATAAGGTTGCTATCAAGAAAACACGGCATATGTTGGTAATTTTGACGGCTTTCTATGTGCCAATTTTCTTGTGACATTTCCTGCATTGCTCTAAAATTATTCGTCAAGGTCGATCATAATTCGTTGTGACATGCCATTCTTTGAGCAAAGAACAAAAGAGTAGGATATATAGTCATCGTGGGAAACAAATACATGAGAATTGACAGAAAAAAAAGAAGAGACCTTGTTGTTGACAGTTTAGGCGAAAGTAACCCTGTTTGAAAACTTTAACTAAAACATGAGCATTTTGCTACGTGCCATCTTTTGCAGCGCTAAACCTAGCTAGGTACACAGTAACATCGATTTTTTTGAACTATTCCATTAGGTGCTTAGCGCAAATTGATTGTCTTTTAATATTTTAATACACCACTATATAGTGTACGAATAACTTCGAATATTAACTGGAGGTAGTTATTAGATGAAGCTGATCCAAGGATTCTGCCATGTGCACATGTACAGTCTAGAAGATTCCGTTGGTAGGCACAATCATGGTTCACTTATGCACACACCTCAAAAACATAACACTTCTCTTTTTTCTAGATTCTTCTATGTTGCAATTCTCCCATTTTCTTCTAAAAGAACTATCAATTTTTTTATGAAAGAACTACTACCTCGGTCTCAAAATGTAAGACATTTTTGTAGGTAGTACCATTTATTGCAACTCATGATATTTTCTTTGGTCCAAGGCGACTGTAGTACCTTCATGAAATCCATTAGTTTTTTTTTTCTTTCAGATTTTCAGTATCACAAGCATCACAGCATGCAGGACAACACAACAAAATTGTGACCAGTAGAACCCTGGTTTGAAAAGGCTTTATAACGCCGGGACAATAATCTGATTTGCAAAGAGCGCAGAATGCGGGAAAATCAATCTAATTTGAGGGTGGAAATCCGATTTACAAGGAAGAAAAATAATCTGGTTTGAGGGTGGATGGTTACAGCAAGAACTTCCCCAGTGATGATTTGTCTACAATGGTACTGACATATTCTGCTGAGAAAGGAATGAATTGGATGTATCCTGTTAGTACACAGAAACATAAAGATCCTGCACACATGTTTCAAGAAAGAAAATATAATAAAGTGGTAGTACAGATCAAGGGACGAGATTCCCGGATTTCAGCATATAGTGCTTACTTGTTCCTATCAGGATGCACTACATTTTGGATGATTCGAGAGAGTCAGATTGCGAAGCAAAGAACATACTTGAGGATACATATATCTATGCGGGCTAGCTACATGCATGTACCAACAAATCACTTTAATTTTGAATTCCTTGCCCTCTAATTCCCCGGGTATCCTTTATTAAGTATCCCTTCATTTCTGTTCCTCCATGTTTCGGTCACGTGAAGTGCTAGCTAGTACTTTCGTACATCCAACATGCAGTCTCAAATATTTTGTACCCAGATAGTACAAGCACATTTCCTTGCTGAACGTGCAATTGTCCATATATAGTCACCAATTAGAAGTATGCCTTTCGAGGACTCCATGCCACGAGATTAGAGACGTGTAGCTGAACTTAAACCACCACATCAAGAGTCGGCGTGGGAGGTATTAGGACGTCCAAATGTGCATCAGCTAAGTTTGTGCGGAGCAGTGCACCCACTCATAGTACGATAAACTTAGGATGCCCTGTCAACGAGACCCACTCATGAAGGAAGAAAAATCTGGATTATGGTAGTGCACCATGGTGCACCACCGAGTTACATGTGCCCCGTCTTGCCTCTCAAAGCAAAGCACTGTGATACCAACATAAACTCTGTCACATCAACATTCTGAGTGGATCAAAGGCATGGGGTGTGCCTTCTTTGCTAGGCTTGTCCTTTGATTGCAAGATATTGCCTCCATCCTAAATTATTTGTCTGAGATATTTCTAGATAAGGATGTATCTAACACTAAAATGTGTCTTGTATCTAGACAAATCCAAGACAAGTAATTCGAGACAGAGGGAGTATATGTTAGCCGGTCAATCCCAGGCAGGATCAAGATGTTGTAGAACCGTTTGGTCGTATTATGAGCATAATTTGTTGCATGTGTGTTCCGTGGTATCACTTCACTCTTCGCATTCATAGAACTACTTACCATGCACCCCACATAAGAGTACAACCCCAATGCTCATTAAGGATTTTAAATTTGGTTATTTATCCTTTTCAGCAAGTAATCTATGGCTTGAACTGTTGCGAAGCACATTTAACAATCAAAGTGCTCATCACTTAATTATAAAGTGCAACCTTTATACAATAATATGAAATCATATCCACCAAATTTCCTAGAATACACCCTGGAAGGTGCATTACACATCTTCGCTTCCTACTATGGTTCTATGGTCCACCACATCCTTCGTCTAACCATGTTTCCTCCTCCTCTCTCTTCATATTTTTCCCTTCTAGCTCTGTTTTTGTCACTGGTTTTCTTAAAGACCACCTTGATTGTCTCACCTTTTATTGACTTGCCAGATATAATTATGCTTTTAGCTAAGCCGATCAATTCTTACCAAATGAACTCCTATGATTTATTTATGTGGGTAAATCACATGCAAGATTTGATAAAAATATACTTGCTCAATCAAATTAATATGGGCATGTACATCACATGTTAACGTACTAGAATACATATATCCGTTGCGATGCACGCGAAACTAACTAGTTAAAAATAAAGTGGTGCACATATTTTTAAAAATAGAAAACTAATGAAGAGGTACAAATCAAGAAACAAAATTCCGGGGTTTCAACACACGGTTCTTATTTGTTTCCATATGCATGCACTGTATTTCGGCTGATGGGAAGTCAGATTGTGAGGCATATACTGCAAGAGAGCATACACATGTTCTCACAAAAAAAAAGCATACACATGTGTATCCGTTTGATATTAAAACATTCACACATGCATTTCATGCCTATAGAAAAAAAAAATCTTGAATTCCTTACCCTATCATTCCCTCATTATCTTCTATATATACTGTCCGTTCCTTTCCCTTCCTCCATCTTTTCCGTGCTAGCTACTTTTGTGCTTCCAAGATGCACCCTCAAATATCTTGAGCCTAAGCTATCGACAACACATTTTCTTGTTGGATGTGCAATTTTGCATATATACTTGCCAAATAGAAGTACTTATTTAGAGAATTACGTGCCACGATACAAGCCTATGTTGTTGAACTTAAACCTACTGTTAGTTGAGTCGGCATGAGAGGTATCAGGACGTGCAAATGTTCATCACCTAAGTTGGTGTGGAGAGCCAAACTTAACCATAGTGCAGAAATCCTGCGTCTGCTAGCGATACACCAAATTGCAGTGAGAAGAAGTCGGATGATAAGCATGGAGATTCCGGCTATAATCCTATTCTTTCGCCTCTAGATTCAGGTGGACCAAAAGCGTTGAGCTAACCTTGTTACAAGTGCTCATTTTACCGAGCTAAGTGTAACCACTTACGTGAACTGACACCAGTTTGTTTCAGTTTTCCCACCAGTTTTTTTAGGCTAGTGTGCTTAATAAAAGTTGCCTCTGGCCCCAGCATACAATATGATTGACCCCAGCCCAGCTAACACGCAGCTGAACAAGCCCAGAATGCAGCCCAACTACAATCGTTAACTCTAAAAATGACAAAGTGGTGCATGGATATACTTCTCACTATGAGAGGAGTGGATAGAACTTGTATCAAACGTATCTAGGTGGCAGGGTACAAATAAAACCTTCTAGTGCAAATCACAGCATTGGCTGTAGACAGAAGGTGTTTTCTACTTCCTCCGTAACAAAATGTAAGACATTTTTTATGCCCTATGCAAAATCAAAAGACATCTTACATTTTGGTATAGAAAGAGTACATGGCTGTTCGGCTATACTGAAAAAGGCTTTCGCCCCGCTTTATATATAAAGCAAACCATCGGAGCCACAAGATCCCACAAATGTTCACACCGCACACACACGCAAAGGGAGACAAAATGGCAGCGACTATGCTTCTTGACCACGCCAGAGCATGTCACACAAGGTCAAACTAAATCTGCTGATTCTAAGAAGACAATATTTTCAGGGACATGTCACATGAGGTAAAACTGCTGATTTGCAAAGGGAAGAGAATGCAGGAAAACCAATCTAATTTGAGGGTGGAAATCCGATTTACATGTCAGGAGCACACAGAAAAAAAATCTGGTTTGAGGGTGGATGGTCGCAGCAAGTACTTCCCCAGTGATGATTTGTCTACAATGGTAGTGACAGGTCCTGCTGAGATGGGAATCAATTGGGTGTATCCAAACAAAAGGATCCTGCACACGATAGAGAAACATCCGTCAGACAAGGCATCCAACTTACAAAAAAAAAATCAGGTAGTGGTATTTTTGTTTCGAATCCTTAGGAGCCCAAAAATAACCCCGCAAAAAAATCACTCAGAAATTACTAGTTCAAATCTGAACTAAAGGTATTTTAAGACAGTTCAAAATTTTGCATGCCCAAGCCACTTTGCCTACTCTAGTGCACGTTTTTGCCAGCATCGGCCAAACTAAGGCAACCAAAACGTTGGCCAATATTTTGGCTAGTCAAGTTTTTGGTAGGCTTCACTTTGGCTCAAACCAAACACACCCTACATCCTTATAGTTTCCAAACAAATGCCTCTCCAAACAGCACATGCACCCCTACAGAAGCAAGAGAAAAACCCAGAGACACGAAAATGAAAAATAAATGCAATATGCAGGGTAAATCCCCTGTCTGATGGACCATACACCCTTCAAGGAAAATAATTAGACAAAGAGAATCCCCTCTCCAAAGCACCACATATGCTTAGGAACAAGAGACACATACATATGACATGCACAGAAGAAACCCCTTCCTCGCCACATGAACAAAGATCAAGGTCATGGTCAAGGCTCTGTATCTATCTGATGATAGCTCAAGTCAATATCCTATTGTGCCGCATGGATATATTCTCGGCGCACTTATACAACGTGTAAAAATAACTGAAATAGAAATTTAATTAAAAGGATGAACAAAAAATGTAATTTTAACAATAGCCAGTTGTACAAAAGAAGGGCCTGAATATGAAAATAGCACTATGTTATAAGTAGTTAGTCATCATTTTAACCTTCAATAATCAATCAATCTTCTTCTGGATCTTCTGGGCGCTGTAAAAAGATAAGATCAAATGAGCAGGGGGGCTTCTCTGGAGCAAATCACAAACAAGAGTGTATAGTTCTCATTGTTCCAATCACAGTTACAACTTACAACCAAGAAGTTCAGTATACAGCAATGTAACATACATTGGATCTATGTATCAACTCAACCTGAAAATTATGATGCTTCTGAAACACTGTCTAGTTCAACCTACCGAATAGCAGAAAAGAAAAAATCAACAGTAAAAAACTAACACTAAAGGGCAAAAGTCAAAATTTAAAACCTTGTCCACGGGGTTATTCGAAAGAAAATATAAAAAAATCATAGTAACAAAGAAAGAAAGAGACAGACTATTTACAGAACGAGTGAGCCTTAGGGTCTCTGTGGATGTTTGAATTGAATTGGTATTTTCGAATTAGAGTCCCAATTAAATTTCAAGTGGAAATAGAAATGATGTATGATTCAAATTTTTGTGTTCTGTTGCTTACAAAATTATTGTTAAAAATGAAACCACGGCCCAATTTCATTTTCTGTTTGGTTGCTGGCACCCATGTTACCTGGAAACCTCACAGAGCCATCTTTCCTCTTCTTACGTACTCCATGTTGCTCTCTTCTGGAGTTTCCAATGCCAGGTTCCCATCCATGACCGTGGCTGCCATACAACTGTATCATTGAGTCCAGCAATTCCAGCAACCTCGCAGGACCCCGACGGGTCTCCAGCTACCTCACCTTCTACTAATATAGACGGGGAACTTCTTTCTTCCTCAAGAGAGTTCAAGAGATGGATACAGGGGTCCATCAATACCAGCAATCTCGCAGGACCCGGATGGCACAGATCATGGTACGGGACTTCAAAATCCAATACTCTAGCCACCCAAACAGCAGAATTCGCAAAGATACAATTCCGATTCCTCAGCCCGACTCCAACATCCAGACGGGGTGTTGGGGGATTTTTGTACAGTCGGTAACATTTTGAAAGAACAGCCAATTACTGGTTGGAACAGATCAGCTGACGTTGATGGTCAGTTAACTGCCGATATGGTCAGTTAACTGCTATTCGGACCCCTCCCGATACGAGAACATGCTATTCAAGCCATTAACTGGTAGGTCCAGTTAATTTGTCTGACAAACCGGTTTATCAGCTGTGAGGCCGAATTATAGGCTGGGCCAATTAACTGCTAGGTATTTTTTAGCCCGAAACTGGCCCATTCGCTCCGCACTTTTCAAATTGCAGGTTTATGGCCTTCCAGATTGGCTGAAACATCACCAAAACATCAAGGCAACACTTTTCCTTGTTGATATGTAGCCTAGGATTGCATATTTAGACACTTAGTACATTGCATGCTGCTATATAGCCTAGGATATATAGAAATGGCCCTAGTTAATCTCCCAATAAATGGGTCAGCGATAAATTCAGTTAAATGGCCGATTCGCCGATTAATCTCTACTCAGCATCCGACCGATATGGTACCTGTTACCGACATCCTGAACATTGGTTCTAGGATGGAAAGGTGCTATGTCTATGTAAATATGAGTAATCCAATGACTATTTAAACATCAAAGAAAAAAAAATCAACCATGTTTTACTGAATTTGGTAGCAGATGCGAAGCACAAGCTAGCAAGTAACTTATCATAGTACTCCCTCCTTTCCGGTTTATTGGGCTCATCTTGCAAATCACGTCAAGCAAGGAGGACCTACTTAAGTGCTAAACAACATATTAATACTACATGCATGGCCCTCTCACTCCTTCATGCATTGGTTTATTCTACGCTGGGAACGGGAATTTGATAGAATTTAATGTGGACATAGCTATATTCGCATGTTTCCAAGACAATGAGCCTTACAAATTATAAATTTCTGATTTTTGAGATAAGCCATGTGCCCCTCTAAACCGGAAAGGAGGTAGTAGTACCTCTTTTAGACTACAGTTAGCTACAAAACATGTGGGTTGTCCAAGAAAGCAAGGTATGATATAACCCACAAGCTCCAAAAGACAAACGAATTAGACCAGTTCCATTACTAAGAATGCCATACCGGTAGGAAGTCCCAATCTTCCTCTCTCATATCAAATTTTTCAGTAGTTTCTTCATCAAGCAGTAACTGAACCAAAACAAATAATATAATATATAAATTGCCATTAGATATCATGTAAAAATCATCTGTTGAAAAACTCACAGTATGCATTCCAGTGTACTCATCATAGTCATGTACAACTGCTGGGACATACCTGAAAGGCAGAATATTGAAAGACAAGGGGTTAAACCGGGCAGGCAACTGAAAACAACAGATAAAAGGACATCTAACGTCATCAACCAGATTTGAAGTTGTGAAGGCATTACATTTTATCTCGTCGATCCCATAAACGGATGATCTCCCCAATACAATTATCTGAGGTTGTCTTTCTTTTCTTTATGTCGTGCTGATCTTGCGAGCTTCCTGAGTTGCCATTGTGAAGAACAAATGAGTTGAACGACTTAGATGTGCCAACCATTTTTCTGCAGTTTGAAGACCCACAATGACAATCTTGATCTGCTCCAAACTGGACAAATCTGTAGATAAGGGCATAGATTAGAAACAGGAACAGTTTTGTGTACACCATGCGATAAAGCAAGGTGGGTGAAACAAAAAAAAGAATGAAAAAAGAATTATAAAATCAGGAAACTGAATGA
Source organism: Thinopyrum elongatum (assembly GCA_011799875.1). Taxonomy (NCBI): domain Eukaryota; kingdom Viridiplantae; phylum Streptophyta; class Magnoliopsida; order Poales; family Poaceae; genus Thinopyrum; species Thinopyrum elongatum. The sequence continues at coordinate 596,780,544 of CM022303.1, read as the reverse complement.
CCATACTTATAGTCATAGGTCAGCTCCTCCCCTCTCTGTATGTCACGAAGAGCAAAAATTCCAACTCTGGTCTCTCCATCCACAGTCCTGAAAAATAACGTGATACCAGTAGCAATTATCAGGGTCATCAGCATGGATATAGAATAATAAGCAGTACAATATAACTAACCATTTCTGCATCTCTGTGTTTGGTTCACAACTATGATTGATAAACCTGGACTTGTTCCCCTTGTTTGTCGCATCAATGACCATATTGCTACTGACCTCACAAAGATAGAAGTTAGTGTAACGTTGTCTCTTCATTTTCCATAGTCTTTCCTCACAAGTTCTGTCATCAATAACTACAATATTGATGGAAGATATATGGATATTAGTTTGATCACCCAGTATACAATGTGAGTAACCATCATAATATATAAATACTTGCATTTGTCTGCATTTCAGTTACTTGCTCAAAATAGATTTCAACAAACCCATACCTTCTCCTACATATTCTATAACAAATTCTCCTTTCTTTATTTCGTCCTCGGCTATCAATCCAAAGCCACATTTCTCTGTCTAGAATAATATAACAGTCTTTTAGGGAACTGTTGGGAAGTGAAAAAAAAAATTACATACCAATTAAAGGTTTTATGAAACAATTAAATTTATACACCACTTCACAGAAATCTAGAGAACGGTCATTAAATAATAATGTTTGGCTATACGTCAAAAAACATCAAACATGAAACAACTTGCTTAGATTCTCTGTGGACTTATTAACACATAAGAGCAAACTTTCCTCCTCGCATTTATTTTTTCCAATTGTGAAGTATTCAATGTAAGTATTGCTTGTATTGTGCATGAAGAATGAAGATACTGGCTCACAAGATAAAGAAAGTTTCATATAGCGATTTGCGATGGTGTAAGGTACAGGATCAGTTGCGCACAAAACGTGACTATATGTTCGATATTTTGCTAACATGCAGATATAAGGGCCAGCTCAAATATGAAGTACAGGGATAAGTAATGGTGTTCCTAAGATATCTCTGAATTATATATAGTTCCAGAAAGATATACAAAATAACTTGCAAGTAGGGAAAAACATTATATGTAACGTAACATCGTAAGGAAAAACAATACCAGACAACACGGTAGCATAAATTGACCTAGGGGCCACAGTGCAATGCTGACTATAGAACGGTAAAATCATCAGAGTGCATATAACCAAGAAAATGACGCAAATTTTGTTAAGTTGGTCCTGGTGGACAAGGCAAATATAGCAGAAGTTATCTCCACACAGATTCGACACGTATGTATAGGATATAGCCAAATATTATAGGTCAAGAATGTTTTCCTCTGTTTGTATCTGCTAAGGTGTTGCTAAACACAAATTAGGTCGCATACGGACAGGTAACTGTTAGCTGCACAGACTAACATTACAACTCACCAGAATCAAAAAAAAAAAAACTCACCAGAATCAAGAACCTGCAGTGAAAAATATTGGAAGTCAGAGGAGGCCATAGCCACTGTTGGAGGTGTTGACACCAGCAGGTTTTGGGAGAGGAGAATAGCAGGGGCCAGCAGGCACCTGTGGCGTGAATAGGCCTTGCTGTGGTGGATTTGGGCTGCCAGCATCATTCAGCAGTAACATGGGACAAAAAGGATGTCCGGACGAGTCAAGGACACGCAAACTTGATATCAAGGAAACTGAGGCGGCCTGGCATTGGGTTGAACCACAAGCCCCGGAAGCCAGATAGGGAACAGGGAGAGGAACATCGCTGCCCCTGGTTCACAGGGTTCATCCACCAATACTCGGTTACCCCCATTGTGGTTGAAATAAAAGATCTCTCATCCCTATGAAAAAAAAATCCATGGACAGAATTCCAGCCAACCAATAAAGCCTACTAGAGGAATTTTTTACCAGGAAACAGGGGAGCCCCATTGGCGTACCTAACATGTCGAGTCTTCACATATAGTTGTGGTTAGACAGAATTGTACCATGTATGGCAGATCAGGTCACAAACACCTGACTCAAGAAAGGGGTTTAACTCATTCAAGTTGTACCATCAAAATTACCAACCATTTCGTTTATTAACTAGTATCCTCAAAGAAAGAAGAGAACAGAAGTCATTGTACCTGAGCAGTCTATGTGAGGAAATTGCAGTTTGAGAATTCAAATATGCTTATTTTCAGTAATGAAAGAGAGAAATAGAAGTTATAGATTGGTCCACGTAAGCAGAATGGCTGGCATACTAACACATAAATACAATGATTATGTATTTAACTTATATTCCTTTAGGTGGGATCATCATTGCTGCTATTGACTTGTTGATTGATCATGGAGTTACAAGCAAGCAAATTGAAGTTGCAAGCACATGGAACTTTCTGTATTTATTTCTCAATTATTCGTTCAGTCAACCTAGTGAATGCAGGTATCAGCTGTTGCAGCACCTCCCGCGCCACAAAAGCCAGCAACAAGTTACCTGGGGAAGATTAGATAAGCAATGTCATATGTGTATAGCAGGTTTCCTGTTGTTTAGTCTGTTTTTGGTCTTCAGGCTCCATGTGTATGCAGGGATGATCGATTCTGAAGTAGATGAGAGAGGGTATTGTCTTAAACTTATTGCTGTCCAATGCTTATACTGTAAAGTGTGTACATAATGTTTCCGTTCTTCAATATAATGCATCTGGCCTCTAGGTCGGGTGACCGACCAAACGGAGCAGTGATAACGTCGTTGATTTGTACCCACAGGTACATAGTTCCAGGGTTGGGAGATGCTGGTGATAGAAGCTTCGCTACATAATCAGACTATTCAGTTTTGATGTAGACACTGTTCAGTGAGAATCGTATATGCTATTTTTTGAGGATTGTCGTATTGGAGTACTTGAGTGTTAAGATTGTACTGCCTTATTCCATCCTTCTCAGTAATATACTTTCGATTCTTGTTATTTTGTAATTATCCATTTTTATGGTTGTAACGTACATGACTAACTGTCGCATCTCTCCAGAAAAACAGCTTATCCTTCAAGGGATAACATCTGTTTTTTTCGTGTGCGTATGTGATGATCTCTGTTCCTGAATCATCTTTCAGATTTGTGAGTGCTTATCAGTCAACAAAAAAGGAATGACCAACTGTGCCCATTTCAATCAGACCAATAATGCATGAAGGCGAAGCAATGCCAAAGCAAACTTAACAGATCATGAATAACTGTCTGGAGGTGTAAAATTAGTGTGGCACTGTGGCCACTGGTATTTAGCTCGTTAAATGGGCGGAATGAGTGAATTTAATAGCTCCAAGAGCAGATGATACTGTTACGATATGGAATATTGCTAGCTACGGCATGTACAATGGGGTTGTTCATCGTCGTGATATTTACCAAAGCACGGGAGGAGAAAGAAACAAACTTGTTTCACTCCAGGGAAAGCTAAGAGAAGGCTAATTGTTCTTAAGAATACAGTCCCTAACATTGTATTAATGTTTTACAGCCGTTCTAACAAGTCTTATTGGAAGGCTAAATGTTCGCATCCAGAGAGTAAACCAGGAATAATATGGCAAGTTTGGTTAGCCCACCTGTTAGTCTCACATTGTTGACAATTGTACCAACAGTATTATTTGTCACAAACTGTGTGACCTACCACCATCCCCTGTGGGCTGTGGCTCTGTTAGTCTCACATTGTTGACAATTGTATCAACAATATTATTTGTCACAAACTGTGTGACCTACTACCATCCCCTGTGGACCGTGGCAAGACACCACTCTGAGGTAAATGCTGGGCATTGACAAAATAGGCTCTTGATACAGTATAGTTGATCTGCACAGCCACTACTCTGCTACTAAAAAAACTCTACAAGATCTCCACCCTGATCACTGAAACTAAATAAGTCCAGAAAATTTAGGAAAATTTAGCTAGTATTTTTAATCCGCAGCCAGTCACTCACATTATTACACTTATACCTGTGTTTTCCTCGCATATTTTCTGTTCAAGTTTTATACTGCTCCAATGCAAACCTTATTTTGTTCCTTTTTATCTATGCAGAATTTAGTTGTCGGTAGACCCAAACCTGTGTGTTTCTATGAAGTTGATGATAGAGATCCTTGCTGGGCTTTTTAACAGCGAGGAGAAGTTTGTACGTTGGTTTCAAGGCTATATACTTTACATTATTAAAGGTTAGAGAAGCTGGAAGAATATTCTTAATGATTATGGCTCCTCTAATCTTATAAAATAAGCAACCCACAGTCTCTTACGATACAACACAGAAACTAGAACACATTCTATTCAAGGCCCGTGCAATAAAAATAGATTATATTCAGATATTACATCATAGCACCATATATAGCAATGGCAGTGTTCCTCCTCACTTTCCCACTTAAATGGCCAGTTCTTCCAAACTCGCTAATTATGAAAACTTGAATCGGTCGTACCTTAATCAATTCTGTTTTGAACAAAGGTCGGAGCTGGAATGATTTATTGGCACACTTGTTCTCGCATTTACAGTTTGATGAACAACAAGAGAACAGCATCCTGCACCAATAAAATAGCGGTTAAGAATTGTTCTTTCCAGACAATACTGAATTTTACAAGTACATTAATCAAATAGCTAAGAACAATTTGTATGTTTTCTTCATGTTTCTTACAGAGTACGAAGCAATTATATTATGCACAATTGTGTGTGCGTGCCTGCAAACACAACGGGAACGGGGAGGGAGGAACAGAGAGAGAGAGAGTACCCGCATTGGCAATCTTTTCCACAAGTAACTGATGATTCAGAAGCAAGGGAGCAGGAACAAAAAATGCCATCATCTTCAACCCGCTTCTTAGTAAGATAAATATCTTAGTAGAATTAAGGACATCAAAAATGTGAAAAAAAATATATTATCATTTGCAGATTAAAAGTTCACATCATGAGACTGCAAATGAGCAATGAAAACTTGATATTTCTACTCATAGGGGGGGGGGGGGGGGGACCACAACACATTAAGCCATTTTGAAATGCATCCTCGTAAGAAAATTATTGCAAAATGTAAAAACATTTATTTCCCCATACCATGTTGCTTTCTACATCAAAGACTAGCATCAGATTTTCTCACATGTTACATTACAGTTTTAGGTGTATCACAAATCCAAACTGCCAAGTGAAATACATTGGAAGGTATGATCAATCATACTTCACAACATAGCAGAACATGAAAACTTCAACCCGACATTTTACTAAATTAAATCATGCAATGGTGCACATGATTGCTGCTCTAAGAACTTGAGAAGTAAATAGGCTTCAAGAAATGATAGGCAAGGATACTCCGCTTAATTGGTATGTAGTAGCCTAGCTTCCATTCTTTCAACGCAGATGGCAGATCAAAATCTACAAAATCTGCAGGATCTTTCAGCGCCTTAGTCAATTCATCAAACACATGCTCAGGTCCCTGCACAACAAATATTGATAATAATATCACTAGAATTTCTCTCTTTGAATTTGTTCAACTTGAATTTTAATGGCTTGCAGTTTTTTCAAATCTGACAGTTTGTGGTGACTGTTTAAGCCTTATAGTAACCATGACCGACCACCCTATCCTACTTGCTCTTCCTATCGGGCCTCGACAGATCCACGCAAAGGAGCAATCCTTCCCTGCCCGGCGATCTTCCCTAGCCATGGTGATCAGTTCCTTTTCCTCTACTCTTATAGGTACGCTGCTTCCTTGCACACCTTCGCTGAAGAATTTGGGCACCCACCGAGTCTGTTACTAGGCCAAACTGTAAGCAAAGTTCCCTATCTGTGTAGATTGGCGAATGGGTAGATTGTAAATAAGATAAATTGGTGGACTGTAGGATCATATTTACAGTAGAATTTTCTTGATTCTAGCTTATGTTCAGTCTAACATAAACATAGAGTAAAATCCACCATCAGTTCCTTAAGTTGTGCGGTGCACTCACTTTAGTCCTCCTACTCTAAATTCACATATTTGGACCCCTTAAACTTGCTAAAGCGGTGCGCCTTGGTCCAAAACTGTTTACAGTAACCCTTTTTTTTTTCATACCGTATCCTATTCCATTTTTTTTCTCGGATACGAAAGTGGTACGAATGCGGTGCAGATGCAGAAACAAATACAGAATATATCGGAAACGTACATGGTGTTGGTACGATAACGGATGGCGGCAGACCGGAAGTGGACAAAAATGTTCGGACAATACAAGAAAAACAAGTACACGACATCTCAACAGGACAACACAATTAATAAGTTCTAAGTAGGGGAGTACTTCAGTAGCTTGCAGCTCTAAGTCCAAGTGCACATGCTAATAAAAGGTTACTGCCAGCATTGGTAGAACAATCACCACCATCATATCAAAAACAAAAAAGAGCAGCCAGCAGCCCAGCACCATCGAGCTCCATCAGCAAACAGCATCACGTAGACGTAGAACACCATACAACTGGAGCTAAACTAGCTAATTGGACACTGCAGAAACGTATAGTGTCTTTGTTATGGCATGGCATTTGCTAAGTATCATAGTATCATTACTAAGTGATACATTTTAACACCATCAATTGGAACAAACATCTAACCAAGATAACTAATGTACTACGAACTAGTACATGACCATTGCTTGCTTGTTAACAGGACAATTCCTAGTTGATATGCTTACTAAATAAACAGAGTTCCTACTTGAGATGTTACACCAGTTCATGCTACAGCAATGAATTCACAGTTCCATGTCGCAAATAACAGAAACTCACGGCACATTGCGACATAGAGAACGAACCATGTCGCAAATCTGGAGCTTGATGAGCTTGTTGTCGATGGTAAAATGAGATAGACGGGCGACGACAGTACGAGAAGGGCGGCGGTAGCAGGGAAGTGGAAAGGTAGCGGGCGTGCGCCGTCGAGCTCGTGCGGGGCACCGGGGCAGCAGCCGGTGAAGTGGTGACGGCGACCGGCAGGCGGCTGTGCCGGGGCGGCGGAGGGGACCAGGGAGCGGCAGAGGGGACCGAGTAGCGGCGGAGCGGAGCGAGGTGAGCGCCGCCGCCAAGCGCAGCGACGGGCAGAGGAGGAGCCGAGGAGGGGTGGTCGCGTGGACAGTGCGTTTATTTTTTCAGTCTATGTTTAGGTTTTGGGTTGGGCCGTTTTCGGGCTGGGCCTTTTTGGGCTCGGACCTTATGCAAAGTAGACTAATTATTTAACTCTTAAATTAAAATCATGTACTCTTAGCAAATGTGTAACTGTTTCTCAAAAAAAAAAAAGCAAATGTGTAACTAATTCGTGAACTCATAAAAATATGAATAATATTTGAAAATTCTCATAAACATGTCATATCTATTCATGTAAAAAATTAGACATTTCAGGTAAATATTTACTGTATGTTTTTCATATGGTTCATTAATTAGTGATTAAAAATATAAAATAAATATTATTACATAACAATAAACAATGTAATTTTATATTTTTAAATCCACATATCACATGAAGTTGTAGAAAAAATATCCATTGAAAATGATGATGGAAAAATATTTTGATTGTTGTCGTTGTTGTTTATTGCGCTTGTTCTGTTCGTCACTTTTTCCTTCTTTTGTACTCCCTCGATTCCAAAATACTTGTCATAGTTTTAGTTCAAATTTGATACAGGGGGAGTAATAATTTGGTCGTGTGCATCTTTGATATCTTGAGTACCTCTTGAGATCGTACTGGTGCAGAGACTGGGGGTAGTCGATATCTTCTCAATATTAATATATTCCCTTTTATCTAAAAAATCATGTATCTGCATTTTCCTTTGATGCTCATAATTGAACACATACACGCATGATTTATTGTTATGAAAAAAGCATTTTAATCTTGAAATCTACCGCTCTATGTGTCCTTTTAACAATTAAGATGTCTTGTTAGCTATTTTCGTTCTTCCAACATGCACTACCAAACATTGATAGAATCCATCTTCATTTGCTCGTTTCCTCATAAGAATCTACATGTGTGCACACGTGCAATTGCAATTGTATGGTCACACACATCAATATTGTGATCTGAAGCTTGTTAGTGTCCCTTGAAGAATTTTCGTAATGGCTCAAAATCTGCTTCAAAGAGGAGATGGTTGTATGCCAACAATGTGGTAGAGAGGCTGCTGTAAAAAAACTATGTACTGGAAAGGCGCTCTTGTGAAAGCTAATTCTTCGACGAGGGCGATGCAGGTGATGATAGTGCTAGAGAGCGTTTTGCTCCTTCTTGAAGGCACTGTCGAAGAGTACTTCCTCGACAGTGGCCTGGTCGGGGCATGAGGTAGCCACATAGGTTGTAAACGGTTGGACCCTTCTTCAAGGGTCGATGGGACGAAGCTAGCCACGACGACGCATATGGCCAGTTGTTTCCCCTCCTTGGAGGCCTTTTTGAATAACCCACTCACAACTCATTCAAAAATGGCGATGGAGGTGTGTTTCGTTCAGAGATGATCACGCCAAAGAGGCACAACAAGTGAAGATGCATATTTGTATTTCCCGAAATCTTTCATGCCTAACTAACTTTTTGTCTAATGATCGAGCACTAGTAGAAAAACTACTTTACGTGAGACACATTAGTCCCGGTTTGTAAATGAACTGGCACTAATGGTACCATTAGTCCCGGTTCGAACGGCTATGCATTAGTCCCGGTTCATTTGTGACCTATAGTACCGGTTGGTGGCTCCAAACGGTACTAAGGGGGGGGGGGGTCTTTAGTACCGGTTGTCTTTAGTACCGGTTGGAGCCACCAACCAGTACTAAGGGTGGTGCGTTGCCACCCGCAGTGCACAATGTTTAGTCCCACCTCGCTAGTTGAGAGGAGCTCACACCGGTTTATAAGCCCCGCCGCGGCTACCGTGTCGAGCTCCTCTCTAAGCAGGCCTTTGTGGGCCTATTGCAAGTCTTCTGCCCTGTGGGGCCTACTGGGCCGTACGGGCCTGCATCCTGGCCCAACTAGAGGTTGGGTTTCTAGTCGTATGCAGGCCGTGCCGGCCCAGTAGGCGGGCTGTTTTTGCTTTATTTCAAAAAAAAATTCTTTAGTCCCTGTTGGTGTTACCAACCGGGACTAAAGGTCCCCCAGACCACGGCGCGCCTCGTGCCACATGGTGGGCCTTTGGTCCCGGTTCGTGTTGAACCGGGACTAAAGGAGGGGGGGGACCTTTAGTCCCCACCCCTTAGTGCCGGTTTCCAGAACCGGTACTAAAGGTCCTTACGAACCGGTACTAAAAGTCGTTTTTCTACTAGTGGAGCAAAGACATAAGGATCATCCAATGTGAATTGTGTATGCATGTTTGCAGTTTTCCTTACGATGAATTGAGCACGACGACTCATCGCCATCAATATCATTTTGTGGCATGGATCCTCCAAAACATATGTGCTACCTGGGATGGTCTCGCTACAAAGTCACTAGCTTATAAATAAAGGTGAAATGATTGATATCTCACGAGATGAGTACTAGAAGCAAGTACAAAACAGGTGAATGGCTCATTGCCTTATTTTGAGAGGGGGGGGGGGGGAGAGGAGTGGGGGGGGGGGGGGGGGGGAGAGAGCGCAATAAAGTTAAGGTAAAGTTAATGCTTGTGGAGAAGCAAATGAATTTACTTTTGCAAGGCTTGTTATTTTCTTTATTTTTAACATCCGAGATCAACTCCTTGTGTGTTTCTACTTTAGATATTATATTTATTTTATGAACTATTTGCAATATTTAAGGTATATATAAGAGATGGAAACGGGCAAGCAATCCGAAAAGACCACGAAATACGACAAAATGAATGGATTTTTACCATCTCTATGTGCATGCTTGATGTAGCTGATTTGGGGTTGAAGAATTTGATGTGTTGTATCTTGCATAAATATTAAAGTCTACCATAAGTAATAGCCTACCAGGTTTGGAATTATGCCATCTATCATTGTACTATGATTCGGAGTTTCAACAAATCAAAGCATTGTCTTACCGTTTTCATTTTACAAACGGAAAATGATGCCGTCATTTTGCTGGAAAGCAAGATGTTAAGTGAATCATCAGGAATGTCTTGTACACACCGACACCACAACATAAGTGTTGCATATATGGGCACACACATACACCATCCGTTTGTAGTACATTTGTCATCTTTAGGTTGTAGAAACTAAAATGTTACTGTGTGAGATATTTCTATAGGTCTACCAGGCTCATCTGCAGTGAAATGCAAAGGTTCGGGACTTCGATCTTTCCTCTAGAAATGGAGCAATGTTGCACATCCAACCTAGGTAGCTATAGGCCAAAAACCTTCCTACAAGGTGTGCAAACTTTGACTACTCGTTAAACAACCATGTTTTTCATTGCTTCCCAGGCAAGATTTCCGAGGAACAAACTGAGTCAAAACTTTAGAGAAATTGCTAACTCACAGGACAATTCCATAGTTTAAACGTGGTAGAGCACACTACTTCCTCTTGATCACTTGTAGTAATTGTGAGGTTGCTATAATTCTCAGTCGAGGTGGTGCAGTTGAGAGAGGAAATCTTGCGCAGAGCCGTAAGAGTCGCATGAGGTTGTGCACAGCACCGAGGAATAGATGGTGATGGAGTGGTTTGAGTTAGAAGCATCAAGAGATTGTGGGTTGTGGGCACATTATTGGAGATGAATTGCCGCCCTCTGGGCCTAGAAGGCTGGAGCCGGTTACCCGACCGGCAATTGCAGCGGTCAGGGCTGGCGCCAGGCAACGGTGGAAGAGAAAATAGCAGTCGTTACAATCAAAGTGTGTAGCGTGAGACGACAGTCGCGATTTTTCTTTTCCACGGGTAGATGACTTCTAGTGTTTTGGAGAGTAAACACACTGGCCGGGTTACTTTAAATCATTTTCATTAACTAAATTCACTTTAAAAAAAATAATGGGTCCGAACAGGCTAGAACAATGTGGACTGTCGAGTGGACGAAACCTCAGTTTGCCGTGAACAACAACATAGGGAAACATCCACTTGACTCCATCCGGGATTCTCTGGTAATAGTCCTATTCAGCATTCAACCGTTAGCAGCCAACTCACCAATCAATCTAGAACGACCGAACCGACTAGAACAGTCTTCCGTGTTCCAGATCCCCTGCCTGCCCTGCTAGTCATCTTAAGCCCAGCGGGTTCATCTCATCTTAGCCACCATACGATTAATCATAGTTCTAATCGCCTAGCATAAATTATTGATTAATCTAGTGCTAAGATTTGTTCAGCTGCCCATGTCGCCGTCTTGCACTAGATCTTTAGGTGCAGAGTCGTTCTCCAACCTAATGCATTGTCATCGTGCCACTGATTAATTAATCAATCAGTATAATTAAGCACGGATGGCCCCTATGGTCGGCCTGATACACGCCATTGCCACCAGGTCAGAGACGCGCCAGGAAGCAAAATTTCAATCTGCTGCCCTCATAATTAATTAGCTGATGCATGCATGCATCAAGCTTCAGAAAGCCACGACTTTTTTGCTTAACTTCGGGCACTCAGACCAAAAAGGAGTTTCACGGGAAATGTCACGAAAAGCCACGACGATTCTTTCATCCTTCATACACTGAGCTCGAAAAGCGACGCCCCATGAAATATGAAATAGTGTCTCGTCGAATCTCCTTTTCTTCTTGCTGGGACGTTTTGTGATAACAAGATTTTATAAAGCAGACAAGAGGATAAGAACGAAAGCAACATCCACGACGCGATGTGTGGGACGGAAAGTCATGAGCGGACACGTTCTCCCCGTTCCTCACCGCCATATAACGCCCGCGTATATCACAGTGTCACACGGACGTCGCGGTGGGGTGGGGGTGACAAGCAGGTGCTGGTGCCTGTTTTTCACACGGTTGTCGTGCTTTTTAATTTCAATAATTGATTGCATTTGAGTTTCCAAGAGAAAGTAATGGGACTGACTACTTGTGTTGCCTGCAAAAAAAAGATAGTTTTACTTCATTCCTTTGTCGACTGCTTCCTTATGCTCCATCGTCAACCCACGATATCTTCGCCGGCCACCGGTACTCATGTCCGGTGTCGTTGCCGCACTGCCTCGCCTTAATCGAGCCACCTCCTTGACAGCCGCGTAGGCCATCAGTCTTACCCTCTAAAGACCCCTTCTCTGGTGCCGGTGACCATCCTCTCCCTCCCCTCGTCAGCAAATATCAACCCTTCGCGTCGCCTCCATCAATAACACCGATGCCATACATCTCCTTTGCTAGCATCTTTTTTTTTCTTCCTTTCACCTTCTCGTGCCTTCTAATCTGAACTATCGATTAGTCATCTTAGATCGACATCATGGATGGGGTGCGCGTGTCCATGGCTCTAGCGCACCTTCTAGATGCCCCACCCCAACTGTCAATTCGAACAACATCCCATTGTATTGCAGCAACAACTAGGAAAAAAATCATTTATTTTCATGAATGAGTCTAAGTATCCTTACTAAAATATACTCGCGGCACTCACTACTAGGGATAACCCTAGTAGTAGCGCTTGTTTTATAGCTAGTAGTAGCGCTTGTACAAGCACTACCAGTAAGGCGCTACAGCTAACTGGTAGCAGTAGCGTTGGAAAACCAGCGATACTGCTATACCTAGTTAGCAGTAGCGCTTTACAGGGAAAAGCGTTACTGATAACAGTAAGTAGCAGTAGCGTTTCTTTTGAAAAACGCTACTGTTAAATTTTCCTGTATTTTGAAAAATGCAGCTTATCGTCGCTGTATTTGTATAGGTTTTATATACAGTAGTTCCATCATATGATTTTATGACCATGATTAGTTATTATATATATCAGTGGGTGAAATGAACGTGGATTAGATTCAAGTGGAGGACCTCCACTTGAATCTAATCCACGTTCATTTCACCCATTGATATTTATAATAACTCATCACGCTCATATAACAACTTAGCATTATGCATCATCATAATAATAAATAACTCATCATTGGTATCATAATAACAAGTCCCATTCATCATCATCACACAACTTCTACTCGTTATCATAATAACAAGTCATACTCATCATCATCATAGTCATCTAACCAACCCTACTTAATTGTTCTTAGCACATGATCATGAGTATTAGCTAGGACCTAACTACCCTCTCTAAGATAAAATAGAATAAAACAAGATAAGCTCTGACTCTCCATTATGGAGAATGAAGACTATCCTGTCTCCAATTCTTACGCTTCGCACAATGTTGGTTTCAAGTAGCTCCGTACGATTGTCCATACATTTTTTCCATGCTTTGATTGTCATGTCTTCATCGGTTTTAGAAATCCGGTATGAACAGTAGTGAAGCCTAGGCAGACCTGGCCGTAAGCTAATAACATCAAGGTGACCTTTCGGAAGCATGAGATGAGGCACACAATCCTTCGGGATTTTCTGTTGAAAAACATAGTAATAACGTCGTAGTTAGCAATGTAGTTTAGCTTTAGAAGAATTTATGCAAAAGATGCACGGATGTCGTAATAGTAAAAAATCTTACCATGCCATCTCCATAGATGTTACCGTAGTTCAACACGTGCACTAGTGGCACGTATTGACCATAATGTGCAGGAGTATGATAATTGATATTGTAATTCTCAACATCAATAATAAATGAGATAAGATGATCTTTCTCCTGATAAGTTAATTCTGCGCCATCGGTGTAGTAGGTTCTGTCTATCATCTTTCGTACATTCTTTGAAGAATGAAAATAAGCTATCAATGAAAATAAGCTGTCAACTATTTTGAAATAAATAATATAAATTACTTAATAACTATATTTGAGAAACTCACATAGCGGTAGAATTGGAAGTGTATCAACAAGGACCCAAATGTCCATATTATCTTCGTCGATGTCAGGATCACCAAGATCCAAGGTGACAAGCATACCCTCATGAAAATCATACATCTTGCAAAGTGCTTCCCAATTAGGGCAATCAAAATGGGATACGCTCTCAGAATTGTATAGATTTACAGCAAAATCAAAACCATGATGGGTCCTTAGGTGAACTATCTTTGTTTCCATACTTTCATGATCTTTAAAATCCATCTTCTCCAAGACATAGCGTCTTGCATGGCATGGGATAAGCTAGTCGAATTGTAAAAGACGAAAATTACACGTTGAAGAAACAGAAGTCGTGCTTAATTACGAAAAAACACTTGTCGTCGTCGCGTACCGTTTCAACATCGAAGGTCTTCTGGAGCTTAATGCTGAAGCGCCGACCTTCTACCAGGTGAGGCCTGTCGCACAGACCCCGGTCGTCGCCGTACCAGTCGCACTCCGGGAGACTTTCGTCGTCTGACGACATTTCCTATGTTCATAATTCAAAAATTAAACTTGTACAATTAAATATATGTACTACAAAAACTAAATTAGATCATTATTACATCACGGGTTGACTACCGGTCTGTCGAGTCTTTTCTTGAAAACTCTCAGCTCACGTGGTGTATACATTCGATCGTTGGTGATGGTCGCTCCTCCTTTCGTTCCCAAGTGCATTACACCAAAATGTCTAACACACGGGAACGAAGGAGAAGCGACCCCCACGACAACAGTCGGGATTCTTCGTCCTCTCATATATGGTGGAGACTCTCCCTCACTGATTCCTCTCTGACATTTGCGACCGTCGATGATGGTCGTTACTCCTCCTTCTCCTAGTGCATAACAAAGGTCTAGCACAAGAAGAAGAAGGAGAAACGACCCCCACGACAACAGTCGGGATTCTTCTTCTCTCATATATGGTGCAGACTTTCTCCCTCACTCATTTGTTGACTGTCATGTATGGAGCCTCGACAGACTTAAAGTCAACCCGAAATGTCATTTAATTATCTTTCTACAAAATCTGGGTAACTCGATATTTCCTACATATTCTACCACAAGTCATGCCAAAATTCACGGAAAAATCCGGCATGACCTTTGCTAAAAAGGACATATATCGAGCGTCTGAAATTTGCCGAAATGAAAATTAATCAACACTCCGGCAAAACATAGGCCGCATTGTGAGGTGTTCCATGCAAACATAGGCCACTCATATAGCTGCTACTCTACTACAACTATCAAAACATCTACATCATCATCGACATGGGGATAGCGCTCTTTCTCACCTCGAGGTCGGAGGTGGTCGGTGACGGGGACGGCGGCAGGGATGATGCAGGGGCTCCTTGATTTCTGCAAAAACAAAATATAAAGAAAAATATTATTATCCCCATCTTAGGACTTAGTGAAACCCTATGTCTAAAACATCCTACTTCTAGCCCTACCATTTACTAAAAATACCATGTTCTAACCCTAAAAATTGAAAAGACCTATATACATTTACTAAAAATACCCTAGTTCTAGCCCTAACATCTGTCCATCCATCCATCTATCTATATATCCTCATAAATCCTAGAAAAATGCCCTAGTTTTTAACTACTGTCTACTTCTTGAATCATAGAAAAATGCCCTAATTTCACATAACTTAAAAAAATTCCTATTCTATTCAAAAGACCTACATTTACTTATTTTTTTCAATTCTATTCAGAAAACCTACATTTACTAAAATAATCTCATATAGCATAATACATTTCTGTACCTAAAAATTTCTATTACTAAAAAATTTTATACCTAAATTTTATACAAAGAGAGGAGGGCAGTGGGAGGAGGAGGATGAGGAGGGAGGAGTGAGGGCTTCGGGCGGCTGGGGAAGGGAGGAGAGAGGAGGGCAGTGGGAGGAGGGAGCAGGGAGCAGGGCGGCGGTCGGACGAGGGAGGAGGGAGGAGCGAGGGCCGCCGGCGCGAGGAGGGAGGAGAGAGGAGGGCCGCCGGAGGGAGGAGAGAGGTGAGAGGAGGGAGGAGAGAGGAGGGCGGCGACGGCGGGCGACGGCGCGCGGCGGAGTGGGCCAGTGAGAGTGTGAGGGGAAGAGTGAGGACGCGCGCGGGCCGGGGTGGATAAGGTGCCCGTAGTAGTAGCGCTGGTTAGTAACCACCGCTACTGCTAAGCTCCATAGCAGTAGCGCTTTAAGAGAATAAGCGCTACTGCTATGATCATTAGCAGTAGCGTTTTGTGGAACCAGCGCTACTACTAAGGCTATGATCATTAGCATTGAAAGGATCTAGATGACGACTAGAGGGGGGTGAATAGGCGTTTTAAAACTGTTACGGATTTGGCTTTATCCTAATGCGGAATTAAACTAAACGGATACCTTTCAAGCACAAAACCTAAATATGCTAGGCTCAACTAAGTGCACCAACAATCTATGCTAAACAAGATAGGCACTTAAGGAAACTAGCAAGCACAAACTATATCACAAGATATGAAAATGTAGGAACAACTAAGCAATTCAACTAGCACAAGATATATCAATATGAGCAAGTATGAATTGCGGTAAGTAAAGGGTGAGGGTATGAGATAACCACAAGTGAGTCGGAGACGCGGATTTATCCCGAAGTTCACACTCGTGAGAGTGCTAATCTCCGTTAGAGCGGTGCCGAAGCCAAAGCTTCGGGGCGCCACCAAGTGGCTCACCGTATTCTCCCTTCCGAGTCACCCCCAACGGATGAGCCTCGATTCACTCGGGGTTGGTCTTGAAGGCGACCACCACACCTTTACAAACTTCTCCGGAGCACACCACAAGCAAGGAAGCTTCCGGAGGAACCTTGACCACTTAGGCCACTTCAACACCCTTCCCCGGAGCACACCACAAAAGGAAGCTTCCGGGGGAACCTTGACCATCTAGGCCACTTCACAATCTTCACAATATGTCACCAAACCGTCTAGGAGGCGGAAGCCTCCAAGAGTAATAAACTCACAAGCTCTCACTCGAACTAATCGATGCGGGGAGCTCAAACCAATGCAACAAATGCAATGCAAGGTTAAGCAACAAATGCTCAACCCACTCTCTCAATCTCACAAGATGCAACTCAAGAAAGTAGGAGATTGAAGAGAGGGAATGCAATGGATAGGATCAACAAATGGCTCACAAATCCATCCACAAATCCCCCTTCACATAGAGGGGAGATAGGGGTTTGGGAGAGGTGGAGAGAGGCTCAAAATGGTGTTTAGAAGGTGTGTCAACAGCCCCCAAACCGGAGGGGGGACGCAGCCCTTAAATAGCCAAACACAGAAACTAGCTGTTGGGGCTCAACGGGCATTTCCTGGGCACCCCGTGCACACGGGGTCCCGTGTGCACGGTACAAGTCCGTGTCCACGGGGTACCCCAAGACAGCCAGCAGCAGCCCACTCAAACGATGATAACTTTGGCATACGGACTCCGAATTCGATGATCTTGGGCTCGTTTTGAAGCTATGGAAAAGCCCAAGGTCCTCACATAGAGAACCACCCAAGATCAACAAGAAAGAATGATGCAAGTAATGCAAAGGTTTGAGCTCTCTACATGCGACGCGATCAAGCTACTTGCCCGAGAGTCCCCCTTGATAGTACGGCTATCGAACCTATAATCCGGTCTCCCACCAAGCACTATGAGACCGGCAAAACTAGAAAAACCTAGCTAAGTTATACCTTTGACTTGCATATTCAACTTGAGCTTGATGATGACTTTAATGCTTGCCTCAAGTTGGAATCCCTTTCTTGTCCACAACCACTTGGTGAAGATACTCGAATTGCTTCCTCATATTGTAATGAGGGAAGCCTTAACTTAAGCCCACCTTCACATGTGCATTATCATGATGCGGACCGCAAGCTTCAAAGTATATAACCTCCGGCTTCTCATCTTGCACTTGGACTCCTCGAACCCGATGACCATTACCTCTTGATGTCATCCACACATAGGCTACTTGAAATCTTTCCTTTTGTTGCAAGCCCATGAGAAACACCTAACCCACATAGACATAACAAACACATAGCATGGGTTAGGTAACAAAGCACAATTCACAGTTACTTACCATACCACTAGATCACTTGATCTCATGTGGTACAATGTTTGTGCTTTGTGGGTTGACCACTTAGATATAATCTTTGAGCTTCATATCTTGGTCAACCAACATCTTTACTTCAAGCTCCATCTTGGTTTCTTGAAAGCCACAATGAACTCTTCATTTCCCTTCATTGCTTCAAGACTATATCACCAAAGACTCTTTCATGACCATATCAAGTTCCACTATGAATATCATCTTGGTCACCACTTGCCCTTCTAAGAACTCCATCACAAGCTCTTGAGAGGCACCATGAATTCTTCACTCTAGTTGCTTGCTTCAAGACTTGATCAACCGAAACCCAACACATGAGCTCACCATGATCTTGTCTTGAAACCATAACTCAAATTCTTCTCTTTGATTATTCTCTCAAGCCTTGATCCTCAGAAGCCCAAATATGTCAATCTTTGAGATCCTCCAAAGAACTGAAACCTCACTGGATATGGGATCTCGAGAGCCAACACCTAGGCCCCATGAGCACGGGGTATCCAGAGAGTTGACACTCGACCCCGTGCACACGGTACAAGCCCGTGTGCAAGGGGTATCCAGAGAGGGATACCATGAGGACTTCTTCGGATGCTTTGATGGCAATCTTCACATAACAACCCAAATAACTTCAAGCATCACTGTGGAACATATCTTCATATAAGATCCAATGCACTTGATGCTCCATAGGAATTGTCATTTAATACCAAAGCTTAGAGCACATATAACTTCATCTATATGGACTTCATCCTTGATTCCATCCAATATCCTTGAGACACTATCTTCATATATATGGACTTCATCCTTGATTTAGTCCAATATCCTTGTGGCACCATCTATAGACAACCCTTCAAATATATCTCACTGAAAACATTAGTCCATGAAGATTGTCATTCAATTACCAAAACCACACTTAGGGGCTAGATGCACTTTCAATTAGCATGTAAAAAAAGCATCAAATTAAAAAAAGCATTGGTCATCATTGATCTTTTTGTGTAGAATCTAAATTGCCAGTATGAATCTTCGCCGGTTTATTGCCACAGATCGATCCTACACATAGAGTACAATGAAGACCAAGTGGTTGTGATAGTTTGAGAAGCACCATATTTAAGGTGCTAAACATTCTGTTCGCGGAGCGAGGTGGGACTGAGCTTTGGTCATAGGAGGGGACTGAATTTAGCAGTAGCGCTGGTTGGAGGAAAGCGCTATTGCTAAGTACAATAGCAGTAGCGCTTTTCACGTATGAGCGCTACTAGTATACCTAGCCTGCCGGCAACGGTCTGGCAATTATAGTAGTAGCGTGTTTTACAACTACAGCGCTACTGCTATATGCATAGTAGCAACGCTCTTTCTGCCCAACGGCTACTGCTAAATAGTTGTAGCGCTGCCCTTTAAAAAGCGCTACTGATAAGTTTCTGTGTATAAAGTTTTCCCTAGTAGTGACTGTACTCTTATCCACGACTGTCAAGCCATGTTTAGGGACTTGGAACACAAACTCAATTCAACTACTCCCTCCGTTCCTAAATATTTGTCTTTCTAGAGATTTCAACAAGTGACTACATACGAAGCAAAATAAATGAATCTACACTCTAAAGTATGTCTATGTACATCCGTATGTGGTATTTGAAATCTCTAAAAAGGCAAATATTTAGGAACTGAGGGAGTATATAACAAGTCGTGTAAATTCAAGAAATTGGGGCAAATATTTCCAGCCGCAGAGTATCTTGTTGCAAAGCACCAGTCAAAATTCAAAACCATATCCTTGTCCCATGCGTGCCGGCGAAGGAAAGATCACGACTCACGTATGTCTGAGTGCACAGTGACCATGCTCACCGGCTCACGCACCGCACCAACGACGTGAGCCCGGCGGCCAACTCAAAAGGCCACCAACCAGCCAAGCACCCAACGTCACCAAACGGCGTCACCTTTGGAATCTCCTCCCCATATCCTGGCTTTTTTTGCGTGGTGGGGGACGGACTCCGCGACCGCCTCTCCCTCCTCTTCCTATCCGCTCCGTGCCGTAGCGCTTTTTCCTTCTCTCCCCCCGTCCCAGCCGGCTATAAATTCCCCGCCCCCTCCCGTCTCTTCTCTACACATCCGATCCAATCCAGCCCCCCTCCGATCTCACCGGGAAACCTCCGGTCGAAGCGAACCGAAGCCAAGGCTCTCTCGCCCCCCTCCTCAAGGTATGCGATGCGAGCCTCCGATTTACTCTCCGCCTTCTCGTCATGTGCGTGCGTGCGTGCCTGGGATCGTTGCTAGGACTAGCTTGATCCCTCGATCCCTGTTAGTCGTTTGGAGTAGATCTGTGGGTGGGTTGATGCGTTATGGTTGTTGATCGATTGCTCCTCGTTCGGTGGGTTGAGGCGTTATTGCTGTTGATCGATTGCAGCCCGTTCGGTTAGTCGTGGTTGATTAGGTCCGATTGTAGCTAATACCATCTCTTGATTATGCCATGATTTTCGGATAGATCTGCCGATTTTGGTGCGTTTACTGTTGGGTCGGTTCGTCTTATCTAGTTGTAGTTGCTTGGTTCTGCTCGGTTGTTGATAAATCTTCTTAGTGTTATTGTGGATTTATGATTTTGTACCGCTCATGAGTCATGATACACCTATATGCCTGATCTGTCGAACGATACACCTTCATGCTGTTATTGTGATGCGATTGCTGTTGGTTCGGTTCATCTATCTAGTTACAGTTAGCTAGTTGCTGATTTTGTAGCCTGTTAAGGGATGCACCTGTGATTTGCTAGCTTATTAGTAATTTGGCTTTATAGTCGCTTGTAGTATCCGTAGTTGGGTATCGATTCAACTCTTAAATTCATGTCGGTTTGCCGATATTACTGTTGGTTCGTAGACTTCCTAACAAGCTTCTTAGTACAACTAGATTACTTATACTCCCACTGAAGCCAAAGATTGCGCCGATAGATATGCTAATATAGTTATGCCAAAATTTAGCATTGCATGGTCATGTCCATTGGCTTTGTAGCGGGTCAGCTCTTGGGCAGGTTGCTCTATAGCTGATTTCATCTTTGTAGCATGGTGGCCATCTGGTTCATCTATTGTTTAACGTAATGCAGATATCCCTGTACCATAACTTCTCTGATTCTATCTTCGTATTTACAGATGCAGATCTTCGTGAAGACCCTCACCGGCAAGACCATCACCCTGGAGGTGGAGTCATCTGACACCATCGACAACGTCAAGGCGAAGATCCAAGACAAGGAGGGCATCCCTCCGGACCAGCAGCGTCTCATCTTTGCTGGCAAGCAGCTTGAGGATGGCCGCACCCTTGCGGACTACAACATCCAGAAGGAGTCCACCCTCCACCTGGTGCTCAGGCTCCGTGGTGGCATGCAGATCTTCGTGAAGACCCTCACGGGCAAGACCATCACGCTGGAGGTTGAGTCCTCAGACACCATCGATAACGTCAAGGCCAAGATCCAGGACAAGGAGGGCATCCCTCCGGACCAGCAGCGTCTCATCTTCGCTGGCAAGCAGCTAGAGGATGGCCGCACCCTGGCTGACTACAACATCCAGAAGGAGTCCACCCTTCACCTGGTGCTCAGGCTCCGTGGTGGCATGCAGATATTTGTGAAGACCCTCACCGGCAAGACCATCACCTTGGAGGTGGAGTCATCTGACACCATCGACAACGTCAAGGCGAAGATCCAAGACAAGGAGGGCATCCCTCCGGACCAGCAGCGTCTCATCTTCGCTGGCAAGCAGCTCGAGGATGGCCGCACCCTGGCTGACTACAACATCCAGAAGGAGTCCACACTCCACCTGGTCCTCAGGCTCCGTGGTGGCATGCAGATTTTCGTCAAGACCCTCACTGGCAAGACCATCACCCTGGAGGTTGAGTCCTCGGACACCATTGACAATGTGAAGGCCAAGATCCAGGACAAGGAGGGCATTCCCCCGGACCAGCAGCGCCTTATCTTTGCTGGTAAGCAGCTTGAGGATGGCCGCACCTTGGCAGACTACAACATTCAGAAGGAGTCCACCCTTCACTTGGTGCTCCGTCTCCGTGGTGGCCTGTAAGCTGCTGGCCATGGAGCTGCTTCTGTCTCTGGGTTCACGAGTCTCGGTGTCTTCGGTGTCCTCCAATGGAGTCTGGTCTGTGTCTGTCGTTGCCTGAACTGTCTTTGTTTCTATACCGTACTGTGATGCAGTGTTATCGTTTGTATCTTTGAACTTCTGCTGGTGTGCAGCAAGTTTGGTTAACTTTGAATAAGTGAGCCCTGAACTTTGATGTCCGCTGTTGTGTTATACTGTGGTTTCTTTATATCTGAAACGCGTGAACTGGTTTTGTGTACTTTTGTATTTATTGAGGGGCGCTGCTACAAATCAACCAGCTGATCCCAAGTGCAAATTATTGGTGTGTAGCATTACATTGTAGTTTTTCACAAGTGCAGAACTTCTAAGTTACATCACATTTATGAAAATTTAGAGCTATGCAACCCTGTAAAAATCGCGTTGCGCAACCCACATGTCACTATTAGTCCTCAACATGATCTAAATCTGAATACATCCCTGATCTACCACCAAGCTGTTTGGGAGATGCGACCTCTCTTTTGATACATCATCGCTACCTCTCTTCTGATACCTTCCACTATTATCCAGTGGTTCGTTGATGAGATAGTGAGTGAAAAAACAAAGGGAAGATGAATTAATCAACCAACGCTTGTTAACATCTGAAACATACGTTGGAAACAACGGGAAGGTAAGGGAGGCTGTATAAATAGGTTGTAGTAGTGAGTGCGGCGTTTCGGTGCCCAGACTTATCTGCACCCGCCCAGAAAAAAAAATCATAAAAAAAAAATTCAAAAAAATCTAATTTTTTTTGGATGGTAGAAAATTTATCACGGGATGTCCGCTCCAAATTTTAGGTCATTTGGACTTCTGAGAAGCTCTCAGCAAAAAAGACAAATCGGATCAGAATAATGCATGAACAATATACATTTTTACAAACCCTGAATTTGTCTTTTTTGCCGAGAGCTGCTCAGATGTCCAAATAATTTGAAAATTGGAACGGACCTCACGCATCAAATTTCTACCACACAATTTTTTTTTGGAATTTTTCTAGTATTTATTTTGATTTTTTTCGTCAGGATGGGTGCAGCTGAGCCTTGGCTCACAAGTGGATTACCGGTAGTTCAACTTCAAAAGTATTTGTGATAAAGGCGAGACATTTGATGATATGGAGAAGTTGAGACCCCATATAACGTGCAATGTTAGGTGCAAGAGTTAATCCCTTGGAAGGCTAAAATTAATAATAAAGTTAAGGTAAAATTAATGCTTGTAGAGAAGCAAATGAATTTACTTTTGCATGTCTGGTTCTTTTCTTTCTTTTTAACATCGGAGATCAACTCCTTGTGTATTTCTATTCTAGATATCCTATTTATTTTTTGAAACTATTTGCGATATTTAAGGTATATATAAGAGTTGGAAACGCGAAAGCAATCCGAAAAGACCACGGAATACGACAAAATGAATGGAATTTTACCATCTCTATGTGCATGCTTGACGTAGCTGATTTGGGGTTGAGGAATTTAATGTGTTGTATCTTGCATAAATATTAAATTCTAACATAAGTAATAGCCTAGCAGGTTTGGAATTCTAACATAAGTAATAGGGTTTGATCGTTTTTCTCTCGTGAGGCGATTCTAAGGCGAACTAGGGTTTGATCGCCGCCGGCGGCGGCGGCGGCCGCCTAGCCGGCGCCTGTCCTACCAAGGCCAGTGACCCACTTCTCCTATTAGTCAGATGCTTTGACGAGAGAAGGAGATGAAAAGAGTTAGCCAGTTTATTGCTGGTGCAGTCTGGTCCTCGCTGTTTGCTTAGGATCGGGTGCCTGCACCGTTCATGTCCCAGAGCGTCCTGCGCTACTGGTTTTCTGTCCCGGCATAGCTTCGGTGCCTTGCAAGCTGCTGTGTTCGGTTATTGATTTTCTTTCTGCATCAAAGTTGTTTGTTCCTCTGCATCGTTGTGTCTACGACAGACGATCATCGGGTGCATCAAAGTTGTTTGTTCTTTCTGCGTGCGTCGGCCTCTATTTCCCAGGACGGCACCGGAGTGTTGTCGCTGGTCTCTAGTTCTCTGCTGCGAGACTCCAGGAGGATCACCGCTCGCAATGAAAACAGTAAGTTGGAACTGTCGCGGGATGGCCAGCCCCGCGGCAGTTAGGGCGCTTCTGGAGATCCAGAAGCAATGGGGGCCCGATGTGCTCTTCCTGTCAGAGACACATCTGAATACAGTGAAGGCAGAAAAATTAAGAAGGAAATTAAAGATGGATCGTGTGGAGGTTTTTGAGAGTGATGGAGCAAGCGGTGGTCTACTGATGGCTTGGCGAAGCCCTGTAAAGATTGAAAAGTTGAGTATAGATAAGAACTTTATTGATGTGGTAGTGGAAGGTCAAAATCGGCAGAAGTGGAGGCTTACCGGTTTTTATGGCGAACCTAAATGGGATGAGAAGCATCTCTCGTGGGGTTATCTCAGAGATCTACATAACCGTAACAACCTGCCTTGGGTGATGATCGGTGATTTTAACGAAATCTTGTACTCGCATGAGAAAGAAGGAGGTGCCCAACGACCAAACCGCATGATGCAAGACTTCAGAGATGCATTAGTGGACTGCCACTTAGATGATATGGGCTTCAGTGGTGATCAGTTCACGTGGCGTAGAAGACGCCTAAGGGAACGGCTTGATAGAGCAGTCTGTGATGGTGGTTTTCGGCTGCTATATCCTAATGCTAAATTGATAAACGCTGAACATTCTAAGTCAGATCACAGGCCTATAGTGCTGGACCTAGAAGGAGACTCGGATGTCCAGCGACCTCATGGGGGAGTGAAGCGGTTCGTAGCACGGTGGCTCAAAGAAAATGATTTGGTACAACGGGTAATGGATGCATGGGAGAGGACGGATGCTCAGTCGTCATTTGCTGCTCGTACGGCAGCGGTACATGCTGAACTACATTCGTGGGATCGCGAGGTGCTATGTGCACCCCTGCGACAGCTGAAAAAGCTAAAGGCGGAGCTGGAGGAGTTGCGGTTGGGTCCTCTCACTGATGAGGGGGCAGACCGGCAACGAGAACTTCTCATCTTGATAGAAGAAACATTGGAGAAGGAAGAAATATACTGGGTTCAGAGAAGCCATGCCAACTGGTTAAAATATGGGGATCGAAACACAAACTTTTTTAACAATTTTGCGACAGCTAGGAGGAAAAGGAATCAAATCCGGAAACTCCTAGGAGATGATGGCATTTGGCTGGAGGATGAAGAGTCTATGGGAAAGTTGATCGCAGATTATTTCAAAGAGCTCTTCACAGCGGAAGTAGCACACCCAAACGCTGATGTTCTTAACAAGGTTCGGTCAAAAGTTACTGAGTATATGAACGAGTCCTTGCTAGCTCCATACACGGCCAAAGAAGTTAAGGCGGCGCTGTTTAGTATTGGTGATATGAAAGCTCCTGGACCAGACGGGCTACATGCGATCTTCTACAAAAAATTCTGGCCACTTGTGGGTGATGGGTTGGTGAAGGAAGTTTTAGAAGCTGTGAACAGCGGAGTGATACCAGAAGGATGGAACACAACCACAATTGTGCTAATACCCAAAGTAGAACAAGCAGAGAAAATCACACAATTTAGGCCTATTAGCCTTTGTAATGTGGTTTACAAGGTAATTTCCAAATTGTTAGCAGCGCGTTTAAAGGTGTTCTTACCTGAAATCATCAGCGAAACCCAAAGCGCTTTTGTGCCGGGGAGGATTATTACAGACAACGTTATCGTTGCTTACGAGTGTCTACATACTATGAAGAAGAGAAAGAAAGGGAAACATGGTACTTGTGCAGTAAAATTAGATATGCATAAGGCATATGATCGTGTGGAGTGGGTATTCTTGCAAGCTATGTTGGAGAAACTTGGGTTTACCCAGCAATGGATCCAACTTGTCATGGCTTGTGTCACATCAGTACAGTACAAGGTGAGGTTCAATTCAAATGAAACACTCCCATTCAAACCCTCAAGAGGTCTACGACAGGGGGATCCTCTATCTCCATACTTATTCCTTCTCTGTGCGGAAGGCCTGTCAGCATTGATTGAACACGAAGAAACTCAGGGGAGGTTACTAGGCGTCCAGGTGTGTAGGGAGTCACCAAAAATCTCTCACCTTTTGTTTGCCGACGATTCTTTGATTTTGATGCGGGTAGATTCTGATAATGCCACGTCCCTGAAGAGTATTGTTATGACTGGCGTCACTTATAGCCGGAGGAGGCCCAATGGGCGCGTCTAGTTAGGGGCTTAGCCCAAGTTATCTTATTTTTATTAGCATCGAGATTATATAAACAGTTGTGAGACACCCTTTTGGAATTAAGCAATAAGACATATTCTATTGCCCGGCTCCCCAAAGGAGCCAGAACCCTAACCCTAGCCTGTGACGCCCCCGGCTTAATCGTGCACTAATCATACACGCAAATGCACACGATCAAGCCTAAGGACTCACTTGAAGATATCACAACACAACTCTAAAACATAAATAAAGTCATACAAGCTTTATATTACAAGCCAGGGGCCTCGAGGGCTCGAATACATAAGCTCACATACAAGCGTCAGCGGAAGCATCAGATATCTGATTACAGATATAAAAGAAAACACAGATAGGCCTTTAAGAAGGCGGGGCAAAAGAAAACACTACGACCGAAAGGCGCAGGCCTCCTGCCTGGGACCCTCCGAACTTACTCCTGGTCGTCGGCCAACTCGTAGTAGTATCCACCCTCGGGGTAGTAGTAGCGATCGTCGGCGGGGGCAGCTGTCTCAGGGGCTCCGTCATCTGGTTGCATCAAACGGATATGGGGAAAAAGTGAAAGCAAAGCAACCGTGAGTACTCATCCGAAGTACTCAGCAAGCAAGGATCTACACTACATATGCAACATTATCAAAGGGAGGCTGTATATGTGGACTGGGCTGCAGAAATGCCAGAATAGAGAGAAGGCCTAGTCCTGTCAAAGACTAGCATCTTCAGCGGTCTTGCAGCATTAGAAGAGTGTAGATTAGTACAGTACAAAGTAGTAGCAGTAATCAGTATCAACCTCGGCCAGAGATCCTTCCTCGACTCCCTGCGAGAAAGAAATCCCAGAGCCATACTATCCATATCTCATCACAAGTATCCAGTTCTAGTTGTATCGATCGGGATACAACTCCGAGCGTCCGTTACCGAGGATCCGGCTATGCATAGATTAGTTGTTCCCTGCAGGGGTGCACCAACTTACCCACCACGCTCGCTTAGCTCCGGCCGGACGCACTTTTCTGGGTCATGCCCGGCCTCGGCCAAACGACACACCACAGCCCTAGCTAGAGTTCAACAGAGAGGTCCCCGCCGGTCTACAACCTAAGCGCTCAGGGGTCTTGGGCCATCGCCCTGTGCACTCCGGTTCGTTGTGTGCAGGGTGGATACCAGCACCGCCTCGGATGGTCGGCACGATCCGACCGTGCCACAATGCTGAATTGGACGTCTGACAGAACTTTCGGCTGATGCTATGATGCAGAGTACCCATATTTATTCCCGCGTGATGGTTAGTGCTATCGGGCCAAAGGCCCACTCAGATCAAATATCCAAATCGTAGTGTGTTGGTAGTGCGGTAACGAGCAGAGACTCACGATCGATGTGACCATCGCCCCGTCTCGAGGACTTGCGGCAAGGGCCAAGAATGCCCGGCCACGCCTCGTATTCATCACTCGGGCACCATCCAGGTCAACCCGTCTCGCAAAAGACTGTCGGGAACTCAGGTCCACCTCTACTGGGCGGTATCGCCTGTCCCTCCAGTCCTACAGTAAAAGTAACTCCCTCGGGTCCCCCTCGGGGCCGACCCGTTTCTAACAAGGTTCAGGGGTAAAGTCACAGTAACCGTGTGTCCATAACACCAAAGGGAAACCTGAGGAATCACCCTCGATGGATTCCACCTGATGTAATCGTCAAGGTGAACTTAGAAGGAATCACCCTCGAGGTTCACTCGTCGTAATCGGACGTGGTGAAGGAGGAATCACCCTCGATGACCACGACCGAATAGCTACTCTACAGAGTTAACATCAGAAGTGCTAAACGAGGTATCACCCTCGGCACTCGATAGTAACGCTGCAGTGTCGTACAACTAACGGGGTGATGTGCGGTGCCGGTGCCTGGTTGTTGAGTCTTCTGATGATCCAGCGGGGCAATCGGGACAAGTGGGGTCACTGGGGTCTCTAACCAGCCTATATTAAGCAGTTTAGGATAAGCAGGAAAAGTATCAATAGCAGGTTACAAAATCAGGTCATGCATCAGAATAGGTAAAGCAGTAACAACATCAATTCTAATGCAAGCACAAGAGGGAAGAGAATAGGTGATATAGGCATGCTCAAAAGGGAGGGTGCTTGCCTAGTTGCTCGGCGGCAAAGGCAAGGTCGTCAACTGTGTCGTCGGGCTCCTGAGCTGCGTCGGTCTCGGGAACTGCGTCGGTAGCAGGGTCTACCGAGAGAGAAGAGGGGAGGAAACAAATAAATACATGGCAAACATATGCAACACAAAGCATGCTATGCTAACGTGCAGTGCAGGGTTGCCTAAAGACATATCTAAATCATATTAGTTATTTTAGGGTTTAAATTGGATTTATTAACCGGTGTATAAGCACTATTCATCTACCGGAAACAGGCTAAAAGTTGCGGGTTCACCTCCTTAGAGGGTCCCGATACGGAAACAGACATCATAGTTGGATTCGTCTCGTCGTTCTGAGCAACTTTCATGTATAAAGTTTTTCAATCCGAACTACGGTTTATTTTATATTAATTTCTAAAGATTTAATCAATTTCTGGAATTAATAAATTAATTTAATTCAAAAATTAATTAATGCGTCAGCCTGACGTCAGCAGTCAACGTTGACCGTTGACTGGGTCAATCTGACAGGTGGATCCCACCTGTCAGTGACTGTTTAGATAATTAACAGTAGTTAATTAGTTTAATTAGTCATTAGGCTAATTACACTTAATTAGTTAATTTAAACAGAATTAATTAAGTTATTTATTTATTTATTTAATTATATTTTTTATTTATTTTTATTACATTTTCCTTTTCTTTTTCTTAATAAACAAGGGCGTGGGCCCCATAAGTCATAGGCCTGAGGGGGCCTAACGGGCGCTGGCGTTAGCGGGGCAGCGGGCGCGGGCGAGGCCGTAGAGCCGGGGCTCGCCGGAGCGCGGCCACGGCGAGCAAGATGGCAGAGGCGAGCGAGCGGGCGGGGCGCGCGGTCCGGGGCAGGACGAGGCCGACGCGGGCATCAAGCAGGGGAGGCGCGCGCGTGCGCGCTCGGTGGCGGGGCAACAGTAGCTATAGACGGCGAGCGAAGGCGCGGCGTCGGGCGAGCAGCAGGCTATGGAGGCGGGCGCGGCCAGGCGGCAGCGGCGGCAAGGCTATGGGCGGCGCGCTCGAGCGGCGAGGCCAGGAGGGCGCGGGCCGGCGCGTGGCTGCGGCGGAGCAACCGCAGCAGAGTGGCAGCGGCGAAAGGCGCGAGGGCGCGGCCACGGCGTGCTGGGCGAGGAGGCCGGGGCGCCGGAGTGCAGGCTAGAGCCCGACGGGCGGGAGCAGGGGCTGCGGGGGCCGCGGCGGGCAGCGCCGGCGCGGGGTCCCGGGCGTGTCGGGACAGGGTGAAGGGCACGGGGCGAGGGCCAGGCTCGCACGACGCGTGCTAAGGCCGGCCGGGGGCGCGACGAACGGTCGGCGAGCGCAACGGGGAGAGGGGGAAAGGAGGTCGAGGCTCACCGAGCCCTGTAGTTGAGCGAGGTGGGCTCGGGGAAGAGTTGGGGTCGGCGCGACGAGGTCCGGCGTGGTGCAGCGGCGACGGCCGACAACGGGGTCGAGGCGGCGAGGGGCTCCGGCGAGGTGGGCTTCGGCGAGCGACGTCACGGGCGCCGGTTCGCGCCCCCGATCTCGATCCAGATCGGGGGGAAGGGGAGATCGAGGGAGTGGGGGGAGGGGAAAGTGGGGTGATGGGCTAGGGTTTTGGTGCCGGCAGGCCATATAGGCCAGGGGCGCGGATGGGCCGGTGGGGAGGCCGGCTGGGTCGTGGCCCAGTTGGTCAGGGGGGTTTTCTGTTTTTATTTTTCTGTTTCATTTCCTTTTTCTTATTTTCCTTTTACTGTTTTACTAATTGTTTAGCCACTAACTACTTTCACAAAATAAGTGACCTAGCTCATAAATTTCAGTGCATTATTATATATCACCAAAAACTAGTTTGGATAAAATATAATTCCACATTTAACTTAGATTAAATAAAAGGTTATTAAGTGTTGCTGTCTGCTACTGTTTGAGGTTGTTAGGGTCACTTAACCAAGCCCATTGATGTTGGTTACAATTTTATAATCGCCTCTGAATTATTTACAATATTATGAACATTTTAGTTTTCAAATTTGAACAACTTTTATTTTTACTTTTAGTTTGAATTTCCATTTGAATTTGAATTGAAAAGAGATATGATCCAAATGATGTTTAAGCACTGTTGATCATGATGACATGGCATTATCAAAAGGGGGATTACTGTAGCTAACCACTGGGGGTGTTACATAGCCGCCCTCTCTCTCATCGCCGCCGCCTCCTCTTCCGCGCGACACGGCGCCCTCGCGCCGGCCGCCGCGCCCATGCCCTCGCCAGCCTCCCTCCTTCCCGTACAACCTCCGGCAGAGGCCCGGTAGGACCCTAGCTCCTACCACTTTGGTATCAGGTAGCTTCGGTTCGGTCATGTCTTCGCCGCCGCCCACCCCAACCCTCCCGCTGCCGACCGCCACCACCTCCCCGATGGCCACCATGGCCGGCGCCCCTCCCTTGCCGGTGTCGGTCACCTCCGCCGCACCGGTTTCCGCCGTCCTCACCCCGGAGGAAGTCACCGGGGTGCTCCATGTTCTCGCCACCGCGTTCCAGGGGATCCGCCTCTACTTGGCCGGCCCCTACGGGCCGCCGCCGGCCGCGCCACCAGCGGCCGCCACCGGGCCGATGCTGCTGCCGTGGCAGCCGCCGCACCCGGCGGCCTCCGCCGCGCTCGCCGGGCCGCTGCAGCCACAGCTGCAGTTGCCGCCGCCACCGCCACCACCCGCCACTTCCGGGCCGGGCCCTACCTCGGCGACGGGGGTCCCAATTCACCAGGTCCGATTTCCCCCCTCGCCGTCACCGCTACCGGCCTGGTTGGCCGGGAATTCGCAGCCGGTATATACGATGGCCTCGGCGCCACCCCCGCAGCACGGTGGGTCCTCCAGCTTCGCCGGCCCCTACGCCGGCCCCGACGGTGCTCCGTTCCGCGGGGGGGCCCTCCATGGTCACCGACCCGGCGCCGACTCCTTCGCTGCTCCGCGCCGACGAGCCGTTCCCCCACGGTGGCCATACCCACATGCCACCGCACTTCGCCAAGCTGGACTTCGCCACCTACGACGGCACCGAGGACTCCCTGAAGTGGCTCAATCAATGTGACCAGTTTTTCCGGGGGCAACGGACGCTTGCGTCGGACCGCACCTGGCTCGTGTCGTATCACCTTCGAGGCGCCGCACAGACTTGGTATTACGCTCTCGAGCAGGACGAGGGCGGCATGCCCCCGTGGGAGCGCTTCCGCGAGCTCTGCCTCCTACGCTTCGGGCCTCCGATACGCGGGAGCCGGCTGGCGGAGCTTGGCCACCTACCCTTCACCTCCACGGTGCAGGACTTCGCCGACCGCTTCCAGGCCCTGGCGTGCCACGCGCCCGGCGTAACGGCTCGCCAGCGGGCCGAGCTTTTCGTGGGCGGTCTGCCGGATCATATCCGCGTGGACGTGGAGCTGCGGGGACCTCAGGACCTCCAGAGGCCATGTATTATGCCCGCGCCTTCGAGCGTCGCGCGCAGGCCCTGCAGCAGGCGTCACCGGCTCGGGGCGCCCGACAGTCAGCCAGGCCGGCCCCGACACCACTAGCACCGGGGCGTCCGCCTCCGGCCTCTACGGCGCCCACCCCTGCCGCGACGCGGCCCTTCCGCCGGCTCACCCCGGCCGAGCAGCTCGAGCGCCGTCGCCAGGGGCTTTGCTATAACTGCGATGAGCCCTACGTGCCGGGCCACGTATGCCCGCGCCTCTTCTACTTGGAGGCGGCCGACTACGTCGAGGAGGACACACCCGCTGACGGGCTCGGCGAGTTGCTGTGACGACCCCGGCTTAATCGTGCACTAATCATACATGCAAATGCGCACGATCAAGCCTAAGGACTCACTTGAAGATATCACAACACAACTCTAAAACATAAATAATGCCATACAAGCTTAATATTACAAGCCAGGGCCTCGAGGGCTCGAATACATAGCTCGATGGCATACAAGTGTCAGCGGAAGCATCAGATATCTGAGTACAGATATATATTACAGAGAGAGAGAGAGAGAGAGAGATAAGCCTTCACAGAGGCGGGGTAAAATAAAATACTACGATCGAAAGGCGTAGGCCTCCTGCCCTGGACCCTCCGATCCTACTCCTGGTCGTCAGTCGGCTCCTCGTAGTAGTAGTACTCGCCAGGCGGGTAGTAGTACTGGTCGTCGGCTGGGGCGTCTGACTCAGGGGCTCTGTCGTCTGGTGGCATCAAATGGAATATGGGGGAAAAAGAAAGTAAAGCAAACGTGAGTACTCATCCGAAGTACTCAGCAAGCAAGGATCTACACTACATATGCATCATTTTCAAAGGGGGCTGTATATGTGGACTGGGCTGCAGAAATGCCAGAATAGAGGGGGAAAGCCTAGTCCTATCGAAGACTAGCATCTTCAACAATCTTCGACAGTCTTGCAGCATCAGGAGAGAGCAGATGAACATAATGTAAAGTAGTAGTAGTATCATCAACCTTGACCTGAGATCCTTTCTCGACTCCCTGCGAGAAAGCAATCCCAGAGCCGTACCATCCAGTTCTCATCACATGTTCTAGTTGTACCGATCGGGATACAACTCCGAGTGTCCGTTACCGTAGGACAGGCTATCGATAGAAGTTTCTTCCCTGCAGGGGTGCACCAACTTACCCACCACGCTCGCTTAACTCCGGCCGAACACACTTTTCTGGGTCATGCCCGGCCTCGGCTAAGCAACACGCCGCAACCCGACCAAATACTTAACAGAGAGGTCAGCACGCCGGACTAACCTATGCCCCCAGGGGTCTTGGGCCATCGCCCCGGACGCTCCTGCATGTTGCGTACACCGCTGGTGAGAAGACCTAGCAACCCCTTAATACAAGCGCGGTTGCGTTCCCAGTCCAACCCAGCGTGTGCCGCTCAGTTGCTGACGTCTATTAAGCTTCGGCTGAAGTATACGACGCAGAACGCCCATACTATGCCCACGTGATGGTTAGTGCTATCGGGCCAGAGGCCCCTCGGATCAAATATCCAAACTGTAGTGGATTAGGAGCGCGCGGAAACGAGCAGAGACTCACGATCGATGTGACCCCGTCGCCCCATCTCGAGGACTTGCGGCAAGGGCTAAGAATGCCCGGCCACGCCTCGTAGTTATCTCGCGGGCACCATCCAGGTCAACCCGACTCCACATCACTTCGCATTAAGCTCGCGCGGGTACCCCTCAGGGCCGACCCGTCTTTAGTATCGTGGTTCATAGTCAAGTCATAATATCCAAGGTAACTGTGTGTCTGACACCGAAGGGAACCCTGAGGAATCACCCTCGATGGAATTCCCGCTCGATGTTATCATCAAGGTGAACGAAGGAGGAATCACCCTCGAGGTCCACACTTGAGAGGTTGCACGACGATGTCGTTATCGAGGGTGGTGTAGGAGGAATCACCCTCGCTTACCACGACCGAGTAACTAACCTACAAGGTTAACATCAGAAGTGCTGACGAGGTATCACCCTCGGCACTCGACGGTAACCCAGCAGTGTCGGCAACTAAGGGGGAAGTGATGTGCGGTGTCAGGGTCTAGTCTTCAATCCCGATGATCGGGTCTTCTGATATCCAGCAGGGCAGTCGGGATCAAGTGGGGGTCTCTGTCGTGTCTCTACCCAGCCTATACTAAGCAGTCTAGGATAACCAGTAAGGTAGCAAGGCAGGTAACAATAAACAGGCTATGCAACAGATATAGGAAAATAGTAGCAGTAGCAGTTCTAATGCAAGCATAAGAGAGAAGAGAATAGGCGATATAGGCATGTTCAAAATGGGGGTGCTTGCCTGTTTGCTCTGGGGCAAGGGCAAGGTCACCTGTGATGTCGTCGGGGACGTAGTCGTACTCCTGAGCTGCGTCTGCCTCGGGAGCTACGTCAACGTCGGGGTCTACCGAGAGAGAAGAGGGGGAATAAACAGGTAAACATAATGCAAACAAATGCAATACGGTGCGTGTGATGCTATGATGCAGTGCAGGGTTGCCTAATTATGCATCTAAGTCATTTTAGTTATTTTTAGAATTATTCTAGGATTTAATATCCGACGTGTGTGCACTATTCATCTGCCGGATTTGGGTCCGGAGTTACGAGTTCTTCTACGTAGGGGGTTCCGATGGAGAAACAGACGGCACGATCAGACTCGGCTCGTCGTTCTGAGCAACTTTCATGTTTTAACTTTTTCGATCCGAGCTACGGTTTAAAAGTTATGATTTTTCGAAGTTTATTTGAATTTCTGGAATTACTTTAATTGCAGGAAATGAATTATGACGTCAGCATTGCGTCACAGTGACGTCAGCAGGTCAACTGCGGTTGACCAGGGTCAAACCTAACATGTGGGTCCAGTGGGACCCGCATGTCGGTCTTTGTTTAATCTAACAGTGGATTAACCTAATTAACTGGGTTAATTAGGGGACGGGCCCCATTTGTCAGTGAGACATTAGGCTAATCTAATTAACTTTATTTAATTAACTGTTTAACTAGTCTAATTAGCCACCGGGGCCCACACGTCAGTGTCACTGTGCTGCCACGTCAGCGCGTTGACTCGGTCAACGAGTCAGTTGGGCCCACCCGTCAGTGGCTCAGGCGGCCCCACACGTCAGTGCCAGGTCAGCCTCACCGGCGTCGTCGCCGGTCACCCTGGGCATAAAAACCGAAGACCGAAAACCGAACCCGAAAAGACCGAGACCGAACCCGAAAAGACCGAACTAGAAAAGACCGAATAAAATACGGTCTGCACAAATAGAAGACCGAACTAATTTCGGTCTGTTCGGTCCTCTTGTCTTCAGGACCGAATAGACCATATTGACCGAATTTTAAAAGCCCATACACAAGAGTGCGAGACCATATTTACCATAGGCCCATCCGGCGGCCAGCCCAAGGTCACGAGCGAGATCTCATAGGCAGCCAGCTGCAGCACTCTTGTTCCTCCTTTTCTCCACGATGAACCCTAGCCGCCAGCCGCCACTGTGGCGCGATGCCCCGTCCCCTGTGAGCTGTGAGCCCGTGACCACCGCTGCACCGAGGCGAGCCGCGCGCCCCTGACCGATGAAGCTCGGACCCCTAGCCGCGCCCGGGACCAGTGATGACCAGTTGACCACCATCCAAGCAGCCAACTGCCATACCCCGAGCGTCACACCGCCAACCCCGACCCTCATGCATCGTTCCACTGCCCGTGACGCGACCATCCATCCTGTGCTCCACCTCGCAGTTCTTCAGAACCATCCAAGCTACAGTCCGTCACCACCTCGTCCTCTTACACATTGGTCGCCGCATCGCTGCCTTCTGTCCTCTTCGCGTGCCCCACCTCGGAGCTGAAGGTGAGAAACCATACAATACAACTGCTACTTGTCTGAATTTTCTTATGTACAGATGCACCTCTATACACACATTTGTTGTCTCTATTTGTTCTCTCTGTATATATGCACCTCTGTACACACATGCACCTCTGTACTCCATGCAGTTTGGTACTGGAAGTAACATGAATATGAGTTGTAGCAATTAATTTGGTCTGTTTGGTCGGGACCGAAGACCGAATGGTAAAGACCGAAGACCGAATAGTGAAGAACCGAAAAGACTGAAATTATTTTGGTCTTTAATTATGGAAGACCGAATTCTTGGAAGACCGAAAAGACCGGACCGAACAAACCGAAAAGACCGAACGCCCGGGCTGAGTCGCCAGAATAAGCTCCGGCGACCAAATCTGCTGCGGCCGAGCGCCGGAGTTGCTCGGAATCGAGCTACAGGGCACCAGTCGCAGCGTGTTTGGGCGCGTTCGAGAGCTGAGAACGAACCGCGTCCAACGGCGCCAGTCCCGCGGGCTAAGGTGGTCGGAGCTCGCCGGAAACAAGCTCGAAGCGGCGGCCGGAGCTCGGGCGTCGACGGATTCGAGGCTGCGGAGCTCTAGGAAGCGCGCGCGCCTGTGCTATGTACTCCTAGCGACCTACTGAACACGGTGACGCGCTCGAACGAACTCGAGGTGCACTGGTGGGTGAGCCTGGAGCTCAACGGCGGCGAGCAGAGCTCGGTCACGGCGGCGACAGCGCAGCAGCTAACCAGGGGAGCTACGCGGTTACCTAGGGGAAAGAGAGGAATGCGGGTGCTCACCGAGTGGCCAAGAAAAGCCCTCGACAGCTTTGTAGCAGCAGGGGTCGACGGAATCGGCGGCGAGGCGTCGGCGCCCGAAGGGAAAGGGGCGGAGAAGATCGACGCCTGTGGAGCTCCCCAGCTCCACCAGAGAGCAACGGACGACGCGGTCGACCACGGCGGAGACGAGGAACACGGTGGTGAGGCGAGACGAGGCCGGTGGCTGCGAAAACGATGGCGAGTAGCGGTGGACCCGCTCGGCTGCGCTCGGATCTGAACGAGGGGAGGAGCGGAGCGAGCGAGGGAGAGGGGGAGAAGTGACGGGGAGGACCAGGGGAGACGCACGGGCGCGTCCTTATCCCCTCAGCCTCCCTGTTTCGTCGGTGGCTGCCGCCGTGTCGCCGCTTGGCCGGCGCGCGCGCGCGCAGCCACGGCGAAGACGACACGGGGAGGAGGGAGACGGTGTGGGCTGCTGTTGGACTAGGCTGCACACTGTGCACTTAGGCCCAACCAACAGTAGCGTTCTCTCTTTTCTTATTTCTCTTCTCCCTTTTCTTTTATTCCTTTTTCTGTTTCAAAATGATTAGGCCACTTGTGCTCTTTTGAAAAATGTGGATGTTGGCCCAAATATTGCAATGCAATATTATCTCTCACCAAAAAGTGGTTTGGGCAGATTTGGAGTTCATTTGAATCTGTAATGATTTTAAATGGATTTTAATATTCTGTTTAGGTGCTGTTTCACCTTGTTTGAGTCACTTGTCCAACTCCAAATATTTTGATATTGGTTTTAGAAATGTTCCTGGATTATTGGCCATTTAATGAACATTTTCCCAACAGAGTTTGAACAACTTTATATTTCACTTTTGAATTTGAGTTGATTTTCAGATGTGAATTTGAATTGGATCATTAACCCTTATGACTTGGCACTACAAATGATCATGACTTGGCAAGATTAACAGAGTGTCACAGAGCTTATTACAAGGGGGTGTTACAGTTGCCCGCCCCAGTTGCTGCAGAGGTCGCACCGGCGCCCGCTCCGGCGACAGCTCTCGTGGTCTCCCTCCATGCCCTTGTGGGCATCCGAGACGAGCGGACGATGCTCTTGCCGATGATGATCAACGGCGAGCGCCTGGTGGCCCTTCTGGATACGGGCTCCACACATAACTTCCTGCCCGAGGCGACTATGCGCCGCTTAGCGCTCCAGCCGACGGGCGGGGAGCAACTCCGGGTCACCGTGGCTAACGGCGACCGCCTCCGGTGCCATGGGCTGGCGCGGAACGTGCCCATCACCATCGGTGACGAGCACTTCACCGTCACGTGCGCCGGCATCGACTTGGGCTGCTTCAACTTCATCCTTGGCGTCGACTTCTTGAGGACCCTTGGTCCCATCCTCTGGGACTTCGACGCCATGACGATGACCTTCTGGCGCCTGGGTCACCGCGTCCGGTGGGAGGGCGTGGGTGGCGCCTCACCAGCGACGCCACAGCTACAGCTGGCTGCGACTGCTGCAGGGCCCGAGCACCCTCTGTTGGATCATCTTTTGCAGCAGCACCGCGACCTCTTCGACGAGCCTTAGGGCCTTTCGCCAGCCCGGGTGTACGACCACCGCATTCATCTCCTGCCGGGCACGACGCCGGTTGCGGTGCGCCCCTACCGCTACCCCCAGCTACAGAAGGACGAGCTGGAGCGGCAGTGCACGCTCATGCTCGCCTTGGGCATCATCTGGATCTCTACTTCACCATTTTCGGCGCCGGTCCTCCTCGTCCGCAAGTCGGACGGCACGTGGCGCTTCTGCATCGACTACCATGCCCTTAACGCCCAGACGCTCAAGGACAAATTTCCTATTCCGGTCGTCGACGAGCTCCTGGATGAGCTACATGGGGCGCGCTTCTTCACCAAGCTCGACCTCCATTCGGGCTACCACTAGGTGCGGATGCACCCGGATGATGTCGCGAAGATGGCGTTTCGGACTCATCACGGCCACTTCGAGTTCTTGGTGATGCCTTTTGGCCTCTCCAACGCCCGGCGACTTTTCAGGCCTTGATGAACGACGTCCTCCATCCCTACTTGCGTCGGTTTGTGCTTGTTTTCTTTGATGACATTCTTATCTACAACGCCTCATGGGCGGAGCACCTTCAGCACGTCGCCATCGTCTTCAACGAGCTTCGAGCGCACCATCTTCATCTTAAGTGCTCGAAGTGCTCGTTCGGCACGCCTTCAGTCGCCTACCTCGGCCACGTCATCTCGGCCGAGGGTGTTGCTATGGATGCCGACAAGGTGGCGGCTGTCGCGGCCTGGCCGACGCCGCACTCACCGCGGGCTCTACGCGGCTTCCTGGGCCTCGCGGGGTACTACCGGAAATTTATCAGTGAGTTCGGCCTCATCGCGTCCCTGCTCACACGCCTGTTGTGACGCGACACCTTCACCTGGGATGCGGAGTCCACTGAGGCGTTCGAGGCCCTCAAGCGGGCCCTCACGACGGGTCCCATCCTCCAGATGCCCGACTTCGACCGGCCGTTCATGGTGGACCACGACGCCTCCGGTGTGGGGTTCGGCGCCGTCCTTCATCAGGGCGACGGGCCGCTTGCGTTCTTCAGCAGGCCCTTCGCCGCACGCCATCATAAGCTCGTGGCCTATGAGAGGGAGCTCATTGGCTTGGTGCAGGCCGTGCGCCACTGGCGGCCATATCTTTGGGGGCGGCCGTTCCGTATTCGCACGGATCACTACAGCCTCAAGTTCTTATTGGACCAGAGGCTATCCACCGTGCCGCAGCACCAGTGGATCAGCAAGCTCTTTGGCTTCGACTTCACCGTCGAGTATCATCCGGGCCGCCTTAACACCGTGGCCGATGCCCTGTCCCGCCGCGATGCCGACCACGACGCGGACGCCGGCGACTCTGACAGGGCGGCTCTCTGCATCCGCTCGGGGCCTTCCTTCGCCCTCATTGATGACATCCGCAGGGCAACCGCGGACCCGCCAGACGCTCAGCTCCTTTGGCAGCGCCTCGATGCCGGCGACCTGGAGGAGCCGTGGCATTTGGCGGATGGCTTGCTCCTGCATGGGCGCCGCCTCTTCGTGCCGGATCACGGCGACCTCCGTCACCAGGTTCTGCTGCGGGCACACTCGGCCGGCCACGAGGGTGTGCAGAAGACCCTCCACCGTCTTCGCGCCGATTTCTACATTCCCGGCGATCGGGCCCTGGTCCGAGACTGGGTGCGGTCTTGTGTTACGTGCCAGCGTAACAAGACGGAGACACTGCACCCGGCTGGGTTGCTAGAGGTGCCCTCTCAGGTCTGGGCCGATATCTCCATAGACTTCATCGAGGGCCTCCCCAAGGTGGGCGGCAAGTCCGTCATCCTCATGGTGGTCGACCGCTTCTCCAAGTACGCACACTTCATCGCGCTCGGCCATCCCTACACCACCGCCTCCGTGGCTCGTGCCTTCTTCGACGGCATCGTCCGCCTACACGGGTTTCCCTCTTCGATCGTCAGCGACCGGGACCCGGTGTTCACGGGGCATGTCTGGCGCGATCTCTTCCGGATGGCGGGCGTGAAGCTCCGCCTGAGTACGACCTTCCATCCTCAGACGGACGACCAATCCGAGGTGGTCAACAAGGTGATTGCCATGAATTTGCGTTGTGTTACAGGTGATCGTCCCCGTGCTTGGGTAGACTGGCTCGCATGGGCGGAGTACTGCTACAACACCTCTTATCACTCCGCCCTGTGCGCCACGCCGTTCGAGGTGGTCTATGGCCGGCCGCCCCCGCCCATCCTGCCGGTTAACCCTGAGACGGCTAGGACGGAGGCGGCGGGCGACCTTCTTCGCAGCCGGGACGAGATGCTGGCGGAGGTGCGCCAATGCCTTCTCCAGGCCCGGCAGCTGTCCAAGCGGTACTATGACGACCATCACCGTGACACGGAGTTTGCGGTGGGCGACTGGGTCTGGCTGCGCCTTCTTCACCGCTCCACGCAGTCCCTGGACCCGCGCGCTAAGCGCAAGCTGGGCCCTTGCTACACGGGGCCGTTTTCTATGGTGGAGCGCATAGGCAAGGTGGCCTACCGCCTGCAGCTTCCGGCCGATGCTCGCATCCATGACGTGTTTCATGTGGGGTTGCTGAAGCCCTTCCGCGGAGACCCGCCGGCGGCCACGCCGGTGCTACCTCCGACCTCCGACGGGCGCCTTCTTCCAGGACCGGCGAAGGTGTTGCAGGTCCAGCAGCGTCGCGGAGTGTGGCATTTGTTGATCCAGTGGCAAGGCCTTCCGGAGGAGGATGCCACTTGGGAGCAGCTCGAGGAGTTCCGCCAACATTTTCCAGACTTCCAGCTCGAGGACGAGCTGTTTGCGCAGGCGGGGAGAGATGTTATGGCCGGCGTCACTTATAGCCGGAGGAGGCCCAATGGGCGCGTCTAGTTAGGGGCTTAGCCCAAGTTATCTTATTTTTATTAGCATCGAGATTATATAAATAGTTGTGAGACACCCTTTTGGAATTAAGCAATAAGACATATTCTATTGCCCGGCTCCCCGAAGGAGCCGGAACCCTAACCCTAGCCGCCCTCTCTCTCATCGCAGCCGCCTCCTCTTCCGCGCGACACGGCGCCCTCGCGCCGGCCGCCGCGCCCACGCCCTCGCCAGCCTCCCTCCTTCCCGTACAACCTCCGACAGAGGCCCGGTAGGACCCTAGCTCCTACCAAGTATATTGGATGATTATTGTGCAGCTTCGGGGCAACTAGTTAGTGTTGCAAAATCTTCAATTTTTTTCAGTCCCAATACAGAGGTGGAAGTGAAAGCAGAGGTATGCCAAATTCTTGATATAATGACAGAGTCCTTGGCTGACAAATATTTGGGTTTACCCTCTATGATTGGGGTTGATCGCACGGATTGCTTTCTGCATCTAATAGAGAGAATTCAGAAGATGGTGAATGGGTGGAAGGAGAGAACTTTGTTGTTTGGCGGTAAGGAGGTTCTTCTCAAAGCGGTGGCTCAAGCTATCCCGACTTATGCGATGAGTGTGTTTAAATTCCCGGAAAAAATCTGTAAGGGGATCAATGATGCAATGTCGCAGTATTGGTGGGGTGATGATGAAAACCAGAGAAGAATGCATTGGTTTGCATGGTGGAAGATGTGTATCCCGAAGGAGAAAGGTGGTATGGGGTTTCGAGATATCCATTGCTTTAACTTGGCAATGCTTGCCAAGCAATGCTGGAGGCTAATTGAAAATTATGACTCACTGTGTGCTAAAGTTCTTCGTGCAAGATACTACCCTACTGGTGATATTCTTAAAAGCACACTAAAGAAAGGATCTTTTGTTTGGCAGAGCATCTTTGCTGGGATCCAAATCTTTAAGAAGGGACACATTTGGAGTGTCGGTGATGGCCTCAAGATAAACATATGGGAGGACTGCTGGATTCCTAATAGCCCGTCCAGGAGAGTCATTACAATCCGAGGTAATCAGGTTTTGAAATCCGTTAATGACCTCATTGATCCTATATCTGGTACTTGGGATGAACAGCTGGTCCGTGATAATTTTTGGCATATTGATGCTGAACGAATTCTGCGAATCCCTTTACCGCAGTACAAAATAGAAGATTATGTTGCATGGCAGTTTACAAAGACGGGTAGATTCAGTGTAAGGTCTGCTTATTATGCTGAGTGGAAGGATCAGCACGGAGCAAAAATTGGCTCTAATGGAGGACAGTCAAGTAGCCTGAACCATCCTATGTGGAAGAAAATCTGGAGCCTTAAGATGCCATGCAAGGTCAAAATATTCTACTCGTTAAACAACCATGTTTTTCTTTGCTTCCTTGGTAAGATTTTCGAAGAACAAACTGAGTCAGCACTCTAGAGAAATTGCTAATTCACGAGACAACTCCCATAGTTTAAACGTTGTAGAGCACACTACTTCCTCTTGTCCACTTGTAGTAGTGGTGAGGTTGCTAGAATTCTCAGTCGAGGTGGTGCAGCTGAGAGAGGGAATCTTGCGTAGAGCAGTAAGAGTCGTAGGGCAGAGGTCATGCACGACACCGAGGAAGAGATGGTAGTGGAGAGGTTCGAGTTGGAAGCATCAAGAATTTTAATTATTGTGGGTTGTGGGTACATTATTGGAGATGAATTGCCGCCTTCTGGGCCTAGAAGGCTGGAGCCGGTTACCCGACCGGCAATGGCAGTGGACAGGGCTGGCGCGAGGCGATGTTGCAAGAGAAAATAGTGGTCGTCACGATCGAAGTGTGTAGCGCGAGACAGTGGTGATATTTTTTTTTTTGCATTGGTAGATGACTTCTTGTGTTTTAGAGAGTAAACACACTGACGGGGTTCTTTAAATCATTTTTCATTAACTAAATGTGGACTGTCGATTAGAGGAAAGCTCAGTTTGACCGAGAACAATAACATAGGAAAGATCCACTTGACTCCATTCCGGATGCTCCCGTAATAGTCCTATTCAGCATTTTTTTTCGAAAGATCCAGCAAATTGCTGGCTTCAATTAGATTTAGCAGAAAGCAGCGAAAGAACAATATGGGGAGGATCCGAAGATCAAAGAAAAAAGAAGAAAAAGACAACCCTATTGGCTGCAGAACAACACTACGCTTACACGGTGGATCGCCCTCCACCCACAAAAGAACAACGCAGCTCTGACTCCGGCGAAGAAACTACAGAGAAACTAGATAAGGTTGGCATCACGAGAGATCGCCGAACGGACCACCTGCGTCATCGTACGCCACCGGGGCCCCGCACCGTAGCTTCGACTTCGCAGCAACATGCAGCCGAGGTAAACTCACGGACACGCCGGAGAAGAGCCGACTACCACGACCAATGCCACGCCTCCAACAATGCTCACCACCGTCATCGTTGCCACAGAAGCCCAACCGAACACGACCAGCAGCACGAAACACCTCCCTCCTATTACTTGGTCTCCCTGGCCAGCAAGAAGCTCCTAGAACGATGCCCCAAGAGGTGCGACGCGCGTCGCCATCATCGCCCGATCCCACGGGATCGAGGGTTTCCCCCGAGCTTCCTTGCGTAGTGGAGCGAGCAAAGACGCCTCAGCAACGCCTCTAGAAGGAAGCGGCGTCCGCAGGCATCGCCGTCACCTGCCCCGGCTCCAAGTCCGGCAGCGGCTAAATTTCGTGTTTTGACCCTTTTGTCAAAAATAAGCGAGATCTGACCCCTGTTCGAAACTTTTTCGGGATTTGACCCTTTTACCTACCGCCAGGGACCAAGGCGGTAGGCAAATACAGGCTACCACCATAGGGAGCGGCGGTAGCCCACTCATCCACGTCAGCCTCAAGTAGACGGCACCGTCTCCTGCCGTCCCCCCTACCGCCAGAGACCACGGCGGTAGGCTATGTAACCCTACCACTGTAGGCTCTGGTGGTAGATGCTGAAACCTTATAAGCCCGCGGGGCCGGCTCATGGGG
The DNA here is from genome assembly GCA_011799875.1 of Thinopyrum elongatum. Lineage (NCBI taxonomy): Eukaryota > Viridiplantae > Streptophyta > Magnoliopsida > Poales > Poaceae > Thinopyrum > Thinopyrum elongatum. The sequence continues at coordinate 596,736,837 of CM022303.1, read as the reverse complement.
CCCACCCACCAACCAGCCCCCATCTTCTTCTCCCCAGCCGCGCGGCGCCACAAGAACAGAGAGCACAAGCTCTCTCTCATCCCCTCCACTCCCCCCTCCGATCTTCTTCGTTTGGCCACCATTTTTGCGGATCGAGATGTCTCCGAAACGGGAAAAGTAATCTCTCTCAATCCCTCCAATTAGTTCTACTCGAAACTCTTTCGATTTGATGCATTATTTGGTGCAAATAAACCCTATTTTCTTACTTTGTTTTTATCCTAGGATTGCTTAGGTTGATTCTATATGATGTATATGGTTGAATATGAACTCTAATAACTAGTTGTGGAGATTATATGTAGTTTTGATATGAACCCTAGTTCATCACGAAGGTAGTTGGAGATTAAAATTATTTTTGAACAAATGGTCATATGATTGATGTTGGAGGGATTGTAAGTAGTTGCCTACATATGATTGAATTATGTATATGCATTTTTTTTGAACAAATGGTCATATGATGGATTTTGGTGAATAATGTATATGCATTTTTCTTATAAATATTGAATAAACAAGTGCATGAGTGATGGTGGAATGTTGTTGAATGAATGATGTTGGTTGAATATGATTCATTTACATTGATCATTTATATTGGTTGAATATATGATAAATGATGAATGTTGGTTGAATATGATTCATTTATATTTGGACTTGATATGTTCATGTTTGTTCAAAATGATACAAGTTGGTTGAAAATGACATCATTTCCAATTGTTATAGGCGGCCCCCCCTTGTGCCAGAAATCGGCGTGAAGTACACCATGCTTGATCATGCTTTTGACAATGGTCACCGCGCCCGTTTTATGGAGAACGGAGTGGTAATGTCTATTGTCAATTTGTTGTATTGTTTATTATGACAAAATTAGTTACTAACAATTCCGTTTATATTTTGACAGATGCTCCCCCCATTGCGGATGAGGGGCCACACGAAGGCCGTGCAGATGCAGTACGACGAGCGCTACACTCCGTACTTCAGGAGAGCACGGATGTTGGGTTTCGTTCTTCAGTTCAAAAGACAGCCGCCGACGCTCGTCCACTCGGCTCTTACGGCATTGATCGACCGGTGGCGCCCCAAGACGCACAGTTTCCATCTCACCTGTGGTGAGATGACAGTGACTCTCCAGGACTTCGGCATGATCACGGCCCTACCCATCCAGGGCCATGCTTTGACTGGGCGAGTGGAGAGGGCCAACTGGCAGCAGAGGGTGATCGCCCTGATCGGCGACTGCCCTCCCATGAAGGGGAACAGAACATCCGGTGTGCGGTTCAAGTGGCTCCTGGAGAACCGGTCCGTATGCCCGCAAGATGCCGATGAGCGGACCGTGGAGCAGTACGCGAGGGCCTATTTGTGGTACCTTCTGACGGAGGTCGTCTTTCCAGACTGCTCGGGGGATTGCGCCCTATGGATGTATCTCGGCTTCCTGGAGGACTGGGATGCGGGGTACAGCTGGGGGTCCGCCGGCCTAGCTTACCTATACCACTCGGTACGATAAAAATCTCAATACTCATTTTTCCACCAATGTATGTTGTTTTAGATTGTGCTATCTGCTCATCATCACTTCATATTTGTAGCTGGACGACGCAACGCAGAGGACCGAAGAGACCTCCGGCATGTGTGGATTTGTTTGGGCCCTTTCAATTTGGATGTGAGAGCGGTTGCCGGTCGGTCGTCCTGAGAGAGTTCGCTCGCGTGCATGGACGGATTATGGTGAAGAAGGCGATAGTGCTCGATACCCGACCACCGCGTACGCTTGGGACAAGGTGAAGGTCTACACGGGCTCAGCCACTATGCTGTACAAGCTCTTCAGCAACGAGCTGGACAACCTATCAGATTTCCAGGTATACCAAGTAGCTTATCAATCGTTTCATAGCAACTTGCATTGTTCTTAACAATCCTTCTATAGGTGAACTGGTTTCCATACCAAGACCGAGAATGGGGGTTCGAGCTCAACTCGATGTGCGAGGAGGATCAGCTTGCCTGGCGGTGCATTGTGCCCTTGATATGTGTGTACGCCGTCGAGTGGCACTTACCACAGCGTGTGGCCACATAGTTTGGGATCTTGCAACATACCCCACCAGGTAGACCCACCGACACCGGCGACTCCGACCTTCACTGGTGAGGACATTGTTCTCTACTTGTTGTGTTCTCGTTTGTGTTTGACGTTGTCATGACGTCCGCTACTTCCTATGCCTTGCAGGAAGAGTAGAAAGAATTGTCAGTCCATCACAGACTGGGGGCACGAGCACCAGGAGCACGTGAAAGCGTGGGACGAGAGGAGGTATCGCAAAGACGACGAGAGGAGAGTGGTTAACTGGGACACCTACCGTGAACGCCACCTGAAGTGGTATGACGATGGTGTCAAGTACCGTGTATGCCTGAGGCCGCAGTGGACGGAAGACGATATCGCCGAATTGGAGGAGAATGACAGCGAGGACGAAGCTTACCGTGGCCAGCTCAGAGATCTCGAAGGTGATTTCAGGGAGTATGCACCCCTGATGAACAGAGTGGTAAGTGATGTTCTCATTTGTTTTGAGCCATGAGCGGTTTTGAGCCTTTAACATAATGCTTACATGTGCAGGCTTCAGAGCTCAACAGAAGCATTATTGATGGCTCGAACGCGCTTTCGTATGAAGCCGGAACCGTGGAATCCAACACCAAGATGAGGGATACGATGAAGGTAACATCGAGCTTCCTTAGCCATGTTATACTATTGCAGAAGCTTGAGTTGATCCTTATTATGTTTTTGGTTGTTTACTACTGCAGAAGTTCATCACCCGTTGTCGTAAGATAGTGGGTATGCTTGGGTGCGCTCGCGCGGCCAACGTCAATGATCCTGCTCATGGAGGGTCTATGCGTGCCATTGCTTCATCGAGCCACGCCGGCGGAGCTTCCTCTACCCATGTGGCCTCGTCATCTCGCGTTGTTGAGCAGGAAGAGGAAGAAGAAACGGAGGACGAAGAGGAGGAGGAGGAGGAGTACGAAGAGGAGGAGGAGGAGTACGACGACGATGACGGGCCTCCACCGACGCAGCCAAGCCAGGGGAAGAGGGTATCTCATCCACACCAGGATGTTTTGAGCCCATCCCCGTTTCAGAGACCGGTTCCTCGTCGTCGCACGAAGAAGCCGGACGAAACCCGCTCGAAAAGAAACGAGGAGCGTACCGCTAAGAGGGGCAGGCGCAAGTGATAGGTCGTGTTGGTGATGTCGTTTAGTGCAACTAGTTGTGAGCAAGAACTTGTATGCTATGCTAGTGATGTCTATTTGGTACTTTCAAGCTTTGTTGGTGATGTCGAATTGCTACTTTCAAACTATGTTCAACCTATTTGAAATGTTAATTTGCTATCTACATTGTGTGCGATCATCCTATTTTGAATTACAAACAATATTTGTGGTGATGCTTATTTTTTTGTGATTGATAAGACCGATAGAGAATAAGTGGCACATACCCTACTGCCGGACGGCACGGCGGTAGGTTCAGACAGCCTACCGCCAGGACCTTTGGCGGTAGGTTGTGGTACCCTACCGCCAAAGGGTCACGCCTTCTTCGTCACAGTACCGAAGGCATGTGTGCGCGACCCTACTGCCAAGCCCTACGGCGGTAGGTTGTGGTACCCTACCGCCAGGGGACACGCCTTCTTCGTCATAGTACTGAAGGCCGTCGAGGCACAGTCTACGACCCTACCGCCGAGCCGTGTGGCGGTAGCCTTAGCTAGTCTACCGCCCCGTCCTGTGGCGGTAGGACCGTTGCGCCACGTGGCCTCACAACGGCTGGCTGACGGCGGCCGCCGTTAACCTACTGCCGCTCCCTGTGGCAGTAGCCTGTACAAGCCTACCGCCATAGACCATGGCGGTAGCAAAATGGTCAAATCTCGAAAAAAATTCGAACAGGGGTCAGATCTCGCTTATTTTTGACAAAAGGGTCAAAACACGAAATTTTGCCTCCGCCAGGCGCTGCGCCGACAACCACCAACCCAGGCCAGTCCACCGCCACAGCCACTCATCCGGCGGCCGCCGGCCCCATGCGCCCCACGTCCGCCGAGACCTTCAGACCTGAACGCCGGGGCCCAGATCTGCATCTTTGCTGCCGGTCCACGCCGGATAGCCGTCCGCCCCATGCATCCGACGTCCATCGCAGCCACCCGCAGAGTAGGACGCCGGGGCCCGATCTGCCACACGCCGCCCTGGAGCCCTTCAAGTCCACAGCTGCCGGCGCATGGAGCCGCGAACAGCCCGTGTGCGGCCGAAGAACTCGCTCCCACCAGACCCATCTCCTCTGTCGCAGCTCAGACCGTGAGCCCGCTTGGCGTAGGCCTACCACAGCTCCCGCGGGAACTCGCCATGGTGCGGCGCGGCCGCGCCCAACGCAACCCCGCGTGCTCCAGCCTGCAGCACGACGCGCTGCCGCTATCCTCGCCTAGCCGCCCGCGCCTCTCACCAGCACCTCGCCAGGCGGAGGAGCTCCCCTCGTCGCATCCACACGCCAGATCCACGCCACGCGCCAGATCCGCGCCCTGCGGCCCGCGCGCTGCCTCGCCAGCCTACTGCACCGTCCCGAGTGCGCGCAGCCGCTCGGGCTCCCCCCGAAAGCCACCGACCCGCGCCAGCACCTCCGGACGAAAGGAGGAAGAAGGGGCCCCGCCGCCGAGCCGCACGGGCTTTGCCCGGTGACCGCTGTCGGCGGCGGCGAGGGGAGGAAGAGGTGGTAGTAGGGTTGCTGGCGGCGGCGGCTAGGGTTTGCTCCGGAGCCGCCCGCGGGAGCGACACGGGAGCCGCTCATCCCCCCTAGTGGTCATTGTAAGCAGGATCCCTATTCAGCATTCAACCATTAGAAATCAACACACCGATCAATCTAGAACGACCGAACCGACCGGAACAGTCTTTCGTGTTCCAGATCACCTGCCTGCCCTGCTAGTCATCTTAAGCCCAGCGGGTTCATCTCACCTGCTCACCATATACGACTAATCATAGCTCTAATCGCCAAGCATAATAAACTATTAATTAATCTAGTGCTAAGATTTGTTCAACCGTCCATGTCGCCATCTTGCAATAGATCATTCATTATCTGGTTTATTAGGTGCAGAGTCGTTCTCCAACCTAATGCAACGTCATCATGCCGCCGATTAATCATTCAATATAAGCACGGGCGACCTCTATGGTCGACCTGATGATGCATGCCACCAAGAACTTCAGTCTGCTGCCCTCATAATTAGTTGATACATTAAGCATTATTAAGCTTCAGAAGCCACGACCCTTGGCTTGACTCGGCACCCAGAACAAGCACGCCAGGTTGCACGTTCCGTAGATTAGAACTGAAACAAATCTCTCCCCTTCTTTCGGGGCAAACAAATCATTTATGTGCAATGCAGAGATCAGACGAACAGGCGCTACAAGCTCTGAACTCTGAAGCAAGGAAAGCCTCTGCACTGCAGGAGGATTCCATATGCACACGTACAGTACGTACCAAAACGAGTTCACTGGAAATGTCACGAAAAGTCATGGCGATTCTTTTCTCCTCCATATGTCGCTAGTGGACACGGCGGAGGCAACAATAATGCTGGGCTGTGCCAAAAACAGAGCGCATCTACCCCAACCTGTGCGGTCTGCACATCCAGCAACCCTAATTGGAACCCCTCAAAAGAAAAAATGCTGGGCTCCGAAAGCTACGCCCCCGTGAGACAGTGTCTCATCGAATCTCCTTTTCTTCTTTTCCGGGAGGCTTTGTGATAATAAAGGTTTTTTTTTGCGAATTGATAATAAAAGTTTAAAGAGAACGAAAGCAACATCCACGACGCGACGTGTGGGATGGGAGGTCATGAGCGGACGCGTTCTTCCCGTTGCTCGCCGTCATACGACGTCGGCGTATATCACACGGACGTCGTTGTCAAGCAAGTCGCGATGCCTTTTTTGGAGTCTCCACCGAGAGTTTGTGGTGTTCGGCGCTTTTTAATTCAAAATAACTGATTGCATTTGAATTTCTGGGAGTAACATTACATAATGTGACTGGATATTTGTGTGTTGCCTGTAAAAAATAAGTTTTAGTCCATTCCGCTGTCGACGCCTTCCTTCCGCTCTGTCGTCAACCCACGATGTTGCTGCTGGCCACCGCCACTCGTGGACGGTGTCGTCGCACCACTGCCCTACCTTGTTCGAGTTGCCTTTTCCGTTGCCGATTAGGCCATCCCTCCATAACTCTCTAAAGACCCCTTCTTCGGTGCAGACGACCCCCTCCCCCCCTCCCCTCGTCGGCACATGTCAACCCTCCGCCTTGCCTCCATCAACGCAACTGTCAGCCATGTGGCCCACTTCTCCAGCTTGGTGTGCGTCGTCTTCAGGAAAGTCGACCGACGTGATACATCTCCAGACAACATACATTCAACAAATGTCCAGAGAATTTTCCAATATGAAACTTTTGTTTCTAAAAATATATTATGCCAATGAACCCACGCGTGAGTTAATTGCGTGCCGGCGAAGGAAAGATCATGACTCACGCGTGAGTGAGTGCCCATTGCGTCACGCTCACGCACCACACCAACGGCGTGAGCCGACGCGTCCAACTCCAACGGCCACCAACCAGCCAAATCCCCAACGGCAGCAAACGGCGTCACCTTTGGAATCTCCTCCCATATCCTGCCTTTTTTGCGTGGTAGGGGACGGACTCCGCGACCGCCTCTCCTCTTCCTATCCGCTCCGGCCCCCACACGTCACCCGTGCCGGTGCCGTAGCGCTTCTTTCCTTCTCTCCCTCCCCTCCGATCAGGCTATAAATTCCCGGCCCCTCCCGTCTCTTCTCCACACATCCGATCCAATCCAGCCCTCCACCCGATCTCGCCGGAAAATCTCCTCCGATCGAAGCGAAACGAAACCAAGGCTCTCTCGTCCTCCCCCTCAAGGTATGTGAGGCTACGATTTCTTCTCCGCTCTCTCGTGCGTGCGTGCGTGCGTGCCCTGGGATCGTTGCTAGGACTGCCCTCGATTCCTGCTAGTCGTATGGATTTGGAGTAGATCTGTGGGTGGGTCGAGGCGTTATTGCTGTTGATCGATTGCAGCTCGTTCGGTTAGTAGTGGTTGATTAGGCCTGATTGTAGGTAATACCATCTCTCTTGATTATGCCATGACTTTCGAGCAGATCTGCCGATTATGATGGGATTGCTGTGGGGACGGCTCGTCTTATCTAGTTGGTAGTTGGTTGGTTATGCTTGGTTGTTATTGTGGATTTTTTATTATGTAGCGCTCATGAGCCTGATATGTTGAAGGCGATGCGATTGCTGTTGGTTCGGTTCATGTATCTGGTTATAGTTAGCTAGTTTCTGATTTTGTAGCCCTATGATCTGTGAAAGGATACACCTGTGGTTTGCTAACTTAATAGTTCAGCTTTGTAGTTGCTTGTAGCGTCCGTAGTTGGCATCGAATTCAACTCTTAAATTCATGTCGGTTTGCCGACATTACTGTTGGTTTCTAGGCTTCTTGACAAGCTTCTCAGTACAACTAGAAGCTCCCACTGAAGCTAAAGATTGCGCTGGTAGATATGCTAATATATAATTCTGCTAAAACTTAGCACTGGATGGTCTCTCAATCCATTGGCTTGTTCTAGGGGCCAGCTCCTGGGCAGTTTGCTGTCAGCTCTCTAGCTGATTTCATCACTGTTGCAATTTCATCTTTGTAGCATGGTGGCCATCTGGTTCATCTATTGTTTGACATGCTGCAGATATCCCTGTACGGTAACTTACTCTGGTTCTGTCTGCTTTGTATTTACAGATGCAGATCTTTGTGAAGACCCTCACTGGCAAGACCATCACCCTTGAGGTCGAGTCCTCTGACACCATTGACAACGTCAAGGCAAAGATCCAGGACAAGGAGGGCATCCCACCGGACCAGCAGCGTCTCATCTTCGCTGGCAAGCAGCTTGAGGATGGCCGCACCCTTGCAGACTACAACATCCAGAAGGAGTCCACTCTCCACTTGGTGCTCAGGCTCCGTGGTGGTATGCAGATCTTTGTCAAGACCCTCACCGGCAAGACCATCACCCTGGAGGTTGAGTCCTCGGACACTATTGACAACGTCAAGGCCAAGATCCAGGACAAGGAGGGCATTCCCCCGGACCAGCAGCGTCTTATCTTCGCCGGCAAGCAGCTTGAGGATGGCCGCACCCTTGCGGATTACAACATCCAGAAGGAATCCACCCTCCACCTTGTCCTCCGCCTTCGTGGTGGCATGCAAATCTTTGTCAAGACCCTCACCGGCAAGACCATCACCCTGGAGGTTGAGTCCTCGGACACCATTGACAATGTGAAGGCCAAGATCCAGGACAAGGAGGGCATCCCCCCGGACCAGCAGCGCCTGATCTTCGCCGGCAAGCAGCTTGAGGATGGCCGCACCCTTGCGGATTACAACATCCAGAAGGAGTCCACCCTCCACTTGGTGCTCAGGCTCCGTGGTGGCATGCAGATATTTGTGAAGACCCTCACCGGCAAGACCATCACCCTGGAGGTGGAGTCATCTGACACCATTGACAACGTGAAGGCGAAGATCCAGGACAAGGAGGGCATTCCCCCGGACCAGCAGCGTCTCATCTTTGCCGGTAAGCAGCTTGAGGATGGCCGCACCTTGGCGGACTACAACATCCAGAAGGAGTCCACCCTTCACTTGGTGCTCCGTCTCCGTGGTGGCCAGTAAAGCTCCTGGCGATGGAGCTTTGCTTCGGTCTCTGGGTTCGCAAGTCTCGGTGTCTTTGGTGTCCATCGAGTCTCGTCTGTGTCTCTGGTTGCCTGACCCTGTCTTTGTTTCTGTACCGTACTGTGATGCAGTGTTACCGTCTGTATCTTCGAACTTCTGCTGGTGTGCAGCAGCTTTGGTGAACTATGAATAAGTGAGCCTGAATTCGGTTTGTCTTGCATGATGTTTGCTGTTGTGTTATATACTGTGGTTTCTTTCTATCTTTCTGATGCATTTGATCTGCTTTTGGTGCATGTTTTCTGGTTGCTGACTGGTGTATGACTTGATTTCCACTGTTACGTCTGAGGAACGTTGAACTGATTTTGTGTGTACTTCTGTATTTTAAGTTCCAACTTTGCGTTGTGCTGCACAATTGGTTGTTTAATTATTAAAACTGGATGCAAGAGGGAAAAGCATGTTCATCTGGCTGATCTTGTGCTCGGCTGCATGCTGCGCTGTTCGATCAAAGAGATCGTGCGGCTGTGATCTCTCCCTCAACCTTATCCACTCGTCTTCCTCTCAAACTCCACAAAATCCTCCGTGCATCGACTCATCTCACTATGTTGTGCGGTCTGATGCCCTCTCCTCCCACGGAGGCGCTGAGTGGCGCATTCGATGGCCTCCCGCCAAAGACGTGAACATGTGGTGCTGCAGCGTCGGGGCATCCGGTGCCGTGAGGGTTGTTCCCCATTGCTGGAAGTGCGTGCATGCGCGCCACTACAAAGTTGTTCGCGGTCATTGTTGTGTCATCGCTGGTGTTGTGGAGCTGCCGTTGCAAAGTGGGTGGACCCGTGTCGCTACAAGGGCGGACACGAGTTGAAGTTGCAACAAGAGTTTTATGACAACCGCAACAAGTGAAACAGAGAATAGGATCGCAAGACCGGAGTGTTCGTGACCCGGCCGATCTTTTCCAAATATCAGCCAGCCAACGTGTGACGCCCATGAAAAATAATGATATGGTTTCGTTGTTGTCCCAAGTTCAAATTATTGGTGTGTAGCATTTCGAATGTAGTTTTTCACAAGTGCAAAACTTTCAAGGTACATCATATTTATGAAAAATTTAGGGCCATGCTACCGTGTAAAAATCGCGTTGCGCAACCCATATGTCACTCTTAACTATGTATCAGCACGATCTAGCCCTGATCTACCACAAGCAGTTTCTGAGTTGCCACCTCACTCTTGATACATCATCGCTACCTCTCTCATGATACCTTCCATTCCTATCCAGTGGTTGGTTGACCAGATAGTGAGTGAAAAAGACAAAAGGAAGATGAATTAATCAACCAACTCTTGTTAACATCTGGAAAAGATGTTGGGAACAATGGGAAGATAAGGGAGGCTGTATAAATAGGCGAGACATTTGATGGCATGGAGAGTTTGAGACCACAGATCACGTGCAATGTTAGGTGCAAAGAGTTAATCCCGTTGAAGGTTAAAATTAATAATTGTTAAAATTACACATGTGTATATATACAGGTTGTAAGGCACTAGTAGAAAACAGGGTTTTGGTCCAGGCGAGATAAGAGCTTTAATTCCGGTTCTGTTACGAATCGGGACAAATGGGTGCATCAGTCCCGGTTCGTGAGGCCAGGGCGCCGACCGGGCCAGGGTCCCGGTTTGTCTGACCCCTTTGGTTCCGGTTCCAGACATGAACTGGGACCAAAGGGCCTCGCTCCTGGCGCAGCCCCTTTAGTCCCGGTTGGAACCGGGACTAAATGTTGTCCTTTAGTCCCGGTTTTAGACACAAATCGGGACTAAAGTTTTGCCTATATATATCGCCCCCCACATCTCCTTTGTTTTTTGGCCGTGGAAGGGTGGGAGGTGTGCTGCTCTCTGTTTTCACCTCCTATGCACATGAGGTGTTCGATGAAATGCCGGAGCCACACTTAAGCCCAAGATCGTCCAAGATCAAAAGAGCACCAAGCAAAACAGTGGTGTCCGCTTTGATGCAGTAACCAAGAGGGGAAAGGACACATATTATGGTTACATAGTTGACATATGGGAACTTGACTATGGACATGATTTTAAGGTCCCTTTGTTTCAGTGCAAATGAGTCAATCTGTCAGGGGACGGGGTACAGGTAGACCCATAGTACGGAATGACAACAGTGGATCTGAACAATCTTGGGTACACAGACGAACCATTCGTCCTAGCCAATGATGTGGCACAGGTTTTCTATGTGAAGGACATGTCTACCAAACCGAGAAAAAGAAAAGATAAGGAAGCGAATACATCATACGATGAGCCAAAGCGCCACATAGTTCTTTCAGGGAAAAGAGACATCGTGGGAGTGGAGGGCAAGACAAACATGTCTGAAGATTATGAAAAGTTTCATGAAATTCCTCCCTTCAAAGTGAAGGCTGGCCCAAGCACCCTGTTAAACGATGAAGATTGTACATGGTTACGGCGCAATAAGCAAGGGACACACGCGAAGAAAAAGTGAAGGAGGATACGATGATGGCTCTGATTACGCGAAGAAAAAATGAAATGCCTTTTGTAACAGATGAGTTTTCGTCCGAAACCCTGATACTTCGAAAGAGATTGTCCATTTTGTACACGAAGTGCATCCAACTTTTGCCGTAGCCCTCTCAACTTTTTAGCACATGCTATGTGGGTGAAATGATGATACCATGCCAACTTTCAACCTTTTCAGAGTTCATTTGTAGTGCTTTTCAATTTCGGGGTCATTTAGCTAAAAAATATATCAGTAAATGCATGAAAAATACCAAATGAAGTCAGAAAGGGTTGAAAATTGATGATGTGTCTTTGAATGGTGCATGTTGAACGCACAAAAAGTCCGGAGTTGAAATAAGTTCAAAAAAATGAAATCCCTTTGTAACATATGAGTTTTCATCCGAAACCCTGATACTTCGAAAGAGATTGTCCATTTTGTACACGAAGTGCATCTAGTTTTTGCCGTAACCCTCTCAACTTTTTAGTACATGCTATGTGGGTGAAATGTTGATACCATGCCAACTTTCAACCTTTTCAGAGTTCATTTGTAGTGCTTTTCAAAAGAATGAACTAAAAAGCTTTTATAAAACTCTAATAGCAAAAAGAATGAACTAAAAAGCTTTTATAAAACTCTAATAGCAAAAAGAATGAACTAAAAAGAATCAATTAAAATATTTTGTTATGATCAACTAAAACAAAACTATAATATTCTTCAATAGCAAAAAGAATCAACTAAAAAGTTTTTATAAACCTCTAGTTATTATCAAAATAATATTAACTGAAAATTATATAAAATTTATGGAACTAAAATTATCAAAGTATTTTTTGTTAAAAACTTTAATAGCAAAAAGAATTTTCATAAAGTCTTTTATGTTAAAAACTTTAATAGCAAACTAAAATGACATAAAAAATAAAAAATGCCGCCTACTGGGCCACCACGGCCTGCATACGACTAGAAACCCATCTGTACATGGCCAGGATGCAGGCCCGTGGGCCCAACAGGCCCAACATGGTAGTGTCAATGGTTAGGTAAGTACTGCCTGCATTAGAGAGGAGCTCGAAAGCTCAGCCGCAGCACGCCTTATAAACCAGTGCTGCCCTCTCTCAACTAGCGAGGTGGGACTAAACTCCCACCACACCACTGTGCCAGGCTATTGGTCAAGGTTGGTGGCTCGAACCGGGACGAAAGGGTGCCTTTGGTCCCGGTTCGAGCCACCATTGACCTTTAGTCCCGATTGGTGGCTCGAACTGGGACGAAATGGGGGCATTGGTCCCGGTTGGTGTCACCAACCGGGACGAAAGGTTGGGGTATATAAGCCCACACTTAGGAAATTTTCATAGTTCATCCGCAGTTTCCCCCGACGACGCCGAGCACATCGACGCCGCCAGGCTGCCCCGACGCCGTCCGCCGCACCCGCCGTCGCCGTCCGCCACCCCCGCCGTCACCGTCGCCGTCGCCGCGCCCCTACCCCGTCGTCGCCCCCGAGCCCGCGCCTCTGCCCCGCCCCCGATCCCGCGCCCCTGCCCTGGCCCGCCCCCGTCGTCGTCATCGTCGTCGCCGTCGCCACGCCCCTGCCCCGTCGTCGCCGTCGCCGTCGTCCTCCTCCCCGAGCCCACGTCGCCCCCGCTGTGAGCCGCCGCCGCCCCGGCCCGCTATGCATTTTTTTATATGATGAATTTTTTTTGTTCATATATAATGTATATGTAGATGCTTAGTGTTTATTAATCATGTGTATGTATGTATGTGTATGTATATGTAAATATTGATATGATGATTTTTTTAATTCATATATAATGTATATGTAGATGCTTAGTGTTTATTAATCATGTGTATGTATGTATGTGTATGTATATGTAAATATTGATATGATGATTTTTTTGTTCATATATAATGTAGATGTATATGTATGTATGGATGGATATCAATGGATGTATGTATATAGAAAATTTGTAGAAAATTAACCGTAACTCCGATGAAAATAATTTATATATGAAAATCGATCAGAAAAATATGACGAATCCGAATATGCCCTCCGTTCGTCTGTCACAAGCAGCTAGCATAGCGAACCTGGAACCGTCCACCTCCTGTTCATCTGTCCGAAATTAATGCAGACTTCAGGAAAACATTCCCGGATGTTATCCCCCTTCACCTATATCGTGTAGTGCCGCGTTAGAACACCCCTAACTCTCTCGGGAATTCAACATATCCCAGATAACTTCGACATGAGGGGGGAGGGGTGTGCGCAAGTATACTCGATGACCATGAGAGAGGCGGTCCGCAAAGTATCGTCTCTCGAAAGATAGGACGACTCATCAGACATGAGGGGGGAGTAGTCCTCGACGATCGTCTGAAACTGACTGTTATATAACTTGTCAACTTTGCATGATGTTTGCCACTAATCCATTGCTCATATGCATATGATTCCTTGTTGTGATATTAAGTCCATCCATGTTTGCCACTAATCCATCTCTCATGTTTGTATATTGCCATGTTGTAATATTTGCAGAAAATATGGACATAGACTTAGAAAAAGAAGAGTTGTTGGGGGATATAATCTGCGACGAAGGTGATATCACCTTGTCATTTCTCAACGACACCGATGGTCAGGAAGGAGAGGATGACGGCTCCGGTGATCCAATGGAGGAGGAAGGAGATCATGACGGCTCCGATGACCGAATGGCGGAGGAAGGAGATCATGACGGCTCCGGTGATCGAACGGAGGAGGGAGCTGATGCGGCTTGAACTACGTCGGTATTTCCCCAAAGAGGAAGGGATGATGCAGCACAACTACGGTAGGTATTTCCCTCAGTGATGAGACCAAGGTTATTGAACCAGTAGGAGAACCATGCAACACTACGTAAATGGTACCTGCACACAAAGAACAAATACTTGCAACCCGACGTAAAAGAGGGGTTGTCAATCCCTCCTAGGTAAAAAGATAGATACAATTGTAGTAGTTTGGATAAATAGATCTCGCAGGAATGCGAGATAAAATAAATAACAATAAATTGCAGCAAGGTATTTTTGGGTTTTTGGATTAATAGAACTAAAAATAAAAGCGAATAAAATTAGATCTCGAATGCAAATATGATAAAGAAGAGACCCGGGGGCCGTAGATTTCACTAGTGGCTTCTCTCGAGAAAAATAGCATACGGCGGGTAAACAAATTACTGTTGGACAATTGATAGAACTTCAAATAATTATGACGATATCCAGGCAATGATCATTATATAGGCATCACGTCCAAGATTAGTAGACCGACTCCTGCCTGCATCTACTACTATTACTCCACACATCGACCGCTATCCAGCATGCATCTAGTGTATTAAGTTCATGGAGAAACGGAGTAATGCAATAAGAATGATGACATGATGTAGACAAGATCTATTCATGTAGGAATAGACCACATCTTCTTATCCTTAATAGCAATGATACATACGTGTCATTTCCCCTTCTATCACTGGGATTGAGCACCGTAAGATCGAACCCATCACAAAGCACCTCTTCCCATGGCAAGAAAAATCGACCTAGTCGGCCTAACTAAACCACAGATTCAAAGAAGAAATACGAGGCTATAAGTAATCATGCATATAAGAGATCAAAGAAACTCAAATAACTTTCATGGATAAAAATATAGATCTGATCATAAATTCAAAGTTCATCAGATCCCAACAAACACACCGCAAAAAGAGTTACATCAAATAGATCTCCAAGAGACCATTGTATTGAGAATCAAAAGAGAGAGCGGAAGCCATCTAGCTACTAACTACGGACCCGTTGGTCTACAATGAACTACTCACGCATCATCGGAGAGGCACCAATGAGGATGATGAACCCCTCCGTGATGGTGTCTAGATTGGATCTGTGGTTTCTGGAACTTGCGGCGGCTGGAATTGTGTTTCGTCGACTCCCCTAGGGTTTTGGAATATTAGGGTATTTATAGAGCAAAGAGGCGGTGTGGGAGGTGCTACTTCTTGAGCTTGCGTTGGTTTTTCCCTTGAAGAGGAAAGGGTGATGCAGCAAAGTAGAGATAAGTATTTCCCTCAGTTTGAGAATCAAGGTATCAATCCAGTAGGAGACAACGCACAAATCACCGAATACCTGCACAAACAATCAAACAACTTGCACCGAATGCGATAAAGGGGTTGTCAATCCCTTCACGGTTACTTGAAAAAGTGAGATCTGATAGAGATAGATAAACGATAAAGTAAATATTTTTGGTTTATAGATCAGAAAGTAAAAGATTGCAAAATAGTAGATCAGAAACTTATATGATGGAAAATAGAAACTTATATGATGGAAAATAGACCCGGGGGCCATAGGTTTCACTAGAGGCTTCTCTCAAGATAGCAAATAATATGATGGGTGAACAAATTACTGCCGAGCAATTGATAGAAAAGTGCAAAGTTATGACGATATCTAAGGCAATGATCATGAATATAGGTATCACGTCCGTGTCAAGTAGACCGAAACGATTCTGCATCTACTACTATTACTCCACACATCGACCGCTATCCAGCATGCATCTAGAGTATTAAGTTCATAAAGAACGGAGTAATGCATTAAGTAAGATGACATGATGTTGAGGAATTAACTCAAGCAATATGATGAAAACCCCATCTTTTTATCCTCGATGGCAACAATACAATACGTGCCTTGCTGCCCCTACTGTCACTGGGAAAGGACACCGCAAGATTGAACCCAAAGCTAAGCACTTCTCCCATTGGAAGAAAAACCAATCTAGTTGGCCAAACCAAACCGATAGTTCGAAGAGAATTAAAAAGATATCAAATCATGCATAAAAGAATTCAGAGAAGATTCAAATAATATTCATAGATAAGCTGATCATAAATCCACAATTCATCGGATCTCGGCAAACACAACGCAAAAAAGTATTACATCGAATAGATCTCCAAGAACATCGAGGAGAACGTGGTATTGAGAATCAAAGAGAGAGAAGAAGCCATCTAGCTACTAGCTATGGGCCCGTAGGTCTGTGGTAAACTACTCACGCTTCATCGGATGGGCAATGGTGTTGATGTAGAAGCCCTCCGTGATCGAATCCCCCTCCGGCAGGGTGCCGGAAAAGGTCCCTAGATGGGATCTCACGGGTACAGAAGGTTGCGGCGGTGGAAAAGTGTTTTCGTGGATGCCTCTGGTGGTTTGGGGATATTTGGGAATATATAGGCGAAAGAATTAGGTCAGGCGGGTCACGGGGGGCCCACAAGGGTGGGGGCGTGCCCTATCCCCCTGGGCGCGCCCTCCATCCTTGTGGCCGCCTCGTGGCTCCTCCGACTTCATCTCCAAGTCTTCTGGTTGTCTTCTGGTCCAAGAAAAATCATCGCGAAGGTTTCATTCCGTTTGGACTCCGTTTGGTATTCCTTTTCTGCAAAACTCTAAAACAAGGAAAAAACAGAAACTGGCACTGGGCTCTAGGTTAATAGGTTAGTTCCAATAATATAAAATAGCATATTAATGCATATAAAACATCCAAAACAGATAATATAATAGCATGGAACAATCAAAAATTATAGATACGTTGGAGACGTATCAAGCATCCCCAAGCTTAATTCCTGCTCGTCCTCGAGTAGGTAAATGATAAAAACAGAATTTTTGATGTGGAATGCTACCTAACATATTTATCCGTGTAATTTTCTTTATTGTGGCATGAATGTTCAGATCCGTAAGATTCAAAACAAAAGTTTAATATTGACATGAAAACAATAATACTTCAAGCATACTAACAAGGCAATTATGTCTTCTCAAAATAACATGGACAAAGAAAGCTTATCCCTACAAAATCATATAGTCTGACTATGCTCCATCTTCATCACACAAAATATTCAAATCATGCACAACCCTGATGACAAGCCAAGCAATTGTTTCATACTTTTGATGTTCTCAAACTTTTTCAACTTTCACGCAATACATGAGCGTGAGCCATGGACATAGCACTATAGGTGGAATAGAATATGGTGGTTGTGGAGAAGACAAAAAGAGGGAGATAGTCTCACATCAACTAGGCGTATCAATGGGCTATGGAGATGCCCATCGATAGATATCAATGTGAGTGAGTAGGGATTGCCATGCAACGGATGCACTAGAGCTATAACTTTATGAAAGCTCAAAAAGAAAACTAAGTGGGTGTGCATCCAACTTACTTGCTCATGAAGACCTAGGGCAATTTGAGGAAGCCCATCGTTGGAATATACAAGCCAAGTTCTATAATGAAAAATTCCCACTAGTATATGAAAGTGACAACATAGGAGACTCTCTATCATGAAGATCATGGTGCTACTTTGAAGCACAAGTGTGGAAAAAGGATAGTAACATTGCCCCTTCTCTCTTTTCTCTCAATTTTTTTTTGTTTTGGGACCCTCTCTTTTTTTTTGGGCCCCCTTTCTCTTTTTTTTATATCCTCACATGGGGCAATGCTCTAATAATGATGATGAAAGTGCGTTATATCGACTAGAGGGGGGGGGGGGGTGAATAGGCGATTTTTACAAATTCGTCACTGAGGAAATTCAACTTGAGAAATTTCCTAAGTAACGAACTACTAGCAGCGGAATAAGTACTCAGGTGCAAGCATAGCATGGCAGTAACACAGTCATCATGATGATATGAAACAAGCACAAAGCACAGGTAGCGTGTAAATAGGATAAGCAGGCTGAAGACAAAGTGACTGAAGAAATAGGATTGAGGAAATTGAGAAAGTCTTCAGTCAAAGTCTTCACACAGTAACGATCAAGTACATTAACACATGAATGAGGAAATGAAAGGGTTGAGGAAATAGAACCAGTAGCTCGGTGAAGACAATGATTTGGTAGACCAGTTCCAACTGCTGTGACAGTCGTACGTCTGGTTGGAGCGGCTAGGTATTTAAACCTGAGGACACACAATCCCGGACACACAGTCCTCATCATATTCTCCTTGAGCTGAGGTCACACAGACCTCACCCAATCACTCGTGGTAAGTCTTCGCAGGTGACTTCCAAACCTTCACAGACTTGGTCACTCGGTGATCCACAATTCCTCTTGGATGCTCTAGACCATGACGCCTCACCGTCTGGAGGATACAAAGTCCTCAAAGGTAACAAGCGTCGGTTCCACACAGGAACAATCTCTTCAGTGATGCTCAATCACTTTGGGTTGTAGGTGTTTGGGTTTGGTTTTGGGTTTTTCCTCACTGATGATTTTCGCTCAAAGTCCTCGGAGGATGGGATGCTCTAAATGACAAGTGTCAGTTTCTCTCAGAGCAGCCAACCAACTTGTGGTTGTAGGGGGCGGCTATTTATAGCCTAGGGAGCAGCCTGACATGATAAGACATAAATGCCCTTCAATGATATGACCGTTAGGTGGGTAGGATATTTGGACAGCTGGCGCGTAGCACAACAACGGTCGGAAATTTGAGCTCTCAAATTCCTCAGGGCTATCATGTTCCTCACTTGTAGGCAATCCGCACTGGCGAATTCCTAACTCCTCAGTCAGAACAAATTCCTCAGAGAACAGAAGATCTTCGTCTCTGTCACTGAAGAAATTGACTGAACTGTATGAGATTTCCAATGGCTTCACTCGAAAGGATTGGGTAGGTGTAGGATTTTGAGATGAGCATCACTTGGAAACTTTTCCTTAGTTTTACCTCGACCCCCTTTAACAGTACGGTGTTTCCTATGACTCAAGAAATAGAAAATGAAACTACGAAAACAAAAGTCTTCACGCTTCATAATCCTCGCATGAATATCAAGTCTTCAAGGTTACACCAATTTCCTCACTTTCAAAGTCTTCAAGAAAACCAAAGTCTTCAACTGAAGACATTCATTTTTAGGGGTCGACTTTCATCGTAAATATCAAACTCCTCATAGACTTATAGAACCTGTGTACACTCACAAACACATTAGTCCCTTAACCTATAAGTCTTCAATACACCAAAATCACTAAGGGGCACTAGATGCACTTACAGATGATCATCACACTTTTATTTACTTACAACTCAAGAATTACAACTCGATACTTAGAACAAAATATGACTCTATATGAATGCCTCCGGCGGTGTATTGGGATGTGCAATGAATCAAGAGTGACATGTATGAAAGAATTATGAACGGTGGCTTTGCCACAAATACGATGTCGACTACATGATCATGCAAAGCAATATGACAGTGATGAAACGTGTCATAATAAATGGAACGGTGGAAATTTGCATGGCAATATATCTCGGAATGGCTATGGAAATGCCATAATAGGTAGGTATGGTGGCTGTTTTGAGGAAGATATATGGTGGGTGTATGGTACCGGCGAAAGTTGCGCGGCACTAGAGAGGCTAGCAATGGTGGAAGGGTGAGAGTGCGTATAATCCATGGACTCAACATTAGTCATAAAGAACTCACATACTTATTGCAAAAATCTATTAGTCATCGAAACGAAGTACTATGCGCATGCTCCTAGGGGGATAGATTGGTAGGAAAAGACCATCGCTTGTCCCCGACCGCCACTCATAAGGAAGACAATCAAAAAATATCTCATGCTCCAACTTCGTTACATAACGGTTCACCATACGTGCATGCTACGGGACTCACAAAGCTTAACACAAGTATTTCTCAATTTCACAATTACTCACTAGCATGACTCTAATATCACCATCTTTATATCTCAAAACAATCATAAGGAATCAAACTTCTCATAGTATTCAATGCACTTTATATGAAAGTTTTTATTATATCCCTCTTGGATGCCTATCATATTAGGACTAAATTTATAACCAAAGCAAATTACCATGCTGTTTAAAGACTCTCAAAATAATATAAGTGAAGCATGAGAGTTCAATAATTTCTATAAAATAAAACCACCGCCGTGCTCTAAAAAGATATAAGTGAAGCACTAGAGCAAAATTGCCTAGCTCAAAAGATATAAGTGAAGCACATAGAGTATTCTAATAAATCATGATTCGTGCGTGTCTCTCTAAAAAGGTGTGTACAGCAAGGATGATTGTGGCAAAATAAAAAGCAAAGACTCAAATCATACAAGACGCTCCAAGCAAAACACATATCATGTGGTGAATAAAAATATAGCCTCAATTAAAGTTACCGATAGACGAAGACGAAAGAGGGGATGCCTTCCGGGGCATCCCCAAGCTTAGGCTCTTGGTTTTCCTTGAATATTACCTTGGGGTTCCTTGGGCATCCCCAATCTTAGGCTCTTGCCACTCCTTATTCCATAGTCCATCAAATCCTTACCCAAAACTTGAAAACTTCACAACAAAAAACTCAACAGAAAATCTCATAAGCTCCGTTAGTATAAGAAAATAAATCACCACTTTTGGTACTGTTGTGAACTCATTCTTTATTTATATTGGTGTAATATCTCCTGTATTACAACTTTTCCATGGTTCATACCCCCCGATACTACCCATAGATTCATCAAAATAAGGAAACAACACATAGAAAACAGAATCTGTCAAAAACAAAACAGTCTGCGAAGATATGAATTTTATAATACTTATGTAACTCACAAAATTCTTAAAAATTAGGACAGAAGAGGAGATTTTTATATCAATCTTTTGTAAAAATTTCAGAGTTTTCCCATGCTCCAGTGAATTTAAACAATTCTGGTACTGGGCGCAAAAGTTTCTGTTTTTCAGCAGGATCGAATCAACTATCACCGTAAGCCATCCCAAAGGGCTTACTTGGCACAAACACTAATTAAAACACAAAACCACATCTAACCAGAGGCTATATGAATTATTTATTGAAAAACAGGAGCAAAAACGAAAGGACAAAAATAAAATTGGGTTGCCTCCCAACAAGCGCTTTTCTTTAAAGCCTTTTAGCTAGTCATTGATAATTTCAATGATGCTCACATAAAACAGAAGAATTGAAGCACAAAGAGAGCATCATAAAACACGTGACAAACACATCTAAGTCTAACATACTTCCTATGCATAGGCATTTTATAAACAAACAAATTATCAAGGCAAGCAAAAACTAGCATATGTAAGGAAGAAGAAAGGGACGATAGCAATCTCAACATGAAGAGAGGTAATTTAGTAATATGAAAATTTCTACAACCATATTTTCCTCTCTCATAATAATTACATGTAGGATCATAAGAAAATTCAACAATATAGCTATCACATAACATATTCTCAACACGATCCACATGCATGCAAAGTTGACACTCTTCCAAAATAGTGGGATTAACATTAACTAAAGTCCTGACCTCTCCAAACCCACTTTTATCAAAAATTTCATAAGATTGAATATTTTCCAAATATGCGGGATCTAAAGTTAACACTCTTCCAAAACCACTTTCAATATTATTGCAAACATTATTATCAATCTCATATTCATCATGGGGCTTAAATAAAAATTCAAGATCATAAGAAGAATCACCCCAATCATCATCATTGCAACAAGTAGTAGACATAGCAAAGTTAGCATCCCCAAGCTTAGGGTTTTGCATATCATTAACACAATTGACATTAATGGAATTTATAATAACATCATTGCAATCATGCTTTTCATTCAAGGAGCTATCGTGAATCACTTTATAATTTTCTTCTTTCAACACTTCATCACAATTTTCAGATTCACAAATTTCAAGCAAAACCTCATAAAGATAATCTAGTGCACTCAACTCACTAGCAATAGGTTCATCATAATTGGATCTCTTAAAAATATTAGCAAGTGGATGAGGATCCATAAACCTTTGTTTCTGTTTTTCAATAAACACACAATTTTATCAAGCGAACAAGCAAACAAACCAAGTAAGACATAAGGGCCAACGAAAAGATGAACAGAAGAAGGGCGAAGAAAAGGCAAATCTTTTCAAAAAATCATTTCAGAAGTGGGGGAGAGGAAAGCGAGAGGCAAATGGCGAATAATGTAATGCAAGAGATGAGAGTTTATGATGGGTACTTGGTATGTCTTGACTTGGCGTAGATCTCCCCAGCAACGGCGCCATAATTCCTTCCTGCTACTTCTTGAGCTTGCGTTGGTTTTTCCCTTGAAGAGGAAAGGGTGATGCAGCAAAGTAGAGATAAGTATTTCCCTCAGTTTGAGAACCAAGGTATCAATCCAGTAGGAGACAACGTACAAATCACCGAATACCTGCACAAACAATCAAACAACTTGCACCCAACGTGATAAAGGGGTTGTCAATCCCTTCATGGTTACTTGCAAAAGTGAGATCTGATAGAGATAGGTAAACGATAAAGTAATTTTTTTTGGTATTTTTGGTTTATAGATCGGAAAGTAAAAGATTGCAAAATAGTAGATCGGAAACTTATATGATGAAAAATAGAAGATCGGAAACTTATATGATGGAAAATAGACTCAGGGGCCATAGGTTTCACTAGAGGCTTCTCTCAAGATAGCAAATAATACGGTGGGTGAACAAATTACTGCCGAGCAATTGATAGAAAAGTGCAAAGTTATGACGATATCTAAGGCAATGATCATGAATATAGGCATCACGTTCGTGTCAAGCAGACCGAAACGATTCTGCATCTACTACTATTACTCCACACATCGACCGCTATCCAGCATGCATCTAGAGTATTAAGTTCATAAAGAACGGAGTAATGCATTAAGTAAGATAGCATGATGTAGAGGAATTAATTCAAGCAATATGATGAAAACCCCATCTTTTTATCCTTGATGGCAACAATACAATACGTGCCTTGCTTCCCCTACTGTCACTGGGAAAGGACACCACAAGATTGAACCCAAAGCTAAGCACTTCTCCCATTACAAGAAAAACCAATCTAGTTGGCCAAACCAAACCGATAGTTCGAGGAGAATTACAAATATATCAAATCATGCATAAAAGAATTCAGAGAAGATTCAAATAATATTCATAGATAAGCTGATCATAAATCCACAATTCATCGGATCTCAGCAAACACACCGCAAAAAAAGTATTACATCGAATAGATCTCCAAGAACATCGAGGACAACGTGGTATTGAGAATCAAAGAGAGAGAAGAAGCCATCTAGCTACTAGCTATGGACTCGTAGGTCTGTGGTAAACTACTCACGCTTCATCGGAAGGGCAATGGTGTTGATGTAGAAGCCCTCCGTGATCGAATCCCCCTCCGGCAGGGTGCCGGAAAAGGTCCCTAGATGGGATCTCATGGGTACAGAAGGTTGCGGCGGTGGAAAAGTGTTTTCGTGGATGCCTCTGGTGGTTTGGGGATATTTGGGAATATATGGGCAAAAGAATTTGGTCAGGAGGGTCATGGGGTGCCCACAAGGATGGGGGGCGCGCCCTATCCCCCTGGGCGCGCCCTCCGTCCTTGTGGCCGCCTCGTGGCTCCTCCGACTTCATCTCCAAGTCTTCTGGTTGTCTTCTGGTCCAAGAAAAATCACCGCGAAGGTTTCATTCCGTTTGGTATTCCTTTTCTGCAAAACTCTAAAACAAGGAAAAAACAGAAACTGACACTGGGCTCTAGGTTAATAGGTTAGTCCCAATAATATAAAATAGCATATTAATGCATATAAAACATCCAAAACAGATAATATAATAGCATGGAACAATAAAAAATTATAGATACATTGGAGACGTATCAGGAGGCGGCCGAGGTGGGCCCAACCCACCGGGGCGCGCCTGGGCCCCCAGGCGCGCCCAGGTGGGATGTGCTCCCCTCGGAGCCCCCTCTGGTACTTCCTTGGCCCAACTTGTGTCTTCTGGTCCAAAAAAAATCTCCAAAAAGTATCGCTGCATTTGGACTCTGTTTGGTATTGATTTTCTGCGAAGTAAAAAACAAGCAAAAAACAGCAACTGGCACTGGGCACTATGTCAATAGGTTAGTCCCAAAAAATTATATAAAGTTGCTATAAAATGATTGTAAAACATCCAAGAATGATAATATAATAGCATGGAACAATAAAAAATTATAGATACGTTGGAGACGTATCAGCATCCCCAAGCTTAATTCCTGCTCGTCCTCGAGTAGGTAAATGATAAAAATAGAATTTTTGATGTGGAATGCTGCCTAACATGTTCATCACATTTTATTTTATTTTATAGCATGGACGTTTAGACTTTTATATGATTGAAAGCAATAGTCTAGTTTTGACATGAAGATTTCAATACTCAAGCATATCAACAAGCAACCATGTCTTTCAAAATATCAACACTAAAGCAAGTTATCCCTAGCCCATTATGCTCAATCATTGATCCATTCATGAAACACACTCATATATTAGCTACACCCAATGCTCAAGTACGATCATAGTGCCCCTTAGTTGGTGCTTTATAAGAGAAGATGGAGACTCAAAAATAAAAATTGCATAAAGTAAATAGAAAGGCCCTTCGCAGAGGGAAGTAGGGATTTGTAGAGGTGCCAGAGATCAAAGCGAAAAAGATAGAGATAAAACATTTTGGGTGGCATGCTTTTCCTGTCAACGAAAACGATCGAGTAGTTCCCAATACTTCCCATGCTAGATATATCATAGACGGTTCCCAAACAAAAAATAAAGTTTATTCCTTTTTCCACCATACTTTCACATTCCACGGTTAACCGAATCCACGGGTGCCGTCCATACCAACAATTTCCAAGGAATTTATTATTTGACAACAAAAAGTAAATTCATTTTTCATTTCGAGATTGGGCATCCCTAATACTTTTGCCGTACTCTCGTGCAATGACAAGTGAATAAACACTCATCTTGAGAATAACACATCTAGCATGGAAAAATATCAGCCACCCCCTACCGTTTCATGAGCAGTACGAGCACACAAAAAGGAAATTTATTTTGAAGATTAGAGATGGCACATACAAATTTGCTTAGAACGGCAAAAGAATACCGCATATAGGTAGGTATAGTGGACTCATATGGCAAAAACTGGTTTAAGGATTTTGGATGCACAAGTAGTATTCCTACTTAGTACAAGTGAAGGCTAGCAAAAGATTGAGAATCATCCAACCAAGAAACAAAAAATCTCATAAGCGAGCATTAAGCATAACTAACACCGAATAATGTACCACAAGTAGGATATAATTTCATTACATAACTATTGACTTTCGTGCTTGCATAGGGAATCACAAACCTTAACATCAATATTCTTACTAAAGCATAATTACTCATCAACATGACTCACATATTATATCATCATATCGCAAAACTATTACAAAGAATCAAGTTTATTTTTTCCAGTGATCTTCATGAAAGTTTTTATTATATTCCTCTTGAATATCTATCACTTTGGGACTAGTTTCATATGTTGCTTTTGATAGCTCAAACAAATCTAAGTGAAGAACATGAGCATAAAAATTTTCTTCTCTCAAAATAATTTAAGTGAAGCATGAGATGATTTCTTCAAAATTTTACTAACTCTAAAATAAATCTAAGTGAAGCATGAGAGCATTTCTCCAAAAATAATAAAGTACACCGTGCTAAAAAAGATATAAGTGAAGCACTAGAGCAATTCCATAGCTCAAAAAGATTTAAGTGAATCATAGAGAGTGATTCTAACAAATCATAGCATAATTTTGGCTCTCTCAAATAGGTGTGTCCAACAAGGATAGATGACACAAACTAAAAATAAAAACAAGAAAAGACTCATATCATACAAGACGCTCCAAGCAAAACTCATGATATGTGACGAATAAAAATATAGCTCCAAGTAAAATACCGATGGTTGTTAGAAGAAAGAGGGGATGCCACTCGGGCATCCCCAAGCTTAGTTTCTTGCTTCTATTTGGATAATGGCTTGGGGTGCCATGAGCATCCCCAAGCTTAGGCTCTTCTTACTCCTTATTCCTTCATCCATCGTGATCTCACCCAAAACTTGAAAACTTCAATCACACAAAACTCAACAAAACCTTCGTGAGATCCGATAGTATAAGAAAACTAATCTTTACTTTAAGTACTGTAGAAAACCCATTCAAATTTTGTTATTGCATTATATCTACTGTATTCTAATTTTACCATGGCTTATACCCTCGAATACAAACCACAGATTCATCAAAATAAGCACACAATGCAAAGAAAACAGAATCTGTCAAAAACAGAACAGTCTGTAAAGATGTGAATTGTTCTCATACTTATGTAACTCAATAAATTCTGAAAAATTAGGACAACAGAGGAAATTTGTATATAAATCTTGTGTAAAAAATTCAGAATTATTTTGCGCTCCTGTGATTTTGGAAAATTATTGTTCTGGACGCAAAAGTTTCTATTTTCCAACAAGATCAAATCAACTATCACTAAAGCTATCCCAAAGGCTTTGCTTGGCACAAACACTAATTAAAACATAAAAACACAATCATAACAGTAGCATAATTGTGCAAACACTCAAGAACAGAAAGAAAAAGGAAAAAATAAAATTTATTCATTGGGTTGCCTCCCAACAAGCACTATCGTTTTATGCCCCTAGCTAGGCATAACGCAAAGATCTAAGTATTGTCATCTTTGTATCTAGATCCATAAGATGCCCTCATGATTGATTTGTAGGGTGGCTTAATTCTTGTTATAGGTAAGTGTTCCATACCCTTCCTTTGTGGAAATTGAAATTTAATATTACCTTCTTTCATATCAATCACGGCACCAATAGTACATAAAAACGGTCTACCAAGTATAATTGGACAAGACGGATTGCAATCAATATCAAGAACAATAAAATCTATGGGCACATAGTTCCTATTTGCAAGAATAAGAACATCATTAATTCTTCCCAAAGGCTTTTTAATAGTAGAATCCGCCAAGTGCAAATTTAAAGAACACTCTTCAATATTGGTAAGACCAAGCACATCACACAAAGACTTCGGAATTGTGGAAACACTAGCACCCAAGTCACATAAAGCAAAACACTAATAATTTTTAATATTGACTTTGATATTAGGTTCCCATTCATCATGTAATTTTCTAGGAATTGAGATCTCTAATTCCAATTTTTCTTTAAAAGCTTTCATCATCACATCAACGATATGTTTAGTAAAAGCTTTATTTTGTTCATATGCATGAGGTGAATTTATCATGGATTGCAACAAAGAAAGACAATCAATCAAAGAGCAATTATCATAGTTAAAGTGTTTGTAATCCAAAAGAGTGGGCACATCACTAGTTAAAGTTTTGACCTCTCCAAACCCACTTTTATCAAAATTTTCAACAAGATTTTCACCCTCCAAATTATCGGGACGCCTTCTAGCTAAAGTTGACTCTTCTTCAGTCCCTTTATCATCAATTTTAATTTTACTAAACAAGGAATCAATAAAAGAAACACCAATCACTTTAAGATCTTCATCATTTTTATGAAAGCAATCACTAGAAAACGCTTTTTTCTAAAAATTCTCTTCTAGCTCTAAGCATAGCGATTCTTTTCTTGCTTTCATCCATAGAAACATATAAAGCTTTAATTGATTCTTCAACCTTAGGCACAAAAGCTTTCAACTTGAGATTTTCCACATCATGAGAAATTCTATCAATGCTTCTAGACATATCATCAATCTTATTCAACTTTTCTTCTATCGTATTATTGAAAACTTTTTAAGCATTGATAAATTATTTAATATTATTCCCAAGATCAGAGGTGTTCCTATTATTATTATTATTATAAGAAGGATTACCATAGGAATTACCATAATTATTAGAGGAATTTCCAGGAAAAGGTCGAGGATTAAAATTACCTCTATAAGCATTGTTATTAAAATTATTTCGCGAGACAAAATTCACATCTACGGCATCACTATTTTGCTCAATCAAAGTAGACAAAGGCACATCATTAAGATCAATAGGAGCACTTTTATTAGCAACCAATTTCATAAGAGCATCAACTTTTTAACTCAAAGAATTTATTTCCTCTACCGAATTAACCTTTTTACTAGTAGCTCTTTTGGTATGCCATTGTGAATAATTTGCCATAATATTATCAAGTAATTTAGTAGCTTCACCCAAAGTAATTTCCATAAATGTACCACCCGCGGCGGAATCTATAAGATGTCTAGAAACAAAATTCAATCCCGCATAAATTTTTTGTATAATCATCCAAAGATTTAAACTATGAGTAGGACAATTTCTTAGCATCAATTTCATTCTTTTCCAAGATTGCGCAACATGTTCATGCTCAAGTTGCTTAAAATTCATGATTTGTGTCCTAAGAGAAATAATTTTCGCGGGCGGAAAATACTTAGTAATAAAAGCATCTTTGCACTTATCCCAAGAATCGATACTATTGCGAGGCAAAGAAGAAAACCAAATTTTTGCACGATCTCACAAAGAAAACGGGAATAATTTCAACTTCACAATATCATTGTCCACATCTTTTTTCTTTTGCATATCGCATAATTCCACAAATGTGTTAAGATGGGACGTGGCATCCTCATTAGGAGTACCGAAAAGCTGATCTTTCATGACAAGATTCAACAAAGCGGCATTAATATCACAAGATTCCGCACTAGTGGCGGGAGGAGCAATCGGAGTGCTAATAAAATCATTATTGTTGGTATTGGAAAAGTCACACAACTTGGTGTTCTCTTGAGTCATTGTGACTACACAAACAAGATTGCACACAAAAACAGATCTGACGAGAAAACGGCGAACGAAAAAGAGGGCGAATAAAACGACAATTTTTTGTGAAGTGGGGGAGATGAAAATGAGAGGCAAATGGCAAATAATGTAAATTGCAAGGAGATGAGATTTCTGATTAGGAACCTGGTAGATGTTGATAATGTCTCCCCGGCAACGGCGCCAGAAATTCCTTTTGATGCGGCTTGAACTATGTCGGTATTTCCCCAAAGAGGAAGGGATGATGTAGCATAGCTATGGTAGGTATTTCCCTCAGTGATGAGACCAAGGTTATCGAACCAGTAGGAGAACCACGCAACACTACGTAAATGGTACCTGCACACAAAGAACAAATACTTGCAACCTGACGTAAAAGAGGGGTTGTCAATCCCTCCCAGGTAAAAAGATAGATAAAATTGTAGTAGTTTGGATAAATAGATCTCGCGGGAACGCGAGATAAAATAAATAACAATAAATTGCAGCAAGGTATTTTTGGGTTTTTGGATTAATAGAACTGAAAATAAAAGCGAATAAAAATAGATCTCGAATGCAAATATGATAAAGAAGAGACCCAGGGGCCGTAGATTTCACTAGTGGCTTCTTTCGAGAAAAATAGCATACGGCGGGTAAACAAATTACTGTTGGGCAATTGATAGAACTTCAAATAATTATGACGATATCCATGCAATGATCATTATATAGGAATCACGTCCAAGATTAGTAGACCGACTCCTGCCTGCATCTACTACTATTACTCCACACATCGACCGCTATCCAGCATGCATCTAGTGTATTAAGTTCATGGAGAAACGAAGTAATGCAATAAGAACGATGACATGATGTAGACAAGATCTATTCATGTAGGAATAGACCCCATCTTGTTATCCTTAATAGCAACGATACATACGTGTCATTTCCCCTTCTGTCACTGGGATTGAGCACCGTAAGATCGAACCCATCACAAAGCACCTCTTCCCATGGCAAGAAAAATCGATCTAGTCGGCCTAACTAAACCAAAGATTCGAAGAAGAAATACGAGGCTATAAGTAATCATGCATATAAGAGATCAAAGAAACTCAAATAATTTTCATGGATAAAAATATAGATCTGATCATAAACTCAAAGTTCATCGGATCCCAACAAACACACCGCAAAAAGAGTTACATCAAATAGATCTCCAAGAGACCATTGTATTGAGAATCAAAAGAGAGAGAGGAAGCCATCTAGCTACTAACTACGGACCCGTAGGTCTACAATGAACTACTCACACATCATCGGAGAGGCACCAATGAGGATGATGAACCCCTCCGTGATGGTTTCTAGATTGGATCTGTGGTTTCTGGAACTTGCGGCGGCGGGAATTGTGTTTCGTCGGCTCCCCTAGGGTTTTTGGAATATTGGGGTATTTATAGAGCAAAGAGGGGGTGCGGGAGGCGGCCGAGGTGGGCACAACCCACCAGGGCGCGTCTGGGCCCCCAGGCGCGCCCAGGTGGGATGTGCTCCCCTCGAAGCCCCCTCTGGTACTTCCTTGGCCCAACTTGTGTCTTCTGGTTCAAAAAAAATCTCCAAAAAGTTTCGCTGCGTTTGGACTCTGTTTGGTATTGATTTTCTGCGAAGTAAAAAACAAACAAAAAATAGCAACTGGCACTGGGCACTATGTCAATAGGTTAGTCCCCAAAAATGATATAAAGTTGCTATAAAATGATTGTAAAACATCCAAGAATGATAATATAACAGCATGGAACAATAAAAAATTATAGATACGTTGGAGACGTATCAGGAGCCTTAACTGTTGCAATGTCCGGCGAGGTATATATATATATATTAATTAAGCCTATGCTGACTTGATGCATGAATTGTTTTGTATGTACATATATTAACGCTTCTTTCTTCTTTTAGCCCTACGAATCGAGCCAAACTTCCATAAGGAGACGAGTCCCGAAGAAAAGGTTGCGCCAGGATGAAAGGTTCACGATCACAGAAGTCGCGAAAGATGGCCAACCGATTGCTCCCAAGCGGACCAAGGACACATTTGTACATCAGTGCAGAGTTGTTGTTAGGGATAGCGTCCCAATCAGCATCCAAGAATGGAATAAGAAGAAGGACCCTGAAGTTTCTTATGTCCAGGATAGACTGAAAGATGATCTTTTGACCTCGCCGATGACAAATTTCAACCTACCGAAAGGTCAAGGCGTTTGCTCTTAAGAAGATGGCAGAACTATTCAACAACTAGAAGAAAGAGTTGAACAAAAATTTTATCGAGAAAGACGAGACTCCAGAATTTATCGGTCGATATGAGAAGATAAGAGATCACTGGCCCGCATTTGTGGCCTACAAGAAATCGGAGAAGGGTAAGCAAAGGTCACTAACAAACAAGCTAAATGCTTCAAAGAAGAAGTATCATCATACCACGGGGTCAGATGGCTACAGCAAAGCCCGGCCGTTGTGGTACAAAGCTAAGCATGACCTGCTTGCTAAAGGGGTCCAACCAGTGACATTGCACTGGCCAGATCGGGCAAGGACTTGGTTCTTCGGGGTTGGGGGAACTTTGGACCCAGAATCAGGGAATTGTGTTTCGATGAACGATCAACTTGCAATACCCATCAAGAAGCTTGAGAAAGCAATCAAGGCATCGCAAGAAGGGACGTTCATTCCCGACAGAGAGAAGGACGAGCTGACAGAGGCCCTCGGGAATCCTGAACACCCTGGACGAACACGAGGCACATCAGGCTCCGTTCCGTGGGTGCATGGGTTTCCCGACAACGGTGGTTATAGAAGAGAAAGAAGAAAGAGGAAGCAAGCGAAATGCAGAAGCTCAGTGCAAGATTAGGGAAACTAGAGGAACTTGAGAGCCAGCGAGCTACCGGCCAACCATCTCAGCGGCACGAAGATCCTTCCTTCGACACTGCCCCAGAAGCTACCCCACCATCTCAGCGGAGAAGCAGCGTGGCTTCCACGGAACTCGTTCAGCCTGATTTCACGGCTCCTCGCCACCCCGTGGATAGTATCACGGAGGCTGAACATTGTGTGCTAATGGCGAAATGCTAGAACCTAACCTTGAAGGCGGCGGTCGGCTTCTTTTTACCTCCTCAAGCTGAGGAAACTTTCCATTGCCGTCCGATTCCACATGGCTATGCTATTGTCATGGTGGATGAAATAATGGAGGGATTTGAGGGGCTGGAGCTTGACTACCCTACAGGTGAAGGGGATATTCATCTGGAAAATGCTTTAAGGAGTACCTGTCTATGGAGAAAGGAGAACATCAAGCTTCCAAACTAGAAGCCGCCTCAGCCGGATGAGGCCCCTCAGCAGACTCCTCACAGTCCAGCTTAGCTGCCTGAGTCATCTTCGGCGCGTGAGCTGTCTCCGCCGCCTTAGCCGCTGTCTCCGGCGGAGGAGGCCCCTCAGTAGAGTCCTCTTCCTCCTCCGCCTCCTCCAGCGCATCAGCGGACTCCGCCTCCTCCGGCGGGTCAGCGAACTCCGCCGCCTCAGCAACGGCGGAAGAGAGCCGTTGCCGCTCCGGCGGCTAGCACTATAACTGGCGGGAAGAAATTCAAATTTGGTCCAAGCCTCAAGCCTCTTCCAAAGTTACCATATGAGAGGACTGATGAGGAAAACCAGGACATCGTGGATGCCGAAATGAGGGCCCATTTTGAATCGAAATGTCCACCTCCGAAGGAAACAGTAGATCCGGTGAAAGCGAAGCGCACTCTGGATGCCCTTAAGCGACCACCACCGCCTTCGCCGCAATCACACTATGATCACTGTATTGGAAAGACATATGATGAAGCGCGTCGGCCGGGAAGTACTACCAGTGCAGCAAGACGAAGTGGGAAAAAATTCCTCAGCTCGGTGAACAGGAGAAGCAATCGTGCCCCCCGCTCAAGTTGTCTAGCGATATCGCTAATCATTCGGGGCTACTGCCCGGTACCACTCTTGCTGATTACATGGGTGATGATGTACAATTTGAAACGGTTGAGGTAGTAGAGGAATTTAGATACGAGCATGTGAAGCCTCTCGTCAAACGTGATCAGCTCCCGCATCTACCAACGATGATGCGAAGATTGCATGAATGGTACTTGAAAACCTGCAGGAAGTCTGGGACCGACAGTCTGATGCTGGGAATTAAAGATGAGCAAGACTTCATTGGAGTCGACCTAATGCCTGTTGAATTTGTGTAATTATTTCAGTTATATAATCAACAGGCCCTCGACAAACAACTCATGACTTGCTGCTTTCTGTAAATATTATTTCTATAATTAAGTCTCTAGCTCAGCTCGTTCATTGCATGTATATATAATCATCCTCACTATATATATTATGCAGATTGAAGATCGTCGAATGCAAAAGAGGACAAATCTATGACATTGGGTTCATTAGCCCAAATACCGTAAATGAATGGTCGGTAAAAAAGAGAGCTGAAGATACCGAGAAAAACTTGCTAAAAGTGTTCCTTCGACATCAAAACAAAAGAGAAATACTCTTTTCTTACAACTTCTAGTGAGTGTTACTGTCTTGTGCATATTCGGTTTCGCTTACTCGAGGTTAAGTGTAATTGATGAGTTATGCGTGCGCAGGTTCCACTTTATTCTGCTATCCATAAAGCTTGACAGGGCAATAGTAACTGTCTTAGACTCGAGACGTAAAGGTCAAAAGGAGTGGGTGGACATGAGTGAAATGCTCCAGATGTAAGTTCAATCATTATCGCACCATATCAATCGGCAACTTTCGTTCAGTTCTTGATATCAAGTAATCATTTTCTTTGCCGGGCAGGGTTTGGAAAACATTCACCGGAATGGTCCCGGGTCTGAAGAAGGAGCTGAAATTTACACAGCCCAGAGTAAGTAGTACTAGCTAGTTCCGTGCATCTCTCATTGATTCTAGTTTCATCAATACCATTATCATGCTTGATTATCAGTTTGATTGAACTCTATTCTCGTAAAGTGCTTGTGGCAGGCACCCGGGACTAATTTATGTGGATACTACATTTGCGAGTTCATTCGCAACTCGACCCTTGTGCGGGGCTTCTCTGACGAACAATTTGAATTACGTAAACAATATTCACAATTCTTTTTTATTACCATCATTTGTGTTGAGTTTCATTCATATATATGTATTGACCCCTTCTTTAAATTAGATCTGGCGGATGCGGGATGAACTCCTACCACATGATCGCATACGAGCAATTCAAGAGGAATTGGCGGGATTCTTTCTTGACCACGTCATACCTAAAGACGGAGAATACCATATGGAATTGGAAATGGATCTTAGGTAGATGATGTTAGCGATTGTAAGAGATGTTACATTGTATATATGTAATAGCGTGAGATAGATATACGAAAACTTGTTGTTTGACCAAGCATGGATAAAGAGAGATCACTTTTCTCTATATATGTTCATGACGATGTTGTATAATTAATGGTTCCTTCATTTGCTTACTAGCTAGCGTCGAGTTCTCTCTATATGTAGTAGCTACCGTCGACCAAGCACGGAGAAAGAGAGGTCACTTCTCTCTATATGTAGTAGCTAGCTAACACAATATGAAACCCCTAAACCCTCCAAAACCCTTAAACCCCCCTTTCAAAAAAAAAACAAAAACCCCAGCGCCTGCGAGCTGCTGACGTGTGGCTGCCTTTTAGTCCCGGTTGGTGTTACCAACCGGGACTAAAGGTCCTCCTGCCTGGGCGCCCCACAGCGGCCACGTGGAGCTGCTTTAGTCCCGGTTCGTAAGCCAACCGGCACTAAAAGTAATGGGCATTAGTCCCGACCGTTTTGTCCCGGTTGCAGAACCAGGACTAAAGGCCCTCTGGAACCGGGACTAGTGCCCTGTTTTCTACTAGTGAGGAGATGAGGACCCAATATGATTCGAAATTCGATTTTGTTTTGGGTACCCTCTTATGAAATGCATACTACAAAGTTATGTGTGCAAGCTAAGTTTTGAAGAATCTGTATCATGCCCCACCTTATTTTAGGCAGAGAAAGTGTATTAGGGTCTTCTAAGTCATCAAGATTTAGTGGCCTTCTTCACAAGATGGTCACAATCAGCATTTCTTCTTCTTGTAGGCTATGAAATTTGTAGTGTCGCCATGAAATTTGTGGTGCCTTATTGATTGCTGACTGTGAGCACTCCTCTCATTGTCTTTTTTTTCTCTTTTAGCTCTGTGTTGGTCCATATGTTGACTTACAGGAAAGACCATCTCCCTTGAGGTGGAGTCATCTGACACCATCGACAACATCAAGGCTAAGATCCAGGACAAGGAGGGTATCCCACCAGACCAGCAGCGTCTCATCTTTGCTGGCAAGCAGCTTGAGGATGGCCGCACACTTGCGGACTACAACATCCAGAAGGAGTCCACCCTCCTCCTGGTGCTTAGGCTCCACGGTGGCATGCAGATCTTCGTGAAGACCCTCACCGGCAAGACCATCACCCTGGAGATTGAGTCCTCGGACACCATCGATAACGTCAAAGCCAAGATCCAGGACAAGGAGGGCATCCCTCCGGACCAGCAGTGCCTGATCTTCGCTGGCAAGCAGCTTGAGGATGGCCGTACCCTGGCTGACTACAACATCCAGAACGAGTCCACCCTCCACCTGGTGCTCAGGCTCCGTGGTGGCATGCAGATATTCGTTAAGACCCTCACCGGCAAGACCATCACCCTGGAGGTGGAGTCATCTGACACCATCGACAACGTCAAGGCGAAGATCCAGGACAAGGAGGGCATTCCCCCGGACCAGCAGCATCTCATCTTCGCCGGCAAGCAGCTTGAGGATGGCCGCACCCTTGCGGACTACAACATCCAGAAGGAATCCACCCTCCACCTTATCCTCCGCCTTTGTGGTGGCATGCAAATCTTTGTCAAGACCCTCACCGGGAAGACTATCACCTTGGAGGTTGAGTCTTCTGACACCATTGACAATGTGAAGGCGAAGATCCAGGACAATCAGGGCATCCCCCCGGACCAGCAGCGTCTTATCTTTGCCGGTAAGCAGCTTGAGGATGGCCGCACCTTAGCGGACTACAACATCCAGAAGGAGTCCACCCTTCACTTGGTGCTCCGTCTGCGTGGTGGCCAGTAAGCTCCTGGCGATGGAGCTCTGCTTCTGCTTTGGTGTCCTTCAATGGAGTCTCGTCTTGTGTCTGTCATTGCCTGATCTGTCTTTGTTTCTGTACCGTACTGTGATGTAGTGTTATCGTTTCTATCTTAGAACTTCTGCTGGTGTGCAGCAGCTTCGGTGAACTATGAATAAGTGAGCCCTCAATTCGATCGATGATCCATGATGTTTGTTTCTTGCTATCTTTCTGATGCCTGCCTTTGGCATCTATTTTTTGGTTGTTGACTGGTAAAAATTGATTACCTCTATGCTCTATCCTTCTGATATGTGTGTACTTCTGTAATTTAAGTGCCAACTTTACTTTCTGGCCTGTAAAATCCCTTTGATCGTCTAATTTTCTTTGAAGTTACGTGGTGTCCTGTGTGCTGCACAGTCATTGGCCCACGCGTGTTCATATGGCTGATCTTGCGCTTGTGTTGGCTTTTTTGGGTTTTTCATCTTTTCATCAAAGAGTTGAACAATGAAGATAGATGGCAAGTGCCTGATCGATTTGATCAGGCAGTGTAGGAACAAGGTTCAAATCGTTCGTTCGTTAGGATGCACATGCTGCACCGTGCGCTCTCTTCGGATGTCCTCCTCATCCACTCGTCTTCCGCAGCCCATGGTCTGACGCCCTCTCTCTTGGAAGCACTGCTGTTGCAGAGTGCCATGTCCGACAACCTCCAGCCAAAGACGTTGCTGCTGCAACTTGGGGCGTCCGGTGCTGTGAGGGTTGCGTTCACCGTCGTTGTTACGTCATCGCAGGTGTTGTGGAGTTGCGGTTGCAAATTGGGTGGACGCGTGCCGCATCAAGGGTCTAGTTTGTCACAATGGCGACGGACACCGGGACACGGACACGAGTTGAAGTTTCAACAGAAGTCTTGTTACAATTGCAACAAGTCAAACAGAGAATAGGATCACAGGACCGGACTGCTCGTGACCCGGCGCTGATCTTTTCCAATGATCAGCCAGCCGATGCGTAGCACGCGCTAAAAAAATAATGGTCACATGATGGTTTCGTTGTTGTCTGAAGTTCCAATTAGTGGTGTGTAGTATTTCGGACAATGTAATTTTTCACAAAGTGCAAAACTTCCAAGTTACATCATATTTATGAAAAAAATAGAGCTATGCAACCGTGTAAAAATATCATTGCGCAACCCATATGTCACTGTTAACTATGCATCAACATGATCTAAATCTGAATATATCCCTGATCTACCACATGCTATTTTTGAGTTGCCACCTCTCTCTTGATGCACCATCGCTCCCTCTCTACTGATACCTTCCATTCCTATCTAGTGGTTGGTTGACGAGATAGTGAGTGAAAAAGAGAAAAGGAAGATGACTTAATCAACCAACGCTTGTTAACATCTGAGAAAGATGTTGGGAACAATAGGAAGGTAAGAGAGGCTGTATAAATATGCATATTTGTGATAAAGGTGAGACATTTGATGGCATGGAGAATTTGAGACCACAGATCACGTGCAATGTTAGGTGCAAAGAGTTAATCCCGTTGAAGGTTAAAATTAATAAGAGTTAAAATTACACATGTGTATATATCCTTGTTGTAAGGAGACGAGGACCCAATATGATTCAAACTTCTATTTTGTTTTGTGTACCCTCTTATGAAATGCATACTACAAAGTTATGTGTGCAAGCTAAGTTTTGAAGAATCCGTATCATGCCCCACCTTATTTTAGGCTGAGACATTGTATTAGGGTCTTCTAAGTCATCAAGATTTCGTGGCCTTCTTCGCAAGTAGTCACAATCGGCATTTCTTCTTCTTGTAAGCTATGAAATTTGTAGTGTCACCATGAAATGTGGAGGCGCTAGGGCTAGGTGCCTTATTGATGATGATCGTGAGCATTGCTCGCATTGTCTTTTATTTTCTCTTTTAGCTCTGTGTCGGTCGGTATTGACTATGTGTCGTGATGCTTTGTCATCATGTTGCTGCATAGGTTGAGTTCAATTACTTTGTCTTACCTTAATGCATTAAAAACTTATTATTGGAATACACCTCGTTTGTTTTAATACTTATATGGTGGAAAATGACATGGCTATTATTTCATATGTAGTACGTGTCTTTAAGCCGATACGATATCATATTTTGAATTTTTGATTGAAATGCCACTGAACTTTTGTGAGATGCCACTGAATTGATGCATATAGAATAACGTGCCGAATGAAGCTCTCATAGGGCGACGGTTGCTTCTCTAGGCAATGGCAATGGCATCCTATTCTAGGACGATAGGTGGCTTGATGGATATAGAATACAAGATCTGGTGACCACCTTTACGGCAAGGTTGCACTAAGGGTGATATCATCGCGCACGGTTCGTCAGGCCATTCAGGCAAACACTTGGGCGAGGGACATCGGCCCCAACATTGATCTGCTCACCATCAACGTGTACCTGTTGCTGCAGAGGATGGGAAGAAATCCCCAAGAGTAAAGCAAGCCTCGAAAGGTCTCAGCATGAGCATGCTCTACTCTTGTTTAAGTCAGAGGATCTTAGAAGGGAATTAGAGAAAAAAAGATCGAAGTAGCGTAGTAATTCTGATTCTTTTCTCTTCCAGCCCCTGGATCCCTCTTTCTTTTCTCTTCCAGCCCCTAGGCCCCTCTTTCTTTTCTCTTGCAACTCAATGATGAAGCCACGAGTTTCATCAGACGGGCCTGTGAGCCTAAGGGATCATACTCCGTTAGCAGAGCTTACACTTACAAGTTTGTTGGGCGAGAAGTGTCTCCTTATGCTGATTATGTGTGGAAACACAAAGTGTCGCTCCAATGTTGCTTATTCTCATGGTTGGCGATGCAAAAATTGATGCTGAACCTTGGACAGGCTTGCGAGGATAGGTCTGCCCTGCCAGGCCCCGTGTCTTTGTGCGAACAAATTGGTTTTGGGTGTGGGGTGCCATTGGGACGCGGGAATAGACACCATTGATTGATGATAATCTGGTGGACTGGTGGAGCACTAGGATCTTTGATCGGTGACCATGGAGGGATTTGAGGGCGATCATAACACTCCATGTGGGAGCTATGGAAGCACCGTCACGTGGTAATCTTCGATGGAGTCACTCCTTTGACACAGCATGCCTTTAGCAATGTGGACCGCGAGGGCCAGTCGTGGAGGACGGTTGGCATACTAAAAGGGGAACTAGACTTCTTCTTTGGTGCACTAGGTAGGTGGGTGAACAATGAGTAGTCCTCTTCGGTGTCTAGGTGTGTGGTGTGGTCGTTGCGTCTTCAGGCTTGTAACATCCACGTGATGTAACACTCATGAGGTGAGTCTCTATACCCTTCCTTCAATAATATATGATACGCACACTCATGCGTATTCTAGAAAAAAAATGCCATTGAATTGTAGATTTGAATTATGATTAGGAATTGCATCTGAATTGAATCAAAGATTTGAAATAGAGACTTTTTACGGTATATCGTACTACCGGAAATAGTGGGTAGTATATAATTGATCCGATGGTCGTTATTGATCCTGATTTTTTTCTCCCTAGGACATTTCAGTAATTGGCTGTTAGGGTAGATTTGTTTTTTCTTAATAATGTAACGTAGGTAATCAGACCTGTAGAAAAAAGAATTATTCCTCATCTTAGTTCGTAGGTTTGCCCCCTCGTTCTCATGCAGTTTGTCATTCTTCTGTCTATGTGGACGGCGCAGCGGCCGTCTCCTCAGTCGCACACCGCCGGCCGCTCCGTCTCCCGGCCTCCGGTCACCACCCCATGATCTTCGACGCCGCAGCCGCTCCACGCCGCCCGTCGGCCCTCTCTCCATCGCATGATCTTTGGACGGCACCCGAGATCGATTCCTTCGCACGTCGCCTCTTAACTAAATGAGCCTGCGTTCATCTCTGAACTAATTCTCCTCTTTAATGCGGGGATGCATACTCGTGCTAGACTGTCAGTGCATGGCCAATGCATATCCAAACTATAGAACGTGGGAGATGCGCTTTGACGCTGCATGCAGGGGGCAATTAATCACATCAATTAATCCCTAATGCTATTATTACGCAAATTAATTCCGTCTTGGTCGCTGTTCTCCCGCCGATGACCACTGCCGGCTAAGATGGGAGGGAGGCGACGCCGCAGTGCGGGCTCGTCCGGCCTACGGCGGAGCTCCAAACCCTAGCGTCCTCATAGACTGTGGAGGGCCGTCACGGCGACTGGGTATCTCCGTCGTCCTCTCGCCCTAGCGCCGGTAGCGGTTGTATTTC
The DNA here is from genome assembly GCA_011799875.1 of Thinopyrum elongatum. Lineage (NCBI taxonomy): Eukaryota > Viridiplantae > Streptophyta > Magnoliopsida > Poales > Poaceae > Thinopyrum > Thinopyrum elongatum. The sequence goes on along the minus strand of CM022303.1, from coordinate 596,696,821 downwards.
TATTTCAAGGTATCGGGTGTGTCCTTTATTTAGGAAACCAGCCCATGTTTTTGTTAAACAGAACTACCAAAACTGCCCCTGATCAGAAAATATACTACCAAAAATCTGCAGTAGTATTTTCGAATCTGGGCCGTCCGAACATAAAAAATAAACGGCCAATATTGATCTGATGTACTGTAAAAGGTCTCTTAAAATATGATTAGCAATTGCATCTGAATTGTGGAATTTTATTCTTTTGGTTATAAATATTTTGAAATTCAACATATATCGTCTGGTTTGCATAAACTCCGTTCGTTTCTGTTCAGTTTCGATTTGAAATAGGACAACAGTTGATGCATGCGGCTGGATGACCAGCTCTCCTATTTGGTCTTCGAACGTGTCCAGACGCGTTAGCGGACATTTAGTGTGTTTGATTTGGGGTACACAGTTGGAGATGCCTTGATGCCGCAGCTAGCGATTGTCACTACCATATTAATACCATGCACAAAACTGTGCCCACATGTTTTGGGCATATATAATCATCAAACAGTCGTACGCCCTTGTAGACCTTAGAACATTGTTAGATGTGTCGGCATGGTAAGTATAGGGACATACAAATGTGCATCGACTAAGTTCATGTGGAGACAGGGATTTCAATATTGTTTGATCCCCTTGCGCGTTTCAACGAGATTGGTACGTCATGCAAGACTAATCCCGATCAGCCGCACGGCGGCCCATCTTGCCTCTCGAAACACCGGGATGCCATCGAAAATTCCGTCGCAAGCTTCTATATTCGGGTGGACGGGGGATGTGGAGCTAGTTCTTGCGAGGCTCCCTTCTGTGGTTGCAATTGGGCGCCAATCCATCAATGCAAAACTAGAGTTAGTATGCACTTCAGCCATCTGGTTGCATTGTGAAAAAACGATTAATTTTGGAATCGCCTACTTTAGCTAGTAAGATGATTTCGTAGCTGGAGTTATTGGGGCTGTCGGCGTTCTGGGAACCAGGGTATCCAGACTTGCCTACCTGCGCCCACGACGTAGCTCCATCGACGGCCTGTTATGGCCCGTCTACAAGACCGCCAAGAAAAGACCCTCGCGAGGGGCCAAGCCTCGCGAGGCGGACGACACCAAGACCTTTCGAGGGAGCGGCCTTCCCAGGAGGCTTCCCGAGGAGCGGAGATTTCTATGCAGGTACCCAGCCTCATGAGGCTATCATGACGCAAGCCATGACGACCAAGGCAGGCGGGCGCAGAGAAGGCAGTTTCTTCTTTGGTGCTAAGAAGGCAAGGACAGACGTTGGTTCCCGAGGAATCTGGCAAAGGTTTCCATTCCGGTGCAACGAGACCAATGCCACCAGCACGGCAAGACGGATGTCATCGCTGAGCCCACCGCTGCGTCACGATCAGAAGCTTTGCAGGCGAAGACCACCTTTCATCAGGATAAGATGTACTACTTGTCCCCTTTCAAATTGGCCACTGTGGGATCCCTTCCCGCCTACGTTTTGGGGGAAGAGGACCGCGGCCACTATAAATATAGGTTAGCCACCACCGTAGAAGGGGCCGACTCATTCCCTCACCCATAGACCTCGCGAGGTTGTTCATCCCTTGTACTAGTTCATCCTCAGCCCCTCGTGAGGACAATCCACCACAAAGCAGGAGTAGGGTCTTACACCGCAAGGTGGCCCGAACCTGGGTAAACTGCCGTGTTCATCTTCTTCCTTGTTCATGTGAATCGAGCTATGTTGCGGGGCGACAGGCTGGTAGGCTGGATAGGTTGAGTTCTTCGCACACGCCCCAGAGTTCGAACCTTTCTTGGGGCTGCGGAGCCCTGAATCCGACATTTGGCGCGCCAGGTAGGGGCGTGTCGAAGCTCTGCCTCTTCATCAGCCGCGCTCCACCCGTGCTGCGTGGTTCCCATGGCCGGCGCCGCCCCACCCGCCGGGCCGCTGGGCGCGTTCAGAGGCATCGCGGGCTATCGGGCCTTTTCCCCCGCCCTGCGGCAGGTACGGTGGCTGTTGAAGTTCAAGCCGGCGTTGCCCCCGTGGTACGACGGCGTGGCGGACCCCGCGGAGTTCCTCCGGGCGTACGCGTAGGTCATCTGGGTGGTGGGCGGCGACGACAAGGTCATGGCGAACTGGCTCCCTGTGGGCCTCACAGGCGTGCCGCGCTCCTGGATGCTCAGCCTACCGGAGTCTTCGGTGGCCTCTTGGGAGGAGCTGTGTGGCCTGCTCATCGCGCGTTTCGCGACACCGGCGCCCCATGCGGTTGCGGCCATCCTCGGCGGGTCGCAGGCGTCATCCTCGAGCCACCACGCCAAGCAAATCCTCCGTCGGCTGGGAGCTGCTCAGCCGCGGCAGGGGCTCGTCCGGGCCGCGTTGAGCCTGAGACTGCCATCACCTTCGACTCCAGGGATCACCCCAGGACCACGGTCGGCGCCGGCGCGCTCCCCATGCTCTACACGCCCACCATCAGCAACGTTGCGGTCACCAGGACCCTCATCGACGGCGGTGCTGGCCTCAATGTCCTCTCCGTGGAAGCCTTCGATCTGCTTCAAGTGCCCTACGACCAGCTCACCCCCACCAGGCCCTTCTTGGGGGTGGTCGACGGCTCCAATGTCCTCCTAGGGCATATCCGCCTCCCAGTCACCTTCGGCATGCGCTACAACTACCACACCGAGCTTACTGACTTCGACGTCGCCCGCATCAGCCTCCCGTACAACGCCATCCTTAGGTATCCTGCCCTTGCCAAGTTCATGGCGGCGACGCACCCCAGCTACAACGTTGTCAAGATGCCAGGAAGTAGTGGCATCATCACCGTGGCGGGGGACACCAAGGATGCACTCCTGGCCCTCAAGCTCGCTTTCAAGGCCGCAACAGCCACACAACCAGGCACTAAAGACACTCCAGAGATCTCAGAAGCCGCGACCGCAAAAAAGAAGCAATTGTTCTCTCAGGATCGGGCCGAGATGAAGCAGGTGCCAGTCGACGGCGGGGGCTCAGGCCCCACCTTCACCATAGGCGCTGGCCTCCCCCTAGATCAAGAAGTCGGTTTCCTCCGTGCGAACAAGGATGTGTTTGCATGGGAGGCGAAGGACTTGGTCGGTGTCCCACGAGATGTGATCGAACACCATTTGATGGTGTGCCCAGGTGCGCGTCCGATGAAGCAGAAGGCGCGGTGGCAAGCCCCGGAGAAGCAATCGTTCATCGTCCAAGAGGTCCGCAAGCTGCAAGAAGCCAGCATCATTCGGACAGTGCGGCACCCGGATTGGCTGGCCAACCCGGTCATTGTCCCCGAGAAGGGCGGAAAGGAGCGCATGTGCGTTGACTTCACGAGCCTCAACAAGCCGTGCCCTCAGGACCCGTTCCCTCTTCCGCGCATTGATCAAATCATTAACTCCACCGCCGAGTGCAACTTGCCGTGCTTCCTGGATGCCTTCTTGGGCTACCACCAGATCAAGATGGCGGTGCAGGACGTTGAGAATATAGCCTTCCTTTCCCTGTGCGGGGTGTACTGCTATACCTGCATGCCCTTTGGGCTGCGGAATGCCGGCGCGACCTTCTAGCGATTGATGCACATCGCCCTAGGCCAACAGCTCGGGAGGAACGCCGAGGCGTACGTCAACGACATAGTGGTCAAGTCGCAGGAAGCAAGGACCCTCGTCGAAGATCTGGAAGAAACATTCGCCAACCTGCGCAAGGTAAACATGCGGCTCAATCCGGAGAAGTGCGTGTTCGGTGTCCCGTCCGGCAAGCTACTGGGTTTCCTGGTGTCGCACAGAGGGATCGAGGCTAACCCAGAAAAGGTCAAGGCAATAGAAAGGATGAGCCTATCGCAGACCCTCAAGGAGATGCAGAAGCTCGCGGGCTGCGTAACTTCATTGGGGCGTTTCATCTCCAAGCTCGGCGAGCGCGCCCTCCCGTTCTTCAAGCTGATGAAAAAGAAGGGCCCCTTTGAATGGACTCCGGAGGCCGAGGCGGCTTTTCAAGACCTCAAGAGGTATCTCACCAGCCCGACAGTGATGGTGGCGCCGCGTCCTCTTAAGCTCCTGGTACTTTACCTGGCCGTCACACTCCACTCTGCTAGCGCAGCGCTCGTGGCGGTTCGGGAAGAGCGCGCAGGGGCGGGTGCGGGCGGTAGCGCCCCACGTACAGCCGCGCCATTGCCACCTCAGGATGGCGCTCCTGAGGCCTCGACTAGCCCATCAGACAGCAAGGCTCCCGAGGCTCCCTCGCCTCAATCAGGGATGGACATCGTCGACACCCCTTCCCTCGTCGAGCACCTCGTGTACTTCATCAGCACGGTATTGTGTGACGCACACGCGCGCTACCCCATGCCACAGAAGCTTCTGCTCGCGCTCCTAATCGCCTCCAGGAAACTGTGACACTATTTCCAAGGCCATCCCATCAAGGTCGTCTCCGCGTACCCCCTGGAGAAGGTGCTCCGTAGCCCTAATGCTGCGGGGAGGGTTGCCGGGTGGAACATCGAGCTGCAGGCATTCCAGATAAAGTTCATCACCACCAGGATCATCAAGGGCGCGACCCTCACTGACTTTGTGGCGGAATGGACTGACGCCCCTAACCGGGGGATGGGTGAAGACCGCCCCCTCACGCCCGGAGATGAGGCGCTCGATGGCTGGGTCATGTACTTCGACGGCGCGTTCGCGCACCAGGGCGCGGGGGCTGGAGCCGTACTCATCTCGCCGACCCAGGACAAGCTATACTACGCCGTGGAGCTCTGCTTTCAGCATGGCGAGAAGGTCTCCAACAACATTGCGGAATACGAGGGCCTAATCGCTAGCCGCAGGGCCACGGCGGCCCTGGGGGTCAAGCATCTCACCATCAAGGGCGATTCTCAGCTTCTCGTCAACTTCTCCAACAAGGAATACAAGCCCGAGGACGAGCACATGGAGGCATACCTAGAAGAGGTACGCAAGATTGAAAAAAGATTCTTGGGCTTGGAATTGCAGCACGTTCCGCATGGCATGAACAAGGAGGCGGACGACATCACCAAGAGGGCGTCCCGACGCGAGCCCCAGAAGCCTGGTGTCTTCGAGGAGTGGCTCTTCAAGCCATTAGCAGCCCCTTCCGCCGCAGGCCCCAAGCTGCTTCGGGACGAGCCGCCCCGGGCCCCCTCCACAGGCGCCCCGGCCTGCGGTCCGACCTCTGGAGCCCGCCTGCTCCTGACGCTCGAACCTCAGGAGGGGTGCTGGACCAAAGAGTTCAAGGCGTACCTGCTCCGAGGCACCTTGCCGGAGAAGGAGGAAGATGCAGAACGCGTGGCCCCTCAGGCCACCGCTTACTGCTTGTAGGACGGCGAGCTCTACCGAAGGCGCCCAAACGACATCTCGCTGCAGTGCATCTCCAAGGAGCAAGGGCGCGAGTTGCTGGCTGACATCTATGGCGGGGATTGTGGGCACCATTCTTCATCGCGCACCCTCATGGGCAAGGCATTCCACAGCGGGTTCTACTGGCCCACGGTGCTGTACGATGCCACCGAGCTGGTGCGATCCTATGAGGCTTGTCAATTCCATGCCAAACAGATCCACCATCCCGCTCAGGGCCTCTAGACCATCCCGCTCTCATGGCCGTTCGCGGTCTAGGGGCTGGATATCCTGGGCCCATTTCCCCGAGCAGCCGGGGGCTACCGCTACCTCTACGTCGCCATCAACAAATTCACCAAGTGGGCGGAGGTGGAGCCCATGCGCACCATCCCAGCTGGCTCGACCGTCAAGTTCATCAAGGGCCTTGTGAGCCGCTTCAGGGTCCCCAACCGTATCATGACTGACAATGGCTCTCAGTTCATGAGCAACCTCTTCAAAACATATTGTGCTAACCTTGGAATGCAGATATGCTACGCTTCAGTGGCGCACCCACGGAGTAATGGCCAAGCCGAATGCGCCAACGCGGAGGTCCTGAGGGGCCTCAAGACGAGGAACTTCAAGAAGAAACTCGAGGCCTACGGCAGGGGTTGGCTCGGTGACCTTCAGTCCGTGCTGTGGTCCATCCGCACCACCGCGACTAAGCCCACCGGCGAGACCCCGTTCCTCCTCGTCTACGGGGCTGAGGTGGTCCTCCCACACGAGGTCAAACATCGCTCCCCGAGGGTCTTGGCGTTTGACGAGGCATGCCAGGACGCCTTGTGGGGGACAAATCTTGTGTTTGGGGAGGAGGCCCGCCACCAAGCCTCGCTCCGTGCTGCGAGGTACCAACAGGCGCTGCGGCGGTATCACTGCCGCAGCATCCGCTCCAGGACCCTCGAGGTGGGTGACCTCATCCTGAGGCGGGTGCTCTCCAGGGAGGGGCTTCACAAGCTCTCGCCCATGTGGGAGGGCCCGTTCAGGATCGCCCGTGTCTCCAGGCCTGGCGCCGCGCACCTGGAGACGCAGGACGGGGTCCCCATCCAGAATGCCTGGAACATCCAGCACCTTCGGAAGTTCTACCCATAACAGGCGGGCGCCATGTGCCTATCAAGTCTCCGCTCGTGACACTCTCACGTAATAATGAGTGGGGCTGTACATGCCCCGAAGTCTCCTGAGTGCTGCCCCTAAGCCTCACGGGGGCTCCCACCCACGTCTTAGTGGAAGCCCCATGCTCCGCGCTGGCGGGAAGACCAGAAGACTAGTGTAGGTGCCGGATGCAGCTATTCTTTTGCTTGCTTTCTGTAGCTGATTTGCCACTTCTAGGAATGAAATTCGAAGTTCTCGCGTCTTTATTTGAATGGGTTGGGAATTTTTCTCCTCGCAGCGTTCGCTCTTTCAAGTCTCGCTTTAGGGAGAGCTACAGTTTCCCATCGCTCTTCCTCGCACGTCTCGCGCGCGGGGGCTGGGCACGATGTGTGCGCCTGGGCCCGCCCGCGAACACACCTCGCCCAAGCCTTGGTGTCCTAACCTTTGGCGTCCTAATCCTCGCGCGATGCTCTTAAAACGAGCCAACGGGCATGCACGCCCTCCTAAGTCCGCACCTCCTGGCTCGCCGGACATCACGACCCGGCGTACCAGCGGCGATCGGCCCTCGCTCGGGGGCTCGCGTGGGGCACGGCACCCTGTGAGGCCCCTCCGAAGGTCCCATATCTTCACGGCCCGCTAAAGACCGGCCTCGCGGCCACTGGGTGCCTCCTGAGGCCTAAGAACCTTCGGATCCTCAAGAAGAAAACCCCTGGTAGGATCTCTCTGGAACGAGGGGCGCACAGGAGATCCAAACTCCAGAGAAGCATGCCCTCACGGCATGGGATTCTACCACAAGCACACTAAGCTAAGTTATCCTAATCACGATCAGCAAGAACCCGTCAATTAGTAGCGACACGAATGCCAGGATGCGATATAAAATGTTAACATAACGGCGCAAGCGCCATGGTTCATTACATGCCCCGGTAGGGCTTTCTACTTCTTGATGCAGGGAAAAGAAAAAAAGCAAAAGCAGCCTTGAGACCACCGCGGATCCCGAGGCCCGGCTCCGGCAACGCCCGTGCTCAGTCGGAGTCCTCCTGCTTCATCGGAGCGCGATGGCGAGGCGGCTCATCGCCCTCCCTGGTTCGAGCTCGGTGGTGTGGCGGCTTGTCGTAGTCGCTGTCGCTCGTACTCTCCCAGAGGAGGAGCCGCCGCTGCTGGAAGCGTCGCGGCCATCGCCAAGGGCGAGCTCACCGCCGAGGATGCCGACGGCCCCCCGACCGTCGTCATCGGAGGAATGGACATCGTCATCGTCGCCGTCGCCCAAGGGGCAACACCCCCGACGCCCGCCGTCCTCCTCGAAGACCCTGACGTAGAGGGTCGCAGCGCCGTCTTGCCTGAAGTGGAGAGTACACCTCCCCTGAAGTCCGTGCGCGCGGGCGAACGGCTGCCACCCGCGGTTCAGGAACACGTTACCGGCGGGGGTGACCTCGACCTCCACCCATGAGGCCTTGCTGCAGCAACCATCGGCCTGCAGCCAGAGGCCGCCAGGTCCCTCGGCCGGCAGCGCGCCCGCAAAGAAGCGTGGGAGCTGGAACCAGACGCCAGCCAGCCTCTCTGCCCACACCACGAACTCCGAGGATGCGTCGGCCGAATGGGATCGCGGGCGCGGTGTCCGAGTGGCTGCCACATGCCTTCCTCCTTGGCCGCGGCCGTGGCAGCTTCTGGCGTGGGAGGGAGCCTTCCCACAACTGCCAGAGGTGGTGCCAGCCTTCAGCAAGTGCGCCCACGCCCTCGGGGAGCCACCGCCGGCGTCGCGGCGTACTTGCGGGGACGGCCGCGGCCCCTTTTGGGCGGTGGCGAGCCTGGTCCCTCCTTAGGGGCCTTTCCCTTCTCGGCGGCCTAGAACCTCCTCACTGGCACTATGGATGCCCTGGCGAGATGGTGGCGCGGCAAAGAAGAAGAAGGAGCGAGCAGCAAGAAGATGAAGATGGGCTGGGGGCTCCGTCCCCCCATTTATAGGCGAAGGAAGACTGACCGGCGGCCTCCCACGCTCCAAGCAATGATGGCCCCGCTGCATGCACCAGGCAGTTGTCAAGTCCGAGCAGTTGCCGAGGCGGTGTGGGGAAGCGGAGAAGCCCACGTCCCGTCAAGCACCATGCGTCGGCTTGTCCCGCAGGTGATTGGGGCCCGCGGCGCTTCGCCCTTGCCCCTTGGCTTCGCCTCGAAGACAAGTCCGAGCGCGCCTTGGGCCCGGGGCCAACTGTCGGTGTTTTGGGAACCAGGGTACCCAGACTTGCCTGCCTGCGGCCCACGGTGTGGCTCCATCGACGGCCTGGTAAGGCCCATCTACAAGACCGCCAAGACAAGACCCTCGCGAGGGGCCAAGCCTCGCAAGGCGGAATACGAGGGCCTAATCGCTAGCCGCAGGGCCACGGCGGCCCTGGGGGTCAAGCATCTCACCATCAAGGGCGATTCTCAGCTTCTCGTCAACTTCTCCAACAAGGAATACAAGCCCGAGGACGAGCACATGGAGGCATACCTAGAAGAGGTACGCAAGATTGAAAAAAGATTCTTGGGCTTGGAATTGCAGCACGTTCCGCATGGCATGAACAAGGAGGCGGACGACATCACCAAGAGGGCGTCCCGACGCGAGCCCCAGAAGCCTGGTGTCTTCGAGGAGTGGCTCTTCAAGCCATTAGCAGCCCCTTCCGCCGCAGGCCCCATGCTGCTTCGGGACGAGCCGCCCCGGGCCCCCTCCACAGGCGCCCCGGCCTGCGGTCCGACCTCTGGAGCCCGCCTGCTCCTGACGCTCGAACCTCAGGAGGGGTGCTGGACCAAAGAGTTCAAGGCGTACCTGCTCCGAGGCACCTTGCCGGAGAAGGAGGAAGATGCAGAACGCGTGGCCCGTCAGGCCACCGCTTACTGCTTGTAGGACGGCGAGCTCTACCGAAGGCGCCCAAACGACATCTCGCTGCAGTGCATCTCCAAGGAGCAAGGGCGCGAGTTGCTGGCTAACATCTATGGCGGGGATTGTGGGCACCATTCTTCATCGCGCACCCTCATGGGCAAGGCATTCCACAGCGGGTTCTACTGGCCCACGGTGCTGTACGATGCCACCGAGCTGGTGCGATCCTATGAGGCTTGTCAATTCCATGCCAAACAGATCCACCATCCCGCTCAGGGCCTCTAGACCATCCCGCTCTCATGGCCGTTCGCGGTCTAGGGGCTGGATATCCTGGGCCCATTTCCCCGAGCAGCCGGGGGCTACCGCTACCTCTACGTCGCCATCAACAAATTCACCAAGTGGGCGGAGGTGGAGCCCATGCGCACCATCCCAGCTGGCTCGACCGTCAAGTTCATCAAGGGCCTTGTGAGCCGCTTCAGGGTCCCCAACCGTATCATGACTGACAATGGCTCTCAGTTCATGAGCAACCTCTTCAAAACATATTGTGCTAACCTTGGAATGCAGATATGCTACGCTTCAGTGGCGCACCCACGGAGTAATGGCCAAGCCGAATGCGCCAACGCGGAGGTCCTGAGGGGCCTCAAGACGAGGAACTTCAAGAAGGAACTCGAGGCCTACGGCAGGGGTTGGCTCGGTGACCTTCAGTCCGTGCTGTGGTCCATCCGCACCACCGCGACTAAGCCCACCGGCGAGACCCCGTTCCTCCTCGTCTACGGGGCTGAGGTGGTCCTCCCACACGAGGTCAAACATCGCTCCCCGAGGGTCTTGGCGTTTGACGAGGCATGCCAGGACGCCTTGTGGGGGACAAATCTTGTGTTTGGGGAGGAGGCCCGCCACCAAGCCTCGCTCTATGTTGCGAGGTACCAACAGGCGCTGCGGCGGTATCACTGCCGCAGCATCCGCTCCAGGACCCTCGAGGTGGGTGACCTCATCCTGAGGCGGGTGCTCTCCAGGGAGGGGCTTCACAAGCTCTCGCCCATGTGGGAGGGCCCGTTCAGGATCGCCCGTGTCTCCAGGCCTGGCGCCGCGCACCTGGAGATGCAGGACGGGGTCCCCATCCAGAATGCCTGGAACATCCAGCACCTTCGGAAGTTCTACCCATAACAGGCGGGCGCCATGTGCCTATCAAGTCTCCGCTCGTGACACTCTCACGTAATAATGAGTGGGGCTGTACATGCCCCGAAGTCTCCTGAGTGCTGCCCCTAAGCCTCACGGGGGCTCCCACCCACGTCTTAGTGGAAGCCCCATGCTCCGCGCTGGCGGGAAGACCAGAAGACTAGTGTAGGTGCCGGATGCAGCTATTCTTTTGCTTGCTTTCTGTAGCTGATTTGCCACTTCTAGGAATGTAATTCGAAGTTCTCGCGTCTTTATTTGAATGGGTTGGGAATTTTTCTCCTCGCAGCGTTCGCTCTTTCAAGTCTCGCTTTAGGGAGAGCTACAGTTTCCCATCGCTCTTCCTCGCACGTCTCGCGCGCGGGGGCTGGGCACGATGTGTGCGCCTGGGCCCGCCCGCGAACACACCTTGCCCAAGCCTTGGTGTCCTAACCTTTGGCGTCCTAATCCTCGCAGGATGCTCTTAAAACGAGCCAACGGGCATGCACGCCCTCCTAAGTCCGCACCTCCTGGCTCGCCGGACATCACGACCCGGCGTACCAGCGGCGATCGGCCCTCGCTCGGGGGCTCGCGTGGGGCACGGCACCCTGTGAGGCCCCTCCGAAGGTCCCATATCTTCACGGCCCGCTAAAGACCGGCCTCGTGGCCACTGGGTGCCTCCTGAGGCCTAAGAACCTTCGGATCCTCAAGAAGAAAACCCCTGGTAGGATCTCTCTGGAACGAGGGGCGCACAGGAGATCCAAACTCCAGAGAAGCATGCCCTCATGGCATGGGATTCTACCACAAGCACACTAAGCTAAGTTATCCTAATCACGATCAGCAAGAACCCGTCAATTAGTAGCGACACGAATGCCAGGATGCGATATAAAATGTTAACATAACGGCGCAAGCGCCATGGTTCATTACATGCCCCGGTAGGGCTTTCTACTTCTTGATGCAGGGAAAAGAAAAAAAAGCAAAAGCAGCCTTGAGACCACCGCGGATCCCGAGGCCCGGCTCCAGCAACGCCCGTGCTCAGTCGGAGTCCTCCTGCTTCATCGGAGCGCGATGGCGAGGCGGCTCATCGCCCTCCCCGGTTCGAGCTCGGTGGTGTGGCGGCTCGTCGTAGTCGCTGTCGCTCGTACTCTCCCAGAGGAGGAGCCGCCGCTGCTGGAAGCGTCGCGGCCATCGCCAAGGGCGAGCTCACCGCCGAGGATGCCGACGGCCCCCCGACCGTCGTCATCGGAGGAATGGACATCGTCATCGTCGCCGTCGCCCAAGGGGCAACACCCCCGACGCCCGCCGTCCTCCTCGAAGACCCTGACATAGAGGGTCGCAGCGCCGTCTTGCCTGAAGTGGAGAGTACACCTCCCCTGAAGTCCGTGCGCGCGGGCGAACGGCTGCCACCCGCGGTTCAGGAACACGTTACCGGCGGGGGTGACCTCGACCTCCACCCATGAGGCCTTGCTGCAGCAACCATCGGCCTGCAGCCAGAGGCCGCCAGGTTCCTCGGCCGGCAGCGCGCCCGCAAAGAAGCATGGGAGCTGGAACCAGACGCCAGCCAGCCTCTCTGCCCACACCACGAACTCCGAGGATGCGTCGGCCGAATGGGATCGCGGGCGCGGTGTCCGAGTGGCTGCCACATGCCTTCCTCCTTGGCCGCGGCCGTGGCAGCTTCTGGCGTGGGAGGGAGCCTTCCCACAACTGCCAGAGGTGGTGCCAGCCTTCAGCAAGTGCGCCCACGCCCTCGGGGAGCCACCGCCGGCGTCGCGGCGTACTTGCGGGGACGGCCGCGGCCCCTTTTGGGCGGTGGCGAGCCTGGTCCCTCCTTAGGGGCCTTTCCCTTCTCGGCGGCCTAGAACCTCCTCACTGGCACTATGGATGCCCTGGCGAGATGGTGGCGCGGCAAAGAAGAAGAAGGAGCGAGCAGCAAGAAGATGAAGATGGGCTGGGGGCTCCGTCCCCCCATTTATAGGCGAAGGAAGACTGACCGGCGGCCTCCCACGCTCCAAGCAATGATGGCCCCGCTGCATGCACCAGGCAGTTGTCAAGTCCGAGCAGTTGCCGAGGCGGTGTGGGGAAGCGGAGAAGCCCACGTCCCGTCAAGCACCATGCGTCGGCTTGTCCCGCAGGTGATTGGGGCCCGCGGCGCTTTGCCCTTGCCCCTTGGCTTCGCCTCGAAGACAAGTCCGAGCACGCCTTGGGCCCGGGGCCAACTGTCGGTGTTTTGGGAACCAGGGTACCCAGACTTGCCTGCCTGCGGCCCACGGCGTGGCTCCATCGACGGCCTGGTAAGGCCCATCTACAAGACCGCCAAGACAAGACCCTCGCGAGGGGCCAAGCCTCGCAAGGCGGATGACACCAAGACCTCCCGAGGGAGCGGCCTCCCCAGGCGGCCTCCCGAGGAGTGGAGATTTCTATGTAGGTACCCTGCCTCATGACGCTACCATGATGCAAGCCATGACGACCAAGGCAGGCGGGCGCTAGTGGGCGCAGAGAAGGCGGTTTCCTCTTTGGTGCTAAGGAGGTAAGGACGGGCGTGGGTTCCCGAGGAATCTGGTAAAGGTTTCCATTCCGGTGTAACGAGACCAAGGCCACTAGCACGGCAGGATGGATGTCATCGCCGAGCCCACCGCTGCGTCACAACCAGAAGCTTTGTAGGCGAAGACCACCTTTCATCAGGATAAGATGTACTACTTGTCCCCTTTCAAATTTGCCACTGTGGGATCCCTTCCCGCCTACGGTTTGGGGGAAGAGGACCGAGGCCACTATAAATATAGGTTAGCCACCAACATAGAAGGGGTCGACTCATTCCCTCACCCATAGACCTCGCGAGGTTGTTCATCCCTTGTACTAGTTCATCCTCAGCCCCTCGTGAGGCCAATCCATCACAAAGCAGGAGTAGGGTCTTACACCGCAAGGTGGCCCGAACCTGTGTAAGCTGTTGTGTTCATCTTCTTGCTTGTTTGTGTGAATCGAGCTAGGCTGTGGGGCGACGGGCTGGTAGGCTGGATAGGTTGAGTTCTTTGCACACGCCCCAGAGTTCGAACATTTCTTGGGTCTGCAGAGCCCTGAATCCGACAGGGGCTGCTCGAAATCTGTAGAAAGAAACACACCTATAATTCCTCATAAGCACACCAATGTATCATATCTACCGACCAATAGCATGGTGGATGAAATTTTACTTAGGATTTAGTTCGGAAACATTCTTTTCCTTATATTTCTTTGAATCTATCTTCACGAGAAAAGCAGGAAGGAATAAAGATGGAGCTACTTATCTTTTTTTTGCATGATAATATGTATCTCATTCATATCATAAATATTAAAGTGCAAGTCACATAAAGACCAACATGACAAAACTGAAAAGACAGCAGAACGTCTCTGATCTTGACACCAATGTTAACGCCTATCACCTGCCTTCGGCACCACCATAGCAGCCACCGAAAGAAAAAATGACAGATCACCTTCTCACCCAAGCTCGACATGGCTCCTCGCTGATATGCATCCCTCTGTACTCTTTTATCTATTAAACTTGAAAATACCATACGTGAAAGTGGAAAAATAACAACCAGATGTCATACATGGATGACCGGATGGATTAGGTGCTTGCCAAGATGAACTACTCGAAGGATCCTTCCAGCTAACCTCCCACACTTTAGGAGATGGGTAACTGTCATGCTCCTTCCTCGCCTTTCTGGATACCGCGCATACAGAATTACATATTCCACTGCACTCTTCCCGTCTCCGTGGAAGCTGGTCATGTCGGTCATGACATTCTGGTGAGGCTAACAGCGGTTCCTTTACTTGGTCACCGCCGAGGCACATCATACAACCAGGTCTCGTAGGAGGCCATCATTGCACATGCAATCCCGCTGTCATTGGATCAAAATGGAAAGTGTCAGAATAGAGGTAGAGGCAGATGATTTCTCTTATCCGTGTATTCATACACTACATTTGAAAGAATATTCATACACTACATGGGCGATACTCAGATTAGACATAGAAGTTGTTGCAGTATCGACCATGAGTTGAGGAAAGTGGATTTCTAATTATTATTGTTTTTTGTTTTTTGACCTGATGGATTTGTGATTGAATGGCCGCATTTGTTCTGGTACACCACTACCCCTCTCAAAAATTCAAAAGGGTAATTTGTTTTTACTACACAAGCAAACATGCCCATGCGTTCCAACATGAGAAATAAATCGATACCATCGTATGTTATTAGTGTGTTTGAACTTCCCGCACCCACCCGTGATGACCTCATGAGAATGATTCAAAATTTCTTTCGAGGAGTTGAGAAAGGAAAAGGGAAGATGCATTGGCGGCTTGGCGTCATCTTATCAAGCCAATGTTGCAAGGGGGCCTTGGATTTGGATACATTTATTCAACCAAGCACTGCTAGCAAGGCAGGTGGCGGCTCATGACAAACCCAGAGAGCCTATGAGCGCATTTTTTAAGGCAAGGTACTACCCGAATGGAAGTTTAGATGACCCTATTTTCTAAAGGGGGGACTCGGCGACTTGGCAGGCGGTGGAACATGGACTCAGGCTCCTGAAATTCGAGTTGTTATGGCGTGTGAGCAATGGAAATTAGATCGGAATATGGCGGGACTGTTGGATTCCAAGGAATGGTGGAGGTAGACCGGTGACACCATAAGGCCGTTATCGTCTTCGTAGAGTGTCTGAGCTGCTCGGCAAACCATGGCGCATGGTGTACGGATGTCCTTCACAATACTTTCTTTCTGGTTGATGCTGAGGAGATTGTCAAGATTCAGACTTCATCACGCATGTACATGGGTGCTTCACCGTGCGGAGCACTTATCATCATGCTCTGGAGAATCATCTTTGATCCTCAATAGTCACGGCGAGCAGGGCATCGGACGGGCGATGAGCCGTCTGGGCTTTTATTTGGAGGTGCCTTGCTCCTCCCAAGGTCCACACCTTTATTTGGCATTTGAACATGGAATGTCTGCCAAT
The DNA here is from genome assembly GCA_011799875.1 of Thinopyrum elongatum. Lineage (NCBI taxonomy): Eukaryota > Viridiplantae > Streptophyta > Magnoliopsida > Poales > Poaceae > Thinopyrum > Thinopyrum elongatum. Next base: position 596,681,420 of record CM022303.1, on the reverse strand, counting down.
TTGGGTTAAGAAAAAGTGACGCAGTTTGGAAGTCTCTGACCAGTGTCCCCTCTATACATTGGAGCCAGAGGACATGTTTCATGCCTTTTGCAGATGCCCTAGGGCTGTGGCATTGTGGCAAGTGATGGCGGAGCAATGTAGGATCCTTGGCGTGGCGATCTTCCATCGGACGGGAACAGAGTTACTCGCCCCAACTCTCTGTGATCTACTGGACATAGAGAGCATGGACCCCATGATGTTGCTTTGGCGTTGTTGGCACATTTGTAATGAGATGATGCATAACAAGCCAACGCTTCAAGTCGAATTGTCGAAGAGCTACATGGACAATCTCATTGGTATCCACAATAGTCCAAATGGTGACATAGCGAAAGGCAAGCAAGTAGTGGATGTAGTACTACCCAGGCCATCAATATCGCATGCTAAAACCATCCATAGACCCCAAGTGCGTTCGCATCCACCGACCAATGGTTGGATCAAACTAAACATGGACGGATCTTTCCGTGCTACTATAGGGATGGCGGGTGCGGGAATGATCTTGCGTGACATTGCATGGGAGATCATCTTCTCATCCCATAGAGAACTTCCAACATGTGCGGAACCCCTAGAGGCCGAACTTCTAACATGCATGGAGAGCATCAACCTCGCCTTGCAATGGTCACAACTGCCAATGGTGATCGAGATGGACTGCCTCACCGCTATAAAAATGATTGAAGCTCCGGGCAGGGATCAGTCCTGTTATTGTATGTTGATTGATCATATTCAAAGGATTTTGAGGGAAGGGAGAGTTTTTAAGTTAGTTCATGTTTTTTGGGAACAAAATGTTGTTGGCCACTATCTAGCTTCCTTTGGTAGAAATGAAAGTCGTACAGTAGTATGGCTGGGGTCAGGGCGAGTGTCTATAATCTTTGTAACAACGAACTTTCTCCTGAGTGATAAATAAAACCCCCTTTCTCCGAAAAAAAGCATGCACTATATTCTGGCTGGTGTGGTGATTGTTTTCATTTTAGTCGCGTCCCCGCTTGATAGAACGCTGCTAGTTTACTTCCATCTTGCGACGCCCGCTTTCCTCATACACTGCTCGTGTTTCTAGGCAGAATACCTTCCTTTGTGTACATCATTAGGAATGTGTTTTCTCGTCAAAGGCCTCTAGTTATGTACAACTAGAAACGGCCATTATTTTTCTGGACACCGCTGGTATTTGATCAAACTAGCAGCCGCGTCTTAGTTGGCATGAACGATGCTACTAGGAAAATCCTATAAGGGTTTCCCTACTAACAATGCTCCACGGAATTGCATCTTGACTAGCCCAAAGATACAAAATCAAATAATTGAATGTTGTACGGCGCAAACAACGAAAAGAATTATTGAAGATATTGGTGATGACCACTATGTAATCCTAGCTGATGAGTCTAGTGATACATCTCACAAAGAACAACTTGCTCTCTCCATATGTTTTGTTGACAAATCGGGAAGATGATGTGAGAGGTTCGTTGGAGTTGCTCATGTTGCCAATGCAACTTCATTGTCACTTAAGCATGTAATTCAAACTTTTCTTAAAGATCATCATTTGACTCCTAGTCAAATACGTGGGCAAGGATACGATGGGGCTAGCAACATGAAAGGGGAGATTAAAGGGTTGAAAACATTGATCATGAAAGAGTCGCCCTCTGCCTATTACATCCATTGTGTTGCACATCAACTTCAGTTGGTTCTTATAGCTGTGGCAAAGGAAAATGAACCATGTTTGTGGTTCTTTGATCATGTTTCTTACTTGCTCAATATTGTTGGAGTTTCTTGTAAGCGCCATGACATGATTCGAGATGTTAGAGCTCAAAAGGTTTTGGAAGCACTTGAAATGGGTGAGATTGAAAGTGGAAGTGGGCTAAATCAAGAGATGGGACTAGCTAGACCCGACTATACTCGTTGGGGTTCTCATTTTAAAATCATTATGCACATTGTTAGCATGTATTCCACAATCCTTGAAGTACTTGATGCTATTGGAAAATATCGTTCACAAAAAGGTGAGTGGACAAGAATACATGGAGTTACTCAAGCCTTTGAATCATTTGACTTTGTTTTCTATCTTCACTTGATGCTTGTTATTCTTGGCTATAGAAATGAGTTGTCCAAATATTTGCAAAAGAGAGATCAAGATATTGTTAATGCAATGGCACTTGTTAGTTTGGCAAAGAGTAGAATGCAACACATGAGGTCTCATGGTTGGGAAGAATTTCTTGCAAAGCTAACCTTACTTTGCAACAAACATGACATTCAAGTTCCTTTGTGGGAGGATACTTATGAGCCTCATGGAAGATCACGCCGGTAATATGAAGTACAAACAAATGATGATCGTTATAGAAGAGAAGTATATCTTGGTGTCATTGATCAAACCATTCAAGAGCTTGACAATCGGTTTGATGAGGTTAATACAGAGTTGCTTATTTGCATGTCGGCTTTGAATCCCCTCAATTCATTTGCTTCTTATGATGCACTCAAGGTCATGAGACTTGCTGGATTCTATCCCATGGACATATCAAGCACGGATTTGATAAGGCTAGAATTTCAACTTCCTAATTTTATTGATGATATGAGACAAGATATATGATAGGTTTAGAAATGCAAGTAATATTGGTGAGCTCTCTATTATGCTTGTTGCAACAAAGAAGCATGTCCTTTATGGTTTGGTCTACTTACTCATCAAATTGATATTGATTTTACCGGCAGCGATGACAAGTGTTGAAAGAGTACTTTCGGCAATGAATCTAGTGAAAAGTAAGTTGAGGACTTGTATGAGTGATGATCACTTGAATGATTGCTTGGTGACATTTATTGAATGAGTTTTTTTCATGAAAGTAAGTGAAGATGTCATAGTTGATGCTTTCATGGCAATGCAAAAACCTACAGTTACCTAGTGATGTAATTTTCTACTTGTGCTTCTTTCATGTAAGACTATTCATATTGTAATTGAGCACATTTGAGATATATTTTGTGAACTAAATTATTGTGAGATTTGAATTGAGCCATTCATGTTATTATTTTGCCATATTTTGTATGACACTTGGATTATGCAGAAAAACAAATTTAGACTAAGCAGACCCTTCATTTTATTGTTGTGTCCGCCACTGTCTATGTGGGTTCTTTATTGTATTAAACACATACACGGATGCAATTCGTAGGTTGTAGCTGTAGCAAAAAGGTCATTTGTTTTGAATGCATCACCCTTTGTTTCCCTTGGTATCCTTTATTCGTATATTTTTCTGTCTCTTCATGTTTCTACTATAGGAAGTGCTAGCTACTTTCGTACTTCCAACATGTACTCCAAAATTATCTTGCACCTAGATAGTACTAGTACTAGTTTCCTTGCTCAATGTGCAATTGTGCATATATATAGTCGCCAATTAGAAGTAGGCCTTTGGTTGATTACATGCCACGAGACATGAAACATGTAGTTGAGCTTAAGCCTACTATTGGTTGAGTCAGCATGGGAGGTATCAGGATGTGCGAGTGTGCATTAGCTATGTTAGCACGGGCAATTGAACTTGAGCATAGTTCAGCGATCTCCGTGTTTGACAGCAAGGAAGCTGCATGAATCAAGAAAAGTCCAGATCCAAAGCATGGCGCTCCACCGAGTCCTAGGTGCCCACTCTTGCCTCTCAAAGCATTGGGATGAATTGAGATTCTCCCTAAAGAAAAGGAAAGGATGAAGCTTTGAAGTTTGAGATGTTCCCCAATCATCACGCCAACAAGGCTCAACAAGTGAGGATGCATATTTGTATTTCCCATAATCTCTCATGCCTAAATAACTATTTGTCTAGTGATCGAGCAAAGACATAAGGATCATCCAACGTGAATTGTGTATGCATGTTTGTAGTTTTCCTTACAATGAATTGAGCGCGAGGACCCATCACCATCAATATCATTTCGTGGCGTGGATCTTCCAAAGCGTATGTGCTACTTGTGATGGTCTCTGAGAGAGAGAGAGAGAGAGAGATAGAGAGAGATAGAGAGAGAGCAATAAAGTTAAGGTAAAGTTAATGCTTGTAGAGAACTAAGTTAAATTTACTTTTGCAAGGAAGGTTCTTTTCTTTCACAGCTGAAAGTTCAACATGTGGTTTATCTTGCATAAACAATAAATTGGAACATAAGTACTAGCCTACGATGTTTGGAATCATGTCATCTATCATTGTACTAAGCTTCGGAGTTTCAACAAACCAAACCAATATTTTCAATTTTCATTTTACAAACAAAAAATGAATGTCTTGTACACACTGACAACATGACAGAAGTTTTTGATATTTGGTTACACAACACCCATTTATAATACAATTGTCATCTTTAGGTTGTAAAAACTAGAATGTTAGGCTCGGGACTTCATCCTTTCCTCTAGAATTGGAGAAATGTGGCACATCCAACCTAGGTATAAACCAATAACCTTTGTACAAGATGGAAAACTCGGACTATACTCCTTAAACAACCATGTTTTTCTTTGCTTTCCTGGTAAGAGGTCCAGACTTAGTCAAAACTCTAGAGAAATTGCTAATTCACATGACAATTCTAGTGGTTTAAATGTGGTAGAGCACACTACTACTTCCTCTTATCAATTGTGGTAGCGGTGACAGTGAGGTTTCTAGAACTCTCAGGCGAGGTGGTGTAGTTGAGGAAGGGTATCTTGCGCAGAGCGGTAAGAGTCCCAGGGCAGAGGGCGTGGACATAACCGAGGAAGGGATGGTGGTGGAGACGTTTCAGTTGGAAACATCAAGAGTTCAATTATTGTGGGTTGTGTGTATAGTAGTGAGGATGAACCCTAGCCCCCTGGGCAGGGCCTCTGGCTCTAGAAGGTTAGTGTCGGTTACCCGACCGGTAATTGCAGTGAACAAGGTTGGTGTTAGGTGACTTGTAATTTGAGAATGTCTGAACGTGTATCTTCCAAAAATATCGATCTCATTGATCTCACCTATTGTGCGATCTCACACAAGTCTTCCCCGAGACAAATAGCGGTCATCACGCTCAAAGGGTGCAACACGAGAAAGTGTTGTTTTTTTGCACTGGTAGATGTTTTTGTGTCTGGAAGAGTATACACACTAACCGGGTTTCTTTAAATCATGTTTAGTAAGTTATCCGATTTAAAAATGGGAAACCCATTCTATCTATAGTCTGGAGAGACACTAGCGTCAGACCATTCCAATATCGTCGATTCGATTGAATCTAACGTTCAAGATTTTGCTTCGTATGTAAATAAAAAATAGTAGGAAAAATCACATCTGACTAATCACCAAGAATCCTCGCGCGTAATCCTCTCTCTCCCTAATCCTGCCGACTCCGTCGTCCTTGTCCCCAACCGCACACAACACGCCGGACTCCTCGCTCACCTCACGTAGATCCCCTTCTTCGCCCGCCTCACGCGCAGCTGCATCTTTCCCTCTTCTTCGCCCAGCAACACCGTGACCTCACCGGCCAGCTTCGCCCCTTGCTCCTCCATCGCTCCTCATCGCCGAGCAGTACGGCTACCCCATCGTCATCTCCACCAATGCGTCTCCTGGACGACATCGAAGGTGCATCATCCTTCCTGGCATTAGTGGGTTGAGCCCCCCCCCCCCACATCCTCAACTTCGATTCATGCTTCGCCGGGCTTCCCATTGGTAGAATTGGCTGCGTTCGGGGTTGCACTCTGCTCACCGGCTCACCGCTGACCTCACCTACCACATGTCCGCCTCTGTTCTTCGCCAGGATCCTACCCACACCACACTCATACCTGTTGCATGTCTAGTGTTGGGAACGCGCGGACGATAGCACGAGTGGCCCCCCTACACCATCCTCATCTGACCTCGGGTTTGAGTCATTTCAACTTGATACACTTAATTTCTGCATTGGTAATTGATTTGTGTTCTGAGTATTGATTGTTATCTATGTTCATATCTTTGGTTTGTTCTGTTGGGTGTCAGTTTGTTCTATCTAATGTCTACTGATCACTAATCATCAACGAAATTCCGTGCTTCCAACTAATACTAATTCTGTTCCTAGATCAATCTTTCCATGCTTCTTACTCAAGGAACTTCCTAGAATCCTTGTAAGATGTGTCATGTTGAGCTTCCAAATAATTTTACATATGCTTCTTCCTTCTAGATAGTTTGCTTCCATAATTCAACCATTTTGGTAGCAATCTTACTTCATTTCTATTTTCAATTTTCTATGTTTCAAATTAAGACAGGTTATGTTAAGATAACACATTTTCATGCTTCATGCTATCAGGGCTTCCAAATTATACTTCATATGCTCCTTTGGTTACATAGAATGCTTCCATACTTGCTGCTTCATCTTTATTAAAATTTTATCTCTGTCATTGTTATCACCATTGTAATATGCCATGCCCATATTATATTAATTGTGTCTCTTTGGTATACGAAGTTTTCTTACATAGTCCTTGTTTCTACTTTTGTGTGTGTTTCTAATGTTCTATTTTTTTCAACACCATTTAATTCAAAATTCTGCCCCATGTATGTTGTGATAGATCAACTCATTGCTTCGTGTAACACTAGTAGAAAGCAGGCCTTTCGTCCGGAGCATTAGTCCCGGCTGGGTTTTGGCTCGGCGCTAATGGGACCACTAGTCCCGGTTCCAACGGCTAGGTGCGGACGGGGGCACGGCCACCTCTAGTCCTAGTTCATTTGTGACCTCTAGTCCCGGTTGGTGATACCAACCGGGACTAAAGGGGTGGTGGCAGGCTGGCGTCAGGCTGGGGCCCCTGTGAGCCCCTTTAGTCCCGATTGGTATCACCAACAGGGACTAGTGGTTGACCTTTAGTCCCGGTTTGTGTCACCAACCGGGGCTAAAGACATCCTTATATAAACCCCTGCTTCGTCCAGCCCGAGTCCAAGCTTTCTCCTTCCTCTCCTCTCTTTTTTCTTCCCCTAGCTCGAGCTCATCCTCCATTGTTGCCAAGATTTGTCAAGATTTGAGGCACCCCATCTATCCAAGTGTTTAAAAGGTTAGCAACTTTGTCCTTTCATCTCTCATTGCTAGTTTAGCTCGTTTCATGCTCTATAAAGTATAATCATTTGTGGGTTCTAGTGGGAGTAATTATGTGGGAGTTTATTTGATTTATATGCAATTTCAGCTCAAATTAACATCTTAGTTTGCATATGTGTAGGTGTGGTTTACCTAGTGCCTTCCCATCCCCGTCCTCACCGCCGTCGATCGCCCACGCCTTCCCGTCACCGGCACCACCTTGTGAGGCTCTTGTTTTTATCCTTTTTGTAAAAAAAAAATCTTATTTGTATGATTTAGATAGTTGCTTGTACAATTTTCTTACTTGTATGATTGTTTGTTATACGTAGTGCCATGGTTTTGATGGCCCTCGTCCGGTTTATGATTCGGATGTGGTATATTATGTTTTATAATTATTTGTTGCATTTCGTGTTTATGACAATTATGCCCATCAAATTGACATAGATATTTTTATCTAGGAGGTATGTGAACCGGAAATTGCAACCGACCCTCTTGTCAAGAAGTTAAATTTAGTTGAAAAAGAAAACGAGTATTTGAAAGAAAAATAGAAAAGAATTGAAGAAGAGAAGATGAAATTGGAGTTGTATGTTGCCGATGTCGTCAATGATCGCAAGATCAAGATGGATGCAATGCGCTTGAAGATTAGAAAGATTAGAAAATATGCCATTAATAAAGAGGCTTGGTATCATTATGCTGTTGGATCAATTATTACCTTAGTTGTGATTCTGATCGCATTTGTTGTTGCATTTAAATGCTTTAATTAGCTAGATAGTTTTATGTTGTTTCATGAGAATAAGTGTGTATGAACTTTATGTATGAACTTGTATTAATTTGGTCTTTTCGGTGTTGTATAATGAAGATGAGCCGGCAATGGATGTATGATGACCGACACTCTCCCCAGTTCATTAATGACGTGCATAGTTTTATGTGTTGTCCATGTGGTGTCTGTAAGAATGATAGGAATTACTCTAGCTCAAAAGTCCTTCACGTCCAACTCTTACGTCCGGTTTCATGTCCGGCTATAACTGTTGGACCAAGCACAGGGAAAGAGGAGTTCTAATGGAAGAGAATGAAGAAGAAGAGGATGATGACAACTATCCTGGATTCCCTGAATACGATGGTACTACAATGGGGGAAGAAGCTGAAGAAGAGGCATCAGATGAGCCCGATGATGATCTTGGTCGGGCCATTGCTGACGGAAAGAGAAACTGCGCAAGTGAAAAAGAGAAGTTCAAGTTGCAGCGCATGTTAGAGGATCACAAGAAATTGTTGTACCCAAATTGTGAAGATGACAAGAAAAATCTGGGTACCACACTGGAATTGCTGCAATGGAAGGCAGAGAATGGTGTATCTGACAAGGGATTTGAAAAGTTGCTGAAAATGTTAAAGAAGATGCTTCCAAAGAACAACGAATTTCCCGACAGTACGTACGAAGCAAAGAAGGTTGTCTGCCCTCTAGGATTAGAGGTGCAGAAGATACATGCATGCCGTAATGACTGCATCCTCTACCGCAGTGAGGAGTATGAGAATTTGAATGCATGCCCGGTATGCGGTGCATTGCGCTATAAGATCAGCCGTGATGACCCTGGTGATGTTGAGGGCGAGCGCCCCAGGAAGAGGATTCCTGCCAAGGTGATGTGGTATGCTCCTATAATACCACAGTTGAAACATTTGTTCCAAAACAAAGAGCATGCCAAGTTGTTGCGATGGCACAAAGAAGACCGTAAGAAAGACGAGAAGTTGAGAGTACCCGCTGATGGGTCACAGTGGAGGAAAATCGAGAGAAAGTGGCCGGAGTTTGCAGCTGACGGAAGGAACTTATGGTTTGGTATAAGTGCAGATGGCATTAATCCTTTTGTGGAGTAGAGCAGCAATCATAGCACCTGGCTTGTGACTCTATGTATCTATAACCTTCCTCCTTGGTTGTGCATGAAGCGGAAGTTCATTATGATGCCAGTGCTCATCCAAGGCCCTAAGCAACCGGCAACGACATTGATGTGTACCTAAGGCCATTAGTTGAAGAACTTTTACAGTTGTGGGATATAAAAGGTGTACATGTGTGGGATGACCACAAACAGTAGAAATTTAACCTACGAGCATTGCTGTTTGTAACCATCAATGATTGGCCTGCTCTTAGTAACCTTTCAGGACAGACAAACAAGGGATACAATGCATGCATGCACTGTTTAGATGAGACCGAAAGTATATATTTGGATAAATGTAAGAAGAATGTGTACCTGGGACATTGTCGATTTTTTCCGATCAAGCATCTCTTAAGAAAGAAATGCAAGCATTTCAAAGGTGGGGCAGATCACCGGAAGAAGCCTTACCACCGTACTGGTGATCATATACTTGATATGGTCAAGGATTTAAAAGTAATCTTTGGAAAGGGTCTTGGCGGACAATCTGTTCCGAATGACGCTGACGGACACGCACCCATGTGGAAGAAGAAATCTATATTTTGGGACCTACCCTGTTGGAAAGTCCAAGAGGTCCGGTCTGCAATCGACGTGATGCACGTGACAAAGAATATTTGCATGAACCTGCTAGGCTTCTTGGGCGTGTATGGGAAGACAAAAAAATACACTGGAGGCTCGGGAGGACCAGCAACATATGCACGAAAAAGACGGCATGCATCCAAAGCAGTATCAAGGTCCTGCCAGCTACGCTCTTACCAAAGAAGAGAAGGAAATCTTCTTTGAATGCCTGCTCAGTATGAAGGTCCTGTCTGGCTTCTCGTCGAATATAAAGGGAATAATAAATATGGCAGAGAAAAAAAATTCCAAAACCTAAAGTCTCATGACTGCCACGTGATTATGAGGCAATTACTTTCGGTTGCATTGAGGGGGTACTAGTAGAAAATATGGCATCAGTCCTGGTTCCAGAGGGCCTTTACTCCCGGTTCTGCAATCGGGACAAAATGATCGGGACTAATGCCCAGCACCTTTAGTCCTGGTCGTGTTACGAACCGGGACTATAGGGGCTCTACGTGGCTACTGTGGGGCGCCCAGGCAGCCACGCGTCAGTAGCTGTAAGCGCTGGGCTTTTTGTTTTTTTTTGAAAGGAGGGGTTTAGGGTTTTGGAGGGTTTAGGGGTTTTCATATTGTGTTTCCCCCTTTTATTTTTGTGTTTACCCTTCAATTCTTTTACATTTAGGGTTTTATTTTTATGTAATGTTTTCCATTCAACTCGACGCTAGTTACTAAATATAGCAATGAAAGAACCATTACACAAGATCGTCATGAACATACATAGAGAGAGGTGACCTCTCTTTCTCCGTGCTTGGTCGAACAACAAGTTTTCATATATCTATCCAGCGCTACTACATATATACAATATAACATCTCTTACGATCGCTAACATCATCTACCAAAATCGCATTGCAATTCCTGATGGTATTCTCCGTCTTTACGTATGACGTGCTCAATAAAGAATCCCGCCAATTCCTCTTGAATTGCTCGTATGCGATCATGTGGTAGGAGTTGATCCCGCATCTACCAGATCTAATTTAAAGAAGGGGGTATATATATATATATATATATATATATATATATATATATATATATATATATATATATATGAATGAAACTCAACACAATTGATGGTAATAAAATAAAATTGTGAATATTGTTTACGTACTTCTAATTGTCGTGGAGATGTGCCCCGCTTAGAGGTCGAGTGGCGAATGAGCTCGCAAATGTAGTATCCACATAAATTATTCCTGGGTGCCTACCACAAGCACTTTATGACAATAGAGTTCAATCAAAATGATAATCAAGCATGATAATGGCATTGAAACTAGAATCAATGAGAGATGCACGGAACTAGCTAGTACTACTTACTTTGGGGTGTGAAAATAGCAGCTCCTTTTTCTCTTGACCCGGTACCATTCTGGTGAACTTTTTCCAAACCATGCCCGGCAAAGAAAATGATTACTTGATATGAGGAAATGAAAAAAAGTTGCCGATATGGTTCGATAATGATTGAACTTACTTCTGGAGCATTTCACTCATGTTCACCCACTGCTTAGGCTCTTTTCGTCTCGAGTCTAAGACAGTTACTAGTCCCGTGTCAAGCTTAATGGGTAGCAGAATAAAGTGGAAGCCGCGCACACATAACTCATCAATTATAGTACTTAACCTCGAGTAAGCGAAACAGAATATGCACAAGACAGTAACACTCACTTGAAATTGTAAGGAAAGAGTACTTCCCTTTTGTTTTGATGTCGAAGTAATGCATTTAGCAAGTTTTCCTCAGTATCTTCGGGTCTCTGTTGTACCGTAAATTCATTTACAGTATTTGGGCTAATGAACCCAATGTCATAGATTTGTCCTCTTTTGCATTCGACGATCTTCAATCTGCATAATATAGTCAGGATAATTATATATACATGCAATTAACGAGCTGAGCTAGAGACTCAATTACAAAAATAATACTTACGGACAATAGCAAGTCAAGAGAGTTTTGTCGATGGCATCTTGATTGTATAACTAAAATAATTCTTCAAATTCAACGTACATCCGGTCGACTCCAATGAAGTCGTGCTCAGCTTTAATTCCCAGCAAGATATTGCCGGTCCCATCCTTGCAGGTTTCCAAGCACCAGTCATGTAATCTTCGCATCTTCGTTGATAGATGCGGGAGCTGCTCAAGTTTGACGAGAGGCTTCCCGTGCTCGTATCTAAACGGCGCTACTACCTCAGCCATTTCGAACTGTACATCATCGCTTAAGTAATCACTAACAGTGTAACCAGGATGAGCGGCCACTACCCATGGATCATTAGCGATATCGGTAAACACCTTGTGCGGGGGGCACGCTTGCTTCTCCTGTTCGCCGAGCTGGGGAATTGTTTTCCCACTTCTTGCACCACTTCTACTTAAGCTTCCCGACCGCTTCGCTTCATCAAATGTCTTTTCAATACAGCAATCATAGTTTGATAGCGGCAGAGGCGGTGGTGGTCACTTAAGGGCATCCAGACAGCGCTTCACTTTTACCGGATCTACCTTCTCCTTTGAAGGTGGATGTTTCCGTGCAAAATGGGCCTTCACTTTGGAAGCCACGATGTCCGCGTTTTCCTGCTCAGTCATCTCATATGGTAACTTGGCAGGAGCCTTGAGGCTTGGACCAGCTCTGAATTTCTTCCCTGTTGTACTACTAGCCGCCGGAGCGGCGGCGGCTATCTTCCGCCGTTGCTGAGAAGGCGGAGTCCGCTAACGCAGCGGAGACAGCTGAGGTGGAGGAGGATTCTGCTGAGGGGCCTCCTCCGCCGGAGTCCGCTGACGCGGCGGAGATGGCTGAGGCAGTGGAGATGGCTGACGTCACGGAGACGACTGAGGCAGCAGAGATAGTAGAGCTGGACTGTGAGGAGTCTGCTGAGGGGCCTCCTCCCGCTGAGTCTGTTGAGGCGGCGTCTAGTTTGGAAGCAAGATATTTTCCTTTCTCCATAGACAGGTAGTTCTTAAGGCATTTTCCAGATGAATCTCCCCTTCAGCTGTAGGGTAGTCAAGCTCCAGCCCCTCAAATCCGTTCATTATTTCATCCACCCCGACAATAGCATAGCCATCTAGAATCGGAGTGAAATGGAAAGTTGCATCAGGTCGAGGAGGTAAGACATAGCCGACCGCCACCTTCAAGGTCAAGTTATGGAATTTCGCCATTAGCACACAATGTTCATTCTCCGTGATACTATCCATGGTGTAGCGAGGAGCCGTGATATCAGGCTGAACGAGCTCCGTGGAAGCCATGCTGCTTTTCCGCTGAGATGGTGGGGTAGCTTCGTGGGCAGTATCGAATGAAGGATCTTCGTGCTGCTGAGAAGCTCGCTGACTAGTAAGTGTCGCCTCTAGTTTCTTCTCCTGCAGCGTTAATCTTTCTTCCAAATTCTGCATCCGGTCAGCTTCCTCTTTCTTCTTTCTCCCTCAGCTTCTATAAGTGGCACTGCTGTCCGAAAACCCATACTTCCACGGAACGGAGCCTGATGTGCCTCGTGTTCGTCCAGGGTGTTCAGGATTCCCGAGGGCCTTTGACAGCTCGTCCTTCTCTCTGTCGGGATGGAACCTCCCTTCCTGCACTTCCTTGATTGCTTCCTGAATCTTTGTGACGGGTGTTTCAAGTTGAGTTTTCGTGAAAACACACTTCCCTGTTTCTGGGTCCAAATTCCCCCAACCCCGAAGAACCAAGTCCTTGCCCAATCGGGCCAGTTCAATGTCTCTGGTTGGACCCCTTTAGCAAGCAGGTCATTCTCAGGTTCGTCCCACGTAGGCCAGGCTTTGCTGTAGCCACCTGACCCCATAACATGGTGAGACTTCTTCTTTGCAGCATTTAGCTTATTTGTCTCTGTCCTTTTCTTAGCTTTCTCTGATTTCTTGTATGCCACAAATGTGGGCCAGTGATCTTTTATCTTCGCATATTGACCGGTGAATTCTGGAGTCTCGTCTTTGTCGACAAAATGGTTCAATTTTTTTCTTCGAGTTCTTGAATAGTTCTGCCATCTTCTTAAGAGCCCACGACTTCACTTGTCACTGTATAACTTGGTTATTTGGATCCTCCTCTGGCGGTAGGCTGAAATTTGTCATCAGCGAGTTCCAAAGCTCATCTTTCTGTCTATCGTCGACATAAGAAACATCAGGGTCCTTCTTCTTATTCCTTTCTTCGATGCTGATCGGGACGCTATCCCTAACAACAACTCCGCACTGATGTACAAATTTGTCTTTGGTCCACTTGGGAGCAATCGGTTCGCCATCTGGAGCGACTACTTCGATCGTGAACCTTTCATCCTGGCCCAACCTTTTCTTCGATTCTGGTCTCCTTACAGAAGTTTGGCTCGATCCGGAGGGCTAAAAGAAGAAAGAAGCGTTAATATATGTACATACCAAACAATTAATTCATCTAGCCAGCAGAGGCATAATTAATATATATATATATATATATATATATATATATATATATATATATATATATATACCTCGCCGGACTTTGCAACAGTTAAGGCTCCAACACTGGCGGAGCCGTCATATCCTCCCTTCTCCATTCGATCACCGGAACCGTCATGATCTCCTCCCTCCTCCATTCGATCATCGGAGCCGTCATCCTCTCTTTCCTCGCCATCGGTGTCATTGAGAAACGACAAGGTGATATCACCTCCGTCGCGGATTATATCCCCCAACAACTCTTCTTTTTCTAAGTCTCTGGCCATAGTTTCTGCAAATATTACAACATGGCAATATACAACCATGAGAGATTGATTAGTGCAAAACATAGATCGTAATGGATTAGTGGCAAACATCATGCAAAATTGAGAAGTTTTATAACAGTCAGTTTCAGCCGATCGTCGAGGACTCGATCCTCCCCCCTCATGTCTGATGAGTTGTCCTATCTTTCGAGAGAGGATACTTTGCGGACCGCCTCTCTCATGCATGTCCGATGTCCCCTCCCTCATGTTGAAGTTATCGGGGATATGTTTTAATGACCCCCTCTCTCATGTTTTCATATGCCTCAAAATCAAAGTTATATATCGGGGTTATGTTTTAATGACAAGATGAATACAAGATTTATACACTAGATGAATACAAAAAGAATACAAGATTTATACACACGGATGAATACACAACTCAACAAATGAACCAACCATCCTCCTATGAACAAAACCCAACATACAACAAATGGACACCTTTTGTCGAACAGTGGAGGGACGATCAGGACCAACTCCACAGAGATGCAACACCACAACCTATAATTCCACCGATTGAAAAAAAGTTAGGCAAAACCGAAGTATAGTAGCGCTTGAATGAAAAAAAAACCTAGTAAAAATAAGTATATTTGTCACCAAAATACAACACTTGACATGGCAAAAAAACATTTTTTTATGAAGGAGAAAATAGATCGGGGTTATGTTTTAACCACCCCCCCGGATGTCGAAGTTATACCGAAATTATCGGGGTTATGTTTTAACGACCCCCCCTGGCCCCTCCCCCTCATGTCGAAGTCAATGAACAACATGAAAATTTCTAAGTGATTGCTAAACTTTTATGCTTCATTTATATGAAGATCAATTATCCAATATAGGGTTTAGGGTGGCAGAAAACAGAGGATACTTTCGGGAGAGGATACTGTGCAAAATTTTTGTTCTGCAATTTGAATTCCCGAGAGAGTTACGAACAATCGCTATGCATGAGATCGAACTATCCATTCTACCCCATTGACCTATGCCGCCTACCGAATAAATAAAGTCCCTTCAGTTCACTGAGGTCAGACCGGTGAATTAGACGTCAATAGTATTATACATAACAACAGTGCTATATGATATTATTGTTGTAGCGTTATATATAAGACCCCACCCACCACCTTCGACAAACGGGTATGGGCGGGAGGGGGTAGGAGATCGACGACGCTCTTTCTTCTAGGGTTTGGGTGGCCTCCAGAGTTGGTCGGGCGAGCGGACCGGGAGTAAATTCTGAATATATGAGTTGTTACTCCCTCTCTCCATAATTAACCTTAGTAAATTTCATTATCATCATGCCCATTTAGTAAAGTTGCCTCTCCTCGATTTAGGCAAAGTAAAACTTAGTAAATTTTAACCAAGTCTATAGAAAAAAAATATCAAACTTAATACGAGTTTTAGCAAGATCATCATGAACAAAAATTTCGCACTAATTTCTAAGAAAAAAATTCTAGGAACAATTTTTTTTTCAATAAACAAAAAAAATCCATCCATCCATCTTCATTTAGCACACCATCTGCATACATACATACACCATCCATACATACATCCATGGACAAAAAAAAATTCGATGAAGAATTTCTAAAAAATAGCTAAGCAGAGGCTAGCAGAGCAGGGGCGGCGGCGGCTAGCAGAGCAGCGGCAGTGGCGGCGGAAGTGGCAGCGCAGGGGAAGGGGGGAGCGAACAGGGGGCGGTGGCATAGGGACAGGGAGCGGCAGCCGGCGTCGGGGCAGGGCTCGGCGGCGTCGGGGCAGGGAGCGGTGGCCGGTGTCGGGGGCTCGGCGTCAGGGTAGGGACGAAGACGAGGAGCGGGCGGAGCAGCCTGGCGGCGTCGGGGTAGGGCGTTGGTGTCAGGGGTAGAATGGGAGAGATTGGGAGAAATTACCTAAGTCCCTGCTTATATACCCCACCTTTTAGTCCCGGTTGGTGGCTCCAACCGGGACTAATGGCCCCCCTTTAGTCCTGGTCCGAGCCACCAATCATGACTAAATGTGAATTTCACCAGCCCAAAGGGCGGGAAGCCCAGGCCTTTAGTCCCGGTTGGTGGCTCGGACCGGGACTAAAGGAGGGCCTTTAGTCCCGGTTGGAGCCACCAACAAGGACTAGATGTCTGGCACAGCGGTGTCGAAAGTTTAGTCCCACCTCGCTAGTTAAGAGGAGCTCACAGCAGTTTATAAGCCCCGCTGCAGCTAAGCTGTCGAGCTCCTCTCTAATGCAGGTAGTCCATGCCTAACGTTTGTCTCTGCCTTGTTGGGCCTGCTTGGCTCGCGGGCCTGCATCCTGTCCCATGTACAGATGGGTTTCTAGTCGTATGCATGCCGTGGTGGCCTAGTAGGCGGCATTTTTTTATTTTTTATATTATTTTAGTTCGCTATAAAAGTTTTTAACAAAAAAAAGTTTATGAAAATTCTTTTTGCTATTAAATTTTTTAACAAAAAATATTTTGATAATTTTAGTTGCATATATTTTATATTATTTTAAGTTAATATTATTTTGCTAATAACTAGAGGTTTATAAAAGCTTTTTAGTTGATTCTTTTTGCTATTGAATAATATTATAGTTTTGTTTTAGTTGATCATAACAAAATATTTTAATTAATTCTTTTTAGTTGATTCTTTTTGCTGTTAGAGTTTTATAAAAGCTTTTATATGTTTGTCTGTGCTAATTAATTTTTTTGAAACAAAAACTTATTTATGAAAATTCTTTTTGCTATTAAAGTTTTAACATTTTTTTTGATAATTTATTTGCATAAATTTTTATAATTTATAGTTAATATTTTGATCATAACTAGAGGTTTATAAAAAGCTTTTTAGTTGATTCTTTTTGCTATTGAAGAAAATTATAGTTTTGTTTGAGTTGATCATAATAAAATATTTAATTGATTCTTTTTAGTTGATTTTTTTGCTATTAGAGTTTTATAAAAGCTTTTTAGTTTGCTATTAAAGTTTTTAGCAAGAACTTCTTTATGAAAATTATTTTTTCTATTAAAGTTTTTAACAAAAAATACTTTGATAATTTAGTTGCATAAATATTATGTAATTTTAAGTTAATATTATTTTGATCATAACTAGAGTTTAATAAAAGCTTTTTAGTTGATTCTTTTTGCTATTGAAGAATATTATAGTTTTGTTTTAGTTGATCATAATAAAATATTTTAATTGATTTCTTTTTAGTTGATTCTTTTTGCTATTAGAGTTTTATAAAAGTTTAGAGGGTTACGGCAAAAACTGGATGCACTTCATGTACAAACTGGACAATCTTTTTCGAAGTATCAGGGTTTCAGACGAAAACTCATCTATTACAAAGGGATTTCATTTTTTGACATGTAACTACAGTGATATTGTAGATCAAAGCCATCATCAGAATAGTTGAGTAGCATATATAACTATGGCTTTCAACCCAGAATCAAAGGTGCAACCCAGAATCGTACCACCATCTGAAAGGTTGTCTTCACTAGAGAGAAAGTCTTCACTTTTTCTTCGCGTGTGTCCCTTTCTTATTGCGCTGTAACCATGGATAATCTTCATCGTTTAACATGATGCTTGGGTCAGCCTTCACTTTGAAGGGAGGAATTTCATGAAACTTTTCATAATCTTCAGACATGTCTGTCTTGTCCTCCACTCCCACGATGTTTCTTTTCCCTGAAAGAACTATGTGGCCCTTTGGTTCATCGTATGATGTATTCGCTTCCTTATCTTTTCTTTTTCTCGGTTTGGTAGACATGTCCTTCACATAGAAAACATGCGCCACATCATTGGCTAGGACGAATGGTTCGTCTGTGTACCTAAGATTGTTGAGATCCACTGTTGTCATTCCATACTGCGGGTCTACCTATACCCCGCCTCCTGACTGATTGACCCATTTGCACCGAAACAAAGGGACCTTAAATTCATGTCCATAGTCAAGTTCCCATATCTCCTCTATGTAACCATAATATGTGTCCTTTGCCCTATTGGTGTTTGCTGCATCAAAGCGGACACCACTGTTTTGGTTGGTGCTCTTTTTATCTTGGGCGATCGTGTATAATGTATTCCCATTTACCTCATACCCTTGGTAAGTCAATATAGTCGAAGATGGTGTCCTGGCCAACAAGTACAACTCATCTGCAATAGTGTTCTCATGCATGAGATGTGTTTGCAACCAACTGCTGAAAGTCCCGTTGTGTTCACGTGTATTCCAGTCGTCAGACTGCTCTGGGTGTTTGGAGCGTAGAATATTCTTGTGTTCATTGATATACAGTGCCATCAAGGTAGAATTCTCTAGAACTGTGTAGTGTGCTTGCGCCCAAGAATGCCCGTCCCTACATATTATTGAATCTGCTCTTAGCGTGCCTTTTCCCGCCAGTCTCCCCTCATACCGTGATTGAGGGACACCAATTGGCTTAAGGTTAGGAATAAAGTCAACACAAAACCCAATGACGTCCTCTGTTTGATGGCCCATGGAGATGCTTCCTTCTGGCCTAGCACGGTTACGAACATATTTCTTTAAGACTCCCATGAACCTCTCAAAGGGGAACATATTGTGTAGAAATATAGGACCCAGAATGGCAATCTCGTCGACTAGGTGAACTAGGATGTGTGTCATAATATTGAAGTAGGATGGTGGGAACACCAACTCAACACTGACAAGACATTGGACCAAATCATTCTGTAACCTTGGTAGGATTTCTGGATCGATTACCTTCTGAGAAATTGCATTGAGGAATGCACATAGCTTCACAATGCCTAATCGAACATTTTCTGGTAGAAGCCCCCTCAGTGCAACCGGAAGCAGTTGCGTCATAATCACGTGGCAGTCATGAGACTTTAGGTTCTGGAATTTTTTCTCTGGCATATTTATTATTCCCTTTATATTCGACGAGAAGCCAGATGGGACGTTGATACTGAGCAGGCATTCAAAGAAGATTTCCTTCTCTGCTTTCGTAAGAGTGTAGCTGGCAGGACCTTGATACTGCTTTGGATGCATGCCATCTTTTTTGTTCACACGTTGCTGGTCCTCCCGTGCCTCCGGTGTATCTTTTGTCTTCCCGTACACACCCAAGAAGCCTAGCAGGTTCACACAAACATTCTTCATCACGTGCATTACGTCGATTGCAGAGCGGACCTCTAGGTCTTTCCAATAGGGTAGGTCCCAAAATATAGATTTCTTCTTCCACATGGGTGCGTGTCCCTCAGCGTTATTCGAAACAGATTGTCCGCCAGGACCCTTTCAAAAGATTACTTGTAAATCCTTGACCATATCAAGTATATCAGCACCAGCATGGAGGACGGGCTTCTTCTGGTGATCTGCCTCACCTTTGAAATGCTTGCCTTTCTTTCTTAAGGCATGCTTGGGCGGAAGAAATAGACGATGTCCCAGGTACACATTCTTCTCTCATTTGTCCAAATATATACTTTCAGTCTCATCTAAACAATGCGTGCATGCGTTGTATCCCTTGTTTGTCTGTCCTGAAAGGTTACTAAGAGCAGGCCAATCACTGATGGTTACAAACAGCAATGCTCGTAGGTCAAATTCCTGCTGTTTGTGCTCATCCCACACACGTACACCTTTTTTATCCCACAACTGTAAAAGTTCTTCAACTAATGGCCTTAAGTACACATCAATGCCGTTGCCGGGTAGCTTAGGGCCTTGGATGAGCACTGGCATCATAATGAACTTTCGCTTCATGCACAACCAAGGAGGAAGGTTATAGATACATAGAGTCACGGGCCAGGTGCTATGATTGCTGCTCTGCTCCCCAAAAGGATTAATGCCATCTGCACTCAAACCAAACCATACGTTCCTTGCGTCATCTGCAAAGTCCTCCCACTTTCTCTTGATTTTTCTCCACTGCGACCCATTAGCGGGTACTCTCAACTTCCCGTCTTTCTTACGGTCTTCTTTGTGCCATCGCAGCAACTTGGCATGCTCTTTGTTTCTGAACAGATGTTTCAACCGTGGTATTATAGGAGCATACCACATCACCTTGGCCAGAACCCTCTTCCTGGGGCATTCGCCCTCAACATCACCAGGGTCATCTCGTCTGATCTTATACCGCAATGCACTGCATACCGGGCATGGTTTCAAATTCTCGTACTCACCACGGTAGAGGATGCAGTCATTAGGCATGCATGTATCTTCTGCACCTCCAATCCTAGAGGGCAGAGAACCTTCTTTGCTTCATACGTATTTTCAGGCAATTCATTATACTTTGGAAGCTTCTTGTTCACTATTTTCAGTAGTGAACCAAATCCCTTATAAGATACACCATTCTCTGCCTTCCATTGCAGCAATTCCAGTGCGGTACTGAGCTTTGTGTTGCCATCTTCGCAATTTGGGTACAACCCTTTTTTGTGATCATCTAACATGCGATCGAACTTCAACTTCTCCCTTTCACTTTCGCATTCTCTCTATGCATCAACAATGACCCAATGAAGATCATCATCGGGCACATCGTCTGGTTCCTCTCGATCTTCAGCTTCCCCCATTGTAGTATCACCGTATTCAGGGGGATAGTTGTCATCATCCTCTTCTTCTTTGTTGTCTTCCATCATAACCCCTCTTTCTCTGTGCTTAGTCCAAACATCATAGTGTGGCATGAAACCCTTCTCAAGCAGGTGGAAGTGAAGGGTTTTCGAGTCAGAGTAATCCTTCGTATTCCCACAGACAGTACATGGACAGTACATAAAACCATTCTGCTTGGTTGCCTCAGCCACATCGAGAAAAATATGCAGGGCCGTAATGTACTCGGAGGTGCGTCGGTCACCGTACATCCATTGCCGGTTCATCTGCGTGCATATATAATTAAGTGTATCAAAAACCATTACAAAACATCATGAATAGAAAAATGACCAAATTAATACAAGTTCATCATCACATTAAAACCAAACTATAGTAGTGATCAAATGTTATTACTGAAAAAATAAATACATAAAGTTCATACATAGTTCTCATAGAACAACATACAGCTCTATAGAGCATCTAATTAAAACATACATTGAAACTAACATACAACTATGTAAAACATTTAAATGCAACAACAAATGCGATCAAAATCGCAACTAAGGTAACAATTGATCCAACAGCATAATGATACCAAGCCTCATTATCAATGGCATATTTTCTAATCTTTCTAATCTTCAAGCACATTGCATCCATCTGGATCTTGTGATCATCGACGACATCGGCAACATGCAACTCCAATTTCATCTTCTCCTCTTCAATTCTTTTCAATTTTTCTTTCAAATAATTGTTTTCTTTTTCAACTAAATTTAACCTCTCAACAAGAGGGTCGGTTGGAATTTCTGGTTCACATACCTCCTCGATAAAAACATCTATGTCACGTTGGTCGACATAATTGTCATAAACACTAAATGAAATAAATAGTTATATAAGATAATATACCACATCCGAATCATAGACTGAACAAGAGCCGACGGGGGCGGATACCAAAACCATGGCACTATATAATAATAAACAATAATAAAAGTAAGAAAATTATACAAGTAGCTATCTAAATCATACAAGTAAGAATTTTTTCTTTTAAAAAGAAGATAAGAACAAGAGGCTCACCACGGTGGTGCCAGTGACGAGATCGGCGCGGGTGATCGACGGTGGTGAGGACGGGGATGGGATGGCACCCTACACATGTGCAGACTCTAATAAGTTAATTTGAGCTCAAATTGTGCATCTAAATCAAAAGAACTCCCACATACACTCCTCCACTAAAAACCCACAAACCACTCTACTTCTAGAGCATTTCAAATGAGCTAAACTAGCAGTGAGAGATGAAAGGATGAAGTTGCTAACCTTTTAGAACACTTGTGTAGTTGGTGCACCGCCAAACCTAGACAAATCTTGGGGAAAATGTAGCTTGGAGGTCGAGCTTGGAGAGGGGAAAGCTTAAGTGTGGCTCGGCCATTTCATCGAACACCTCATGTGCATAGGAGGTTAGAACAGAGAGCAGCACACCTCCCACACGCCGGCCGGCCAAAAAACAGAGGAGTGAGCGGGCAGGGTGAGCATATATATAGGCATCTCTTTAGTCTCGGTTGGTGTCTAGAACCGGGACTGAAGAACAACCTCTAGTCCCGGTTCCAGACACCAACCGGGGCTAAAGGGGTTGCGCCAGGAGCGAGGCCCTTTAGTCCCGATTCATATCTGGAACCAGGATAAAAGGGGTCAGACGAACTGGGACTGGTGCCCGCCGAGGCCCGGCCGGCGCCCTGGCCTCATGAACTGGGACTGATGCATGCATTAGTCCCGGTTCGTAACACGACTGGGACTAATGCTCTGATCTGGCCAGGACCAAAGCCCTGTTTTCTACTAGTGGGGCTTCTACCGGAAAACATTCGATTAGCCATTGTGAAGCTATGTGCGTTCCTCAATGCAATTTCTCAGAAGGTAATCGATCCAGAAATCCTACCAAGGTTACAGAATGATTTGGTGCAATTTCTTGTCAGTTTCGAGTTGGTGTTCCCACCATCCTTCTTCAATATCATGACGCACGTCCTAGTTCACCTAGTCGACGAGATTGCCATTCTGTGTCCTTTATTTCTACACAATATGTTCCACTTTGAGAGGTTCATGGGAGTCTTAAAGAAATATGTTCATAACCGTGCTAGGCCAGAAGGAAGCATCTCCAAGGGCCATGAAATAGAAGAGGTCATTGAGTTTTTTGGTGACTTTATTCCTGACCTTAAGCCGATTGGTGTTCCTTAATCGCGGCATGAGGGGAGACTGAATGGAAGAAGCACGCTAGGAAAGAATTCAGTAATATGTATGGATGGGCATTCGTGGGTGCAAGCACACTACACAGTCCTACAAAATTCCACCTTGGTGACTCCGTATATCGAGGAACACATGGATAGTGTATGCTCCAAGAACCCGGAGCATTCTGAGCCCTGGATCAAACATACACACATGGCGTCATTCGGTGGTTGGTTGCAAACATGTCTCATGCATGACGACACTGTTGGAGATGAGCTGTACTTGCTGGCCAAGTCACCATCTTCGACTATATCGACTTTCAAAGGGTACGAGATAAATGGGAACCCGGAGCAGTCTGAGCCCTGGATCAAAAATTGCCATGCTCAATGTACTTGAAAGTAAAAATTGCCATGTCAAATTTACTGTGGTCCCATGAAAAAAATGCGATAGGTCACCACTAGCATTGCCGGGAAGACCCTGATGACCCACAAGTATAGGGGATCTATCGTAGTCCTTTCGATAAGTAAGAGTGTCGAACCCAACGAGGAGCAGAAGGAAATGACAAGCGGTTTTCAGCAAGGTATTCTCTGCAAGCACTGAAATTATCGGTAACAGATAGTTGTGTGATAAGATAATTCGTAACGGGTAGCAAGTAACAAAAGTAACTAAGGTGCAGCAAGGTGGCCCAATCCTTTTTGTAGCAAAGGACAAGCCTGGACTAACTCTTATATAAAGCAAAGCGCTCCCGAGGACACATGGGAATTACTGTCATGCTAGTTTTCATCATGCTCATATGATTCATGTTCATTACTTTGATAATTTGATATGTGGGTGGACGGTGCTTGGGTGCTGCCCTTACTTGGACAAGCCTCCCACTTATCACTACTAGGGAAAACCTTATACACAGAATCTTAGCAGTAGCACTGGACAAGAAGGGACGCTACTACTAATTAGCAGTAGTGCGGGCCATAAACAGGTGCTACTGCTACCAACTTAGCAGTAGCGCGGCTCGGTAGAACAACGCTACTACTAAAATTGACCGACCATTCCCGCCAAGCTAGATTTAGCAGTAGCACGCCCACCTTAACCGCGCTACTGCTAATGTGATAGTAGTAGCGCGCTTTTTTTGCAGGTCGCTACTGCAAATTTTGAACCTGGCCACATGGCGGGCCCCGCTTAGCAGTAGCGCCTCTGCCAGAAGCGCGCTACTACTATCTTATTAGCTGCAGCGCATTTTACGCCCAGCGCTACTACTAAACCGAAGCCATACCACCTTTTCCCTCCCCCTCCCCTCCACCATCCTCTCTTCCTTCACTTTCCCCTAGCTCCCACCTACTCTCTCCCTCACTTTTCTTCTTCCTCACTACTTCTCCCCCATTACTCTCCTTCTTCTACCTATCTTTCTCTTTATTACTCCTAGCTAACTACACCACCTCCATTAATGCATCTCCTTTCTCTTTTTCCTTCCCCCTCCACTAGTTGAACTTGTCTCCTCCCAAACTAGCTAGCTAGGTAGATCTAGCATTTAGTGAAGTGACCTATGTACCTCCCTAACTAGATCTAGCCTTGTCAAGAAGAGCTTTGTCCACTTTTGATCATTCCATAGGTATGTGTGGCGACACCTATCGACGTCATCATCACCGTGCTCGATCTCTAGATAGGTGATTAAAAATTTATGCTTTTGCAAGAATGGAAATATGTGTATGTGTGCGATATGACATAATCGGGCGATATGATGGAAATTGTGTGTGTGGCATGAGTTGCCGCCGAATTGTGCTTCTGAGTTGCCTATGTTTTGCCGAAATGTCGATTTATTTCCGTTTCGGTGAATTCCGGGCAAACTCTATATGTCCTATTTTTAGGGAAGGTCATGCCATATTTTTGTATGACTTTGATGCATGCATGCATTTTTATAATCAATTTGTTTATTATTACCGTGCAGGCATTCATGATGGTCAGTGGAATGGTGGTGGACAAGTGGTTGTGGTCAGCGGTGCAGGACATGAAAGAAAATAACCTGACAGAGATTTTATGTCTGTGTAGAAGATGCAAAGGATGAGTTTGGCTCGACCCCTATGACGATGGTCGTGTGATGGCGCACCTGCTCATGACTGGTTTCATGGATGGCTATACTCGGTGGATAATTCAAGATGAGGATGATGATGTTGAGGATGCCGACGGGGCAGGCAATGACGACACGGGGCAAGACGAAGGGATGATCGATAATGGCAGCAGAGAAGGGGCCAGACATGGCAGCGGGGAAGAGGCCGGACATGGCGGCGGAGAAGGGGCCGGACATGGCGGCGGACAGAACATGGACTCCACGCCGCAAACTTCGTCGGTACTAAGTTCAATCGTGCGGGACCCTCATTTCAAGCACCGCTTTGCAAGGAGACGAGTACTGACAGAGCTGCTTCTAGAGAGGAGGCCAAGCTGCAGCAACCGGTGGTAGACTCGAACACTCCATTGTATGATGGTTGCGATCCCGAGGTGACCCGCTTGAGTTTCACGCTTGAACTCCTGAAAACGAAGGCTAAAAACAAATGGACCGACACTAGCCTCGATGAGCTTCTCAAGTACCTAAAGGATGTTCGTCCCGCGGGGAATCTATGTCCTACTAGTGTGGATGAGGCCAAGAAGATCATGTGCCCTCTTGATCTGGCGCACGTTAAATACCATGCATGCATCAACGATTGCATAATTTATCGGAAGGAGCACGTGGAAAAAGCCAGCTGTCCGGTGTGCAATGCTTCTCGATACAAGAAGGCCGGGAAGAAATCGCCCCAGAAAGTTGTATGGTACTTACCGATCACCCCCCATCTGCAATATTATTTTGTAGATCCCAAGGAAGCAAAGCTCATGCGTTAGCACGCGGAGAGGACAAAGCCTGATGATGGAGATGACCCGAAGCTGAGACACCTCGTGGATGGAAGCCAGTGGAGAGCGTTCAAGGGTGGATATCAGTATTTCGCATGTGATGCAAGGAACATCGTGCTTGGTGCGTGTACTGATGGCATGAATCCGTTTGGCAAATAGAACACCAACCATAGCACATGGCCCGTGTTTGTATGGATGTACAACCTCCCCCCTGGATGTGCATGAAGTTGAAGTACATATACATGAGCATGCTGATTCAAGGACCGAAACAACCGGGAAATAATATTAATCTGTATCTGGGGAGACTTCAAGAGGAGTTAGACACGTTATGGAAAACACCAGCCAAGACATGGGACACCAGCAAAGGCGAGTATTTCTATATGAGAATCGCGCTGATCACGACGGTGCATGACTATCTCGGTTACGGATATGTCGCAGGCCAGGTGTGCCATGGATATTGCGGATGCACGCAGTGCATGGATGATACGACATCTCAGCAACTAACGTCAAGGAAAGATGGCGGGTCTGGGAAAATCGTGTACATGGGGCATCGAAGATGGCTCGAGAAGGACGACCCGTGGAGAAACCGTGGAGATCTATTCAATGGTGAGGCTGAGCATCGAGGACCTCCACGTAAGCGGAGCGGCGCCGGAATCGATGAGCTGTTGAAAAACTGGGAACAGTGCCCCGTGCCGGGAAAGACGATGAAAAAGGCGCCGGAGCCGCTGCTTAATGTATGGAAGACGAGGTCTGTTTTCTGGGACTTGGAGAACTGGCACAAACTCGACACGCCTCATTGCCTTGATCAAATGCATATCTGTAAGAATGTCCTTGAGGGCTTGCTTGCGACACTAATGAACATGCCAGATAAGACCAAGGATGGGCCGAAGGCAAGAAAAGACTTGCAAGATTTGAAAATTAGGGAAGATCTGCACATGCCGCCCCATAAAAAGTCAGAGGAGACAGAGACGGAATTACTGTCAAGCTAGATGCGCTAGTTTTCATCATGCTCATATGATTCACGTTCGTTACTTTGATAATTTGATATGTGGGTGGACCGGCGCTTGGGTGCTGCCCTTACTTGGACAAGCCTCCCACTTATCACTACTAGGGAAAACCTTATACACAGAACCTTAGCAGTAGCGCTGGACAAGAAGGGACGCTACTGCTAATTAGCAGTAGTGCGGGCCATAAACAGGCGCTACTGCTACCAACTTAGCAGTAGCGCGGCTCGGTAGAACAATGCTACTACTAAAATTGACCGACCGTTCCCGCCACGCTAGATTTAGCAGTAGCGCGCGCACCTTAACCGCGCTACTGCTAATGTGATAGTAGTAGCACGCTTTTTTTGCAGGTCGCTACTACTAATTTTGAACCTGGCCACATGGCGGGCCCGCTTAGTAGTAGCGCCTCTGCCAGAAGAGCGCTACTGTTATCTTATTAGCAGCAGCATGTTTTACGCCCAGCGCTACTGCTAAACCGCAGCCATACCACCTTTTCCCTCCCCCTCCCCCTCCCCCATCCTCTCTTTCTTCACTTTCCCCTAGCTCCCACCTCCTCTCTCCTTCACTTTGCTTCTTCCTCACTACTTCTCCCCCCATTACTCTCCTTCTTCTACCTATCTTTCTCTCTCTTTATTACTCCTAGCTAACTACACCACCTCCATTAATGCATCTCCTTTCTCTTTTTCCTTCCCCCTCCACTAGTTGAACTTGTCTCCTCCCAAACTAGCTAGCTAGGTAGATCTAGCATTTAGTGAAGTGACCTATGTACCTCCCTAACTAGATCTAGCCTTGTCAAGAAGAGCTTTGTCCACTTTTGATCATTCCATAGGTGTGTGTGGCGACACCTATCGACATCATCATCACCATGCTCGATATCTAGATAGGTGATTAAAAATTTATGCTTTTGCAAGAATGGAAATATGTGTATGTGTGCGATATGACATAATCGGGCGATATGATGGAAATTGTGTGTGTGGCATGAGTTGCCGCCGAATTGTGCTTGTGAGTTGCCTATGTTTTGCCGAAATTTCGATTTATTTCCGTTTCGGTGAATTCCGGGCAAACTCTATATGTCCTATTTTTAGGGAAGGTCATGCCGAATTTTTGTATGACTTTGATGCATGCATGCATTTTTATAATCAATTTGTTTATTATTACCGTGCAGGTGTTCATGATGGTCAGTGGAATGGTGGTGGACAGGTGGTTGTGGTCGGCGGTGCAGGACATGAAAGAAAATAACCTGACAGAGATTTTATGTCCGTGTTAAAGATGCAAAGGAGGAGTTTGGCTCGACCCCTATGACGATGGTCTTGTGATGGCGCACCTGCTCATGACTGCTTTCATGGATGGCTATACTCGATGGATAATTGAAGATGAGGATGATGATGTTGAGGACACCGACGGGGCAGGCAATGACGACATGGGGCAAGACGAAGAGATGATCGATAATGGCGGCGGAGAAGGGGCCGGATATGGCGGCGGGGAAGAGGCCGGACATGGCGGCGGAGAAGGGGCCGAACATGGCGGCGGAGAAGGGGCCGGACATGGCGGCGGAGAAAACATGGACTCCACGCCGCAGACTTCGGCGGTACTAAGTTCAATTGTGCGGGACCCTCATGTTCAAGCACCGCTTTGCAAGGAGACGAGTACTGACAGAGCTGCTTCTAGAGAGGAGGCCAAGCTGCAGCAACCGGTGGTAGACTCGAACACTCCATTGTATGATGGTTGCGATCCCGAGGTGACCCGCTTGAGTTTCACGCTCGAACTCCTGAAGACGAAGGCTAAAAACAAATGGACCGACACTAGCCTCGATGAGCTTCTCAAGTACCTAAGGGATGTTCTTCCCGCGGGGAATCTATGTCCTACTAGTGTGGATGGGGCCAAGAAGATCGTGTGCCCTCTTGATCTGCCGCACGTTAGATACCATGCATGCATCAACGATTGCATAATTTATCGAAAGGAGCACGCGGAAAAAGCCAGCTGTCCGGTGTGCAATGCTTCTCGATACAAGAAGGCCGGGAAGAAATCTCCCTAGAAAGTTGTATGGTACTTACCGATCACTCCCCGTCTGCAATGTTATTTTGTAGATCCCAAGGAAACAAAGCTCATGCGTTAGCACGCGGAGAGGACAAAGCCCGATGATCGAGATGATCCGAAGCTGAGACACCTCGTGGATGGAAGCCAGTGGAGAGCATTCAAGGGCGAATATCGGTATTTCGCATGTGATGCAAGGAACATCTTGCTTGGCGCGTGTACCGATGGCATGAATCCGTTTGGCAAACAGAACACCAACCATAGCACATGTCCCGTGTTTGTATGGATGTACAACCTCCCCCATGGATGTGCATGAAGTCAAAGTACATACACATGAACATGCTGATTCAATGGCCGAAACAATCGGGAAATAATATTAATATGTATCTTGGGTTACTTCAAGAGGAGTTAGACACATTATGGAAAACACCGGCCAAGACATGGGACGCCAGCAAAGGCGAGTATTTCTATATGAGAGCCGCGCTGATCACGACGGTGCACGACTATCTCGGTTACGGATATGTCGCAGGCCAGGTGTGCCATGGATATTGCGGATGCACGCGGTGCATGGATGATACGACGTCTCAGCAGCTAACGTCAAGGAAGGATGGCGGGTCTGGGAAAATCGTGTACATGGGGCATCGAAGATGGCTCGAGAAGGATGACCCGTGGAGAAACCGTGGAGATCTATTCAATGGTGAGGCTGAGCATCGAGGACCTCCACGGAAGCGGAGCGGCGCCGAAATCGATGAGCTGTTGAAAAACTGGGAACAGTGCCTCGCGCCGGGAAAGACGATGAAAAAGGCGCCGGAGCCACTGCTGAAGGTATGGAAGACGAGGTCTGTTTTCTGGGACTTGGAGTACTGGCACAAACTCGACACGCCTCATTGCCTTGATCAAATGCATATCTGTAAGAATGTCCTTGAGGGCTTGCTTGCGACACTGATGAACATGCCGGATAAGACCAAGGATGGGCCGAAGGCAAGAAAAGACTTGCAAGATTTGAAAATCAGGGAAGATCTGCACATGCCGCCTCGTAAAAAGTCAGAGGAGACAGAGACGGAGGCAGAGGCGCGGGAGAGGAAGGGCAAAAAAGTAAAGGAAGCGGATTATTGCCCCCCTTCTTGCTTCACCTTAAGTCCGGCTGAGATAGAACAATTCTTCAAGTGCCTTACCGGAATCAAAGTTAGTTCCGGTTACTGTGGGAAGATAAGCAGATTTCTAGACACGAAGAAGAAAAGGTTTAGCGGGATGAAGTCCCATGACTGTCATGTGATGATGACGCAGATACTACCTGTTGCCCTTAGAGTGATAATGGACAAGCACATCCATGACACGCTTATTGGTCTCTACAACTTTTTCGACGTCATCTCTCGAAAGTCGATCAGTGTGAAGCAGCTCCGAAGGCTACAGGAAGAGATCGTTGTGATACTAAATGAGCTTGAGATGTACTTCCCGCCCGCGTTCTTTGATGTCATGGTGCATCTGTGTGTCCATATTGTGGATGACATAATAGACCTGGGGTCGTCATTCCTGCACAACATGATGTCGTTTGAGAGGATGAATGGGATCATCAAAGGATTCGTTCGTAACATGTCCCGTCCGGATGGAAGCATCGTCCAGGGCTATCTGACACAAGAGTGCATCTCTTTCTGCTAGAATTTTCTATATGGCGCAGACCGGCCGCCTGGTGTTGGTTTGCCCATTAAGAAGCACGTTGGGAGGCTCGAAGGAGAAGGTCACTCCAACGGTTGCAGGGAACTGCATGTGGCCTACTCAGATCGACACAACGACTTTGACAGAGCAAACTTGGTAGTGCTACAACACCTAGACCAGGTAGATCCTTTCGTGACACTGCACAAAGAAACTATCGCAAAGAAGTATCCTGACCGGGGGGTATGTAGGACAGATGCCAAAGTTACTAGAGAGCACAACTCCACTTTCCTGCATTGGTTCAAAGAGCATATTCTTGCTAATCCCCCGGAAGAGGGCTCTAAGGACGGATTGCTCATATATGCCTTAGCACATGGCCCCTCGCCCAACCTCGTCACCTATCAGGCATACGATATCAACGGATACACGTTCTACATGGAGGCCAAAGATATGGACAGTGATGATCAGAACTCAGGGGTGACGATGGAATGTATGACCGGCAGCGACAACAACACAACTGAGAGATTTTACGGAAGGGTCGAGGAGATCTAGGAGCTTGACTACTCTGGACTGCACAATGTGATGATGTTCCATGACAGATGGGCTAAGAATGTCGAAAGAGAAAACCAGTATTTCACTACCATGACTATACCCAACGCCAAGAGCGCTACCGTGAACGCCATCGCAAAAAATGAGCCATGGGTATACGCTAAGCACGTGACACAATGCTTCTTCATAACCGACCCGAGCAATCCAGCCTTGTTGTCGTGAGGAGAGGCAAAAGGAACATCATTGGAATGGATGGAGTCGCCAACGAGGAAGACTACGACCAGTACAGAAACCCGATGAGGGAAGATGACGATGAACTATACGTCAAAAGAAGAATCAATACTATATTACCTAAGAAAGATCGTACTCCATGGAAAAGGAAAAGTCACAATGAGGGGCTCAATTATTCATCAACGAATAAGAAGGGAAAGAAGCTCACTCAAAAACGAAAACGTCGACGCTGAGAAACCGTTATCGGTCAAATGATGTAATATATATGTTCCTATTTTGTATGCACACTTAACCGTTATGGGTCAAATGATGTAATATATATGTTCCTATTTTGTATAGCGCACTTAACCGTTATGGGTCAAATGATGCAATATATGTCACCTTAGTTATATACATTGTATCACCTTCCCTTCGTTCCGGCTCTCGGGAAAAAAGGGAAAAGAAAAGAAAAGGAAAAGAAGAGAAGAAAAGGAAAAGAAGAAAAGATTACCTTAAAGAAAAGAAAAGGAAAAGAAGAAAAGATTACCTTAAAGAAAAGAAAAGGAAAAGAAGAAAACAAAAGGAAAAGAAATTAAAGGAAAAGAAAATAGAAGAAACAAACAGGAAAATAAAAGGAAAATAAAAAATGGAAACAATAGCAGGAGCGCTGGTTGAGTAAAATCGCTATAGCTACGTTATGTAGCAGTAGCGCTATTCTAGAAACGCGCTATAGCTACTTCATAAAGCAGTAGCGCTTTTCTTGAAAAAGTGCTATAGCTAAGTTAGCTATAGCGCGTTTTCAAGAAAAGCGCTATTGCTATTTTGACATAACCCCCCGCACGGGCTTCCCTCCTCTCCTTCCTCCCCCAATTCCCCCACTCTCTTCTCCCCCTCGTCGCCCTGCCCTCGCCGGAGCTCGAGCGCCGACCCCAACGCCGCGCGCCTCCTCCCTCGGCCCCAGCCCCGACCACAACGCTGCGCACCTCCTCCCTCGGCCCCGGCACCAACCACAACGCCGCGCGCCTCCTCCCTTGGCCCCAGCCCCGGCACCGACCACGACGCCGCACGCCTCCGTCGCCTGGCCCCGGTCCCGACACCGACACGCCACGCCTCCCTTCTCTGCTTCGTCGGGCTTGCCTCCTCGCCCTACACCCTCTGTATGCCCCCCACCGCTCCTCTCTCTCTGCCATTAGAGTTCTAGCTAGGGTTCTTTGGTTAATTTACTTAGGTTTTAGTTAGGGCAGTAGATTAATTAGGCTATCTATTTAGTTAGGGCAGTAGGTTAATTAGGTTATCTATTTAGTTAGGGCAGTAGGTAGTTATTTTTTTTGCGGTGATGAATTTAGTTATGAATTTAGCTAGGTATCAAACTAGTAGGTTAATTTGGCTATATTATGAACCCTAGGTGCAATTTGGACCCTAGTTAGTATTTGGACATGTGATTTGGACATGTCATATTTAGAATTTGGACATGTCATGTTTGGACATGTGATGTTTTGGACATGTCATATTTGGAAAATGATGATTATGTGCAGGGTAAATGATTCGAGTGGCATATGTTTCGCTGGAATGTTGATTCATTTCCATTCCGGTGAATTTCAGGCGCTCGATATGTCCACTTTTTAGCAAAGGTCATGCTGAAATTTCCCGTGAATTTTAGGATGACTTGTGCTAGAAAGTAGGCATATCGAGTGCCAGGATTTGCTGGGAAACGGTATTCCGGCAAACCATAGACCTTTTTTTATGTCATTTCTCATTTTATTATAGTTTTAGAATTAAATGAGGAGACTTAATCATAGGAAACATGTCGAACAACAAAGAAACCGGGCCTTCTGACCAAGATGCAGACGAGATGGATTATGAGGGTGAACAACAGTACCTCGACTTTTTGTTTGCTAAACACAGTCAAGGTTTGCAGGACGGCCTCGATGATGGTACTGACACCGACATCGACACCGACAGCGCCGGCACCGATGGCGGCGCCGAGACCAGCGGGGAAGGTACCGGCGCCGAAGCCGCTACCGAAAAGAAGCAGAGGATACAAAAACCTAACAAACTCAGCATCGGATGACTGGTGATCACAAAGATGGCCCCTGGCAAGTTTGAGCCATTAGAGCCGGAAGAACCTCGCAAGTGGTATGGGAACCAAGTAGGATGCATCCTACGGGAATGCGCGAGCATCAACGACGATGACTTAAGGAGTAAAGAACATTTAAGGCAGTTGCTCCTGACGAAGTTGCACAAGAGATTCAAGTTCTACGACCGGGATGATAGCATAGAACAACCGTGGGATGATCCGAAGATGAAAAAGATTAAGAATCACGCCATGGGCATGTTTAGCAATGATTTGGCCTCCTGGAAAGGGAGGGTGAAACGAGCTATTGAGGCTGAGGAACCCCTGTCCAAGATTCTGGAGGAAAATCCGACACTTACGGAAGAGGAGTTCCAAAAGTTCAAGGACACTTGCGCTACCGAGGCAGCCAAGGCTAAGGCTGCGAAATTCAAGAGCCTTCAACAAAGGAACACGGGGAAGCATCGCCTCGGAAGCCGTGGCTACCTTGGCAAAAGACCCATATGGGATAAGGAGGACACGGAACGTGAAGCCGCGGGTCTCCCAGACCCCTTCGCGAAGTTCACCAACCCCTTGGAGCATGACTTCATCAGGGCCCGCTACAAGTGGGACAAGGAAAAGAAGGTTTTTTACACGGACCCGGTCACGAGGAAATTGATTAGAATACTGGTAATTATTCTTTTACCACCTTACATTTAGCTTCTGATCAAGTCGACTACACATTCGTAAATGGTTCACGTTCCTTCTGCAGGAGAAGCAACACCAGCTTGCAGCCGAAAGCCAGTCTTCGTCGATGAGGCCCAAGCAGGACACCCCTCTCAACCGGGCCTTGAACGAACTTAAGGGACTCCCTTTGGACCAGCGGCCGCAATATGGACGTGTGCGCGGCGCCGGAGACGGCACCACGTGGAAGGTCTTTTACAACAAGGGCCCGGAGGCCAAGAAGCAGGAAAAGAAGTTTAGTCACGCGAACATCGACGAGAAGGTGAAGCTTGCGTTCGAGAAAAAAGCAGCTGAGGACGCGAAAAAAGCAGCCGAGGAGAAAAATGAGTTGCTACAGCAGGCAGTCGATGCAGCTGTACATGCCTGTAGAAATGATTTCGCTACTAACTTGATCCCGGCTATCATCAACTGGACGAAGGAAAATCCATACACGACGGTAGATGATTTCCCCATGCCCAGTTTCGTCGGGAGCAACTCGGTGAACAACACCACCGAACCATCACCTGCTCACGCAACTCCGCCTGCTCCCGCACCCGCACCCGCTCATAGCAGCCCGTCCTCAGTCTCTGGCGCGCTAGGCGAGCCTTCGTCTTTGGCTGAGCTCGACGCCCTCACGGTAATTACATGTCGCACCAACATATATCTAGAATATTCCATTTTCGTTGCCTTTCGGATGTTTTACGCCGCAGACATGTGTTTGCAGGCCGACAAAACCCCGTGCACTGCACTCTACTTGATCAAAGGCCAGAAGGTGGATGTGGGAAAGGGGGTGATAACGAAGCCCTTGGAACTCATGTTCCACGGCCAGCCGATGCCCGGTGGGCACTTCAAGGTTACCTTGTCGAGTGTGAAATCGGGCCACGAGGATTTGCCTCCTCCAGTACGGCTAGGGGGAGAGGACGACGAGACCCCGCCGCGGATTGGAAACTACAAGGATTGGGTGCTGCTATGGCCGAAGAATCTTCTTCGTATGGAGCCGGCCGAGAGCACACCAATAACCACACATCAACAAGCAGGTATGAACACGACCACCCTGCCTACGTAATTACCAGCGCCTGTAGTGTCGGGTGAGAGCGGCAGATGATGTGAGGAAGGGGGTCCAATAGTGGCTGACGTAATCGCCCCCATAGAACAAAGAATGGATGATGAGATGGAGGAGGATGACCCTCTTCGGTTCCTCAATACAGGCGCCTATGACGGTGACTTAGATATGATGAGTCAGCCATATGACGACTCGGGCTATCAGCATGCTGATGAGGATATGGATGATCTGCCCAGGCAGGAATGTCCTAGCAGGGATTGCAAGAAGTCTCTCTTCATGCAATCCTCACAGGACACGCCTGAAGATGCCGCCTCAACACAGGCTCAACTAGTCGAGGGTTGTACAGTGCTTAGCTCGACAACACTGGGGTAGGGGTTAAGGAAGGATCTGGAAGGTCAGCCCAAGAAAAAGGAGACGAAGAGACCGGGGAAGAGAGGCTCTGCTGCCTACAAACAAGCCAGAGCACATAGCAGCCAGACGGCGGATTTTGAAGAGCGTGTACCTGTCAAAGGTGTGGCCATGTTCCATGTCACGGACAAGCCGATTCTACCGCCGAAACCGCTGGAGACAATATCAGGGGATCTCAGGAGATTGCACGACCATGTGCTGTCGACTGAGAAAAGCCTACTAGCCTTGAAGGATCCAGGATATCCGACATACGCGGCTCGTGTGCCTGAGGGGAAGTGCTACGTCGACACAAGGCCTGCGGAGGTGTTCTTCCTGCGGTTTGAGCATATCTTCGAGATGTTTCTGACAAGGCGGCTCAATTGTACAATCGTCCGCCTTTTTGCGCTACATATGAGCTCCATCATGAAGAGAGAAGAAGTCTCACAAATCTGTGTGGCGGATCCATACTACATGCATGAGTCCTTCTTGAGTCTCGGCGTCTTTGAGCGTAAAACTGCTAGGGAGTACCTCGAAAACTTCATGGTACAGAATAAGGACCTGGAAATTGTCCTCCTGCCTTATCACCCAAAGTAAGTCAGTGCCAGACAACCCTTTCGTACATTTCAATCATTCCTTTTCGCTCATATGGAGAATAATTCGAGGTGCTTTTTCCCCGCAGCAACGGGCGCGCCGTCCTTATCGTTCTTTACCCGCGAGTCTCCCATGCCGTGTATTTCGACCCTACCAGAAACTACGAGAAGGACTACACCCATCTAATGAATATTCTAGATGATGCTCTCCAAGGCTTCAGCTTGAGGGGTGGCTACCTGCAGATCAGGTAACAAAGGAACAAGAAGACGGGTTTCTCGCATAAAACTAACTTCTGCTGCATCCATGTCCCAAAACCAAGCACGAACGATGGATTCTACCTCCTCCATCTGATGATGGAGTTCAGAAGGGATCAACAAAAGCTTCGCACGACAAGCAGAAACGATGATCATATCCGCAAGTGGGTTAAATCTCATGGAGAAGCGGATTATAAACTTAGAGATGACTTCTTTCGCATCCAGAGGGACATTGCGACGATCATCATGAAAGAAGTCGTTGAAGAGAAGGGGATGTTCCACCACGGCCCTATATCGCGAGCTGACGTCCGAACTCGCATAGGCATGCAACGTCAGGACCTCACGCCATTCAAGAAGCTAGGGTCCATCCTCGATGATATGGAAGGATGGAACTTCTAGTGATTTACGATGCCGATGATGATGATATGTGTTGGTTGAACTTTTATAGTTTCTGTAGCGATGAAACTTTGTGATGTCCATGGTCCCTGCCGAACTTGCGTAATGCTACTTTGTTAGTTTGGGTATGATGACCTGTGTACCTCTAGTTAATTACTTTGCGTACGATGAAACTACGTTGATTATTTGTATGTTTACTATATGTTGCATCTAGTTGCTAACCTTTTCTTTTTTGTGTTGCTCAAGTATATTTTGTTGCATATGATTGTACATTCTCTTGATGAAGATGCATCTCTAACAGGTACCTAGATTCTTGATGGCGAAGAAGCAGTGCTATGTCGTGTACAAAGGGAAGGTTCCGGGAGTGTACGACGAGTGGCCTGAGTGTCAGGCGCAAGTGGAGGGGGTCTCATGCGCCAGCCATAAAGGCTTCAAAAGCAGACAAGAAGCAGAAGCTAGTTACTTGAGGTTCATGCTAGTGCGAGAGAGGACTCATAACCGCCGCCTCATGTACTGCATAGTTCCGCTCTCACTCATAGTGATAGCTCTTCTCGTGTATATCATTGTTTAGATGGATGACGATGTAGTTGCAAGTATTCGAGACTTGTATCGCTATTTTCGAGATGATGACGAGAGACCACTTTGTGTTGGATGATGATTATGATGATGACATGATTTGATGAGACTATTTGTATGTATATGCTATGATTACATTTGTATGTGTATGATATGCTAAAGTTTATTGTATAAAGCCTATTCAAATACAAAACAAATATGCAGAAAAAACAGAAACAAATAAAACTAGCAGTAGCGAGGGGAATAAAGTTAGCAGCAGCGCGCTCTTACCAGTAGCGCATTTTAATTAAAAGCGCTGCAACTATTAGCAGTAGCGTGTTTCGACAAAGATCGCTACTGCTACCCATGTATAGCAGTAGCGTGGGACAACCCTCGCTACTGCTACATGTTAGCTGTAGCGGCGTATCAGTAGCGCGGGCACCCGCGCTACTGATACACCAAATACCCGCGCTACTGCTAGGCTTATCCCTAGTAGTGTATGATTAACCCCTCTCGCCGGCACCCGCAACTACGAAAGAAGAAATAAGATAAATCTAACCATAGCATGAAACATATGGATCCAAATCAGCCCCTTATGAAGCAACGCATAAACTAGGGTTTAAGCTTCTGTCACTCTAGCAACCCATCATCTACTTATTACTTCCCAATGCCTTCCCCTAGGCCCAATTCACGGTGAAGTGTCATGTAGTCTGACGTTCACATAACACCACTAGAGGAAAGACAACATACATCTCATCACAATATCGAACGAATACCAAATTCACATGATTACTTACAACAAGACTTCTCCCATATCCTCAGGAACAAACGTAACTACTCACAAAGCATATTCATGTTCATAATCGGACGGGTATTGAATAGCATTAAGGATCTGAACATATGATCTTTCACCGAATAAACCAACTAGCATCAACTAAGAGGAGTAATCAACACTACTAGCAACCCACAGATACCAATCTGAGGTTTTGAGACAAAGATCGGATACAAGAGATGAACTAGGGTTTGAGAGGAGATGGTGCCGGTGAAGATGTTGATGGAGATTGACCCCCTCTCAATGAGAGGATCGTTGGTGATGACGATGGCTTCGATTTCCCCCTCCCGGAGGGAAGTTTCCCCGGTAGAACAGCTCCGCCGGAGCCCTAGATTGGTTCTGCCCAGGTTCCGCCTCAAGACAGCGGCCCTTCGTCCCGAAAGCTTCTTCTTGATTTTTTCTAGGTCAAAACACATCATATAGCAGAAGATGGGCACCGGAGGCCTGTGAGAGGCCCCACAAGGCATGGGGGCGCGCCCAGGGGGTAGGGCGCACCCCCCACCCTTGTGGATGCCTGGTGGGTCCCCTCTGGTGCTTTCTTCGCCCAATTTTTTTTATATATTCCAAAATAATTCTCCGTAAATTTTTAGGACTTTTGGAGTTGTGCAGAATAGGTCTCTCAGATTTGATCCTTTTCCAGTCCAGAATTCCAGCTGCCGGCACTCTCCCTCTTCTTGTAAACCTTGTAAAATAAGAGAGAAAAGGCATAAGTATTGTACTAGAATGTGTGATAACAGCCCATAATGCAATAAATATCAATATAAAAGCATGATGCAAAATGGACGTATCAACTCCCCCAAGCTTAGGCCTCGCTTGTCCTCAAGCGAAAGCCGAAATCGAAAAATATGTCCACATGTTTAGAGATAGAGGTGTCGATAAAATAAAATACGGACATGAGGGCATCATGATCATCTTTAGAACAGCAACAAATATTGTCATACAATTTCTTATGCTAAAGTAACAATTCGTTCACAAGGTAAAGTATGAGTCAAAAACTTCATTGAAAACTAACAAACTATGAACTCAGTCATTGAAGCAATTGCAATTTATCATAACATTGGAAAGAGTCAATTCAAGAGCTTTTCAGCAAGTCCACATACTCAGCTATCATTTAGTCTTTCACAATTGCTAACAGTCAAGCGATACTTATGGGTTCAAAATCTCAGTCGGACACAGAGAAAGATGGGGGCTTGTAATTTTGCCTCCCAACCTTTTACCTCAAGGGTAATGTCAACAATAATACTTTATTATAACCTACATCTGAGTGGATATATATATCTGGATCCTTGTCCAACACATAGTGCTTGCCAAAAGAAAAAGTGTAAAAAGGAAAGGTGAAGATCACCATGACTCTTGTATAAGGGTAGAAGATAAAAGTAAAAGATAGGCCCTTCGCAGAGGGAAGCAGAGGTTGTCATGCGCTTTTATGGTTGGATGCACAAAATCTTAATGCAAAAGAATCGTCACTTTATATTGCTGCTTGTGATAAAGAACTTTATTATGCAGTCTGTCACTTTTATTTCTTCCATATCACAAGTTCGTATAAAGCTTATTTTCTTCACACTAATAGATCATACATATTTAGAGAGCAATTTTTATTGCTTGCACCGATGACAACTTACTTGAATGATCTTACTCAATCCATACGTAGGTATGGTGGACTCTCATGGCAAAACTGGTTTAAGGGATGTTTGGATGCACAAGTAGTATCTCTACTTGGTGCAAAGTATTTGGCTAGCATAAGAGGGAAAAGCAATCTCAACATGTTGGAGGATCCAAGACAATATTACTTCTATTCGGATATAAGAGAACATAACCCATTATGTTGTCTTCCTTGTCCAACATCAACCTTTTAGCATGTCATATTTTAATGAGTGCTCACAATCACAAAAGATGTCCAAGATAGTATATTTATATGTGAAACCTCTCTTTCTTTATTACTTCCTATTAATTGCAACAATGACCAAAACTATGTTTGTCAACTCTCAACAACTTTTATTCATGATACTCTTTATATGTGAAGTCATCACTCTCCATAAGATCATTATATGGTCTTTTTATTTCTTTTTATTCTTTCTTTTATTTTATTCCCTCAAGACCATAGCAAGAAAGCAAGCCCTCAACTAAAAACTACTCTTTATTATATATAACTCACGGACTCGATTACATAGGTAGATCTCAAAGCAAAACTCAAGGCTAAATCATACTAAAATTTTATTCTACTAGATCAAGATATAACCAAAAGGATCGAACTAAGAAAAATGATAAAAGTAAAGGTGTGATGGTGATACGATACCGGGGCATCTCCCCCAAGCTTGGCAGTTGCCAAGGGCAGTGCCCATACCCATGTATTTAGATCTCTTTCTTCGGAGGTGGCGATGTGATATTCTTGGCGATGATGCCCCTTAAGGTGCGATTCTCCTCCTCGAGCTTATTACTTTGCTGCTTAAGATCCATTATTTCCTTGCGAAGTTTACCCGTGACGGCTAGAGATCCAATCACCCATGGATGTTTCATAGCTACGGGGGAAAAAGCAACACTCTTTTTCATATTTTCATAAGAGAGAAATCAAGCATTGGGAGGGATGACCGAATTTGGTATTGCTGAGGTATGAAGTTCCTCCAGCATGGCTCCAGGTTGAAGACGCGAGGTAGCTTCTTGGTCCTCCTCCATGGCATCCACTCTTTTCAGGTCAGCCTCCATCTCTTCCTCCGTTGATTGCCCGAAGTGATCAGCTTCGCTGCTTGCTCTTGGGCCCGGTGTCGGATGAGAGACACGACTCTCCCCGACCAACTCTTGCAAAGACATCTTGCTCTAATTCTGCTGCAGAAATAACTCAAAATGAAAACAGGGGATTTTG
Organism: Thinopyrum elongatum; assembly: GCA_011799875.1. NCBI lineage: Eukaryota > Viridiplantae > Streptophyta > Magnoliopsida > Poales > Poaceae > Thinopyrum > Thinopyrum elongatum. The sequence continues at coordinate 596,640,469 of CM022303.1, read as the reverse complement.
CCGTGGTACGGTGGTCAAAACCTTCGGGAGATTATATAATGAATCTTTACCGACCAAAAGAAGTATTGTGCAAGAAAACGGAGTCCGGAGGGAACACGAGGTGGCAGCAAGGGTGGGGGGCACGCCCAGGGGGGTAGGGGCGTCCTCCTGCCTTGCCGCTTCCTCGTGCACTTACCAGACTACTTTTAATTTTCCTAATTTTTTAAATATTCCAAAACGGAGAAAAATTGCCATTAGAACAGTTTTGGAGTCGGTTTACTTACCGTACCGCATACCTATTCCTTTTCGGAGTTTGAAACATTCTGGAAAGTATCCCTTATGTACTCCTTCGATGTTACGGTATTAATAATATTTGTCTCAACATTTATGGGAGTACCTGAAATATAATGTTTGATTCTTTTACCATTTACCACCTTCGGGTTTGTGCCTTCGGCATTGTTGATCTTGATGGCACCGGAACGATAAACCTCCTCGATAATGTAAGGACCTTCCCATTTAGAGAGAAGCTTTCCTGCAAAAAATCTTAAATGAGAGTTGTATAGCAAAACATGATCACCTACATTAAACTCATGCTTTTGTATCCTTTTGTCATGCCATCTTTTAACTTTTTCTTTAAACAACTTGGCATTCTCATAGGCTTGGGTTCTCCATTCATCAAGCGAGCTTATGTCAAATAACCTCTTCTCACCGGCAAGTTTGAAATCATAGTTGAGCTCTTTGATTGCCCAATAAGCTTTATGTTCTAGTTCAAGAGGTAAGTGACATGCCTTTCCATAAACCATTTTATACGAAGACATACCCATAGGGTTTTTATAAGCAGTTCTATAAGCCAATAATGCATCATCAAGTTTCTTAGACCAATTCTTTCTAGATCTATTAACGGTCTTTTACAAAATTAATTTAATCTCTCTATTGCTCAATTCTACTTGACCACTAGACTGAGGGTGATATGGAGATGCAATTCTATGGTTGACATCATATTTAGCAAGCATTTTACGGAAAGCACCATGAATAAAATGTGAACCACCATCAGTCATCAGGTATGTAGGGACTCCAAACCTCGGAAAAATAACTTCTTTAAGCATCTTAATAGAAGTGTTATGATCAACACTACTAGTTGGAATAGCTTCTACCCACTTAGTAACGTAATCAACAGCAACTAAAATATGTGTATACCCATTAGAGGAAGGAAAAGGTCCGATATAATCAAAGCCCCAAACATCAAATGGTTCAATAACAAGTGAATAATTCATAGGCATTTCCAGACGTCTACTAATATTGCCAATTCTCTGACATTCATCACAAGACAAGACAAACTTACGAGCATCCTTGAAGTGAGTAGGCCAACAAAAACCGGATTGTAATACCTCGTGTGCAGTTCTATCTCCAGCATGGTGTCCTCCGTAAGCTTCGGAGTGGCACTTGCGTAGGATATGTTCCTGTTCATGCTCAGGTACACAACATCTAATAACACCATCTACTCCTTCTTTATAAAGGTGTGGGTCATCCCAAAAGTAATGTCTTAAATCATAGAAAAACTTTTTCTTTTGCTGGTATGTGAAACTAGGTGGTATAAATTTAGCAACAATGTAATTAGCATAATCAGCATACCATGGAGTATTACGAGAAGCATTTATGACAGCTAATTGCTCATCAGAAAAGGTATCATCAATAGGCAGTGGGTCATCAAGAACATTTTCTAACCTAGACAAGTTGTCTGCAACGGGGTTCTCAGCTCCCTTTCTATCAATAATATGCAAATCAAATTCTTGTAGCAAAAGAACCCATCTAATAAGTCTAGGTTTAGCATCTTTCTTTTCCATAAGATATTTAATAGCAGCATGATCAGTGTGAACAGTTACTTTGGAATCAACAATATCAGATCTGAACTTATCACAAGCAAATACAACTGCTAAAAATTCTTTTTCAGTACTAGCATAATTTCTCTGGGCACTGTCTAGAGTTTTACTAGCATAATGATTAACATTCAATTTCTTATCAACTCTTTGTCCTAGAACATCACCAACAACATAATCACTAGCATCACACATAATTTCAAACGGTAAATTCCAATCAGGTGATTGAACAATAGGTGCAGAAATCAAGGCTTTCTTAAGTATTTCAAATGCTTCTACACAATCATCATCAAAAACAAAAGGAACATCTTTTTGCAGGAGATTAGTGAGAGGCCTAGAAATTTTAGAGAAGTCTTTAATAAACCTCCTATAGAAACTAGCATTACCAAGGTAACTTCTTATACCTTTGATATCTTTAGGACGCGGCATCTTTTCAATAGCATCTACTTTAGCTTTATCAACTTCAATACCTCTTTCAGAAATTTTATGCCCCAAAACAATACCTTCATTAACCATAAAGTGGCACTTCTCCCAATTCAAGACAAGATTAGTTTCTTCACATCTCTGCAAAACTCGATCAAGGTTGCTTAAGCAATCATCAAAAGAAGTTCCGTAAACGGAGAAATCATCCATGAAAACCTCAATAATCTTTTCACAAAAGTCCAAGAATATAGTAGTCATACATCTTTGAAAGGTAGCAGGTGCATTGCATAAACCAAAAGGCATATGTCTATAAGCAATAGAACCAAAAGGGCAAGTAAAAGTGGTCTTCTCTTGGTCTTCTTTTGACACAGGTATTTGAGAAAAACCAGAATAACCATCTAGAAAGCAAAAATGTGTATGTTCGGACAGTCTTTCTAGCATTTGATCAATAAAAGGTAGAGGGTAATGATCTTTTCTAGTAGCTTTGTTTAATTTGCGAAAATCAATTACCATTCTATAACCTGTAACAATTCTTTGAGGGATCAATTCATTCCTATCATTAGGGACAACAGTAATACCTCCCTTCTTAGGGACACAATGAACATGACTTACCCATCTACTATCAGCAATAGGATAAATTATACCTACCTACAGAAGCTTTAGTATTTCATTTCTTACCACTTCTTTTATTTTAGGATTTAACCATCATTGATGATCAACGACTGGTTTAGCATCAGGCTCCATATTAATTTTATGCTGACATAGAATGGGACTAATGCCCTTAAGATCATCAAGAGTATATCCAATAGCGGCACGGTGCTTCCTCAGAGTTTTCAATAATTTCTTTTATTCATGCTCTGAAAGGTTAGCACTAATAATAACAGGATATATCTTCTTTTCATCAAGATAAGCATATTTCAAAGTATCAGATAATTGTTTAAGCTCAAACACGGGATCACCCTTGGGTGGAGGAGGATCTCCAAGGATTTCAACAGGCAAATTGTGTTTCAAAACAGGCATTTGGTTAAAGAATATTTCATCTAATTCCTTTCTTTCATTCATAAACATATCATTTTCATGGTCTAGCGAATATTGTTCTAAAGGATCGGTAGGAGGCACGGCAATAGAAGCAAGACCAATAATTTCATCCTTACTTGACAATTCTTTATCATGGGGTTGTCTACGAAATTTAGAGAAATTAAAATCATGAGACACATCCCCAAAACTTACGGTAACAATTTCTTTCTCACGGTCTATCTTAGCATTAACAGTATTCAAGAAATGTCTACCAAATATAATGGGACAAAAATCATCTTGTGGGGAACCAAGAACAAAAAAATCAGTAGGGTATTTTATTTTCCCACACAAGACTTCAACATCTCTAAGAATCCCAATTGGTTATATAGTATCTCTATTGGCAAGCTTAATAGTAATATCAATATCTTCTATCTCGGCAGGTGCAATATCATTCATAATTTCTTGATATAAGGTATAAGGAATTGCACTCACACTAGCACCCACATCACATAAGCCATGATAACAATGATCTCCTATTTTAACAGAAACAACAGGCATGCCAACAATAGGTCTATGTTTATCTTTAATATCACATCTAGTACTTCTAGTAGCTTCACCACAAAAATAAATAACATGCCCATCAATATTATCGACCAAGAGATCTTTAACCATAGCAACACTAGGTTCAACTTTAATTTGTTCAGGGGGTGTAGGTGTTCTAGTACAACTCTTATGAACCACACTTGAAGATTTAGCATGTTCCTTTATTCTAACAGGGAAATGTGGTTTCTCATATAAGCAGTAGGAACAATAGGATCAACATTATAAGTAATAGTTTCTTCTTCAACTTTAATTGGTTCTACTACTTTCACTTCAATGGGAGGATGATATTTAAACCACTTCTCCTTGGGGAGATCAACATGAGTAGCAAATGATTCACAGAAAGAAGCTACTATCTCAGAGTCAAGTCCATATTTAGTGCTAAATTCACGAAAAGCATTGGTATCCATAAAAGATTTTACACAATCAAACTTATGGTTCATACCTGACTCATTACCTTCGTCGAGTTCCCAATCTTCAGAGTTGCGTTTAATTCTTTCCAATAAATCCCATTTGAATTCAGTAGTCTTCTTCATAAGAAACTAATGCAAGAAGTATAGAGCATGGATTGATCATTACGAGAAAGCTGAGCTTAAATAGTCCACAAACTTCATCCACATAGATTAGGTGCATATCAGGATGTAATGTTCCATCTCCTGCATATGGATTAGCTAGCAGTTTCGCTATCATACCCGAAGGAATTTCGTAATAAATATTTTCAGTAGGTGCAGTAGGTTGAGGAGCAACTCTTTGCTCTTCCGGTCGAGGTGAAGATACCCCGAACAAGCCCGTCAAAGGATTATTTTCCATAGTGACAAGTGACAGTAAATTTCAGCACGTAATATAAATGTTTCCTTACCAAAGGCGCTTCACTCCCCGGCAACGGCGCCAGAAAAGAGTCTTGATGACCCACAAGTATAGGGGATCTATCATAGTCCTTTCGATAAGTAACAGTGTCAAACCCAACGAGGAGCAGAAGGAAATGACAAGCAATTTTCAGCAAGGTATTCTCTGCAAGCACTGAAATTATCGGTAACAGATAGTTGTGTGATAAGATAATTTGTAATGGGTAGCAAGTAACAAAAGTAACTAAGGTGCAGCAAGGTGGCCCAATCCTTTTTGTAGCAAAGGACAAGCCTAGATGAACTTTTATATAAAGCAAAGCGCTCCCGAGGACACATGGGAATTACTGTCAAGCTAGTTTTCATCATGCTCATATGATTCGCGTTCTTTACTTTGATAATTTGATATGTGGGTGGACCGGTGCTTGGGTGCTGCCCTTACTTGGACAAGCCTCCCACTTATGATTAACCCCTCTCGCAAGCATCCGCAACTATGAAAGAAGAATTAAGATAAATCTAACCATAGCATGAAACATATGGATCCAAATCAGCCCCTTATGAAGCAATGCATAAACTAGGGTTTAAGCTTCTGTCAATCTAGCAACCCATCATCTACTTATTACTTCCCAATGCCTTCCCCTAGGCCGAAATCACGGTGAAGTGTCATGTAGTCGACGTTCACATAACACCACTAGAGGAAAGACAACATACATCTCATCACAATATCGAACGAATACCAAATTCACATGATTACTTATAACAAGACTTCTCCCATATCCTCAGGAACAAACGTAACTACTCACGAAGCATATTCATGTTCATAATCAGAGGGGTATTGAATAGCATTAAGGATCTGAACATATGATTTTCCGCCGAATAAACCAACTAGCATCAACTAAGAGGAGTAATCAACACTACTAGCAACCCACAGGTACCAATCTGAGGTTTTGAGACAAAGATCGGATACAAGAGATGAACTAGGGTTTGAGAGGAGATGGTGCCGGTGAACATGTTGATGGAGATTGACCCCCTCTCGATGAGAGGATCGTTGGTGATGATGATGGCTTCGATTTCCCCCTCCCGAAGGGAAGTTTCCTCGGTAGAACAGCTCCGCCAGAGCCCTAGATTGGTTCTGCCTAGGTTCCGCCTTGAGACAGCGGTGCTTCGTCCCGAAAGCTTCTTCTTGAGTTTTTCCAGGTCAAAACACATCATATAGCAGAAGATGGGCACCGGAGGCCTGCCAGGGGGCCCACAAGGCAGGGGGCGCGCCCAGGCGGTAGGGAGCGCCCCCCACCCTTGTGGATGCATGGTGGGTCCCCTCTGGTGCTTTCTTCGCCCACTATTTTTTATATATTCCAAAATAATTCTTCGTAAATTTTCAGGACTTTTGGAGTTGTGCAGAATAGGTCTCTCAGATTTGCTCCTTTTCGAGTCCAGAATTCGAGCTGCCGGCATTCTCCCTCTTCATGTAAACCTTGTAAAATAAGAGAGAAAAGGCAAAAGTATTGTGCTAGAATGTGTGATAACAGCCCATAATGCAATAAATATCAATATAAAATCATGATGCAAAATGGACGTATCAGACCCCTTCGGATATTTTCCCCCTTCGCCGGTATCGTGTAGTAGTGCGATAGGTCACCACTAGCAATGCCGGGAAGACCCCTTCGGATGTTTTCCCCCTTTACCAGTATCGTGTAGTAGTGCGATAGGTCACCACTAGCACTACCGGGAACACCCCTTTGGAAGTTTTCCCCCTTTGCCGGTATCATGTAGTAGTGCAATAGGTCACCGCTAGCATTGCCGGAAAGACCCCTTCGGATGTTTCCCCCCTTCACCGGTATCATGTAGTAGTGTGATAGGTCACCACTAGCACTATCGGGGAGAACCCTTCAGATGTTTTCCCCCTTCGCTGGCATCGTGTAGTAGTACGATAGGTCACCACTAGCACTGCCGGGAAGACCTCTTCAGATGTTTTCACCCTTCTGATTTACACTTGATGAAATCTGCTAAGTCCGAAACTGTCTGAATTAAAACTTGCCATGTTTACAGGATGTTTGTTGCATAAGCTCAAACACATCATATCTCCATGTCATGATCATGCATCATATTGTTGCATTGCTGTGTATTGATTGCATCTCCGGTATTGTTCTTCTCAATACTATGATTCAGTTTTTTCTTACTGAATGCATTCTAATTGTTTTATCTTTCTTCTGGATTAGTTAAGCTATGGACGATAGCGGTAGAGACGACCATGATCAAGAGGATATCATCTTCGACATGATACACTCCTCCCAAAACCAGAGAATGAACTAGATGACATCTCACAATATTTGAACGAGTCCGGTGAGGGAATTGAGGGAGAACCAATAGACGAAGGGCACACAAACAATGATGGCGAAGGAAATGTTCTTCAATTAACAAAGTCCGGCGTGGTATATATATATATATATATATATATATATATATATATATATATATATATATATATATATATATATATATATATAAGGCCTCTGGTGATCATTTCATGTATTAATTGATTTGTATATATATATATATTAACGAATCTTTCTTCTTTTAGCCCTCCGGATCGAGCAAATCTTCTTCAAGGGTATGAGGCCCGGCCAAAAAGTTGCCCGATGGCACAAAGTACAACATTGATGAAGTCAAAGCATATGGCGAACCGATTGCTCCTTTAAACAATGCCCGCAAATTTATACATCAATGCGGAGTTATTGTTAGGGACAACATCCTGATCACCGTTAAAGAATGGAATAAGCCAAAGGAAGAACGAGGAGTTAGTTTTGTCGATGAAAGAGCAAAAAAAATTCTTTGGGATACACTCATGTCACATTTCAACCTACGAGAGGGTTTCACAGATCCCGAACAGTTGAAAGTCAAGAAGTTTGCTCTTAAGAAGATGGCCACACAATTCCAGACGTGGAAGAAAAGATTATGGGCCGACTACGTCAAGGGTGAAAAGAATACACTAGAATTCACTGGACAACCAGAGAAGGTAAAGGATCACTGGGACTTATTTGTGCAATTCAAGGAATCGGAAGTAGCTAAAGAATGGTCGAGAAAAAATAAGATAAATGCTGCCAAAAAAAGTATCACCATGTTCTGGGGCCAGGTGGCTACAAGACTGGGTTGCCTAAGTGGGAAGAATCTGAGTCCAAGATGATTGCTGTAGGGGTCACTCCAAAAATAGCGACTTGGCCCGAGAGGTCGAGGACTTGGTTTTATGTGCATGGGGGAAAGTTGGACCCAAAGACAGGGGAGATTACTAAACAAGCAAGTCTTAAAAAGCCTCGGAAGCTTTACTTAAAGCAATAGAAGAAGCTCGAACGGGGGTGTTCCAGCCCGAGAGAGAGAACGACGAGCTTACACGCGCCCTCGGGAATCCTGAACACCCGGGACAAACACGAGGCAAAGGCGTTGCTCCATGGGTTGAGGGGTTTTCGGAGTGGAATGCCACTTACAGAAGTCGTGCAAGAAAAAAGAAGCAGGATGCAGACTGGCTTCAAAAGGTAGAATCAAAGAACGCGGAGTTGGAACGCGTTTTAATGCGGCAGCAGGAGCAGATCGACACAATTAGCCAGCAAAGGGCGTCTCAGCGGCAGGAGCAAGCAGATCCAGCATTGGATAGTACCATCCCATCTATGCCGAAAAGCAGCGTGGGTTCCACGGGGGTCCGGGCCGATGATGCACTACTTGCTCGCTGCCCCGTGGATGATATCAAAGAGACGACAAGTTGTGAGCTACACATGAAACTGAAGAACATATCCATGAAGGTGGCGGTCGGCTTTGCTTTACCGAATGCACCTGAAGCAACCATCCATGGCAATCCGTTTCCAGCTGGCTATGCTCGTGTCGGGGTGGATGAAGTTCTGTCGGGATATGACTCACTAGAGCTTGACTTTCCTGGAGGTCAAGGGGAGGAGACACTGGGAGAAGTCATATGTGGTCTCATTGTATGGAGAAAGGAATGCATCATCTTTCCAAACTTGGCGCCAAGGCCACCGACTCCTCCTCCAAGTCCCCACCGCGTCAGCCGACTCCACCCCACCTTGAGACAGAGCGCAGCGCGAGTCTGCCATATCGATCTCCGCCGCATCAGCCAGCTCCATCCCACCCCGAGACGGAGCCCAGAGTGAGTCCGCAATATCAATCTCTGCCACGTCAGCCGACTCCAAAGCGGAAGAGAGCAGCAAAGAAGAAACTCGAGCCTCCTGCCAAAAAGAAGTTAGCTTACGAGTTGACTGAGGAGGAAAAATGAGCGGTTGTGGCTTCCGAAGTGAAGGCCCATTTTGCACCGAAACCGCCCCCGCAGCCAAAGGAGAAAATACATGAGAAAATCGTAAAACACTTTGAGGATCTTGCTAAACCAGCACCTGTGGAGAATAGGCGATCAGACTATGAACGCTCCATTAGCAAGTCATATCATGAACAAAAGCATCAGTCGAGCCTTATAGGTAGTAATAAAAGCGGGAAAACTGTTCCCCAGCTCAGAGAACAGCCAGTGCAATTGATCCCCCCGCTCAAGGTGAGTACCGATAAGGCGGTAACCGAAGCTCTTGCTAAAGAATCTGGTCTCAGTGTTGAAAAATTCCTAGGCACCGAGGAAGTCCCCATGGCTACATCACTTGCATGGAAATATGTCCCCGGGAACCCTCTGGTTAGGCCTGAGCAGGTCCCGCTTCTATCAACATAAATGCGTAGACTGCATGACTGGTACCCGAGAGAAGTAAAGAACGGGCGAGAGATGCTCATGGTGAAAGTCAAGCCCGAGCATTACTTCCATGGAACCAAGATATGGATTGAGTTTTCAAAAAAAAAAGTTATTCAATCAAGACGCACTCGACAAATCTATCATCAGTTGCTATTGTCTGTAAGTGATTTCTTTCTGTAATTTAAGTCTCTAGCTCAGCTCGTTCATTGCCTGTAATTATCCTCACTATATTTTTTTGTGTGCTATTATGCAGAACGAAGATTTTTGAATGCAAAAGAGATGGAGTCTATGGCATTGGGTTCATTGACCCATATACCGTTAATGAACTTATGTTAAAAAACCACACCGAAGACTCAAAGAAAAACTTGCAAAGGTTTTTGAAGGAACTAAATACTAGACCAGATATACTATTTCCTTACAACTTCAAGTGAGTGTTACTGTCATGTACTACAAAATCTATTTTGCTTACACGATGTTAAGTGTAGTTGATGAGTTATATGCATGCCCGCTTATATAAACATGTGCTCAGTTTCCACTGGATCCTGCTAATCATTATAGTTGACAAGGGAACTATTGAAACACTAGACTCACTAAGTAGAGACCCTACAGAATACACCAGCCTGATTTTCATGCTCGACAGGTAATTTCAATCATTATCACACTATGTCGGCCTCTTTAGTTCATTTCCTGATATCAAGTAATTAATAACTCCTTTATTCATTTTCTTTGTCGGGCAGGGTTTGGAGAAAGTTCATCAAATAGGTTGTCGGTGCATGGGAACCAAAGTTGAAATGGCGACGGTCCAAGGTAATTAAGTAGTACTAGCTACGTCCGCGCATCTCTTTAATTCTAGTTTCAATACCATTATCATGTTTGATTATTATCTGATTGAATTCTATTCTCGTAAAGTGCATGAGACAGGAAAAGGGGACTAATTTATGTGCATACTACGTTTGCGAGAACATTCGCTTTATGATCGAAAGGCGCAGAGATGCAAGATATCTTTGGGTACGTAAACACTATTCATAATTTTTTTTATCATGGTCTAATATATATACACATAACTAATATATTTATATTGATCTCCTTTAAAGATGGTGGAGATGCGGGAAAGGCTCCTACCAAAGGACCGCATACGAGCACTTCAAAAGGAAATTGCGGGATTTTTGCTTGAGCAGGTCATAACTCCAGGCGGAGAATACCATTACACCTAATGCCTGCATGTAATGATCTGCAAATTGTAGGAGAAATTGTATATACCAAATTATATATATATATATGTGTGTGTGTGTGTATGCATATGGTCGTACGAGAAATTCTATGATATATGATTGGTCGTACGGGAAATTCTATTATATATGCATAACGTGTACAATATGTAGTAGCATAAAATATGTTTGAAATGAAAAAGAATTAAATGGAAAACACAAAATGAAAAGGAAAAATAAACCATAAACACTAAACCCCTAAACCCTTAGTCCCGGTTGGTGTCACCAACCAGGACTAAAGGTCCCCAGTCCCCGGCGCGCGCTAGCTGCCACGTGGTGGGACTTTTAGTCCCGGGTCGTGGCCAACCGGGACTAAGGGAAGGGGGGCTTTAATCTCTATTTATTAGTTCCGATTGGTGAACCGGGACTAAAGGGCTTTCCCAACCGGGACTAAAGCCCGTTTCTCCACTAGTGTAAGCCATGCTTTCTATATTTTTTGTTTTGCATATGTTCCATATAGTACTGAATTTTCTATGCTTCCACTGCTTATCATGTATGTTTTGATCAATCAAATCGTTCCTTCGTGTAAGCCATGCTTCCTACTTGTATGTTTCTCATATGGTTCCTGTAGTAGTGAATTTTCTATTTATCTCAATTTTATATGCTTCGACGGCGTATCATGTATGTTTTGATTGATCAAATCACTCCAAAGTGTAAGCCATGCTTCCTACTTTTATGTTTCACATATGTTTCTATAACAATGAATTTTTCTTCATCTCAATTTTCCATGCTTCCACTACCAATCATTTATGTTCTGACATACTATCAATTCGTTGCTTCATGTAGGTCATACTTATCTCATTTTTCTATGCCTCCATTGCCTATCCTTTATGTTGTGATAGATCAAACTATCTCTCATCCACTACAAGAAATATGTCAACTTGCGACCATCACTATTGGTCGCTGAATGTTCATTGTTTTTCATTTGCGACCTTTTTGTGACCAAAAATAGATGGTCAAAAGCTGACCGTCTTTAATGGAAATTAACGACCTTCTTTGTGATAAGGTCGTTGAAGGCAACGACCAAAACAAAAGGTCATTGATCCTACGACCTTCTGTTTTGGTCACTAGCTGTCTGCCCAGGCCACGTCGGATCCGACGTGGCAAAATTGCGACCAAATGAAAAGGTCGTTGATTAGAATCAGCCCAGTCCAGTTCGCTGTTCTACATGGGCCTAGCCCAACAATTCAGCCTTTTATATTTTTTTCCTATTAATTTTAGTCAGCCACATGGGCCAGGCCCAACATTTCAGCCTTTTTATCTTTTTTTCTGCCTAATTATGTTTAACCAAATGAGTCCAGCCCAATGTTTTCCAGGCTTTTTCTTTCCTGGGCCTTGGCCTTTCCACATTCATTTATTTTCATTTTATTTTTTTACCCAAAATATTTGTCCAATATAATTTGAGCCTTGGCCTCTTTAAGGTCCAACTCCAGCCCATTTAACGAACATTTTCAAACCAGTTTGAATAACAATATGAATCAAGTTACCACCTATTAGCTGAATATTATGGAAATATCTCAGAACACGAATTCTATAAATTTCCATCACAAACGTATTTTATACAGATCCAAGCAACCTACAACATGTTGTAGTCAAGCTTTCAGCTGCTGAAATACTCTAGAACAGGAAAAATAAATAGAACAAGCCTATCTAGTGCTTCACAACGAGAAAACATGTAATCTGCTTCTTCAAGTACTGCTTCTTCTTGAAGCAAAACATCTGGAGATTCAAAAGAGAACAAAAATTATGTCATTGATCGAAGAAATATTACACGGATACTTTTAAAATATAAAAAAAGACACACCAGTATTTTATCATTCTACTTATTATTATTTTAACAAGATCATTCTACTTATCTGGAATAGGCATATTCATCAAAACTGGGATTTGAATTGTCACATATGACAAACTTAGCAGCAAATAAGCATTGAATGTTTCACATACACGACAAGATTTAATTAAAAACGATCATTCAAAGTTACAGCAGACCAAAGTTCCATTTGAGTATAAGGAATAATACTCCTATTCAATCAATAAGCAACTATGTCAAAGTTAATTCAGATTTACTAATGTGTGTGTCACATGATACATGCATCAAGCATAAGGCCATCAAGCATCAGGGCCCTATCTGTTCAACAAGACAAGAACATACCTGACTTTGTGTTGATGTGATGGATGGTTCTGCAGTTGAACATCTAGTCCACATCATCGTTGATGATGGATGCCACATGTACTTGTCCATTTAGAAGTATACCATGCAAAATGTTACACAGGCAGGTATTAGCATAAAGTAGAGCTTCTACAGTACATGTAAACTTTAGATATGAAGGACCAAGAGTTCCGGGAAAGATCTAAAGTTACAGAACAAGCATGTATTGACCATCCTACTAGTAGCAAGAACATAAAGATAATCACTTAACAAGTAGCATGAACATGAGTAAATCAGATACCTAAGTACAATTCTGTATCCCAGCTGCCACAAAATTTGAAAATATTCAGCACATTATGACAACCTGGCAATAGTTTATAATCCAAACCAAACCCAAACCAACCCATACATTTACAAGTGCATCAATCAAACCAAATCAATCCAAACCAAATATATAGATAGTTGTTGATGCATGCACTGAGCACTCCTACTGTCGATGCATGCTCAGTATGAATTGCACAACAATCCCATTAAGTGTTGCATGCATACAATTAAATGCAGAAGCTACAGACTCTGGTGACCAGGGAATAATTAGCACTACTAATTCAGAGGCGTCAAAATTTGAGCCATGCAAAACTACTCACTTCTGAAACATGAAACAATCTCAAGGCAAAAAAATAACACAAAGGAGCAGTCTGAACCCTGCAGGTTGCAGACCACAAACAACAACAGCACAACGGCAGTAGTAGCCCTGATTGCATCATGTTGAACAACACAAGCAGCCATATATGCATCGCAAACAAAGAACACTTGACATCCAACATCTGAAGACATTGCAATGACTTCTAAGCACATCTAGCATAGTGGTTTCCGCAAAGAGCATAAGCAAACATGATACAATATCATTTGCATCACATCAACCAAATTATTCAGGCAGCACAGCATGCACATGAACAAAGACAGGTTCTGGGTCCTGTCTGATTCACCTAGTTGATGAGGGCGGCAGAGCGGGAGACGAGCTCGATGTCGTTGCCATCAAGGATGATCTCATCCTTGACCTTCTCGGACCACAAGATGGTGACTCCGTCGAGCATGTCCACCTTCCTCACCTGCAACCAAATCACAGTAGAAATCAATTAAGTTCATAGCACAGAGCTATCTGTTTCTATTACTTTTAAACTTGAAGCTGCTGATTCTGACATTGTCATTTCTTTACAAGGATAATGTTGACATTATGAAGCAGAAAATTAATGCTTCACATAGTCAAAAGTAGGCAGAACAGATGGTATAATCTAAGCTTCTGAATCTAGACTAGGCTGAAAAACAGTGTAATACTCACAAGATGCATCTTTTAACCATGCAAACCATCACAAGAAGCTGATAATTTAGGGCTGCCCAGCTCGAGAGGAGAGCTAAGCACATTAAATACCAATCAGGTGGCACGATGACCCTTAATTGATGGGTGTGTTTACTGAACCCAAAATATAATCTTCAACAAAACAAGAATAAAATAGCATGCTTTGGTGCTGCTGGTGCTAGCAGAGTACTAGTAATTCTTAACTGTGATAGCTAAAACTAGTAGTTGTTTGTAAGGATCAAGTTGTTCAAGCTACCAATTTAGTGACTTGTGACGTGCTAGTAGCTCACTAGTATTCATTGTGATGTTGCCCATTTATGGATTCAAACAAACCATGGGCAAATCCATATATATGCATCCATGTAAATGATGGCTGCTACAAAAATTGCATCCTACCGAGAGACTAACAAGTGAGTGGGCGAAGGGAGGCAGAGGGAGGTGCTACCTGCAGGGAGTAATTACCGACTGGCAGTAGGGACCTTGTGATGTGTGCCATCGTAGTCAGGCTCGAGCTCAGGTCCTCATCCTCGGCGTCGTCATCATCCTCGCCTGCTACAAATATGATACATGCCTGCAAAGATGCAAATACAAGCAAGCAGTGTTTATTTCTTCTGTAATGAAATACATACATGATTCTCCTCCCATAATGATTAATCAATCGTGTGTGTGTTTTTACTATACAACTAGTAAGTAAAGGAAAGTGAGGAATTTTTTTGCATCAGAGGACAGCACGATGGATCCATCCATCATACAGTGGCAATGCTACTAGTGTGTATATACTAGTAATAAAAGAACAAGGAAGGCGTTCATTCATTAATATGGAATAAAAAATTGTAGCGTTTGATGGCTAAGGAAGATGACTTGATGGTGCAGCAGGTAGAGGCAAGAGGAGTAGATACTTGACTTCGTGTCGATGCTGGGAATGGCGTTGTAGTTGACGAAGATCTGGTTTGCGTCGCCTTTGACATCGATGTAATTAAAGTACTAGAGAACCTGGGATACCAAATTGATCTTATAAATGAAAATTGCAAATTATACATAAACTAGTAGTAGAACCACTACAACCTATTATATTGCCTTACCAAAAGTACTAGCAGAAAAAAAAACTCTAATAACAAGGTCTACAACTCAATGCATCATAGCAACAGAACTAAGAAGATGATCACCGTGAAAAAGGGAGCCCCAGGAGCTATTCATAGCAACAGGACCTGAGAAAGTATTCAGTCTACAACAGCCAAAAGGATACCACTACCTATTCATAACAACCAGTTTTCGCAAATGGGTGTCACTTGGGCATACCAATAAGATAGATGCATAGCAAGTACAGACCAGATAGTTGCAAAACGACAACCAAACACATTCCCTATCTAGATCCAGTCATCCTAGATTTGGACAAATGAGGCATAGAGCAGCAAAATGAGATAGATATTCATGATCTTCATAGCAGTAATCCAAATCCTACTGCTGATAGTGGCCCTTTTTATACTACAAACGACACCTGTACACGACCAATGATAGGCTCCACAAGCTTGTAACAACAAAATCACCACGCATTTGGTACCATGGATCACAGAGCTATTAGCACGGGCAGGCAGGCGGCCAAGTGCGAAGACATCAGCGAACAAGGAAATACTAACACCCAGCCACTACCTGACGGCTCACCGAGGCAGCGGGGCATATCAACAAACACATCACGGGCGGGTGTCAACCACAACTCCCTGAGAACCAAGCATAATGACGAACAGATGGCGGGCGAGCGCAAGCCCACGACGGTGGAAGCAACAAGCAAAATACTAAGAGGCGCCAGGCAGGGGCAGGCGCTTACTCTTTCTCCTCGCGTGCCATGACGACGGGGTCGTCACGCTTGATGTCATCGGGGTACCACTGCGCGACATGCTCGCCGATGAGCTTCTTCCGCAGCAGCTTCGTCGCCGCGCGCTTCCCCAACAGGTTCACCGCGTGCCCGAACACAGCAGCGCGCACCTCCGCCGCCCCCGCCCTGCTCCGGGATCCGGTGCCTCGACCCTTCCATGACATGGGTGACCTGCAGGGGTGGAAAGGAAAAGAAGGTGAGGTGAGGGGTGAAGAGGAGTGGGTGGGGCGATGGTTGCTGTAGATCCTGGCAAGGATGGAGGGGAAAGACCTACCGGAGCCACGCCGCTGTTTGAGACTCCCGAAACCCTAACTGTGGGCGCGGGTAGGGGCCACGCCCGGTGGATCTGGCCGGAGAGGATGAAGGCCCGGAGTGAGCGGGCATCAGGGCGTGCTGCGCGCACCGGATCTTGCCGGATTTCTATTGTGCTGGGCGCCGTCGATTCCCGCCTGAGGTCTGGGAGTGGGGAGTGGGGAGAGGGGAGACGATCTAAGGTGGGGAGGGGAGGTGTGGCGGCGAGGGGAGGGGTGGGTGGCGGCGAGGGGAGGGGAGGGATCTGGATCGGGGAGCGCTAGGGTTCGCTGCGCGGGGGAGGGAGAGGAGTGGTGCGCAGGGGAGAGAGGAGCTGGCGGTGGGTGGGTGAGAGGGTGGGGGGTGTGGGCCGTTGGATCTGCGAGTATCCGACGGTCTCTAATGCTTGATCCGCGTGACATGCTCATAGATGAATCAGAACGAAATAGAGGCTTTGATGACGTTATGACCATTTAAATTGGTCGTAATCGATTAACAATAGGCGGCTGCTACCAGTCAGCCAGATGATTTTGTCTAGAAATCGTCCGCCTAGCTAGCCGCCCGATCTGCACATTGGCGGTCGTTCGATCACACCAATATGTCGCGACAGCACCGAGCGTGAAAAAGCTTGAACGCAGCACCGATGACATCCCCACGAAGCTCCACTACAGCTCTCAACGGCGCGCCAACAGCTCCAACACAGCAGCACGGCGCCCGGCGAAGCTCCATTGCAGCGTCGGGGAGCTCCAACGCAGCACTACAACGCCCGGCGGTAAGTTTCATTTTCTTTTCACGAAAAAATCATTTTCCATTTTTTGAGTGCCCAAAATGAGTTTTTTTGTGAAGGACCTACCATATATTTATTGCAAAATTGGACCAAATTATTTTTCTAAAATATTAGGCCATATTTAATGTATAATTGATCAAATGGTTGGGTGTGAGAAGCTTTGATCCACCTCTCGTGAAAAAGACAAATTTCAGCCAATTCAGTTGAAAGCAGGTCAAATTTGAACTGCAGCTGCCTTATAGTTTGCTCATGATTTATTCCAAAAATCATTTCTAGGTACATAAGTATCTATTTCATCAGAGAAACACCAACAAAATTCCAAGATTCAACCACTAGCTAGGAACGGTCATGCCCGCCGTTTGGGCCGCATTTTGAAATGGGCATGAAAATTTTTAAAAAAATCAAAATATTGGAAAACATTCGCATTGTGTCATTATAAGTGGCCAAGTTACCAGGAAAAATAATAAACTTGTAATACAGCAATTATTTTAAAAAAGTGTTCTCAGAAATGAGCTATCATGTGCGAAGATTCATGGCTTTCGACCCAAATGCTCATTCTTATGGCCACATTCATGGCATAGTTTGTTTAAATGATCTAATATTATGCACAAGGGTGCATATTGGAATGGCAAACAATGTTGCCTAATGAATTTTTCATTTTCTTTGGATCGAAATTTCATTTTCCATTTTTCGAGTGCCCAAAATGACTTTTTTTTGTGAAGGACCTACCATATATTTGCTGCAAAATTGTACCAAATTAATTTTATAAAATACTAGGACATATTTAATGCACAATTGACCAAATGGTTGGGTGTCAAAAGATTTGATCCACCTCTCGTGAAAAAGACAAATTTCCGCCGATTTAGTAGGAAGCGGGTCAAATTTGAACTGCAGCTGCCATATAGTTTGCTGTTTATTTTTTCCAAAAATCATTTCTAGGTACATAAGTATCTATTTCATCAGAGAAACACCAAAAAAATTCCAAGATTCAACCACTAGCTAGGAACGGTCATGCCCGTCGTTTTGACCGCATTTTGAAACGGGCATAAAAAATTCAAAAAAATCAAAAAATTGGAAAACCTTCGTATTGTGTCATTATATGTGACCAAGTTACCAGGAAAAATAATAAACTTGTAATATGGCAATTATTTTAAAGAAGTGTTCTCAGAAATGAGCTATCATGTGTGAAGATTCATGGCTTTCAACCCAAATGCTCATTCTTATGGCCACATTCATGGCATAGTTTGTTTAAATGATCTAATATTGTGCTCAAGGGTGCATATTGGAATGGCAAACAATGTTGCCTAAGGAAGTTTTCATTTTCTTTGGACGGAAATTTCATTTTCCATTTTTCGAGTGCCCAAAATGACTTTTTTTGTGAAGGACCTACCATATATTTGTTGCAAAATTGTACCAAATCAATTTTCTAAAATACTAGGACATATTTAATGCACAATTGACCAAATGGTTGGGTGTCAAAAGATTTGATCCACCTCTCGTGAAAAAGACAAATTTCCGCCGATTTAGTAGGAAGCGGGTCAAATTTGAACTGCAGCTGCCTTATAGTTTGCACTTTATTTTTTCCAAAAATCATTTCTAGGTACATAAGTATCTATTTCATCAGAGAAACACCAAAAAAATTCCAAGATTCAACCACTAGCTAGGAACGGTCATGCCCGCCGTTTTGACCGCATTTTGAAACGGGCATAAAAAATTCAAAAAAATCAAAAAATTGAAAAACCTTCGTATTGTGTCATTATATGTGACCAAGTTACCAGAAAAAATAATAAACTTATAATACGGCAATTATTTTAAAGAAGTGTTCTCGGAAATGAGCTATCATGTGTGAAGATTCATGGCTTTCAACCCAAATGCTCATTCTTATGGCCACATTCATGGCATAGTTTGTTTAAATGATATAATATTGTGCACAAGGGTGCATATTGGAATCGCAAACAATGTTGCCTAAGGAAGTTTTCATTTTCTTTGGACGGAAATTTCATTTTCCATTTTTCAAGTGCCCAAAATGACTTTTTTGTGAAGACCTACCATATATTTGTTTCAAAATTGTACCAAATATATATTTAATGCACAATTAACAAAATGGTTGGGTGTCAAAAAGATATGATCCACCTCTCGTGAAAAATACAAATTTCCGCCGATTCAGTAGGAACCGGGTCAAATTTGAACTGCAGCTGCCTTACAGTTTGCTCCTTATTTTGTCCAAAAATCATTTCTAGTTACATAAGTATCTATTTAATCAGAAATACATGGTTTGCTGGCGATGCATCGAGGTTTGGACGGTGGCCGAGGGCCCCAACTCCAGAGCGCATAAACTCGCATGCCCGCCGCGTGGTCACCGCGTGACCGTGGCGTTGCCGTGCGTTCTGGGCGGCCTAGGCATGTCTGGTGGGTTGGGAACTCCCCAGGTAGGTGCTAGGAAGAAAATGACAACAGAAGATTCTCACGAGGAGACCGAACTATGCTCAAACGGATTAGCAGCCAAGTGTTTGATTAGCGGTACAGAAAATGCACATGGCCAATGGGCGTGAGTTTTGGCTGAGGATGATCATCTACCAGGAAGACTGTCTTCACAAATTTTCGGCTCAAATGGAGGATCCTAGGTGGTACTTACTTTGCAAAGTACCACACTGGACAGAAATATGAATGTTGAAGCTGGGCTCAAAATAATGAATGGATTGAGCTGAAATTTGGTGGAGGATAGTTATTTGGGCATAGGAAAGCACTGTAGAAAATTGATACCATTTGGACATGCCAAAGTGGTACTTCCTTCACAATGCTCTTCTCTGGACAGAAATTTGGGAAAATTAGTGAGAGAAATTGGATAAACTAAATGAGCTAAAATTTGGTGTAGGTAAGTTACACAGGTATGGTCATGCCCTAGTAAATTTTCAGAAATAATGAAGGAATATATAATATAGTTGCTTCACAAACTGAAAATATGACAAGAATAAAAGATTGGATGATGAGCTCACATGGTTTGTTTGATAGAGCTCAAATTTTGTGGAGAGTAATTATTTGAGCTTATGGAAGGTCTGGAAAAATATAAGATCATTTGGATAAGCCGAGCTAGTACTTACTTCACAAAGCTTCTCTCTGGATAGAAACTTTGGAAATTTTCCGAGGAAGATTTACTAGGAAAATGGAGCTGAATATTATCATGTGGCAATGATTTGGGTATGGAAGAGTGCCCAAAAAGTTTGAGGGTAATAGGAGGGGTCTAGATAACACTTGCTTTGCAATGTGCCAATCTGGCCATAAAATAGAAATTGAACCTGGGCTCACATAGATGATTTGATTAAGCTGCAATTTGGAGGAGGGTGATAATCTAGGATATGAAGGAACTGTATAAATTTTACGCCATTTGGATATATAAAAATGGTACTTCCTTCACAATGCTCTCCACTGAACAGAAAATTGGGAAAAATATTGAGGGAAAATGGTTAAATTAAATGAGCTAAAATTTGGTAGAGGGAGGTTCTATGGGCAGGGTCATGTCCTGGTAAATTTGCAGCAATTATAAAGCAATATAAAATATAGTTGCTTCACAAACTGAAAATATTACTAGAAACAAAGATTGGATGGTGAGCTCTCATGGATTGTTAGATGGGGCTAAACTTTTGTGGAGAGCTATGATATGGGCACATAGAAGATGTGGCAAGAATTCAACTCATTAGGATATGCATAGCTAGTACTTACTTCACAAAGCTTCTAGCTGAACAAAAACTTTGGAAATTTGCAGAGGAAGATTTACTGGGCAAATGGAGCTGAATTTTGTCATGAGGCGATGATTTGGATAGGAAAGAGTGCCCAATAATTTTGAGGGCAATCAAGAATATATAAATAGCACTTCCTTCACAAGTGCTGTTCTGAACAGAATAGGAAAATGAATAGTGTTGAATTATTTTTGAACTAGGCAAGGAAGGTTTTTGACATATTTGATGAAGATATAATCCAAAGAATTTATGAGAATTTTTTTGGAATTTTGGGAATAACAGAAATATAGGTTGCTTCACAACCTAGGACAAAAATTGACACATAAACATGACACATAGGCAAAACTGATGAGGTGGCGCCTAATCATCGCAACCCACCATAATTTACAAGGCTATGACCATCTATATTGGTCGTTATCAGCTAGAAATAAGGCAGCAGACCAGTGTTGTTTGCTTTACGACCATTTCGTGTAAGGAAATTACGACCTTTCTGACCAAAATGGTCGCTATGGTTTAGGGTTTGGAGCCCCCCGAACAGCTTTTGACCAATTGGTCTCAAATGGTCGTAGATTTATGACCAATTCTTCCAGGGTCACTGACAGAAGGTCACAAGTTGACATATTTCTTGTAGTGATCTCATGTGTGCTTCTTTTGTTCAGATGTTTCGCGCTACACCACGCCAACCATGCATTATTGGTGTCTAAAACAGCTCACACTAACATCTCCCCACAATGTTGGCAGTGTCAATTAGAAGGCAGTGGAGGAGACAGTGGAGACATGGGCGGAGGCAGTGACCAAGGCCCTCCATGAGGATGTCCTTGTCACGTAGTCCATCGACTTGGCGACACATTTGCGCCCGTGCTTGAATGCCTGAGCTCTATCTTCCGCCACCATGCAACTAAGAAGGATATCACCGTGTTACGATTAATTGATGTAGTTGGCGTCCCACTGCTTGCTGCCATCATGAAGGCAACAACTTCCTTTCGGCAATCTTCCGCGTATGCGTTCCATGCGCGGCCACTACAGCCCGAGACAATCTGCCTTGTATCATATTTTTGTTGTAATATAATAGTTTTCTGTTGTTTTATTGTATTTGGGAGATGTTGCATCGTAGCGGACTCCATTTTCTTTGGAAGCAAAACTTTGTTTGCTTCGAAACAATGTATAATTTATGTTTCAGTTGAAGCAAATTTAATTGTTGTCCATAGAAGCAAATATAAGTTGCAATGGAAGCAAATTTTCTTGTCGACAAACAAATTCTTGCTGTGTGACACAAATTTCTATTAGATCGGACATGCATTTCAGATCAATCAAAACAATTTTGGTTGTAGTTGAAGCAGATTAACATGTCGCAGGAAGCAAATTAACAAGTCCAAGGAAGCAAATATATGCCATGGAATCTTATAACAGGAAGCAATTTACTGGAAGCAAACGTAATCGTAGAGAAAACAAAGAAGGTTGCATGTGTGGGCCTCACGTTTATGAAAAAAAATCTGCAGATTAGGAATCTACTCGAGGAGGAATAAACGGCAGGAGAGAGGTGGTTAGCGAGGATACGGGGTCGAACTAATTTAGCGGGAGCTGTTATGACCACACACCCAATTAACGAATCAATCCAACAACAACCCACACGCAGAATACTACTAGCAGATCCGACGACCTACATGCTTCCAATCCTACGGCCTTAGACTGGGCTGATGGAAGCAAGGGATAGTCTGATCCCTAGCGGCTCCTTCTATGTGTGTTGCACTCACCACCAACTTCCATCTTTATATGTAGGACCGTGGCATATTTACTCATTTCACCTTTAATTATAAGCCAGTGTCCTGGTTTTGAGACCATTATAGCTCCCGGGTAACACGTGCATCTTTGGAGCATCCATGCCATAAATAACATGGTATGTTGCTGGGTCCTCGTGCTCAACGGACCATAAGCAGAACTGTAGAAAGTTCATAGTGATGCTAGGATGCATGGTCTCTTTGCGTTTGCTCCAACAATGGCCAAGTTTGTTTGGCATGAGAGGTTTCGGGAAATGTAAATACGCAGTTGGGGCTACTTCCGTGAGATGACCGGGGAACATGCATGCACGCTCAGGTCCATCAACTCCAATGCCATGCTTTGTAGCGTGCGTGCACATATATGCATAACCGCATCTGTTTACTATTGAGGCATACATGGGCTAGGCAACTCGTAGGCCAGCATGCGGCTCCCTGCAATCCCCACATGGTGTGGCAAACCACAACAACTAGGGCTGTGATAGTGCTCCTACTCTGCTTCTCTCTTCTTTCTCCTTTGTTTCTCTTGCCCTCCTTATTTCTGGCCAGAATTCTACCAGTACAGTAACTCTCAGTGGCAGCTCCATGCCTATAGCAACAGAATGTTATTTCTCGTGACTACGAAGGTTTCAGACCAACATCAGCATCATCTGTCAAAAATTTCTCAAGATTAAGTTCTCAAATGTTTCTTTTCTTTTCTTATCTGGAACTAGTTGCCGAACACCTTCACGACAAGAACCAGGACAAAAGCGGGAACTAATCGAGGGAGCGACTTGCAAGCATCACTGACCTGCTGAAAACTCTTGATTCAACCGTTCGTGCTCACTCGTCTGTAGACAACATTGTGCAAGAAGGAAAACATAAGTTATACATGATGAATCAGGTGCTTGCGAAGATTTTTTTTTTGACAGAAATGGGAAAAACTGTGCAATGTTTCATTAATTAAGAACAAGGGTGTTTATGTACATCACAAGGCCGTAGCCACATAAGGGATTACTCTCCAAAAAATACAACTCTAAGATTATGCGCCATAGCCTTAACCCAAAGTTCTGCCTCTTTTTTTTATGTTGGAGAAGATGACGGTTGGTATTGTGGACCTGTCACGAAAAACTCTAGCGTTAGCCTATTCCAAATTTCCCATGAGACCAACAAGAGAATGCACGCGGTGGCCTTTGAAGTCGAACCATTTCGCCAAGCGAGCGCATCCCACCAGTCTGGGAGAGAATCGAAGGCTTGCCAACTAGGGGGGGTCGTGATCATGCCTTCCAATCCAAAGTTTCACCATGTTCCAAATCCTCATAGAGTAGCAATATTTGAATAGTAGGTGGCCCCCCTTCTCTGGTTCATGCTTGCAGAGCTAGCAATCACCACAATTTGCCCATCCCTGGTGAGCCAAGCGGTCGGCGGTCCAAACTCGGTTTTAGGACATTAGCCATGCAAATAGCTTAAATCTTAGAGGTGCCCAAGGCTTCCAAATAGCGGGTTTGTGGATGGTAGATGTGATTCTTGTGAACTGGACACGATACGCGGATGCAATGAAGTAGTAGGAGTTTGTTGTGAGCTTCCAAACAATCGAGTCATCTACACCCTGCTAAAGGTTGATATGTTGTACGAGGTCCAGAAGCTGGAGAATTGGTTTATATGGTCAAGTGTCATTCCTGCAGCAGTGTCAATTAGAGTAACCCAATTGTTGTTGATCAAAGCAAGCTTGGCATCCACAATCTTTTTCCTCTCAACAACATGAATAAGAGGGGCAATGTGCATGGGGCATATGCCATTTAGCCATTGCAAGCCCCAAAATTGTGCCTTCTCACCATTTCCCATAGTGACTTCTGATAGAGCATGGAAGAGAAGATTGTCATCTTTATTGCATGGATTCCCATGACCCACCCAATTTTTTTTCCGATGCCATCCATTCGAACCAAAGCAACCTTAACTTGAGGGCACGGACGAATTTGTCAAGGTGGAGGATTCCCAAACCTCCAAGAATACTAGGCTTGCACACTGCTTCCCATTTAACCTTGCACTTGCCGCCGTTGACATAATCTGTATCCGCCCAAAAGAAAGCTTACCTAGCTTATCAGCATATTGCTTCACCACATTGGGAACATCAAGGACAGTGAGATGCGAAATGGTTTGAGCGGAGATCACAAATTTGACCAAAATTCTAGGGTCGACATTGTTGAAATGTTTTCCAAGCCATGGTTTGAACTTCCCGGCAATCTTATCTTCGAGGTGTTGGAAGTGGAAGAGTTTGGGGTTCTTCACCCAAAGGGGGCGCTCAAGCTATCTGATGGGGAAATATGAAACCCCAGCCGGTATGCTCACAAGAATATCATCCAATGCAATCCCTTGGCTTCCAATGAGAGCCACAAGACTCTTCTGGAAATTAGTAGCAGGGCTTTAAGTTCCTGGAACGCAGCCTGCGCTTCTGGAGTCCACTCGAACCTGTCTGACTTCTTCATCAATCGGTAAAACGGCAGGACCTTTTCACCGAGTCTTGAGATGAATCTACTCAGGGCTGCCATGCAGCCTGTGAGGCGCTGTATGTCGTGGAGACGCTCCGGTTGCTTCATTCGGATGATGGCCCCGATTTTCTCGGGGTTAGCGTCGATCCCACGTTCGGAAACAAGGAAACCGAGTAATTTGCCTGCGGGTACGCCGAACGTACATTTAGCTGGTTGAGCTTGATTCCAAAAGTGCGTAAATTCGCGAAGGTCTCGGCGAGGTCAACCAGGAGGTCAGAACCTTTCCTGGATTTGATCACGATGTCATCCATGTAAGCCTCCATGTTCCGACTGATTTGTTTCCGCGGGCACTTCTGGATCATATGCTGAAACGTGGCCCTAGCATTTTTCAACCCGAATGGCATAGTGATATAGCAAAAACACCCGAATGGGGGTGATGAAGGCCGTTTTTATTTCATCAGGACCATAAATTCGGATCTAGTGGTACCCGAAGTACGCATCCAGAAATGACAACCGCTCACACCCGGCAATAGGATCTACTATCTGATATATGCGAGGGAGAGGGAAATGATCCTTCGGGCAAGCCCGATTGATATGCCTAAATCTACACACATCCGGAGAGTATTATTCTTCTTTGGCACTAAGACGACGTTGGCGAGCCACTCGGAGTGGTACACCTCTTGGATGAACTCGGCGGCCAAGAGCCGCGCTATCTCCTCGCCAATCGCCTTGCGCTTCTCAGCGGAAGATCGTCAAAGGTGCTCCTTGACATGCTTCACCATCGAGTCAACAATCTGTGCTCGGCCAGCTCCCTGGGAACACCCGGCATGTCAGAAGGCTTCCATGCGAAGATGTCCCAGTTCTCATGGAGGAACTGGATGAGCTCGGCTTCCTATTTGCTGTCTAGGGTGGTGAAGATGTGAGTTGGGGCAGCGTTTGGGTCATCGGGATGGATGTGCACTGGCTTCATCTCCCCTGTCGACTGGAAAGCAGATTCCACAGTCGGCTTCTTGGACTTCAACAACTCGCTCGAATCCACCACCTTCTTGTACTCGTCCAATTCGGCCATTGCCATCTGTTCATCGGCCATCTGAGAGCCCTTCTGGAGACACTCCTCGGCTAACTTCCGATTGCATATGATAGTGGTCATGCCTTTCGGCCTCGGCATCTTAAGTTTAAGATACACGTAACACTGACAGGCCATGAAATGAGCATAGGTAGGCCTACCCAGGATGGCATGGTAAGCACTTCGGAAGTCTACCACTTCGAAAGTCAACTGTTCATTCTGAAAGTTCTTTACTTCGTCGAATACGACTTCGAGGGTGATCTGCCCGAGTGATTTGGCCTTCTTCCCAGGGATTACCCCGTGGAACTGCATGTTACTCTTGCTGAGCCGGGTCATCGGAATGCCCATTGCCTCCAACGTGTTGGCATAGATGATGTTGAGCCCGCTACCGCCGTCCATTAGGACTTTGCGCAGTTGGACTCCGCCAACGACTAGGTCTACCACCAAGGCCTGCCGCCCGGGGGTCGGTTTGTGGGCCGGATGGTCCATCTGATGAAAGGACAGAGGTGTCTTGGCCCAGTAGAGGTATTTGGTGACAGTCGGAACCGCCATGTTGACCTCTCGGTTAATGACTTTGAGGCGACTCTTGCTCTCGACATCGGCGAAGATCATCAAGACGTTCTCGATGTTGGGGTACCCAGAAGTACCTTTGCCTCCGTCGTCGTCGTCTTTGTCCTTGTCCCCAGAGGAATCTTGCCGCATCTCTTGCTTCAGGAGCTGACACTCCCGAGTGGTGTGCTTGGGCAGAATAAAATTGCCATCCTCATCCTTCTTTGTATGGATCTGGCAGGGTTGATCAAGGATATCACTCTTCTGGGCGACTTGCTTCTTCCCCTTCCAGTCCTTCTTCTGCTTTTGGGAGCCTTTGCCTTTGCCCTGGCCGGCCAGAGCCGCAGCCTCGGCGTTCCCTCCAGCATCGACCTTCCATTTGTTCTTTTTGCCCTTGTTGTTCGACTGATGAGCGTTGCCTGTTCGACTTTTGCCGCTTCTCAATCGGTCTTCTTCCTCATCATTGGCGTACCGGTTGGCTATTTCCATAGCCCGACTGACATTCGGGGTCTCAGTTCAGCCAAACTTCATGTTTAGCTCCTGATACCTAACTCCGGCCTTGAAGGCGTAGATTGCCTGGTGCTCGGTGACATTCTCCACCGTGTTGTGTAAGGTGGTCCACCTGTGAATGAACTCACAGAGAGTCTCATTTTGCTTCTACAGGCAGTTCTGCAGCTCGGCCAGGCCACCCGGTCTCTTTTAAGTGTCAAAAGTCTTGACAAACACTCTCGCCAAGTCATCCCAACATAAAATGCTGCCTGGTGGGAGCTGCGTGAGCCAGGCCCGAGCGGAGCCTTCCAATATAAACGGCAAATGCTTCGTGGCCACCTTGACATTTCCGCCGCCAATCTGAGGCTTGGATTCGCCAGTGAACTTGCTGATCCCCGTGGCCAACCTGAAGTTGTTGGGAATCTCAGCCGCCCGTATGTAACGGCTGAAATACTTGGGACCTGATGGTACGGAGCCACCCGGTACGTCGTGATCTTGGCCCTCTCGCATGGCCCGGCCTCTCTCGACCAAGCTCTGAGAGAGAATTGATCTCACGTTGAACCTCGGGTCTGGAGTGTCCCTCGTGGGACGAGTGGAACTTGGCCTGCGGTCGCTGTCGTCTGACCGCCTGTCATCATAGGGCTGGTGCCCGTACATGCCATCTCGTGGTGGAGGCATCAGGGCGCGGTCGTAGTCGTCATGACGGCGGGGCGACGCGACTCGATTGCCTCTCCGATCTTCATGACGATCTCTCAAGGAAGAAGTGACTCGGCGCCTATCGGGGCCTAGTGGACTATGCCGATTGAATGGTCTCCGCGCGCATCGAAGAGCTGTGGATCCGATCTCTAGACTAGGTCACCACCGCATTCTGCGACAACGCCGTCTTCAGAAGCGCTTGGATCTGCCGAATCCCTTCCCCGGCTGTAAAGCCGGATGGCTGGATGGAATCCATGATCCGAGTGGCAGTCGCCAGATTTTGTAATGGAGTACCAAGGACTTGATACTTATGAGGCTTGTCGCTGGAGTAGAGCCAACGCTTGCGCCAACTAGAACTGGGTTGATGGCGCTCACGCTCATCCAGCTCCCTTTGTAGCCGTTCGAGGTGATCGCACTCGGCCAGGGTGGCCAAGCAATTCGACTCCATGGCCAGCGCCTCGGGAGTAGTCCCGGTGATGGGAGTGTTCAGGAGCTGGTCGTTCCTATGACGGAGCTCGTCCCACTGCTCCTGAGTGAGAGCTTGGGGTACGTACGGCTCATGGCCATCGGCGCCGCCGTCGGTGTTGTGTGATGCACCCGCGCGGCCATCCGTGTATCCCGGGGGGGCGCGGTGCTCGCCGTTGTCCACCATAAGGACCTCAGCGGTCGACTTGGTGCTTTCACACTTGGACCCCTCAGAGGAGTCATCGAGTGATCCCTCCGAGAGGTCGAGAGCGGGCTCGTCGAACTCGAGGGCCGCCACGTGTTCCGCTGCGGTCTAGACAGCCACGGCATGTTTGATACAGCGCTGCAGCCACGAGCGCCTGGAGCACTTGTGCTGACGTGCAATGGTGGGGTGGACAACCACTCGGTACGGAGCCGAGGGCTGTCAGAAGAGGACTCCATACGATGATGCACTGAAATGCACCACGCTGAGGGCAACGCCTCTACGTCCAGCTGGGCCTCGCGAAGCCACGCTGAGTCGTCGGCGATGAAGGAGAGTGCCCTGAAACGGATTTCGCCGCCGACTGACATGATGATGAGGAAATCCACTTATGCCATGAAATTTTGCTAGACGACTAGCCCCACGGTGGGCGCCAACTGTCGGGGTTATGATCCTGACAATGAGTACTAGGGGTATGAATAAGGGGGCAGAGCCTTGCTACGGTGTAGGCGTAACACTTGAATAGTAGGTGGCCCTCCTTCTTCGGTTCATGCTTGCAGAGCTAGCAATCACCACAATTTGCCCATCCCTGGTGAGCCAAGCGGTCGGCGGTCCAAACTCAGTTTTAGGAAATTAGCCATGCAAATAGCTTAAATCTTAGAGGGGCCCATGGCTTCCAAATAGCGGGTTTGTGGATGGTAGATGTGATTCTTGCGAACTGGACACGATACGCAGATGCAATGAAGTAGTAGGAGTTTGTTGTGAGCTTCCAAACATTCGAGTCATCTACACCCTCCTAAAGGTTGATATGTTGTACGAGGTCCCAGAAGTTAGAGAATTGGTTTATATGGTCAAGTGTGATTCCTGCAGCAGTGTCAATTAGAGTAACCCAATTGTTGTTGATCAAAGCAAGCTTGGCATCCACATTCTTTTTCCTCTCAACAACATGAATAGGCACCGGCGGTTTCGCTCCCGCTCTTGCCGGAGCGTCCACCTCAAGTAACTATTTTTCGCTTCAGCTCTACTGTCGAACCCTCTGTGGCTAGCACCCGGGTACTTGTCCACCTGGGCCTGAGCGTCTGGCCAGTGGTCGTACACTCCTAAAACCCTCCCAACGAACATGGCGTAGCAGTCCTTCGCCATCTCTGATCTATGTACCTGCATCGTCGGTTGATGAATTCAATGATAATATGCAACATAATGTACTTAAGAAAACAAAGAGGCATAATTAGCAAAATACAAGCAACCTATAGTAAACATAAATAATGAAGTTCCTCATACCCAAACTAACTAACTAGAGCGATCTACACAAGTTCAAGAGGATGGTTTAATTACATCACAGAGTTTCGCCGTGCATAAATTCAAAGTTTTGCCATAGAAAGACAGTAGTGACACATTGTCATCGACAATCAATCCTCCATGTCGGCAGTCGAATCTTCATAGTCAGGGAGGAAGCACTCGAGCTTCTTGAAAGGCTTTAGGTCTAGACGCTGAGCGAGTAGCAGTGCTCGGACATCATCCCGCGTGATTGGCCCATGGTAGAACATCCCTGTTGGTTCGAGGACCTCCTTCATGATCACTTGGGCAAGTTCACACTGTACGTGATAAAACTCAGCTCAGATTCGATGATCCGGTGTCTTTCCTATGCTTGTGACCCAGTTGGCAATCTCGGCATCATTGGTAGTAGCTGACATGCGAAGGCGTTGATTATCCCTTCTGTACTTGATCAGGTGATGCATGAGGTAGAATCCATCAGCCTTACTGGTGTACGGTTGCTGGATGTAGCAGAAGTTGGTCTTATGGCTGAAAGCCAGCCCATTCTTCCTATACTTTTTCACCTTGATATATCCACCAGATAGGCTGAAGGTTAACAGGGCACTATCGAGAACACTCTTTATGTGCATGTAATCCTTTTTCTTGATGTTCTTCGATGAGTCCAAGTACATAGCATGGGAGTATTCTGGGTACAGAACGATGAGGATGGTGTCCCCCCGCCCCCCGCTGCGCAAAATAAGTACACCTCAAATTGGCCTCCATGCTTGCAAAGGAATGATTAAAACTTACGAAAGTATATGCACGGATGACTTACGTGGGATGATAAGGCAGGAGAAGCGCTTCCTTGTCCTTGTTAGTGATCATGAAGTCGCCGATATACTTGCTCGCATAGTCACAGTGCTCTTTGCAGACTGCCAAGAAGCTCTCGTGCATATAGTACGGGTCCGCGACGCAGATATATTTTATGTTCTCGCACCTGATGATGTAGTTGAGATACAGCGCATACATGCGGATGAACTGGAAATCCAGCTTGGTCATGTGGAACATGTCGTTGATGTAGTCAAATCGCAGGATGAACTTATCCGTGGGCCATCTCTCGACATACAACTTCCCGCCCAGCACCTGAGCCATGTAAAGCGGGTATCCTGGTTTTTCCGAGATGAGAAGGCTTTTCTCTCTGGCCAACACATCTTCATGAAGTCTCCTTAGATCATTGTTCAGTATGTGCTCTAGCACTTTCGGAGGTAGGATCGGGTCGCCGGCGACATGGAAATGCTGCACACCTTCGACGGGTATTCTGTCTACCTTACGGGGCTTCAGAGGCAGCTGGCTGCTTGAAGCAGCTCTGGCGCCTTTAGGGCCTTTCTTGTCCGGTCTCCTCCTTTGCTTCTTGGCGGGTGGCGGTAGTGAGCCCACCATACCTTCCCTAACCACCACCCCCAATATCGTTGGGCTAATCAGTGGACTGCCCTCGGGTTGTTGCTGGGTAGAGGCGGCATCGGGAGGCGTCTCCTATGAGGATCGCATGAAGAGAGACTTTTTGCATTCCGCCTTAGGACGTTCCGGCTCCGGCAAATCAGGCAGCATCAAGTCATCATCTCCATGCTCATAGCCTGAGTCATAGTCCCGTTCCATCAAACCTCCATCGTCATAGGCGGTATTGATATAGTTGAGAGGGTCATCATCATCCTCCTCCATGAAATCATCAGCATTTTCTTCTTCGACGGGGGCGACGTCATCTGGCACTAATGGAGGCTCTCCCTCGCGTCGTCCGCTATCACCTGCCACGTCAGGTGCAGATAATTTGGTAGGGGGTGGTGTTTATACCTTCTTGATAAGCTGTCGTTGGTGTGATGCTGGGCGCCTCGACACAAAGAAGAGTCTTCGGCCAAGGCAAGAACCAGCTCTTGCATGCGCCAATCGGTTTAGGGGTCTCCTCGTCATCGACTGGTACCGGAGGAGGCAAATCCTCGAAGCCTGCTGTAACACCCCCAGTGGTTAACTACAGTAATCACCCTTTTGATTATGCCATGTCAGCATGATTAACAGTGCATGATCATCATTAGCATCATATTGCATTTCAACTCCTAAGTCAAATTCGAATTTAAATGAAAGTGGAAAATAGAAGTTATTCAAATCATAAACTAAAATGTCAGATAAATAACAAACGTTCCAGAGGCACTTCTAAAATTGAAACCAACATTATTGAAAATGGATAAGTGGCTTGAACATCCTCAAACAGTGGCTGAAAATAATATTTAATGACCTTTTAATTTATTTAAAACAAATAAGAAATGATGTTTTGTCCAAACTAATTTTAGGTGTTAGGGAATAAAGCACTGGTATTTATGGACCAGGTCACATGTTTTACAAAATTCAATTTGAGCCCTAACTATTTACAAAACAGGGGTATGGATAAATAAAAAGAGAAAAGAAAAAGAAATAAAAAAACCCCACCCCCCACCCCCCCCCCCCCGTGCCCAACTGGGCCCCACCCAGCTGGCCCATGCCGGCCCACCCCCCCCCCCCCCCACTCCCTTATCCCCCTCGGGCCGAACCCTAGCCGCTCCCCACCCCCCCCCCTCTCGCTCACTCCCCCCCCCCCCCCCCCACCCCCCCCCTATCCAGATCGGGCGCATGCCCGACCGCCCTCTACTCCTCCTACCGCGTCCCCGCGCCCCGCGCCTCCCCCTTCTCCGTCCTCCCCCCTTCTTCCACCGTCCTCTCCTCTCTTTCCCCTCTCGCTACTCCCCCTCTCCGCTCTCTGCTTCTTCCGCCCCCGTCGTCTCCTACCCTCCTCTTCTCCCTCCCCCGCCTCCAGCCTCTCCTCTCTAGTCGCCGTCGCCATCTCCACCACCATCCCCGCGTCGTCCCTCGCCCCCGCTGCCCTAGCCCTACAGCGCCGGTGAGCCTCGGCCTCCTCCTCCCTTCGCCCCGTCCCGCTCACCTACCCCCGCTCGCACGCCCGCGCTCCGCCGCGCGCACCGCGCCCCCCCCCCCTCTCTGCGCTCACCCTCGCCGCGCTGGCCGCGCGCATCCCGCTACCTCGCCCCTGGCCCTCTCACTCCCTTCCTCTCCCTTCCTCTCCCCCCCCCGCCCCTTCCCCCCCTCTTTCCATTTGTTGCACCTGACCATGTCCTTTCCCAAATGGGCACGCTCCGGACATGTCCGGCGCCCAGACGTGCACGCCGCGGACATGTCCGCCCAGCCCACTGACATAGGGGCCCACGGCCCAGAACGAATTACAAAAAAAATAAAATAAAATAATTAAACTAATTAATTAGTTAATTAATCCTGATTAGGTTAATTTAATTAAGTAGTTAGTGTTAATTAAACAGTAATTTAATTAGTTAATCACTAATTAACCTAACAGCCTATGACAGGTGGGACCCACTGGTCCTGACGTCATGCTGACGTCAGCAAGACACTGTTTCGGATAATGTTAATTTAAATAATTAATTAAATTCCAGAAATTAATAAAAACTTTAGAAAATCATATAAAATAATCCGTAGCTCAGATGAAAATACTTTGTACATGAAAGTTGCTCAGAACGACGAGACGAATCTGAATACGCGGTCCGTTCGTCCGTCACGCGTCCCTAACTATCCGAACTTGCAACCGTTCCCCTCTTATCCTCTGTCCGATAATTCCAAAGACCCGGGAAATATCGTCAGATATTCTCCCGCTCCGTCTGTTACGTGTGATGCTGCGTTAGACTACCCCTAGCACCGTGTATCGTATTTGTCATGCTCATGTTTGCTATATATTTATACTGTTTCCTCCCCCTCTTCTCTCTCGATAGCCCCCGACCCCGACGTCGTCCCCGACACCGACGCAGCTCCGGAGCCCGAAGACACCATAGACGACCTTGCCCTTGCCGCCGAGCAACCAGGCAAGCCCCCCCCTTTTGATCATCCCGATATCGCCCATTCTAATTTCCCATGCTTGCATTAGAATTGCTGCTGCTGCTGCTGCTTTACCTATTCTGATGCATAGCCTGTTCATTGTAACCTGCTGTTGATAATTACGTACATATCCTAAACTGTTTAGTCTAGGCTGGGTAGAGACCTATCAGTGACCCCACTTATCCCGACTGCCGCGCTGGATCGTCAGAAGACCCGATCAACGGGATTGAAGACCAGGCCCCGACACCGCACATCACCCCCCCACCCCCCTTTAGTTGTAACGACACTGCAGCGTTACTATCGAGTGTCGAGGGTGAAACCTCATGTAGCACTTCTGATGTTAACTCTGTAGAGTAGTTATTCGGTCGTGGTCATCGAGGGTGATTCCTCCTTCACCGCTTCCGATAACGACGCTGTCGTACAACACCTCAAGTGTGGACCCAGTGAGGGTGATTCCTCCTAGTTCATCTTGACGGATACATCGAGTGGGAATTCAATGAGGGTGATACCTCGGATTCCCTGATGTTATGGACCCACGGATACTTGGACTTTACAATGTTACTTGGAAAGGCGGGTCGACCCTGAGGGGTACCCGCGTGTGATGTGAAGGCGGGTTGCCAGTGTGGTGCCCGAGTGGTGAATACGAGGCGCGGCCGGGCATTCTTAACCCTTGCCACAAGTCCTCGAGACGGGGCGACGGGGTCACATCTTTCGGGAGTCTCTGCTCGTTACCGCAAGCCCCTAGTCCTAGCGATTTGGATATTTGATCCGAGCAGGCCTCTGGTCTGATAGCACTAACCATCACGTGGGCATAGTATGGGCGTTCTGCATCGTATGCATCAGCCGAAAACTCTGTCAGACGTCCAGTTCAGCACTGCGGCCGGGCTGGGCCGGCACCATCCTGAGGGGTGGAGCCTGGTTCGCCCGGCACGCAACGACCCGGAGGGCGAGGGGCGATGGCCAAGACCCCCTTGCGCTTAGGATGTAGACCGGCGGGGACCTCTCTGCGGAGTTGTAGGTAGGGTTGCGATGTGTCGTTTGGCCGAGGCCGGGCATGACCCTGGAAAGTGTGTCCGGCCGGAGTTAATCGAGCGTGTTGGGTAAGTTGGTGCACCCCTGCAGGGAAGAACACTTCTATCGATAGCCGGTCCTACGGTAAAGGACACTCGGAGTTGTATCCTGATTGATACAATTTAGAACCGGATACCTGTGATGAGACCTGTATATATGGCTCTGGGATTGCTTCTCGCAGGGAGTCGAGAAGGGATCTCAGGACGAGGTTGATGAATGTATGGCTCTGGGATTGCTTTCTCGCAGGGAGTCGAGAAAGGATCTCTGGGTGAGGTTGATATTATTACTGCTACATTATATGGTATTGTTCTACTCTCTTCTACTGCTGCAAGACCGCTGAAGATGCTAGTCTTCGATAGGACTAGGCCTTCTCTCTATTCTGGCATTTCTGCAGCCCAGTCCACATATACAGCCTCCCCTTGATAATGTTGCATATGTAGTGTAGATCCTTGCTTGCTGAGTACTCACGGTTGCTTTGTTTTCCTTTTTCTCCCCATATCAGTTTGACGTGACCAGAGGACGGAGCCCCCTGAGACAGATGCCCCGACGATCGTTACTACTACTACCCAGAGGATGGATACTACTACGAGTTGACTGACGACCAGGAGTAGGATCGGAGGGTCCCAGGCAGGAGGCCTTCGCCTTTCGATCGTAGTGTTTTATTTTGCCCCGCCTTCCTAAAGGCCTTTCTGTTTCTATTTCATATCTGTACTCAGATATCTGATGCTTCCGCTGATGCTTGTTCGCAAGCTTATGTATTCGAGCCCTCGAGGCCCCTGGCTTGTAATATAAAGCTTGTATGACTTTATTTATGTTTTAGAGTTGTGTTGTGATATCTTCCCGTGAGTCCTTAGGCTTGATCGTGTGCATTTGCGTGTATGATTAGTGCACGATCGGGCCGGGGGCGTCACA
The DNA here is from genome assembly GCA_011799875.1 of Thinopyrum elongatum. Lineage (NCBI taxonomy): Eukaryota > Viridiplantae > Streptophyta > Magnoliopsida > Poales > Poaceae > Thinopyrum > Thinopyrum elongatum. The sequence goes on along the minus strand of CM022303.1, from coordinate 596,604,666 downwards.
AGTTGGTATCAGAGCCGACTGCCTGTAGGAATCCCCTTTCCAACTCCTTGGCCGAAGTTGAGTCTAGTGGTCCAAAACTGTTTTACTAACTTGGCCGTGTGGCTTACGGGCCCACGTCGCCAATTGGGAGGTATTAGTATCTTTTATTCCTCATCTTTACTCTGGGACTCTGACCTCTCTTCCTTTCGGGTTAACTAAAGTTTACTAACGCCGACACTTAGGATCTCGTAATTCTCGTCCACCCGAAGAGCTGAATATCTGTGCGATTTCCCTGACATTGATCTGATTAGTCTGATAATCATTTTCCTTTCCATTGTTTTGTTTAACCTTTCTCTCCGAGATCGGTTATACTTCTCCTTGTCTTTTGACAATCATGAGTTTCCTCTGTTTCAGATGGATCGTTTGTTTCCACCACACCCTGCGACGCAGCTACCAGCTGTTCGAGCAGGGATACATCCAGAGTACATTCTTTATCCACTGGGGCAGATGTCAATCCGTTACAATACCCCAGTACTATCTCCTCCAGATACCCGCAAAGACTTTGTGATCTATTGTGACGCATCCCGTGAAGGATTAGGCTGTGTCCTAATGCAAGAGCGTAAAGTGATTGCTTATGGCTCCCGTCAGTTGCGCCCACATGAAGAGAATTATCCCGTACATGATCTAGAACTAGCTGCTGTCATCTATGCACTACAGTTATGGCGACATTACCTCCTCGGTAATCGTTGCGAGATATACACGGATCATAAAAGCTTGAAGTACTTGTTCACTCAACCTTCTCTAAACCTCCGTCAGCAAAGATGGATGGAGACCATTGCGGACTATGACTTGGGTATTTCTTATACCCCTGGCAAGGCTGACGTAATGGCTGATGCATTGAGCCGTAAATCTTACTACTCTGAACTTGAGGTTCAGCTACAGCAACCACTTCTGTATGAAGAGCTTCGAAAGCTAAATCTCGAGATAGTTCCCCAAGGATACCTAAAAACCTTGGTTGTTGAACCAGACCTTGAGAAAGCTGTTAAGAATGCGCAAGCTAAAGATGCTGAAATTGATCTGATGAAGAAAGACCTTCACCTTGTAAAGTACAGGGATTTCTCGCTGTCTGAAGATGGAACCATGTATTTCAGAAACCGCATTGTGGTACCTCGCTTTGAGCTTATGACTGACAAGGTTATGAAGGAGGCACATGATACACCGCTGTCTATTCATCCGGGTAGCACAAAGATGTATCGTGATCTCCGTCAAAGGTACTGGTGGTCTAAAATGAAGCAGGACATTGCTCGTTATGTTGCTGAATGTGATGTGTGTCGACGCGTTAAAGCAGAACATCAGAAGCCTGCTGGAATTCTGCAACCGCTCCCTATTCCTCTATGGAAATGGGACAAAGTGCAAATGGATTTCATTACAGGACTTCCCAGGCCACAGAAGGGTCATGATGCTATTTTTGTCGTCGTCGACCAACTCTCCAAAGTTGCACACTTTCTGCCCGTCAAGGAAACAATCACTGCTAGTCAGTTAGCAGAGTTGTATATCTCCAGAATTGTTTCACTCCACGGTATTCCGAAAGAGATCAGTTCAGACCGTGGCAGCATATTCACTGGTCATTTCTGGGAAAGTTTTCAAAAGGCTATGGGAACTCATATTACCTGGAGTTCAGCTTATCATCCTCAATCCCAAGGCCAAGTCGAACGAGTCAACCAAGTGCTTGAAGACATGCTACGAGCTTGTGTTGTTTCTTTCGGCAAGAAGTGGGAAGAATCTCTTCCATATGCCGAGTTCTCCTATAACAACAGCTATCAAGCCAGCTTGAAAATGGCCCCCTTTGAAGTTCTCTATGGACGTAAGTGTCGAACCCCTCTAAATTGGTCAGAAACTGGGGAACGACCGCTCGTGGGTCCAGATATTATTCAACAAGCCGAAGAACAAGTTCGTATTGTCCGGGAAAATCTCAAGGCGGCTCAGGACCGCCAGAAGAGCAACTATGATCGCAAACGATGGGGTCTGACTTATCAACCTGGTGATCAAGCTTATCTACGTGTCACCCCTATGAAGGGCACTCACCGTTTTGGAATCAAGGGCAAGCTAGCTCCGCGCTACATTGGTCCTTTCCGCATTGTTGCAAGACGTGGTCAAGTGGCATATAAATTGGAATTGCCGCCGCAATTCTCTCATATCCACAACGTCTTCCATGTGTCGCAACTTCGAAAATGCTTCAAGGAATCTCCACACCGAGCTGTGGATCACGAGATGCTCGAATTGCATGATGATCTTTCATATAAGGAACATCCGATCCGCATTCTCGATGAAGCTGAACGTCGAACCCGTCAGAAGGTTACCAAGTTCCTCAAAGTGCAGTGGTCAAATCATACTGAAGATGAAGCCACTTGGGAACGCGAAGATAATCTTCGTGCGGAATACCCTGAACTTTTTCCTTCTACCTCTTAATTCTCGGGACGAGAATTCTTGTTAGTGGAGGAGATTTGTAACACCCCCAGTGGTTAACTACAGTAATCACCCTTTTGATTATGCCATGTCAGCATGATTAACAGTGCATGATCATCATTAGCATCATATTGCATTTCAACTCCTAAGTCAAATTCGAATTTAAATGAAAGTGGAAAATAGAAGTTATTCAAATCATAAACTAAAATGTCAGATAAATAACAAACGTTCCAGAGGCACTTCTAAAATTGAAACCAACATTATTGAAAATGGATAAGTGGCTTGAACATCCTCAAACAGTGGCTGAAAATAATATTTAATGACCTTTTAATTTATTTAAAACAAATAAGAAATGATGTTTTGTCCAAACCAATTTTAGGTGTTAGGGAATAAAGCACTGGTATTTATGGACCAGGTCACATGTTTTACAAAATTCAATTTGAGCCCTAACTATTTACAAAACAGGGGTATGGATAAATAAAAAGAGAAAAGAAAAAGAAAAGAAAGAAACCCCCCCCCCCCCCCGTGGCCCAACTGGGCCCCAGCCCAGCTGGCCCATGCCGGCCCACCCCCCCCCCACTCCCTTATCCCCCTCGGGCCGAACCCTAGCCGTCCCCACCCCCCCCCCCCTCTCGCTCATCCCCCCCCATCCAGATGGGCGCGGCCGACGCGCCCTCGACGCGCCGACCGCGCCGACGCCCCGCCGCCCCCGTCGCCGCCTTCCCCTCGCCAACGCCGACCCGCTCGTTCCCCTCGCCGACGACCGCGCCCCGCGCTCGCCCGCCTCGCCGGACCGCCGCTTCGCCCCGACCCCGACCCGTCGCCGCTCGACGCCGTCGCCTCTCCACCACCATCCCGCCGTCGTCCCCGCTCCCGCTGTCCTAGCCCTACAGCGCCGGTGAGGCCTCGGCCTCCTCCTCCCTTCGCCCCGTCCCGCTACCTACCGGTCGCACGCCCGCGCTCGCGCGCGCACCGCGCCCCCCCCCCTCTCGCGCTCACCCTCGCCGCGCCGGCCGCGCGCATCGCGGCGACCGGCCCCTGGGCGCCGCTCACCCCCTGGCGCGCGTGCCGCGGCCTCCCCGTCCCCCCCCCCCCCCCCGTACGCGCCCGCGCGTGCCATTTGGGCACCGGACATGTCCGGTCCCAAATGGGCACGCTCCGGACATGTCCGGCGCCCAGACGTGCACGCCGCGGACATGTCCGCCCAGCCCACTGACATAGGGGCCCACGGCCCAGAACGAATTCAAAAAAATAATAAAAATAAAAATAATTAAACTAATTAATTAATTAATTAGTTAATTAATTAATCCTGATTAGGTTAATTTAATTAAGTAGTTAGTGTTAATTAAACAGTAATTTAATTAGTTAATCACTAATTAACCTAACAGCCTATGACAGGTGGGACCCACTGGTCCTGACGTCATGCTGACGTCAGCAAGACACTGTTTCGGATAATGTTAATTTAAATAATTAATTAAATTCTAGAAATTAATAAAAACTTTAGAAAATCATATAAAATAATCCGTAGCTCAGATGAAAATACTTTGTACATGAAAGTTGCTCAGAACAACGAGACGAATCTGAATACGCGGTCCGTTCGTCCGTCACGCGTCCCTAACTATCCGAACTTGCAACCGTTCCCCTCTTATCCTCTATCCGATAATTCCAAAGACCCGGGAAATATCGTCAGATATTCTCCCGCTCCGTCTGTTACGTGTGATGCTGCGTTAGACTACCCCTAGCACCGTGTATCGTATTTGTCATGCTCATGTTTGCTATATATTTATACTGTTTCCTCCCCCTCTTCTCTCTCGATAGCCCCCGACCCCGACGTCGTCCCCGAGACCGACGCAGCTCCGGAGCCCGAAGACACCATAGACGACCTTGCCCTTGCCGCCGAGCAACCAGGCAAGCCCCCCCCCTTTTGATCATCCCGATATCGCCCATTCTAATTTCCCATGCTTGCATTAGAATTGCTGCTGCTGCTGCTGCTTTACCTATTCTGATGCATAGCCTGTTCATTGTAACCTGCTGTTGATAATTACCTACATATCCTAAACTGTTTAGTCTAGGCTGGGTAGAGACCTATCAGTGACCCCACTTATCCCGACTACCGCGCTGGATCGTCAGAAGACCCGATCAACGGGATTGAAGACCAGGCCCCGACACCGCACATCAACCCCCCCCCCCCTTAGTTGTAACGACACTGCAGCGTTACTATCGAGTGTCGAGGGTGAAACCTCATGTAGCACTTCTGATGTTAACTCTGTAGAGTAGTTATTCGGTCGTGGTCATCGAGGGTGATTCCTCCTTCACCGCTTCCGATAACGACGCTGTCGTACAACACCTCAAGTGTGGACCCAGTGAGGGTGATTCCTCCTAGTTCATCTTGACGGATACATCGAGTGGGAATTCAATGAGGGTGATACCTCGGATTCCCTGATGTTATGGACACACGGATACTTGGACTTTACAATGTTACTTGGAAAGGCGGGTCGACCCTGAGGGGTACCCGCGTGTGATGTGAAGGCGGGTTGCCAGTGTGGTGCCCGAGTGGTGAATACGAGGCGCGGCCGGGCATTCTTAACCCTTGCCGCAAGTCCTCGAGATGGGGCGGCGGGGTCACATCTTTCGTGAGTCTCTGCTCGTTACCGCAAGCCCCTAGTCCTAGCGATTTGGATATTTGATCCAAGCAGGCCTCTGGTCTGATAGCACTAACCATCACGTGGGCATAGTATGGGCGTTCTGCATCATATGCATCAGCCGAAAACTTTGTCAGACGTCCAGTTCAGCACTGCGGCCGGGCTGGGCCGGCACCATCCTGAGGGGTGGAGCCTGGTTCGCCCGGCACGCAACGACCCGGAGGGCGAGGGGCGATGGCCAAGACCCCCTTGCGCTTAGGATGTAGACCGGCGGGGACCTCTCTGCGGAGTTGTAGGTAGGGTTGCGATGTGTCGTTTGGCCGAGGCCGGGCATGACCCTGGAAAGTGTGTCCGGCCGGAGTTAATCGAGCGTGTTGGGTAAGTTGGTGCACCCCTGCAGGGAAGAACACTTCTATCGATAGCCGGTCCTACGGTAAAGGACACTCGGAGTTGTATCCTGATTGATACAATTTAGAACTGGATACCTGTGATGAGACCTGTATATATGGCTCTGGGATTGCTTCTCGCAGGGAGTCGAGAAGGGATCTCAGGACGAGGTTGATGAATGTATGGCTCTGGGGTTGCTTTCTCGCAGGGAGTCGAGAAAGGATCTCTGGGTGAGGTTGATATTATTACTGCTACATTATATGGTATTGTTCTACTCTCTTCTACTGCTGCAAGACCGCTGAAGATGCTAGTCTTCGATAGGACTAGGCCTTCTCTCTATTCTGGCATTTCTGCAGCCCAGTCCACATATACAGCCTCCCCTTGATAATGTTGCATATGTAGTGTAGATCCTTGCTTGCTGAGTACTTCTGAGTACTCACGGTTGCTTTTGTTTTCCCTTTTCTCCCCATATCAGTTTGACGTGACCAGAGGACGGAGCCCCCTGAGACAGATGCCCCGACGATCGTTACTACTACTACCCAGAGGATGGATACTACTACGAGTTGACTGACGACCAGGAGTAGGATCGGAGGGTCCCAGGCAGGAGGCCTTCGCCTTTCGATCGTAGTGTTTTATTTTGCCCCGCCTTTCTAAAGGCCTTTCTGTTTCTATTTCATATCTGTACTCAGATATCTGATGCTTCCGCTGACGCTTGTTCGCAAGCTTATGTATTCGAGCCCTCGAGGCCCCTGGCTTGTAATATAAAGCTTGTATGACTTTATTTATGTTTTAGAGTTGTGTTGTGATATCTTCCCGTGAGTCCTTAGGCTTGATCGTGTGCATTTGCGTGTATGATTAGTGCACGATCGGGCCGGGGGCGTCACACCTGCAAAGACACTGGCCACGTTAACCTTGAAGACGCCATGGGGCATCTCTCGGTTGTGGAACATGCGGTCCTTCGGCTTCACGATCGTTGCCTTTCCCACGGCCACCTTCTGGCCGTTGATGTCGTACAGTAGGGTGCAAGGGGTATCGTCGGCCTACGAAGACATGTCTGCGATGTCAAACATCCGAAAGGCAACTGAAACGGAAGACTATAGACATGCTGGTGAAAAGGGTATGACGCGTAATTACCGCGAGGGCGTCAAGCTCAGCCATAGACGAAGCCCCGCCGAGCATGCCAGAGACGGAGGTCGGGCTACTATGAACAGGAGCGGGACCTTTTGCGGTTGCTTGAGCAGGTGCTGGTGGTGTGATGTTCACCGCATTGATCCCAATGTAGCTAGGAAGGGGAAAGTCTACTGGCCCTTTATCTGGATTGCTCTTCGACCAATCGATAATTGCCGGAATCAAGCTGGTAATAATTGAAGATTGGAAGTGAGCCGTGACGCCAGCCACCGCATCATTGACCGCTGCATTGACTACCCCGAGCAACTCTTCTTTGGTCTCAGCTTTGGTCTTATTGACCGCAATCTTGACCTTCTCATCGATGGTCTGTTGATTAAGCAACCGTCTCTTCCTTCTTTCCTTTGGCTACTTGTGGTCGCACGTCTTCCACGAGGCGCCATCTCCGACGCCGTGCACACGTCCATAGGACGGCGGTTTGTCCTTCGGGACCTTTTTCAGTATGTTCAGGGCCCGGTTGAAATGGGTGTCCCACTTGGGCCTCGCCGACGACTGTGAGGACTCGTTGCTTTTGGCTGCCTTTTGGTGCTGCTCTTTCTGCAAAAGGAACGTGGATGGTTTACTAATGTGACAAAACTTGTAGTCGAATTGATTGGAAGCTAATATAATAAGGTGGTAATATAACAATTACCAGAAGTCTCATGAATTCCCTCGTGTTCGGGTCCGTGTAAAAGATCTTATTGACATGGTCCCACTTGTACCGGGCCCTGATACAGTCATGCTCCAGCGGGTCGGTGAACTCCGCCAAGGGGTCTGGGATTCCATGACTTTCATGTTCGGCGTCTTACTTGGCCCATACGTGCCTCTTCCCCTCGTAACCACAGCTTTCGAGGCAGTGGGGAGGCGTGTTCCTGGCCTGGAGCGCCTTCATTTTCTCTGACCTTTGCTTGACTTCTTCTTTACCGCAAGTCTCCTTGAATTTTTCAAAGTCCTCTTCCTTTATTGACGGATTGTCAGCATGAATCTTGGACCACGGTTCATTCTTCGCAATCGTCTTTTTTTCACCCGAACTTTCCAGGCGGACAAGTCGTTGGTGAACGTCACCATCGCCTTGTTGTTTATCTTTCTCATGGCGTCATCGTCCAACGGATCTTTGCTTTCATCCCGGCCGGGAAATAGGAACCTATTGTGCAACTTCTTTAGGAGCATGTGCTCCATATGTGGTATCTTCTTCAACTTCTCATCATTGATGTTGGCAGTTTCCCTCAGGATGCATCCTAGTTGATTACCCCAGCACGAGCACGCTTCCTCTGGCACTGTTGGCTCTAATTTCTTGGGGTGCATCTCCGTGACCACAATTTGTCTGATGCCGAGCTCGTTTGGTCTTTGTGTCCTCTTCTGCTTCGGTGCTTTACCGGCTACGACAGCATCGTTGCCGGTCTCGGGGGTGGTGTCGGTGCCGGTGCCAGTGTCGGCGTCGGTGTCGGGGTTGGTGCCACTGCCGCCACCCTGCACCCGCAACTGGTGTTCATCCAGGAAATCGAAATAATGATTTGCTGCCTCGACGGGGTCTTCTTCGAGGCGACCAGAACCCCCGGCTTCGGCGTGGCTAGACATGTTTCCTATATATTCAACAATTGTAAATAAAAGATATAGTGAAGAGAAAAAAGGGGCCTATATTTGGTCGGAATGATGATTCATTCCCCTTCCGGCAAATCCCAGGCACTCCATATGTCCTAGTTTCTAGCACAAATCACGGAAATTTTCGGCATGACCTTTGGTAAAAATTGGACATATGGAGCGCCTGAAATTTGCCAGAACGGAAATGAATCAACATTCCGGCAAAACATAGGCCACTCGGATATTCTTCGACATTCAACCAACATTGCAAAATCATATAACATCAATGACATATATCATTTGCAAAATATATCATTCAAGCAAGTACATAGAGTGAAATGACCTCACTAAACATTGCAAAATAGTAACCAAAAACCTTTGCAAAATGACCTCACTAAACATTTGCTACTGTTTTTTATTTATAGCTATTATATATACCTACAAAAATTGCTAAATGCTCTCTCTCTGTGCTACTGCCCTAACCAACTAAATTGCCCTAAGTTGCCCTAAACTAATTTGCTACTTTTTTTCCTAAATGATCTCTCTCTCTCTCTCTCTCTCTCTCTGCTACGGCCCTAAACAAAAATTTGCTACTGTTTTTTATTTATAGGTATTTTATATACCCTAAACTAAATTGCCCTAAACAAATTTGCTAAATTGCCCTAAACTAATTTGCTACAATTTTCTAAAAATGCCCTAGCTAAATGCTACTGTTTTTTATAGCTAAATGCCCTAGCTAAATGCCCTAGCTAAATTTGCTAAAAATGCCCTAGCTAAATGCCATAGCTAATTTTCCCTAGCTAACTACTCTCTGTTAACTACTCTCTGTTAACTCAAAATTTTACTAATTTTGTTTAAAGCAGCAATAACAACACCTAATTGTTGCGGTTAAAGAAATTTCTATAACTTTTGACATATGAACCCTAAAACCCAAGAATATTTTTTTTGCTAATAAATATTTTGTCCTAATAAAAATTCCTAAATTGAACCCTAAAATTGATTCCTATTGCCTACCTAATTGAACCCTAAGTTGAAAACCTAGTTTCATTTCTAAAATAAGAAAACCTAATTGACAGAGAGAGGGGGAGGTGGGGGGGTCAGCCAGTACCTGAAGGGAGGCAGAAGGGGACCCTGGCTACCGGGGGTGAGGTCGACGGCGGCGGCGCAGATGAGGAGGCCAAAGCGGCGGTGGCGCGGATGAGGAGGAGGTCAGAGCGGCGGGCAGGGGCGACAGCCGGCGGGCAGGGGCGACAGCCGGCGGGCAGGGGCGACGGCGGCGCGCGACAGCAGAGAGGAGGGGGGAGGTGGGAGAGTGGGGGGAATTGAATTTGGCAAAATTTTGAGCCCGCGCTGTGGTTAACTCAAAATAGCAGTAGCGCTGGATTAGGATCCAGCGCTATAGCTAACTTAGCTATAGCGCTGGAGCCTAATCCAGCGCTACTGCTAACTATTGCAATTTTTATTTTTTTTAATTCTAAAATACAAATAGCAGTAGCGTTGTATTATGGTCCAGCGCTATAGCTAACTTAGCTATAGCGCTGGTTCCTAGTCCAGCGCTACCGCTATTTTTCTTTTCTTTTTATTATTTTCCTTTTCTAGTTTTTAGTTTTCTTTTCTTTTTATTATTTTCCTTTTCTTTTCTATTTACTTTTCTTTTTCTTTTGTATTGCTTTCTCCCTTTTGTTTTTTCCCCGACGGCGGCGTCTCCCTCCCACACTGCGCAAATATCACCGAAACCATGCATGTGGTGGTAATTGTAGGGGATACGATGTATACATCATTTGACCGATAACGGTTACTTAAGTGCATATACAAAATAGATACATATATATAAATGATGGTTTCTCAGCTGCGTCGACGGTGTTTCACATTGAGCTTCTTCCCTTTCTTGTTCGTTGTCGAATAACTGAGCCCCTCCTTGTGACTTTTCCGGCATCATGGAGTATGATCTTTCTTAGGAAATGTAGTATTGATTCTTCTTTTCACGTATGCTTCATCGTCATCGTCATCTTCCCTCATCAGGTTGTCGTATTGGTCGTAGTCTTCCTCGTTGGCGACTCCATCCATTCCGATGATGCTCCTTTTGCCTCTCCTCACGACAACACGGCTGGGATTGGTCGGCTCGGTTATGAAGAAGCATTGTGTCACGTGCTTAGCGTGTACCCATGGCTCAGTTTTGGCGATGACGTAAATGTTCACGGTAGTGCTCTTCACGTCGGGTATAGATATGGTAGTGAAATACTTGTTTTCTCTTACGACGTCCTGAGCCCATCTGACACGGAACATCGTCGTATTGTGCATTCCAGCGTAGTCAAGCTCCCAGATCTCTTCGACCCTTCCGTAGAATCTTTCAGTTGTGCCGTTGGCATCGGTCACGCATTCAATCATCACCCCTGAGTTCTGGTAATCACTGTCCATGTCTTTGGCCTTCATGAAGAATATGTACCCGTTGATATCGTATGCCTTATAGGTCGCGAGTTTGGGTGCGAGGCCATGTGCTAAGGCGTGTATGAGCAATCCGTCCGAACTGCCCTCTTCTGGGGGATTAGCAGGAACTTGCTCTTTGAACCAACGCAAGAAAGTGGCGTTGTGATCTACAGTAACTTCGTCATCCGTCTTGAGCATCCCCTTATCATGGTACTTCTTTGTGATGGTTTGTTTGTGCCGTGTCACATAATCATCTACCACATCTAGGTGTTGTAGCACTACTAAGTTAGCCGTGTCAAAGTCATTTCGTCGATCTGAGTAGTCCACGTGGAATTCCCTCCGGCCATTGTTGTGACCTTGTCCTCCGAGCCTCCCATCGTGCTTCTTCATGGGCAAACCAACAACTGGGTCTCCGACGCCTATATAATTCTCGCAAAAGGAGATGCACTCATGCATCAGATATCCCTGGACGATGCTCCCATCGGGACGGGACATGTTACGAACAAATCCTTTGATGACCCCATTCATCTTCTCGAACGGCATCATGCTGTGAAGGAATGTCGGCATGAGGTCGATGATGCCGTCCACGATGTGGACACACAGATGCACCATGGTGTCAAAGAACGCGGGCGGGAAATACATCTCAAGCTCACATAGTATGACAACGATCTCTTCTGGTAGCCTTCGGAGCTGCTTCACACTGATGGACTTTCGAGAGATAATGTCGAAGAAGTTGCAGAGACCAGTAAGCGTGTCATGGACGTGCTTGTCCATTATCCCTCTAATGGCAACCGGGAGTATCTGTGTCATCATCACGTGACAGTCATGAGACTTCATCCCACTGAACCTTTTCTTCTTGGTGTCTAGAAATCTGCTTATCTTTCCACAGTAACCAGAACTGACTTTGATTCCCGTAAGGCACTTGATAAATTGATCGATCTCTTTCGCACTTAAGGTGAAGCAAGAAGGGGGGCAATAATTCTCCTCCTTCTTGTTGACTTTTCTGCCCCTTTCCCCCTCCTTCGTCTCCGTCTCCGTCTCCTCCGTCGACTTTTTACGGGGCGACATGTGGAGATCTTTCCTGAGCTTCAAATCTTCCAAGTCTTTCCTTGCCTTCGGCCCATCCTTGATCTTCTCCAGCATGTTCATCAGTGTGCCAAGCAAGCTCTCAAGGACATTCTTCGTGATATGCACATGATCAAGGCAATGAGGCATGTCGTCATTCGGCCAGTACTCCAAGTCGCAGAAAACAGACCTCGTTTTCCATACCATCAGCAGCGGCTCCGGCGCATTTTTCATCTTTCCCGGCGCGGGGCACTGTTCCCAGTTTTTCAACAGCTCGTTGATTTCGGCGCCGCTCCTCTTACATGGAGGTCCTCGATGCTCAGCCAACCCATTGAATAGATCTCCACGCTTTCTCCACGGGTCATCCTTCTCGAGCCATCTACGATGCCCCATGTACAAGATTTCCCCAGACCCGCCATCTTTCGTTGACGTAAGCTGCTGAGACGTTGTATCATCCATGCACCTCGTGCATCCGCAGTATACATGGCAAACCTGGCCTGAGGTATACCCGTAACCGAGATAGTCGTCCACCGTCATCATCAGTGCAGCTCTCATATAGAAATACTCTCCTTTGCTGGCGTCCCATGTCCATGCCGGTGTTTTCCATAACGTGTCTAGCTCCTCTTTCAGAAGCCCCATATACAGGTTAATATTATTTCCTGGTTGTTTCGACCCTTGAATCAGCATGCTCATGTGTATGTACTTTGTCTTCATGCACTTCCATGGGGGGAGGTTGTACATCCATACAAAGACGGGCCATGTGCTGTGGTTGGTGTTCTGGTTTCCAAACGGATTCATTGCCATCGATACTCACGCCAAGCACGATGTTCCTTGGATCTTCTGCAGCAAATCCATATATGGCGTTGAATGCTCTCCACTGGCTAGCATCTGCGAGGTGTCTCAGCTTCGGATCATCTCCATCGTCTGGCTTCTTCCTCTCCGCGTGCCAGCGCATGAGCTTTGCTTCCTTAGGATCTACGAAATACCGCTGCAGACGGGGAGTGATCGGAAAGTACCATACAACTTTCTGAGAAGCTTTCTTTTCTTCCTTCTTGTATCGAGAAGCATTGCACACTAGACAGCTGGTTTTTTCCGCGTGCTCCCCCCCCCCCCCCCCCCACCACCCCCCCCCCCACCCCCCCCCCCCCCCCCGATAAATGATGTAATCATTAATGCATGTGTGGTATCTAATGTGCGGCAAATCAAAAGGGTAAACGATTTTCTTGGCCTCCTCGACACTAGTAGGACACAGATTCCCCGCGAGAAGAACTTAATTATGTAGATACTTCAAATGCTCATCGAGGCTTTTGTCTGTTCATTTATTTTTGGCCTTTGTATTTAGAAGTTCGAGCATGAAACTCTAGCGGGTCACCTCGGGATCGCAACCGTCATACAATGGAGTCTTCGATTCTACTTCAAGTTGCGCCAGCTTGGCCTCCTCTCTAGAAGCAGCTCTCTCACTAGTCGTACTCTTGCGAAGGAGGTCTCGAACATGAGGGTCCTACACGACTGCACTTAGTAGCATCGAAGACTGCGGCGTGACCGCCGCCTCTTCTTCGCCATGTCCGGACTCTTCTTCGCCCTGTCCGGAATCTTCTCCGCCGCCGCCATGTCCGGACTCTTCCCCGCTGCCATGTTCGGCGCCATCGTCTTTGTGTCGATCGGTCATCTCTTCGTCTAGCCCCATGTCGTTGTTCCCTGCCACGTGGACGTCCTCATCATCATCTTCACTTATCCACCGAGTATGGCCATCCATGAAATCATTCATCAGGAGGTGCGCCTTCAAACTGCCACGATCAAAAGGGTCCAAAAGGACTCCTTCTTTGCATCTTGTACACGGACATCTAATCCTAGTCCGATTATTTGCATACATGTCCATCACCACGGATTGCAAGTATTGCTCTACCTTCCATCCACTCACCTTCATGATCGACTGCACGGTATAACAAGGAAAAGGGTTATAAACAAAATGCATGCATGGATCAAAGTCATATAAAAATTTGGCATGACCTGGCCTAAAAATAGGACATATCGAGTTTGCTCAAAATTCACCGAAACGGAAATAAATCGACATTTTGGCAAAACATAAGCAACTCGGGGGCATGTCACTCGCACAAATCTCTCCATATCTCAAGCACACATATTCCCATTCTTGAAATGCACAACTTTTTACTCACCTATCTCCCGAGAGAGACCGAGCACGGTTAGATGAGGCCTTTCGCTACCTATAGGGATCGAAAGTGTGGATGGCTAAATAGCTAGCTAGATCTAGTTGTTGGGGAGGAGAGATGACTCTAGTTAACTAATGGAGAGAGAGAGAGATGAGCTAGCTAGATCTATATCTATGGAATGGAGGGAGAGCCAAATAAATGAGGTTGCTAGATAGAGATGAGAAGGCCATTTATGGAGGAGAATTATGGTGGAGGGGGCATTAATGGGGAGAGAAGAGAGGTAGGAGGAAGAGAGAAGAAGGGCAACAATGGTGGAGAACTAACTTAGAGAGGGGAGAGGGGAAAGGAGGGGGAGAGAGGGCAAAGGGGGGAGGAGGGGGGTGAAAAGGTGGCACCAGCTGCAACTACCAATAGCGTTGTTTCCTAGAAAGCGTTGCTGCTATGGTACTTAGTAGTAGCGCTTTGCAGGAAAAGCGCTACTATTAAGTGGGGCCCATTAGGAGTAGCGGGTGCTGTGAAATAAAGCGCTACTGCTAAAATCTTAGTAGCAGCATTGTATTCTGGACAGCGTTGCTACTACAGCTAGCGTCGGTAGGCTCGTTGGGTCCCACTTAGTAGCAGCGCTTTTTCCTTTTCCAGCGCTACTGCTAAAGAGTTACTTGTAGCGCTGCCCCAGAACAGCGCTACTACTGATGTCCTACCTATAAGCATTTCCCTAGTAGTGTCTGTTGGCTCAAAATTGCCAGGGTCCACCGCCGTGACCACCAGTCTAGTAGTGCCGAGCTGGTTTGGGCGTCGTAGCCTCTTCGGTTTCGGTTCTATACCGGCTAATTCACCGGTCTGGGCACCGGTCTCAGTCTCAGATGTGATAGGGGCGTTCTGCAACCCTTGTCGGTGTTGCTCGTCCATATAGTTCAAATAGTTGTCTGCCGCCTCGTAGACGTTGCAATTATCAGAACACCCTCCTTCATCGTTGTTAGCCATGTTTCCTACGATTAAGTCTAGTCAATTAATTCTAGACCTAATAAAATGAATAATGACATAAGAAAAAGCCTATGTTTTGCCGGAATGTTGATTCATTCCCGTTGCGGCAAATTCCGGGCACTTGATATGTCCAAGTTTCTAGCACAAGTCATGCCGAAATTCACGGAAAATTTCGGCATGACCTTTCCTAAAAAGTGGACAAATCGAGCGCCTGAAATTTGCCGGAACGGAAATGAATCAACATTCCGGCAAAACATAGGCCACTCGGATATTCTTCGACGATTGTCCATTCAACCAACATTAATCATATCATATTCAACAATTGTAAATAAAACATATAATCAACAATAATGGAATATGCAAATGAACATCAAAGACATACATCATATAACATCAATCTTGTTTTTTTTATATAGCAACAATTACTTTAACCAAGTTTTTGAAAAGAAAAACAATTCTGTTTTTTGTTTATAGCTAAATGCCATAGCTACTGTTTTTTCTTTATAGCTAAATGCTTTTGTTTTTTGTTTAAAGCTAATTTATAGCAAAATGCTAAATGCTACTATTTTTTATTTATAGCTAAATGCTTTTGATTTTTGTATAAAGCTAATTTATAGCTAAATGCTAAGTGCTACTATTTTTTATAGCTAAATGCTACTGTTTTATATTTATAACTAAATGCTACTGTTTTTTATTTATAGCTAAATGCTATTGTTTTGTTTATAGCTAAATGTTATTGTTTTTTGTTTATAGCTAAATGCTACTGTTTTTTATTTATAGCTAATTTATATACCCTCTGTTAATGCCCTAGCTAAATGCTATTATTTATATACCCTCTGTTAATTTAAAGCTAAATGGAATTACTGTTTAGGCATTTCCAAAAATTTAACCTAGCTAATTTCCTAAAAGAATTTCCTAAATGATAAAAAAAATCCTACTGTCCTAAACAAATCTAGGGTTCATATGAACACCTAGGGTTCATATGAACATCATCACAGCAGCAACATATGAACAAATCTAGCTAGGGTTCATATGAAATCTGCGCTAGCAGAGAGAGAGAGAGTGACAGACAGAGGGGGGTAGGGGAGAGGAGAGGGAGTGGCTTACGGTCGGCAGCGGCAAGGGTGGGCTCGGGTGGCGGCAGTCGAGGGCGTGAGGTCGAGGGCGGCCTCAGGCAAGGGCGGGCTCGGGCGGCGGCGGCGGCGAGGTCGAGGGCAGCGGCGGTGAGGTCGAGGGCGTCCTCGGGCGGTGGCTGTGAGGTCGAGGGGGGCTCGGGCGATGGCCGGCGTCGAGGGCGTGCTTGGGCAGGGCGATGACGGCGACAGAGGAGTTGGGGGAGAGTGGGGAAAGGACTTAGCAAAATTTTGAGCCCGCGCGGGGTTAAGTCAAATTAGCAGTAGCGCTGGTTGAGAAACGTGCTATAGCTAAGTTAGCTATAGGGCTTGTCTAGAAAACACGCTACTGCTATAGGAAGTAGCTATTTATTTTCCTTTTTCTTTTCCTTTTATTTAAGGAACTTAGCTATAGCGCTGGCCTGCAAAAAGCGCTACTGCTAGAGTAGCTATAGCGCTTTGTGGAAACAAGCGCTGCTGGTATGCCTTTCTCCTTTATTTTTCTTTTCCTTTGGTTTTTCTTTGCATTTTCCTTTTTTCCTTTCTCCTTTTTCTATTTCTTTCATTTTCATTTAATTACTTTTCTATTTCCTTTTCATTTTATTTTCTTTATCTTAGCAGTAGCGCTCTCCTCTGGAAATGCGCTACTACAAGGAACTTAGCGGTAGCGTGTTTTCCACAACATCGCTACTACTATTCCTAGCCTGCCGGCAACAGTGTGGGAATTATAGTAGTAGCACTTTTATCTGCAGACGTGCTACTACTACACAAATAGCTGCAGCGCCCCTTTTCTGCCCCGCGCTACGGGTAAGTAGCAGTAGCACTTTGTCTTGCCAGCGCTACTGCTATTCCTCTGTGTATAAGGTTTTCCCTAGTAGTGGTTGAGTGCACCCACTAGGTGTAGTCCGCGAGGCTACTGTTGACTGGGCAGTCAGCGGTAGTCTTAGAACTTGTGGTCGTTTTTCCCCGAGGCTGCTTGTATTTTTTTAGCTCATCGACGAGTCACTTTCTAGTGGGGGCATGCTGAGTGCACCCACTGGGTGTAGTCCCCGAGACTTCCATCGATCTCGGGCGGTTGGTGGTAGTCTTTGGAACTGTCAACACTCCTGTGTTGGTGAGACAATGGGTAGGATATTCTTCGTAGCTGACTCAGAAGTCAGCCGGATGAAGCATATTGTCTGGCGTTGTTGTCCTCTATCTTCTTCATCGCTGACTCAAGGGGTAGCCGAGTGAGGGTAGATCAGAGGGTACTTCAAGATCTGGTACTAATCGAGCTAGCTCCTCCTGGGGTGCTTGGCCGACCCAGTAACCAGAGTGTACTTGAGAATTTGGTACTGGTCAAGCTTGTTCCTCTTAGAGGGTACGACCGAGTGTGTAGCCCAAGGGTACTTCAGGATCTGGTACTGGCCCAACTTGATCCACTCGGTAGTCAGAAGGTACTTCAGGATCTGGTACTGGTCCAACTTGATCCTCTCGGTAGTCAGAGGGTACTTCAGGATCTGGTACTGGTCCAACTTGATCCTCTCGGTAGTCAGAGGGTACTTCAGGATCTGGTACTGGTCCAACTTGTTCCTTCAAGTGGTGTTTGCCCGAATGTTTGTGAGTTAAAGTTTTGGTTTCTCTTTTGGGTCTTCCGACTGATTGTTTCTTGCCTTTTGCAGATGACTTGTGAGATGGGATCTCACTACACTATGATGGAGAAGGAGGTGGCGTCTCTTCGACTCAATCTGGAAGCTGAGAGGCTCAAGAGCACCCGACTGGAGCAGGAGAAGAAGGCTTCAGGAGGTAATCTATTTCCTCCGTCTGATGGTTGTATACTGTTTTTCCCTTTTGATCCGAATCACTCTGCTCCGACAGATGTTCATAGTGAAAACACCCAACTCGTAACGAGACTCAGGACTTCTATTTCTTTAGAAACCATGAAGCAGGCTCTGGAGAACAAAGACAAAGATCTGGCACTGGCCCAAAAGGAAGCTAAGACCAAGACCAAACTTGCCGACGAGAAGCTAGCTTCTGTCAGCAAGTTGGAGGATGAAATCAAGGACCTCAAGGCTGCCGTGGGCACCTTCACTCAGGATAAGTAAGTGCTCGAGGTGAAGGTCATGCAGCTGACCGAGAAGAAGAATGCCCTGGAGAAACACATCAAAGTGGTTTGTGAGGAATTCAGTGAGAAGCTCGTCGGTAAGTTCTCCTTTGGCCGAGTGAAAACTATGTGTTACAAATTCTTCTCAATCACCCCCTCACGGACTGTTTTCCTCGACACAAAGCATTGTTACAACAAGGCACTAGAACTGGAGAGGCTTGAGAGGGATCTGGATCCTGCCAGGTTTCTCGTTATCGACAATGCAGCCCTCGCCATCCTCCGACTTCAAGACCGCTTGGAAAATGCATTAGGCTATATTACTCGAACGAGGGGCGCCGCGGGTCGGATTGATGAGGAGTTGCAGCCGTGTGAGGAGACTCAGAAGGACCTAGAGTCGGTCATGACATGGCTGAATGAAGTTCCTGCTCGGGTAAAGGCTTGGAAGAAGTCTGCAGCTCGGAGTGGAGCTAATGTGGTGTTGTCACTCGTCCACGTTCATTGCAAGAACATGGACGAGGAGAAGCTGAAGAGCCTCCGAGTGATGAACAAGAAGAACCTCAAGTTTGAGGATTTCATGGAGACCTTCGCTGAAGCCGCCACTCGCATCGTCGACGGGATTGACTTGGAGACCTTCGTCGACCCAGCTAGCCCTCCGCGTGAGGTTTAAAACACTTGGTTGAATTTGCCCCGGAATGTCGGGTGGTTGATGTAATGAAATACTTTGCCGAGCCTTGGGCTCGTTTTGCTTTGGAGACATTCGGACGGATTGAATCTTTAGTTTGAAACCCTTTAAGTCTCTATTCGTTTCTTGTGTTTTGTTTGGCTCAGGCAAAAGCTGGTTCGCAGCTAAACCCCTGAGTGTGGAGCGGATCCTCACTCGGGTTATTTTTTAACTTAGGCGAAAGCTGGTTCGCAGCTAAGCCCCCGAGTGTGGAGTAGATCCTCACTCGGATTGTTTCCTAACTTAAGGCGAAAGCTGGTTCATAGCTAAGCCCCCTAGTGTGGAGGAAATCCTCACTCGGATTGCTTTTAACTTAGGCAAAAGCTGGTTCACAGCTAAGCCCCCCAGTGTGGAGCAGATCCTCACTCGGATTGTTTTTAACTTAGGTGAAAGCTGGTTCGCAGCTAAGCCCCCGAGTGTGGAGTAGATCCTCACTCGGATTGTTTTTTAACTTAGGCGAAAGCTAGTTCGCAACTAAGCACCCGAGTGTGGAGCAGATCCTCACTCGGATTGTTTTTTAACTTAGGCGAAAGCTGGTTCGCAACTAAGCCCCCGAGTGTGGAGCAGATCCTCACTCGGATTGTTTTTCAACTTAGGCGAAAGCTGGTTCGCAGCTAAGCCCCCGAGTGTGGAGCAGATCCTCACTCAGATTGTTTTTAACTTAGGCCAAAGCTGGTTCGCAGCTAAGCCCTGAGTATGGAGCAGATCCTCACTCGGATTGTTTTTTAACTTAGGCGAAAGCTGGTTCACAGCTAAGCCCCCAAGTGTGGAGCAGATCCTCACTCGGATTGTTTTTAACTTAGGCGAAAGCTGGTTCGCAGCTAAGCCACTGAGTGTGGAGCAGATCCTCACTCGAATTGTTTTTAACTTAGCCGAAAGCTAGTTCACAGCTAAGCCCTCGAGTGTGGAGCAGATCCACACTCGGATTGTTTTTTAACTTAGGCGAAAAACTAGTTGGCAGCTAAGCTTTCTCCTCTCTCTACACCCACTGGAGGTGTGTTAGTTTCTGAATGCAGTTAGTCACCTGAGTGAAACGTGACCATAGGCCGAACTAGACGATATATGAGAAAATAGCGAGACTTTTATTCATCTAAGTTCATTCGGACTAACTATTACAAGAGAGAAATTTTATTCATCTAAGTGTAAAACTTACGGAGCAGATATGTGTTCCAAGCTCTGGGCTCTTCTATTCCTCTAGTGAAGTTGTAGAGTCTGTATGCTCCATTATGTACGACCTTCGATATGGCGAATGGCCCCTCCCAAGGGGGTGCCAGCTTGTGAGGTTTCTGTTGATCCACTCGGAGGACTAGGTCTCCCTCCTGGAAGGCACGTCCTCTGACATGTCTGTCGTGGTAGCGACGCAAGTCTTGTTGGTACAATGTTGATCGTATGAGTGCTAGCGCATGTTCCTTCTCCAAAAGGTCCAGGCAATCCTACCTTGCCTCTTTAGCTTCAGCCTCCGAGTAAAGATCCACTCGGGGAGAATTGTGGAGCAGATCACTCGGCAGGATTGCTTCTGACCCGTACATGATACGTCTTCGTCGTATCTACTTTTACTAATGCTTTTGCTCTTGCTTTGGACTCTAATTTGCCTGATTTGAATGAAACTAACCCGGATTCATGCTGTTTTTAGCAGAACTACCATGGTGTTGTTTTTGTGCAGAGATAAAAGTTCTCGGAATGGAACGGAACTTTTTGCAGAATTATTATGAAAAAAAAAATACCGGAGCCAAGACCTACCGGAGGGGGGGGCCTGGGTGAGCACAACCCACCAGGGCGCCCCCCCTCCAGGCGTGCCCTGGTGGGTTATGCCCACCTGGTGGCCCCGTAGACCCTGACTCTGACTCCTTAAATACCTATATTTGGAGAAAAAATCAGGGAGAAAGAATTATCGCATTTCACGATACGGAGCCGCCGCCACCTCCTGTTCTTCATCGGGAGGCCAGATCTGGAGCCCGTTTGGGGCTCCGAAGAGGGGGATCTTCGGTCTTCGTCATCACCAACCCTTCTCCATCGCCAATTCCATGATGCTCCCCACCAGGAGTGAGTAATTCCTTCGTAGGCTCGCTGGTCGGTGAGGAGTTGGATGAGATTCATCATGTAATCGAGTTAGTTTTGTTAGGGCTTGATCCCTAGTATCCACTATGTTCTAAGATTGATGTTTTTATGACTTTGCCATGCTTAATGCTTGTCACTAGGGCCCGAGTGCCATGATTTTAGATCTGAACCGTTTATGTTTTCACCATTATATCTATGTTCTAGATCCGATCTTGCAACTCAGATTCACCAATTACTTGTTATGATCCCTAAACCCCGGAGTGACAATAGTCGGGATACTTTCCGGTGATGACCCTAGTTTGAGAAGTTCATGCATTCACCATGTGTTAATGCTTTGTTCCGGTTCTCTATTAAAAGGAGGCCTTAATATCCCTTAGTTTCCTTATGGACCCCGCTGCCACGGGAGGGTAGGACAAAAGATGTCATGCAAGTTCTTTCAATAAGCACGTATGACTATTTACGGAATACATGCCTACGTTATATTTATGAACTGGAGCTAGTTTTGTATCTCCCTAGGTTATGACTATTATATGATGAATATCATCCAACGAATTCACTGATCCAACACCTACGAATTTTCCACATATTGTTCTTGCTAATCTACTACTATAGTTGCTACTATTACACTTGCTACAAAATCATTGCTATCAATGTTACCGTTGCCGCTAGTGTTACCACTGCTATCAAAATTATCATATTACTGTGCTACTGATCACTTTGCTGTAGATAATTAATCTCCAGGTGTGGTTGAATTGACAACTCAGCTGCTAATACTTACAAATATTCTTTGGCTCCCCTTGTGTTAAATCTATAAATTTGGGTTGAATACTCTACCCTCGAAAACTGTTGCAATCCCCTATACATGTGGGTTATCAAGACCTTTTTCTGGCACCGTTGCCGGGAAGCATTGCTATATTTGTTGAGTCACTTGGGATTATTATCTATTTATAACTATGAAGAATCTAAAGGACACCAAGACTAAGATTTTTTTTTCCTCTAAGACGAGGGGAGGTAAGGAACTGCCATCACACTCTGCACTTGATTCACCTTCTATTTTAAGTAGACTTGCGACAACACCACAAGCTATTAATCCTGATATGTCACAAGTTATTGATGATGCTACCTATGCTATGAATGCTACTCATGATGATGCTAGTACCTTGCTTGATGATAATATGCCACTAGGTGAATTTCTTGATGAACAAATTGCTAGAGCTAAAGATATTGAGAATGCTGAAACTGATGAAATTATTGAAACTGATGAAGTACTTGAAACTGAAAATCTTGAAACACCTATTAGGCCTAGCTCTCCTAGATATGAATTGCCTAAGATACCTGAAGGTTATGTTATGGATGAGGAGACAACTAGAGATTTTCTTGCTTGCAATGATAGAGATGATCTTAAGAAATTACTATGCAAACTAAAAGAAAAATCTTTGAATGCTAAAACGAAATGTGATCCTAAGTTTGCTACTTCACCTATCTTTGTTGATGATAAGGATTATGAATTCTCTGTCGACCCAGAGTTAACTACTTTGGTTGAATTTGATCCTTTCCATGGCTATGAAACTGAAACTGTTGTGGCACACCTTACTAAATTGAATGATATAGCCACCCTATTTGCTCATGAGGAGAAGATTCGCTACTACTATATTCTCAAATTATTCCCATTCTCATTAAAGGGTGATGCTAAGATGTGGTACAATACTCTTGCTCCTGGTTGCGTGCGTATCCCCCAGCATATGATTTATTACTTCTCTGAAAAAAATATTCCTGCTCATAAGAAACAAGCTGCCTTACAGGAAATATTTAACTTCGTGCAAATTGAAGAAGAGAGTCTCCCACAAGCTTGGGGGAGGCTTCTCCAATTGCTTAATGCTTTGCCTGATCATCCTCTTAAGAAAAATGAAATACTTGATATCTTCTATAATGGACTAACCGATGCTTCTAGGGACTTCCTAGGTAGTTGGGCTGGTTGTGTTTTCAGGGAACAAACTGTTCAACAAGCTGAGGAATTATTGAATAATATATTGAAAAATTATGATGATTGGAATCTTCCTGAATCACCGCCTAAACCCACTCCGAAGAAGAGGGGTATCTTATATTTCAGTCCTGAAGATATGCAAGAGGCAAAGAAAAGTATGAAGGAAAAAGGTATTAAAGCAGAGGTTGTTAAAAATTTACCTCCTATTGAAGAGATACATGGACTTGACACACCACCACCAAAGGTGGTAGAGGTAAATTCTTTAATGAAATTTGATGAAAGTGACATCCCTTACAATAAACATCCTAGTCAAGGCCTTTATGATTTTGACAACTATATTAGAAAACAAGATCACTTCAATGAAAATGTTATGAAACAACTGAAATACAACTCCAATATGATTGCTCGCCTGAGTGACTTGTTATTTAGAATTACTAATGATGTAAGAGGTGTAGGGAAACATGCTTCTATGGTTCAAACTCAACTAGAAAAATTTGCTAAATATCAAAGAGAGTTGCTGGATGAAATAGATAATAATATGAATGACTTTGCTGTTAGAGTAGCAACTAGAGGAGGTAAAATGACTCAGGAACCACTTTATCCTGAAGGACACCCTAAAAGAATTGAACAAGACTCTCAAAGAATTAACACTGAAGTACCTAGTCCTTCTAGAAAGAAGAAGAAAAAGAAAAATGATAGGACTTTTGCATACCTCTAGTGAACCTGAAGTAGAAAAACCTCCTGATAATAATGATGTTTCTATTTCTAATGCTGAAACTCAATCTGGTAATGAACACTATTCTAGTGATAATGAAAAAGATAATGATGATGTTCATGAAGACACGCAACCAGACAATGATAAACAACCAGATAATGATGTTGAAATAGAACCAGCTGTTGATCTTGATAACCCACAACCTAAAAATAAAAGATATGATAAAAGAGACTTTGTTGCTAGAAAACATGGAAGAGAAAGAGAACCATGGATTCAAAAACCCATGCCCTTTCCACCTAAATCAACTAAGAAAAAAGATGATGAAGAATTTGAAAGCTTTGCTGAAATGCTTAGCCCAGTCTTTTTGCGCACTCGCTTGACTGATATTTTAAAGATGGCCCCTTATGCAAAATATATGAAAGACATCATCACTAATAAGAGAAAAATACCAGAAGTTGAAATGTCCACCATGCTTGCTAATTATTCTTCTAAGGATGGAGTACCTAAAAAACTTGGAGACCCAGGAATACCAACTATACCTTGCTCCATCAAAAGAAATTATGTTAAAACTGCTTTGTGTGATCTAGGAGCTGGTGTTAGTGTTATGCCCTTCTCCTTATATAAAAGACTTGATTTGAATAAACTCACACCTACTGAAATATCTTTGCAAATGGCTGAAAAATCAACTGCCATACCTGTCGGTATTTTTGAGGATGTGCCTGTTGTTGTTGCAAATGTTACTATCTTAACTGACTTTGTCATACTTGAGATGCCCGAGGACGACAACATGTCGATTATCCTTGGTAGACCCTTTGTGAATACTGCAGAGGCTGTTATTGATTGCAATAAACGCAAGGTCACTTTTCATATCAATGGTAATGAACATACGGTGCACTTTCCAAAGAAAAAATTCGAAGTGAATGGTATTAATGTTATTGAAAAATCTCCGACACTCACTATTGGAAGTTTTCAACTACCTCTACCTACTGCCAAAAAGAAATGCTTATTGTTGGGGACATGCATATCCCCGTTGAGGTAACTTAATGTTTTACGAAAGTTCTTCGGTTTCATGCTAATCGAAGGTGATTGTTAATAAGACTTGATCAACCTTATTAATGGATCATTTTCAAGAGGTATGAAGTTGATGAATTTGGTAAGCACAACCTTCTGCTCCCAACTTTTATTTTCTGTTTTTCTTAGTTAAATAAAATAAAATGCCATGTTTTGTCTATTTTCTGAATTTCCCATGCAATAAAAAATGACCCAAAAATAAAAGTTCTCATAATGCCCTGAAAATTTAACACAATTTTTTTCTGATTATTTCTGAATTTTTAGTACAAATAACATCAGAGGGGGTGCACTAGGTGGGCACAACCCACCTGGGCGCGCCAGCAGCCCCAGGTGCGCCCTGGTGGGTTGTGGTCCCCACATGTGCCCCTCACTTATCTCTTTAGCCCATGGCATCTCCTACCTGCAGAAAAAAAATCACCATTGCTCTCTCTCTCGTGTTCTTGCTCTCAAACCCGCGGATTTCGATCTCTTTGCTCGAAGCTCTGTTTTCGAAACTGTTTTGGGGGATTGCTACTTGGTATGTGACTCCTCCATTGCTCCAATTAGTTTTTGCTTTAGTGGATTATATTTTGAATAATTAGCTACTCTTGGTGCTGCTGTAGATGAGCTTGCATGTTGAATTCTTAGAGTTCTAAGTAGTTTGAATGCTCAATATAGCCTCTATGCCTCCTAATGAGTAGTTTCTATCAATCTTGTGAAGTTTTGTTGACAAAAATTTGTAGACTAAAATTTTTCAGAATTTTATTTATAGGAATAAGATGAGTTTCTTTAGGAAATTTGCCTCCAAGAAAAGCGCTAAGGGAGTCATTGGGGAATCATCAGACAATGACCTCCATACTCAAAGAAGGGTGGAAGTGCGGCCGTGCGAATGGCCGCATAACCCCTTCATGGATGGATCCGGGATCTGTCAAGAGTTCGCATAATTTGCTGCTAATGTCGAGCTTACCGACTTCATCGCAGCTGAGTGTGAACAATACCATCTCCTTACAAATTCCTTTGTGCAAAATTTTCAATTTCTAAGTAGGAATAACCCCCCTGAGGTGCAGTTTAATTTATATGCTGAAACCAGTCAGATGCCACTCACTGATTTTTGCGATGTATGCTCGATCCCTTCTGACGGGGAAATAAGAGAGCCTAAGCCTACAGAGTTTGAGGATTTTTATCGTACTCTGTCAGTGGGAGATGAGAGAGGCGTGTCGAGTGTCACTGCTACTAGTTTGCAGTTTCCTTCTTTGCATTATTTTGCTCTATTCGTTGCTAAGTGTTTAATTGCTAGAGAGAAAGTCGGTGCACTCAGTGCTCCTGACTTCGCCATCTTATGCCGTGCACTATATTACGATAACACCTTTAGCCTCGGGGCCATTATTGCACGCCGTGTGCACCTTAACAGAACAAAGGGAAAAATTCATGGCGGTATTTATGCTACTCGTTTAGCGAGTCAATTTAACATTCAGATTCGCCAACATGATTACCGTTTACCCAAGGTTTATTTAGATCACCAGGTGATGATGGATCACCAATTTATTGATATTGATAATTCTATTAATAATATTCCTTACAACCTGGTTTTCAGTGTGGATTCCCGTGATATTATTCCATTGCCTGCACCTGCTTTGTTCGATTCTATTGCCAAGGGCTGATATAGGATCGTGCCTGAGGACATTATTGCCTACTGGAACGCCCAGGCAGAGGCAGAGGAGGAGCCTCAGGAGTGGGATGCTCAGGTGCCCGCTCCACAGCACTTCGAGATGGGACCGGATGGCTACTACGAGTGGTGATTAACAAGCTAGGCCAAAAGCCTAATCTTGGGGGAGTACGTGTTTCCACCGACATTACATTCATGTTCTCACATTTCATTTCAGTCGTCGGTGTTCATTCTTTTTCATTGTATTATCCATGTTAGATTTATTTTCTCGCTTTCTTCTTGTGTGTTTGAAAAACTTTGAGAAAATCCCAAAAAAATGTTCCTTGCTTCTTTTCAGGTTTTTCTTTCTAGTTTAGTTAGTTATAGTCTTAAAAAGAAAACCCAAAAGATTTTCTTGATCTTCTTTTGCTTGTTGGGAGCTTTCCTGTGTAAATAGTTTTTTCATTTTTATTTTTATTTTTCTTTAATTTGCTTTCTTCAAGAAAAACTAAAAACTCCAAAAATATTTCAGTGTGTTTATCTAAAATTCTTTTCTATTTTATTGAGTCATACCGAGGAGAAGACCACGATGAAAATGTTGAGTGGCTCTCATATGCATTTCTATTTATCTAACAAAGATCCCATATTACCTTCTCTTCTCCTTTTGAATAGAATGTTTGCAGATTCCATCTTAGTCCACGGCACTCTTGCACTATTATTATTTTCATATCATTCGGTCGTGCAAGTGAAAGGCAATAATGACGATATTTGATGAACTAGCTGTGGCAGAGAGAAACGAGTATGAACTCAACTCGTTCTGTTTTGTAAATATGTTTAACCTAGCATCCATGATTCAGCATATTATGATCAAACATGTTTGCAATGACAATTAGAGATTATAGTTTCTCATGCCATGCTTAAGTAGCTAGGAGTGGATAATGATTTATCTTGGATGTCAACATGCATTAAAATGATTGTGATGTAGTATGATGATATGGTATCCTCCTCTGAATGTTTCAAGTGGCTTGACTTGGCAAATGTTCATGCATGTAGTTGAATCAAAACCAACATACCCTCTACGATATTTATGTTCATGGTGTCCATATCCTACTGATGCTAGTATTCAATGTTAATTATGCATAATGCATGTTCATGACCGTTTTTGCTCTCTAGCTGGCCACTTCTCAACACATTTGCTAGCCTTCACCTGTACTAAGCGGGAATACTGCTTGTGCATCAAAATCCTAAAACCCCAGTTATTCCAGATGAGTCCACCATATCTACCTATATGTGGTATTACCCTGCCATCCTAAGTAAATTTGCATGTGCCACCCCTAAAAACTTCAAATAAACTTCTCTTTTTGTGTGCGTGGATTATTCATAGAGTGACAGGGGGTAGTCGGTATCTTCCATGCTAAGCGGGTTATTCTCATGATGAGTGTTTATTCACTCGTCCTTGCACAAGAGGGGCGGTAATAGGGATTCCGAGTCCCGAAATCAAAAATTGCAAATAATTAAACAAAACTCCCCCAGGACTGATGTTGGTATGGACAGTACCCATGGATTCGGCTAGCCGTGGAGTGTGTTTGTTGGTGGAAGGGGGAGTAAACCTTTACTTTTATCGCTTAGGAACCGCCACTAATGTGTTTAGCATGGAAGATATCGATAACTTTTGTCGTGATGTAAATAGTAAGGGTGCATTTCCCAAAATTACATTTATCTCTGTTTTAAAAATCTGAGCTCTGGCACCGCTGCAAATCCCTGCTTCCCTCTGCGAAGGGACTATCTATTTACTTTTACGTTGAGTCATCACCTTCTCAAATAACCGCCATATCTGAGAGCACTATTGTCATCCTCATGCATTGTGCATAGTTAATGTTGAATGCATCATGACTAGATCTTTTCTACCATGAATTACAATGTTTAGTCGCTACTTGAACTTTGGAGGTGCTCTGCATTTATATTTTGCGGTCTCAGAAAGGGCTAGCGAGATACCACTGTTGTCATATTATATCACGGTTGTTTTGACAAAGTGTTGTTATTTGAGATATTTTATTATTGCTCGCTAGTTTCTTATGCCATTGATATGAGTTAATATAATTTCTAAGAGTTATTGTTGACATGGTTAGTCATAATCTTTGCTGAAAACTTGGGTGCTACTTAAGCTTATTTATGTAAACAAGAACAAAAGAGTTCGTAAAAGTTTTTCTTTTTCACTTTCAGTTTGTCAACTGAATTTCTTGAGGACAAGCAAGGGTTTAAGCTTGGGGGAGTTGATACGTCTCCATCGTATCTACTTTTCCTAATACTTTCACTCTTGTTTGGGACTCCAATTTGCATGATTTGAATGAAACTAATCCGGACTGACGCTGTTTTCAGCAGAACTACCATGGCGTTGTTTTTGTGCGGAAATAAAAGTTCTCAGAATGGAACGAAACTTTTTGGAGAATTATTTCAGAATAAAAGAAAAATACTAGAGCCAAGACCTACCGGAGGGGGGCCCCTGGGTGAGCACAACCCACCAGGGCGCGCCCCCCTCCAAGCGCTCCCAGGTGGGTTGTGCCCACCTGGTGGCCCCGCAGACCATGACTCCGACTCCTTAAATACCTATATTTGGAGAGAAAAAATCAGAGAGAAAGAATTATCGCGTTTCACGATACGGAGCCGCCGCCACCTCCTGTTCTTCATCGGGAGGCCAGATCTCGAGCCCGTTTGGGGCTCCGGAGAGGGGGATCTTCGGTCTTCGTCATCACCAACCCTTCTCCATCGCCAATTCCATGATGCTCCCCACCAGGAGTGAGTAATTCCTTCGTAGGCTCACTGGTGGGTGAGGAGTTGGATGAGATTCATCATGTAATCGAGTTAGTTTTGTTAGGGCTTGATCCCTAGTATCCACTATGTTCTGAGATTGATGTTGTTATGACTTTGCCATGCTTAATGCTTGTCACTAGGGCCCGAGTGCCATGATTTCAGATCTGGACCATTTATTTTTTCACCATTATATCTATGTTCTAGATCCGATCTTGCAAGTCATATTCACCAATTACTTGTTATGATCCGTAAACCCCGGAGTGACAATAGTCGGGATACTTTCCGGTGATGACCGTAGTTTGAGGAGTTCATGTATTCACTATGTGTTAATGCTTTGTTCTGATTCTCTATTAAAAGGAGGCCTTAATATCCCTTAATTTCCTTATGGATCCCGCTGCCACGGGAGGGTAGGACAAAAGATGTCATGCAAGTTCTTTCCATAAGCACGTATATGACTATTTACGGAATACATGTCTACATTATATTTATGAACCGAAGCTAGTTTTGTCTCGCCCTAGGTTATGACTGTTATATGATGAATATCATCAAACGAATTCATCGATCCAATGCCTACGAATTTTCCACATATTGTTCTTGCTAAGCTACTACGGTCGTTGCTACTGTTACACTTGCTACAAAATCATTTCTATCACTGTTACTGTTGCTGCTACTGTTACCACTGCTATCAAAATTATCGTATTACTATGCTACTGATCACTTTGCTGCAGATAATTAATCTCCAGGTGTGGTTGAATTGACAACTCAGCTGCTAATACTTACAAATATTATTTTTCTCCCCTTTTGTCGAATCTATAAATTTGGGTTGAATACTCTACCCTCGAAAACTGTTGTGATCCCCTATACTTGTGGGTTATCAGTACACTATAAAGAATGGGGTGTGATTGGTAGATCATTTCGGGGTCATCCGTAAGCCCCAAAGGACTGACGGTAGCTCGGTCACCCAGGCCCCCGCCGCGTTAGTTAGGTCGCGCATGAGTCGAGGTTTCAATCCTTGGAGTATGAGCCCATTTGCTCGCTCAGCTTGCCCATTCGACTGTGGGTGCACCACATTGGCGTAATCGCCCCGCATGCCTTGGGTGTAGCAAAACTCACGAAACTCGTCCGAGTCGAAGTTAGACCCGTTTTCGATGATGATGCTATGCGGGACTCCGAATCTGAAGATTATCACCATGATGAACTAAATGGCAGTGGCCGAGTCCAATTTCTTTATTGGCTTGGCCTCGATCCACTTGGTGAACTTGTCCACTGCCACCAACAAATGTGTGAAACCACTTGCCCCGGTCTGAAGCGGGCTGACCATGTCAAGTCCCCAGACGGCGAATGGCCAAGTGAGGGGAATAGTGTTTAGAATGGACGCTGGCTTGTGTGATTGATTTGCATAGAATTGGCATCCGATGCATTGGTCCACTATATCATGAGCGGCCTCTTTGGCTCGGGGCCAATAGAAACCAGCACTGAATGCTTTGGCGACCAATTTCCGAGAGGATGCATGGTGTCCACATGTTCCCGAGTGGATCTACTGAAGAATTTGCTGCCCTTCCTCAGGCGATATGCATCGTTGTGTGACTCCGGTCATGCTTTTCTTGTACAGCTGATCTCCCATGACGGTGAAGGCCTTAGATCGACGGACGATCTGACGGGCCTCATCCTCATCTTCTGGGAGCTCCTGCCTGAGCAGGTACACCAGGTATGGCTGAGTCCACTCGGGAGTGATGACAAGGATTTCTTAAACTAGGTCAATTATTGCAGGGATGTCTATTTCAGTCGGATTGGAAGGACCGACTGGTTGCGGGGGCTCCTCAACAAAAGGATCTTCCTTGATTGTGGGCGAGTGTAAGTGTTCGAGGAACACATTCTTGGGCACTATCTTCCGGGTCAACCCCATCATGGCCAAATCATCAGCTGCTTGGTTCTTGAGGCATGGCACATGATGGAGTTCCAGCCCTTCAAAGTGCTTCTCCAGCTTTCTGACGATGTTGCAGTAGCCAGTCATCACCGGGCTGCGGATATCCCACTCTTTCATGACTTGCTTGACCACCAGATCCGAATCGCCATTGACCATTAGTCGGCGAATTCCCAGAGAAATTGCCATTCGCAGCCCATACAGAAGGGCTTCGTATTCGGCTTCGTTCTTGGAGGAATCGAAGTGAATCTGAAGCACATAACTAAGTCGGTCACCTTTGGGTGATACCAAGACCACTCTGGCCTCGGAGCCATGCAGCATCTTGGAGCCGTCGAAGAACATCGTCCAGTGTTCGGGAACACTCGGGACAGGTTGTTCCTCCTCAATCCACTCGGCAAGGAAATCTACTAGGGCATGCGACTTGATGGCCTTCTTAGCTTCAAACTTGATGTCCAGCGGAAGGAGCTCAATGGCCCATTTAGCCACTCAGCCAATGGCGTCTCTGTTATTCATGATCTCGGACAGAGGGGCGTCACTTATCACCATGACCGAGTGTTCTTGAAAGTAATGCACCACCTTCTTAGTAGTTAAGTATATTCCATACACTAGCTTCTGCTAATGCGGATATCTTTACATGGAAGGGGTCAGGACTTCACAGATGTAGTAGACTGGTCGCTGGAGCTTGAAGGTTTTGCCTTGTTCTTCCCGTTCCATAGTGAGAACCGTGCTAACGACTCGGTCTGTGGCCGCGATGTATAGGAGCAAAGGCTCTTTGCTGCTCGGAGCAGCAAGCACCGGCTGGGTGGAAAGCAGGGCTTTAAGTTCCTGGAACACAGTCTATGCTTCAGGAGTCCACTCGAACCTGTCTGACTTCATCAATCAGCAAAACGGCAGGGCCTTTTCACCGAGTCTTGAGATGAATCTACTCAGGGCTGCCAGACAGCCTGTGAGGCGTTGTATGTCGTGGAGATGCTCCGGTTGCTTCATTCGGATGATGGCCCCGATATTCTCGGGGTTGGCATCGATCCCATGTTCGAAAACAAGGAAACCGAGTAATTTGCCTGCGGGTACGCCGAGCGTACACTTAGCTGGGTTGAG
The DNA here is from genome assembly GCA_011799875.1 of Thinopyrum elongatum. Lineage (NCBI taxonomy): Eukaryota > Viridiplantae > Streptophyta > Magnoliopsida > Poales > Poaceae > Thinopyrum > Thinopyrum elongatum. The sequence goes on along the minus strand of CM022303.1, from coordinate 596,572,599 downwards.
CTTGATTCCAAAAGTGCGTAAATTTGTGAAGGTCTTGGCGAGGTCGGAACCTTTCCTGGATTTGACCATGATGTCATCCATGTAAGCCTCCACGTTCCGACTGATTTGTTCCGCATGCACTTCTGGATCATACGCTGAAATGTGGCCCCAACATTTTTTAACCCAAATGGCATAGTGATATAGCAAAAACACCCGAATGGGTGATGAAGGCCGTTTTTATTTCATCAGGACCATACATTCGGATCTGGTGGTACCCGGAGTACGCATCCAGAAATGACAACCGCTCACAGCCGGCAGTAGAATCTACTATCTGATCTATGCGAGGGAGAGGGAAATGATCCTTCGGGCAGGCCCGATTGATATGCCTAAAATCTACACACATCCGGAGAGTATTATTCTTCTTTGGCACTAAGACGACATTGGTGAGCCACTCGGAGTGGTACACCTCTCGGATGAACTCGGCGGTCAAGAGCCGCGCTATCTCCTCGCCAATCGCCTTGCGCTTCTCAGCGGAAAATCATCGAAGGTGCTCCTTGACAGGCTTCACCGTCGAGTCAACACAAAGTCTGTGCTCGGCCAGCTCCCTGGGAACACCCGGCATGTCAGAAGGCTCCCATGCGAAGATGTCCCAGTTCTCATGGAGCAACTGGACGAGCTCGACTACCTATTTGCTATCTAGGGTGGTGAAGATGTTAGTCACGGCAGCGTTCGGGTCTTCGGGATGGATGTGCACCGGCTTCGTCTCCCCTGCCGACTGGAAAGCGGATTCCACAGTCGGCTTGTTGGACTTCAACAACTCGCTCGAGTACACCGCCTTCTTGTACTCGTCCAATTCGGCCATTGCCATCTGTTCATCGGCAATTTGAGAGCCCTTTTGGAGACACTCCTCGGCTAACTTCCGATTGACTGTGATAGTGATCACGCCTTTCGGCCCCGGCATCTTAAGTTTAAGATACACGTAATTTGGACGGGCCATGAAACGAGCATAGGCAGGCCTACCCAGGATGGCATGGTAAGCATTTCGGAAGTCTACCACTTCGAAAGTCAGTCGTTCCTTCCGAAAGTTCTTCTCTTCGCCGAGTACGACTTCGAGGGCAATCTGCCCGAGTGATTTGCCTTCTTCCCAGGGATTACCCCATGGAACTGCATGTTACTCTTGCTGAGCCGGGTCATCGGAATGCCCATTGCCTCCAATGTGTCGGCGTAGATGATGTTGAGCCAGCTACCGCCGTCCATTAAGACTTTGCACAGTCGGACTCCACCAACGAATGGGTCTGCCACCAAGGCCTGCCGCCCGGGGGTCGGTATGTGGGCCGGGTGGTCCGACTGATCAAAGGTCATAGGTGTCTTGGCCCAGTCGAGGTATTTGGTGACAGTCGGAACCGCCATGTTCACCTCTCGGTTAATGACTTTGAGGCGACTCTTGCTCTCGACATCGGCAAAGATCATCAAGACGTTCTCGACGTTGGGGTACCCAGAAGTACCTTTGCCTCCATCATCGTCGTCTTAGTCCTTGTCCCCGGAGGAATCTTGCCGCATCTCTTGCTTCAGGAGCCGACACTCCCGAGTGGTGTGCTTGGGCAGAATCAAATTGCCATCCTCATCCTTGTTTGTATGGATCTGGCAGGGTTGATCGAGGATATCACTCTTCTGAGCAACTTGCTTCTTCCCCTTCCAGTCCTTCTTCTGCTTTTGGGAGCCTTTGCCTTTGCCCTGGCAGGCTAGAGCCACAGCCTCGGCATTCCCTCCAGCATCGGCCTTCTGTTTGTTCTTTTTGCCCTTGTTGTCTGACTGATGAACGTTGCTTGTTCGGCTTTTGCCGCTTCTCAGTCGGTCTTCTTCCTCACCATTGGCGTACCGGTTGGGTATTTCCATAGCCCGAATGACAGTCGGGGTCTCAGTTCGGCCAAACTTCATGTTTAGCTGCCGATATCTAACTCTGGCCTTGAAGGCGCAGATTGCCTGGTGCTCAGTGACGTTCTCCACCGTGTTGTGTAAGGTGGTCCACCGCTGAATGAACTCACATAGAGTCTCATTTTGCTTCTGCACGCGGTGCTGCAGCTCGGCCAGGCCACCCGGTCTCTTGTAAGTGCCTTCAAAAGTCTTGACAAACACTCTCGCCAAGTCATCCCAACAGAAAATGCTGCCTGGTGGGAGCTACGTGAGCCAGGCCCGAGCGGAGCCTTCCAACATCAACGGCAAATGCTTCATGGCCACATTGTCGTTGCCGCTACCAACCTGAACCGCCACTCGGTAATCTTCCAGCCAAATCTCAGGCTTGGATTCGCCAGTGAACTTGTTGATCCCCGTGGCCAACCTGAAGTTGTTGGGAATCTTAGCCGCCCGTATGTAACGGCTGAAACACTTGGGACCTGATGCTACGTAGCCACCCAGTATGTTGTGATCTTGGCCCTCTCGCAGGGCCCGGCCTCTGTCGACAAAGCTCTGAGCGAGAATTGATCTCGCATTGAACTTCGGGTCTCGAGTGTCCCTCGTGGGACGAGTGGGACTCGGCCTGCGATCACTGCCGTGTGGCCGCCTGTCATCGTAGGGCTGGCGCCCATACGCGCCGTCTCGTGGTGGAGGCATCAGGGCACGGTCGTAGTCATCATGACGCCGGGGCGACGCGACTCGATCGCGTCTCCGATCTTTGTGACGATCTCTCGAGGAAGAAGTGACTCGGCGCCTATTGGAGCCGAGTGGACTGTGTGCCGATCATGGAGGGCATCTACATCAACCCTATCGCCCCTCCGATGAAGCGTGAGTAGTTTACCTCAGACCTACGGGTCCATAGCTAGTAGCTAGATGGCTTCTTCTCTCTCTTTGATTCTCAATACAATGTTCTCCTCGATGTTCTTGGAGATCTATCCGATGTAATATTCTTTTGCGGTGTGTTTGTCGAGATCCGATGAATTGTAGATTTATGATTGGATTATCTATGAATATTATTTGAATCTTCTCTGAATTCTTATATGCATGGTTTGATATCTTTGTATTTCTCTTCGAATTATCGGTTTGGTTTGGCCAACTAGATTGGTATTTCTTGCAATGGGAGAGGTGCTTAGTTTTGGTTTCAATCTTGCGGTGTTCTCACCTAGTGACATAGTAGGGGTAGCGAGGCACATATTGTATTGTTGCCATCAAGGATAAAAATATGGGGTTTTCATCATATTGCTTGAGTTTATCCCTCTACATCATGTCATCTTACTTAAGGCGTTAATCCGTTCTTTATGAACTTAATACTCTAGATGCATGCTGGATAGCGGACGATGTGTGGAGTAATAGTAGTAGATGCAGAATTGTTTCGGTCTACTTGACACGGACGTGATGCCTATATGCATACTCATTGCCTTGATATCGTCATAACTTCGCGCTTTTCTATCAATTGCTCAACAGTAATTTGTTCACCCACCGTATTATTTGCCTTCAAGAGAGAAGCCTCTAGTGAAACATATGGCCCCTGGGTCTCTTTTCCATCATATATTTTCAGATCTATATACCAAAAATACCTTGCTGCAATTTATTTACTTTTATTTTTTTTTACGTTTTGGCAATCTTATATACCTATCTCTATCAGATATCACCTTTGCAATTGACCGTGAAGGGATTGACAACCCCTTTATCGCGTTCGGTGCAAGTGTTTGATTGTTTGTGCAGGTGCGTAGATTGGGGACTTGCCTGTACCTCCTACTGGATTGATACCTTAGTTCTCTAACTGAGGGAAATACTTATCTCTACTTTGCTGCATCACCCTTTCCTCTTCAAGGGAAAAACCAACGCAAGCTCAAGAAGTAGCAGGAAGAATTTCTGGCGCCGTTGCCGGGGAGGTCTACATCAAGCCTCCAAGCACCCATCATAAACTCTCATCTCTTGCATTACATTATTTGCCATTTGCCTCTCGTTTTCCTCTCCCCCACTTCTAAAACAATTTTCAGAAAAATACAAAAAGATTTACCTTTTTATTCGCCCTTCTTCCGTTCGTCTTTTCGTCTGCTTTTTGGTTGCTCATTTGCTAGATCGGTTTGTCGCCACTATGTCTGAATCTGGGGATTTTATCGTTGAAAAAGATAGCAATAATTTTGATCGAAGTTTTAATGATGTTGCCAACAATGATCCTCATGGAGAAGAACCCACTATTATTCATACTAAAAAACTCCGTGTAGGTAGTGGTAACATTATTGGAAATGGGGTTTTTCAAGATTTCTTTACTTGTGCCGATACTTTGCCTATGCTTGGGGGGTCAATTCTGAATAAAACAATTAGCCTTGCGGATGCGATATCTTTGCTTATAGTTGAATTGGAAAGACAATTTGTTCGCATGCATCCATGCATACAAAGGCTTTTACTAGAATTTTCCAACATTCTTGATCCTTCTGTTAAGCGTGTCACCACTATATTTCTAGCTCATGAGTTTAGGTTTATCATGAAAGAGGCCGACGAAATATTTGCTCATTATAATATTAATGGTAGTTGTCCCCCTATAGAAGAGATCCTTTTTAGTCAAGAAGAAACTAGGAGATTGCAATCTCCGGATTATGTTGCTTACAATAAAAACCTAAGAAAGAAAGTTCCTATCGATGTTTTGATTGATAAAATTTCTGAGCTCAACAATAATCTTTCTATACAAAGGAATGGATTAGGGTTTGCGCTTAAGGATAAACTTAGGGATTTTAATCAAAGGAACGTTTACAATGAAGAAATAGTTATCAATTACAAAGGGCCAAAGGAGGAACCAATTCCTTCCAAGCTTGATCTTATAGATTCGTACCCTATCAAATTTAGCCCTTTTGATTACTTTTGTTTGCCACAAATAAAGCTTGCTGCCGAGAGGGGGGAATATTAGATGAGCAAGGACGATCTCCCTCACTTCTATTACAATACCTAGATCTATTGCAATATGCCTAGCTAGGGGCGTTAAACAATAGCGCTTGTTGGGAGGCAACCCAATTTAATTTTTGTGTTTTTTGTTTTGCTTCTGTTCTTGAATAAATTACACATCATTACCTCTGTAGTAATTGTGTTCTAGTGTTTTAATTAGTGTTTGTGCCAAGTAAGACCTTTGGGATGGCTTACGGTGATAGTTGATTTGATTTTGCTGAAAAACAGAAACTTTTGCGTCCAGTCATAGAATTGTTTAAATTCACTAGAGCGTGGAAAAACACTGAATTTTAAAAAAAAATTGATATACAAATTTCCTATATTGTCCAAATTTTTTAAAAGTTTTAGAGTTACAGAATTATTAGAACAATTCATATCTTCACAGACTGTTCTGTTTTTCACAGATTCTGTTTTCTATGTGTTGTTTGCTTATTTTGATGAATCTATGGGTAGTATCGGGGGGTATGAACCATGGAGAAGTTGTAATACAGTATATATTACACCAATATAAATAAAGAACGAGTTCACAACAGTACCAATAAGTTGTGATTTATTTTCTTATACTAACGGATCTCATGAGTTTTCTGTTGAGTTTTCTGTTGTGAAGTTTTCAAGTTTTGGGTAAAGATTTGATGGACTATGGAATAAGGAGTGGCAAGAGCCTAAGCTTGGGGATGCCCAAGGCACCCCAAGGTAATATTCAAGGACAACCAAGAGCCTAAGCTTGGGTATGCCCCGGAAGGCATCCCCTCTTTCGTCTTCGTCTATCGGTAAATTTACTTGAGGCTATATTTTTATTCACCACATGATATGTGTTTTGCTTGGAGCGTCTTGTAGGATTTGAGTCTTTGCTTTTTAGTTTTACACAATCATCCTTGCTGTACACACCTTTTGAGAGGGACACACATGAATCATGATTTATTAGAATACTCTTTGTGCTTCACTTATATCTTTTGAGCTAGGCAATTTTGCTCTAGTGCTTCACTTATATCTTTTTAGAGCACGGCGGTGGCTTTATTTTATAGAAATTGTTGAACTCTCTTGCTTCACTTATATTATTTTGAGAGTATCTAAACAGCATGGTAATTTGCTTTGGTTATGAATTTAGTCCTAATATGATGGGCATCCAAGAGAGATATAATAAAAACTTTCATATAAAGTGCATTGAATACTATGTGAAGTTTGATTCCTTATGATTGTTTTGAGATATAAAGATGGTGATATTAGAGTCATGCTAGTGAGTAATTGTGGATTGGTAGAAATACTTGTGTTAAAGTTTGTGATTCCCGTAGCATGCACGTATGGTGAACCGTTATGTGATGAAGTCGGAGCATGATTTATTTATTGATTGTCTTCCTTATGAGTGGCGGTCGGGGATGAGCGATGGTCTTTTCCTACCAATCTATCCCCCTAGGAGCAGGCATGTAGTACTTTTGTTTTTATAGCTAATAGACTTTTGCAATAAATATGTGAGTTCTTTATGACTAATGTTGAGTCCATGGATTATACGCACTCTCACCCTTCCACCATTGCTAGCCTCTCTAGTACCGCGCAACTTGCCGGTGCACTACACCCACCATATACCCTTCCTCAAAACAGCCACCATACCTACCAATTATGGCATTTCCATAGCCATTCCGAGATATATTGCCATGCAACTTCCACTGTTCCGTTTATTATGACACGCTTCATCATTGTCATATTGCTTTGCATGATCATGTAGTTGACATCGTATTTGTGGCAAAGCCACCATTCATATTTTTTATACATGTCTCTCTTGATCATTGCACATCCCGGTACACCGCCAGAGGCATTCATATAGAGTCATATTTTTGTTCTAAGTATCGAGTTGTAATTCTTGAGTTGTAAGTAAATAAAAGTGTGATGATCATCATTATTAGAGCATTGTCCCATATGAGGAAAGGATGATGGAGACTATGATTCCCCCACAAGTCGGGATGACACTCCGGACGAAAAATTAAAAAAAAGAGAGAAAAAAAGAGAGGCCAAAGAGCCCAAAATAAAAAAAATGAGAGAAAAGAGAGAAGGGGCAATGCTACTATCCTTTTTCCACACTTGTGCTTCAAAGTAGCACCATGATCTTCATGATAGAGAGTCTCCTATTTTGTCACTTTCATATACTAGTGGGAATTTTTGTTATTAACTTGGCTTGTATATTCCAATGATGGGCTTCCTCAAGGTGCCCTAGGTCTTCGTGAGCAAGCGAGTTGGATGCACACCCACTTAGTTTCTTTGTGAGCTTTCATACACTTATAGCTCTAGTGCATCCGTTGCATGGCAATCCCTACTCACTCACATTGATATCTATTGATGGACATCTCCATAGCCCGTTGATATGCCTAGTTGATGTGAGACTATCTCCTTCTTTTTGTCTTCTCCACAACCACCATATTCTATTCCACCTATAGTGTTATATCCATGGCTCACGCTCATGTATTGCGTGAAAGTTGAAAAAGTTTGAGAACATCAAAAGTATGAAACAATTGCTTGGCTTGTCATCGGGGTTGTGCGTGATTTAATACTTTGTGTGATGAAGATGGAGCATAGCCAGACTATATGATTTTGTAGGGATAACTTTCTTTCGCAATGTTATTTTGAGAAGACATGATTGCTTTATTAGTATGCTTGAAGTATTATTCTTTTTATGTCGATACTATATTTTTGTTTTGAATCTTATGATCTGAACACTCATGCCACAATAAAGAAAATTACAAGGATAAATATGTTAGGTAGCATTCCACATCAAAAATTATGTTTTTATCATTTACCTACTCGAGGACGAGCAAGAATTAAGCTTGGGGATGCTTGATACGTCTCCAACGTATCTGTAATTTTTGATTGTTCCATGCTATTATATTATCTGTTTTGGATGTTTTATATGCATTAATATGCTATTGTATATTATTTTTGGGACTAACCTATTAACCTAGAGCCCAGTGCCAATTTCTGTTTCTTTTCCTTCTTTTTGAGTTTCGCAGAAAAGGAATATCAAACGGAGTCCAAACGGAATAAAACTTTACGATGACTTTTCTTGGACCAGAAGACACCTACGAGACTTGGAGTCGAAGTCAGAAGACCCACGAGGCGACGGTAAGCCGTAGGGGCGCGCCCTAGGGGGGGCGCCCCCTGGCTTGTGGCCCCCTCGGGAGTCCACCGACCTACTTCTTCATCCTATAAATTCACATATATTCCAAAACCCTAGAAGAGAGCCACGAAAATACTTTTCCACCGCCGCAACCTTCTGTTCCCATGAGATCCCATCTTGGGGCCTTTTTTGGTAATCTGCCGGAGGGGGATTCAATCACGGAGGGCATCTACATCAACCCTATTGCCCCTCCGATGAAGCGTGAGTAGTTTAAGTCAGACCTATGGGTCCATAGCTAGTAGCTAGATAGCTTCTTCTCTCTCTTTGATTCTCAATACCATGTTCTCCTTGATGTTCTTGGAGATCTATCCAATGTAATATTCTTCTGCGGTGTGTTTGTCGAGATCTGATGAATTGTGGATTTATGATCAGATTATCTATGAATATTATTTGAATCTTCTCTGAATTCTTATATGCATGATTTGATATCTTTGTATTTCTCTTCGAATTATCGGTTTGGTTTGTCCAACTAGATTGGTATTTCTTGCAAAGGGAGAGGTGCTTAGTTTTGGGTTCAATCTTGCGGTGTCCTCACCAAGTGACATAGTAGGGGTAGCGAGGCACATATTGTATTGTTGCCATCAAGGATAAAAAGATGGGGTTTTCATCATATTGCTTGAGTTTATCCCTCTACATCATGTCATCTTACTTAAGGCGTTACTCCGTTCTTTATGAACTTAATACTCTAGATGCATGCTGGATAACGGTCGATGTGTGGAGTAATAGTAGTAGATGCAGAATCGTTTCGGTCTATTTGACACGGACGTGATACCTATATGCATAATCATTGCCTTGGATATCGTCATAACTTTGTGCTTTCTATCAATTGCTCGACAATAATTTGTTCACCCACCGTATTATTTGCCTTCAAGAGAGAAGCCTCTAGTGAAACATATGGCCCCCGGGTCTATTTTCCATCATATATTTTCAGATCTATATACCAAAAATACCTTGCTGCAATTTATTTACTTTTTTTATGTTTTAGCAATCTTATATACCTATCTCTATCAGATCTCACATTTGCAACTGACCGTGAAGGGGTTGACAACCCCTTTATCGCGTTGGGTGCAAGTGTTTGATTGTTTGTGCAGGTGCGTAGATTGGGGACTTGCTTGTACCTCCTACTGGATTAATACCTTGGTTCTCTAACTGAGGGAAATACCTATCTCTACTTTGCTGCATCACCCTTTCCACTTCAAGGAAAAAACCAACGCAAGCTCAAGAAGTAGCAGGTCCTCAGGGCGACGGCCCATTGTGCATGGGCTGGACAGGTGGAGCCGTATGATGAAATTAGATCTATGAAGCCGTGGTGTGCCCTCCAAGTCAAGAAGGCGGAAGATCTCTTTTATTCCTTATTGTAATCTATCTTCGGTAACCCTAGCCTTATCGGTGTCTATATAAACCCAGGGTTGTAGTCATTAGGGGAAGAGCTATCTTCATCCCCCATAGCCTAGGGTTTAGCTCACGCTGATCTTGAGGTAGATCTACTCTGTAAACCACGTTGTACAATCAATACAATCAAGCAGGACGTAGGGTTTTACCTCTTCGAGAGGGCCCGAACATGGGTAAACACTGTATTCGTCGTCCCTTGTTACCCATCGATCCCAGATCCACAGCTCGGGACCCCCTACCCCGAGGTCTGCCGGTTTTGACACCGACATTGGTGCTTTCATTGAGAGTTCTGTTGTGGGATCGCCAGAAGAATCGATGGCTCAACCGGTCGCTGGAGACCACACTCGGACCAAGGGCTTCCCCGCCCCTGGTCATCTCCTTGTTTTCGGCGGCATAATAGTGCGCACCGATCCCACTAGTCACCTCGACCAGATCGAAGGCTTCACTACCATCGAAGGGTTCATTGGTTCAGGGGCATCGACCCCAGGACCAGCAGATTCACAAAAATCTGGTATCCCTCAGAGTTTGGCCTTGAAGCCCTACTCCAACAGACCGCTGCGAAGATCCCCCGCGGAACCGCTGGAGTACCCGGTGCCCCCATGCGGCCAGCTGGCAAACCACCTAGTGAGCCTTTTTCGTGCGATGGGAATCTCCATTACTAGACCCACGGCCTACGATCGGATTGGGCTTAAACCCGACGACCGAAAGATCGGCACCCCTCCGGTCACACACCTCGCCACAGTTGAAGAGGCCCAGGAGGGGCCACAGCCCAGCAAGCTAAAGACGGTGTATGATGACCCACAAGTATAGGGGATCTATCATAGTCTTTCCGATAAGTAAGAGTGTCGAACCCAACGAGGAGCGGAAGGAAATGGCAAGCGGTTTTCAGCAAGGTATTCTCTGAAAGCACTGAAATTATCGGTGACAGATAGTTGTATGATGAGATAATTCGTAACGGGTAACAAGTAACAAAATTAAACAAGGTGCAGCAAGGTGGTCCAATCCTTTTTATAGCAAAGGACAAGCCTGAACGAACTCTTATATAAAGCAAAGCGCTCCCGAGGACACATGGGAATTGTTGTCAAGCTAGTTTTCATCGTGCTCATATGATTCGTGTTCGTTACTTTGATAATTTGATATGTGGGTGGACCGGTGCTTGGGTGCTTCCCTTCCTTGGACAAGCCTCCCACTTATGATTAACCCCTCTCGCAAGCATCCGCAACTATGAAAGAAGAATTAAGGTAAACCTAACCATAGCATGAAACATATGGATCCAAATCAGCCCCTTACGAAGCAACGCATAAACTAGGGTTTAAGCTTCTGTCACTCTAGCAACCCATCATCTACTTATTACTTCCCAATGCCTTCCCCTAGGCCCAAATCATGCTGAAGTATCATGTAGTCGACATTCACATAACACCACTAGAGGAAAGACAACATACATCTCATCAAAATATCGAACGAATACCAAATTCACATGATTACTTATAGCAAGACTTCTCCCATGTCCTCAGGAACAAACGTAACTACTCACAAAGCATATTCATGTTCATAATCATAGGAGTATTAATTATCATTAAGGATATGAACATATGATCTTCCACCGAATAAACCAACTAGCATCAACTACAAGGAGTAATCAACACTACTAGCAACCCACAGGTACCAATCTGAGGTTTTGAGACAGAGATGGGATACAAGAGATGAACTAGGGTTTGGAGAGGAGATGGTGCTGGTGAAGATGTTTATGGAGATTGGCCCCCTCTTGATGAGAGGATCGTTGGTGATGACGATGGCTTCGATTTCCCCCTCCCGGAGGGATGTTTCCCCGGCAGAACAGCTCCGCCGGAGCCCTAGATTGGTTCTGCCCAGGTTCCGCCTCGAGACGGCAGCGCTTCATCCCGAAAGCTTCCTTCTTCTTTTTTCCAGGTCAAAACACACCATATAGCAGAAGATGGGTGTCGGAGGCCTGCCAGGGGGCCCACAAGGACGGGGGGCGCGCCTAGGGGGTAGGGTGCGCCATCCACCCTTGTGGCTGGCTGGTGGCCCCCCTCTGGTATTTTCTTCGCCCAATATTTTTTATATATTCCAAAAATATTCTCCCTGAAGTTTCAGGACTTTTGGAGTTGTGAAGAATAGGTCTCTAATATTTGCTTCTTTTCCAGTCCAGAATTCCAGCTACCGGCATTCTCCCTCTTCATGTAGACCTTATAAAATAAGAGAGAAAAGGCATAAGTATTGTGATATAATGTGTAATAACAGTCCATAATGCAATAAATATTGATATAAAAGCATGATGCAAAATGGACGTATCAACTCCCCCAAGCTTAGACCTCGCTTGTCCTCAAGCGAAAGCCGATATCGAAAATATGTCCACATGTTTAGAGATAGAGGTGTCGATAAAATAAAATACGGACATGAGGGCATCATGATCATCTTTAGAAGAACAACATATATTGTCATGTAGATTCTAATGCTAAAGTAACAATTCATTCACAAGGTAAAGTATAAATCAGAAACTTCATTGAAAACTAACAAACTATGATCTCAGTCATTGAAACAATTGCAATTTATCATAACATCGGAAAGAGTCAATTCAAGAGCTTTTCAGCAAGTCCACATACTCAACTATCATTTAGTCTTTCACAATTGCTAACACTCACGCGATACTTATGGGTTCAAAGCTTCAGTCGGACACAGAGAAAGATAGGGGCTGACAGTTTCGCCTCCCAACCTTTTACCTCAAGGGTAATGTCAACAATAATACTTTATGATAACCTACATCCGAGTGGATATATATATCTGGATCTCTCCAACACATAGTGCTTGCCAAAGGAAAAAGTGTAAAAAGGAAAGGTGATGATCACCATGACTCTTGTATAAAGGTAAAAGATAAAAATAAAAGATAGGCCCTTCGTAGAGGGAAGCAGAGGTTGTCATGCGCATTTATGGTTGGATGCACAAAATCTTAATGCAAAAGAACGTCACTTTATATTGCCGCTTGTGATAAAGACCTTTATTATGCAGTCCATCGCTTTTATTTCTTCCATATCACAAGTTCGTATAAAGCTTATTTTCTTTACACTAATAGATCATACATATTTAGAGAGCAATTTTTATTGCTTGCACCGATGACAACTTACTTGAAGGATCTTACTCAATCCATAGTTAGGTATGGTGGACTCTCATGGCAAAACTGGGTTTAGGGATGTTTGGAAGCACAAGTAGTATCACTACTTGGTGCAAAGAATTTGGCTAGCATAAGAGGGAAAGGCAAGCTCAACATGTTGGAGGATCCATGACAATATAACTTCTATTCGGATATAAGAAAACATAAACCATTATGTTGTCTTCCTTGTCCAACATCAAGTTTTTATCATGTCATATTTTAATGAGTGCTCACAATTACAAAAAATGTCCAAGACAGTATATTTATATGTGAAGCCTCTCTTTCTTTATTACCTCCTATTAATTGCAACAATGACCAAAACTATGTTTGTCAACTCTCAACAACTTTTATTCATCATACTCTTTATATGTGAAGTCATTACTCTCCATAAGATCAATATATGATCTTTTTATTTCTTTTTATTCCGTTCTTTAATTTAATTCCCTCAAGATCATAGCAAGAAAGCAAAGCCATCAACTCAAAACTACTCTTTATTATATATAACTCACGAACTCGATTACATAGATAGAGATTAAAACAAAACTCAAAGCTAAGTCATACTAAAAACTTTATTCTGCTAGATCAAGATATAACCAAAAGGATCAAACTAAGAAAAGCGATAAAGGTAAAGGTGTGATGGTGATACAATACCGGGGCACCTCCCCCAGGCTTGGCAGTTGCCAAGGGGAGTGCCCATACCCATGTATTTATGTCTCTTTCTTCGGCAGTGGTGATGATGGAGTTGTTGATGATGAAAGAATTTTATCCTCCGTCTTCCAAGGCATAGGTTCACCATCGTAAAAAGATGAATGAGTCTCCAGGATCCTCAAAGCTGCAGCCAAACTCATCCTCTTACATCTGTATTCATACTCACAGTTTTGGTTTTGCAGGTCATAGATCTGGGCTTGGAGATGCTCGATTTTCTCATGAAGCTTGAAGATGGCCTCCCCAATGTTCTCGGCATCCAGCTTGTGACCACTTGTAAATTCAGTGATCATCATGTGGTTGGTGTTGAGTCCGTGTTCCACCATCCCTTGGCACTTAAAGACTTGACGCTCCACTTCTTCGAGCCTTGTCTCCACGCTTCCGGTCTTCTTTGGCCCCTCAGTATCGCGGATGTGCAGCACCCCCTCACGCATCTCAACGGTTTGAGGGTGTTGCAGCACCTCCGCGAGATAAGGGTTGATGACCTTCTCGAAAAACTTGTCCTTAGGGGCGCTTGGAGACGTCATGGCGATCTGGATCTGTCAAAAAAATAGCTCGAAACAAAAACAGGAGATATTGCCGTGGTACGGTGGTCAAAACCTTCGGGAGATTATATAATGAATTTTTACTGGCCAAAAGAAGTATTGTGCAAGAAAACGGAGTCCGAAGGGCACACGAGGTGGCCACAAGGCAGGGGGCGCGCCCAGGGGGTAGGGCGCGCCCTCCACCCTTGTGGTCTCCTCGTGTCTCTTTCGGACTACTTTTAATTTTCCTATTTTTTTAAATATTCCAAAACGGAGAAAAATTGCTATTAGAACAGTTTTGGAGTCGGTTTACTTACCGTACCACATACCTATTCCTTTTCGGAGTCTGAAACGTTCTGGAAAGTGTCCCTTATGTACTCCTCCGGTGTTACGATGTCAATTATATTAGTCTCAACATTTATGGGATTACCTGAGATATAGTGTTTGATTCTTTGACCATTTACCACCCTCGGATTTGTACCTTCGGCGTTGTTGATTTTTATGGCACCGGAACGATAGACCTCCTCAACAATATAAGGACCTTCCCATTTAGAGAGAAGCTTTCCTGCAAAAAATCTTAAACGAGAGTTGTATAGCAAAACATGATCACCTACATTAAACTCACGCTTTTGTATCCTTTTGTCATGCCATCTTTTAACTTTTCCTTTAAACAACTTGGCATTTTCATAGGCCTGGGTTCTCCATTCATCAAGTGAGCTAATGTCAAATAACCTCTTCTCACTGGCAAGTTTGAAATCATAGTTGAGCTCTTTAATAGCCCAATAAGCTTTATGTTCTAGTTCAAGAGGTAAGTGACATGCTTTTCCATAAACCATTTTATACGGAGACATACCCATAGGATTCTTATAAGCAGTTCTATAAGCCCATAGTGCATCATCAAGTTTCTTAGACCAATTCTTTCTAGATCTATTAACAGTCTTTCGCAAAATCAATTTAATCTCTCTATTGCTCAATTCTACTTGACCACTAGACTGAGGATGATAAGGAGATGCAATTCTATGGTTGACATCATATTTAGCAAGCATTTTACGGAAAGCACCATGAATTAAATGCGAACCACCATCAGTCATTAAATATCTAGGGACTCCAAACCTCGGAAAAATAATTTCTTTAAGCATCTTAATAGAAGTGTTATGATCAGCACTACTAGTTGGAATAGCTTCTACCCACTTAGTAACGTAATCAACAGCAACTAAAATATGTGTATACCCATTAGAGGAAGGAAAAGGTCTCATATAATCAAAGCCCCAAACATCAAATGGTTCAATAACAAGTGAATAATTCATAGGCATTTCCTGACGTCTACTAATATTGCCAATTCTTTGGCATTCATCACATGACAAGACAAACTTACGAGCATCCTTGAAGAGAGTAAGCCAATAAAAACCAGATTGCAATACTTATGTGCAGTTCTATCTCCAGCATGGTGTCCTCCGTAGGCCTCGGAGTGGCACTTGCGTAGGATCTGTTCCTGTTCATGCTCAGGTACACAACGTCTAATAACACCATCTACTCCTTATTTATAAAGGTGTGGGTCATCCCAAAAGTAATGTTTTAAATCATAGAAAAACTTTTTCTTTTGCTGGTATGTGAAACTAGGTGGTATAAATTTAGCAACAATGTAATAGCATAATCAGCATACCATGGAGTATTGCGAGAAGCATTTATGACAGCTAATTATTCATCAGGAAAGCTATCATCAATAGGCAGTGGGTCATCAAGAACATTTTCTAACCTAGACAAGTTGTCTGCACCGGGATTCTCAGCTCCCTTTCTATCAATAATATGCAAATCAAACTCTTGTAGCAGGAGAACCCATCTAATAAGTCTAGGTTTAGCATCTTTCTTTTCCAGAAGATATTTAATAGAATCATGATCAGTGTGAACAGTTACTTTGGAATCAACAATATAAGATCTGAACTCATCACAAGCAAATACAACTGCTAAAAATTCCTTTTCAGTTGTAGCATAATTTCTCTGGATACTGTCTAGTGTTTTACTAGCATAATTAATAACATTCAATTTCTTATCAACTCTTTGTCCTAGAACAGCACCAACAGCATAATCACTAGCATCACACATAATTTCAAAGGGTAAATTCCAATCAGGTGGCTGAACAACAGAAGCAGAAATCAAGGCTTTCTTAAGTATTTCAAATGCTTCTACACAATCATCATCAAAAACAAAAGGAACATCTTTTTGCAAGAGATTAGTGAGAGGCCTAGAAATTTTAGAGAAGTCTTAAATAAACCTCCTATAGAAACCAGCATGACCAAGGAAACTTCTTATACCTTTGATATCTTTAGGGCACGGCATCTTTTCAATAGCATCTACTTTAGCTTTATCAACTTCAATACCTCTTTCAGAAATTTTATGCCCCAAGACAATACCTTCATTAACCATAAAGTGGCACTTCTCCCAATTCAAGAAAAGATTAGTTTCTTCACATCTCTGCAAAACTCGATCAAGGTTGCTTAAGCAATCATCAAAAGAAGTTCCGTAAATGGAGAAATCATCCATGAAAACCTCAACAATCTTTTCACAAAAATCAGAGAATATAGCAGTCATACATCTTTGAAAGGTAGCAGGTGCATTGCATAAACCAAAAGGCATACGTCTATAAGCAAAGGTACCGAAAGGGCAAGTAAAAGTGGTCTTCTTCTGATCATCTTTTGACACAGGTATTTGAGAAAAACCAGAATAACCATCTAGAAAGCAAAAATGTGTATGTTTGGATAGTCTTTCTAGCATTTGATAAAAAAAAGGTAGAGGGTAATGATCTTTTCTAGTAGCTTTGTTTAATTTGCGAAAATCAATTACCATTCTATAACATGTAACAATTGTTTGTGGAATCAATTCATTCTTATCATTAGGAACAACAGTAATACCTCCCTTATTAGGGACACAATGAACAAGACTTACCCATTTACTATCAGCAATAGGATAAATTATACCTACCTCCAGAAGCTTTAGTATTTCATTTCTTACCACTTCTTTCATCTTAGGATTTAACCATCGTTGGTGATCAACAACTGGTTTAGCATCATTCTCCAATTTAATTTTGTGCTGACATAGAGTGGGGCTAATGCCCTTAAGATCATCAAGAGTATATCCAATAGCGGTATGGTGCTTCTTCAGAGTTTTCAATAATCTCTTTTCTTCATGCTCTGAAAGGTTAGCACTAATAATAACAGGATATATCTTATTTTCATCAAGATAATCATATTTCAAAGTATCAGGTAATTGTTTAAGCTCAAACACAGGATCACCCTTGGGTGGAGGAGGATCCCCAAGGATTTCAACAGGCAGGTTGTGTTTCAAAACAGGCCCTTGCTTAAAGAATATTTCATCTATTTCCCTTCTTTCATTCATAAACATATCATTTTCATGGTCTAGCAAATATTGTTCTAAAGGATCAGTAGGAGGCACGGCAATAGAAGCAAGACCAATAATTTCATCCCTACTAGGCAATTCTTTGTCATGGGGTTGTCTACGAAATTTAGAGAAATTAAAATCATGAGACATATCCCCTAAACCAACAGTAACAATATCTTTCTCGCAATCTATCTTAGCATTAACGGTATTCAAGAAAGGTCTACCAAATATAATGGGACAAAAATTATCTTGTGGGGAAGAAGAACAAGAAAATCAGTAGGATATTTTATTTTCCCACACAAGACCTCAACATCTCTAACAATCCCAATTGGTGATATAGTATCTCTATTGGCAAGCTTAATAGTAACATCAATATCCTCTATCTCAGCAAGTGCAATATCATTCATAATTTATTTCTATAGGGTATAAGGAATTGCACTCACATTAGCACCCACATCACATAAGCCATGATAACAATGATCTCCTATTTTAACGGAAACAACAGGCATGCCAGCAACAGGTCTATGTTTATCTTTAGTATCGGGTTTAGCAATTCTAGCAGCTTCATCATAGAAATAAATAACATGCCCTTCAATATTATCAACCAAGAGATCTTTAACCATAGCAACACTAGGTTCAACTTTAATTTGTTCAGGGGGTGTAGGTGTTCTAGTATAACTCTTACAAACCACAGTTGAAGCTTTAGCTTGATCCTTTATTCTAACAGGAAAAGGTGGTTTCTCAATATAAGCAGTAGGAACAATAGGATCAACATTATAAGTAATAGTTTCTTCTTTAACTTTAATAGGTTCAACTACTTTTACTTCAATGGGAGGATGATATTTAAACCACTTCTCCTTAGGGAGATCAACATGAGTAGCAAAATATTCACACAAAGAAGCTACTATCTCAGAGTCAAGTCCATATTTAGTGCTAAAATCACGAAAAGCATCGGTATCCATAAAAGATTTAACACAATCAAACTTAAGGTTTATACCTGACTCCTTACCTTCGTCGAGTTCCCAATCTTCAGAGTTGCGTTTAATTCTTTCCAATAAATCCCATTTGAATTCAATATCCTTCTTCATAAAAGAACCAGTACAAGAAGTATCGAGCATGGATCGATCATTATGAGAAAGCCGAGCATAAAAGTTTTGAATAATAATTTCTCTTGAGAGCTCATGATTGGGGCATGAATATAACATTGACTTAAGCCTCCCCCAAGCTTGAGCGATACTTTCTCCTTCACGAGGCCAAAAATTATATATATAATTCCGATCATGATGAACCAGATGCATAGGATAAAACTTCTGATGAAATTCCAATTTCAATCGGTTGTAGTTCCTAGATCCAATATCATCACATAGCATAAACCATGTCAATGTATTTACCTTCAAAGATAAAGGGAAGACCTTCTTGTTGACAACATCCTCGGGAAAACCTGCAAGCTTAAATAATCCACAAACTTCATCCACATAGATTAGGTGCATATCAGGATGTAATGTTCCATCTCCTGCATAAGGATTAGCTAGCAGTTTCTCTATCATACCCGAAGGAATTTCATAATAAATATTTTCAGTAAGTGCAGTAGGTTGAGGAGCAACTCTTTGCTCTTCCGGTCGAGGTAAAGATACCCCGAACAAGCCCATCAAAGGATTATTTTCCATAGTAACAAGTGACAGTAAATTTCAGCACACTATATAAATGTTTCCTTACCAAATTCCACTTACCAAAGGCGCTTCACTCCCCAGCAACGGCGCCAGAAAAGATTCTTGATGACCCACAAGTATAGGGGATCTATCGTAGTCCTTTCGATAAGTAAGAGTGTCGAACCCAACGAGGAGCAGAAAGAAATGACAAGCGGTTTTCAGCAAGGTATTCTCTGAAAGCACTGAAATTATCGGTGACAGATAGTTGTATGATGAGATAATTCGTAACGGGTAACAAGTAACAAAAGTAAACAAGGTGCAGCAAGGTGGCCCAATCCTTTTTATAGCAAAGGACAAGCCTGGACGAACTCTTATATAAAGCAAAGCGCTCCCGAGGACACATGGGAATTGTTGTCAAGCTAGTTTTCATCATGCTCATATGATTCGTGTTCGTTACTTTGATAATTTGATATGTGGGTGGACCGGTGCTTGGGTGCTGCCCTTCCTTGGACAAGCCTCCCACTTATGATTAACCCCTCTCACAAGCATCCGCAACTACGAAAGAAGAATTAAGGTAAACCTAACCATAGCATGAAACATATGGATCCAAATCAGCCCCTTACGAGGCAACGCATAAACTAGGGTTTAAGCTTCTGTCACTCTAGCAACCCATCATCTACTTATTACTTCCCAATGCCTTCCCCTAGGCCCAAATCATGGTGAAGTGTCATGTAGTCGACGTTCACATAACACCACTAGAGGAAAGACAACATACATCTCATCAAAATAACGAACGAATACCAAATTCACATGATTACTTATAGCAAGACTTCTCCCATGTCCTCAGGAACAAACGTAACTACTAACAAAGCATAATCATGTTCATAATCAGAGGAGTATTAATTATCATTAAGGATCTAAACATATGATCTTCCACCGAATAAACCAACTAGCATCAACTACAAGAGTAATCAACACTACTAGCAACCCACAGGTACCAATCTGAGGTTTTGAGACAGAGATCGGATACAAGAGATGAACTAGGGTTTGGAGAGGAGATGGTGCTGGTGAAGATGTTGATGGAGATTGATCCCCTCTCGATGAGAGGATCGTTGGTGATGACGATGGCTTCGATTTCCCCCTCCCGGAGGGATGTTTCCCTGGCAGAACAGCTCCGCCGGAGCCCTATATTGGTTCTACCCAGGTTCCGCCTCGAGACGGCGGTGCTTCATCCCGAAAGCTTCCTTCTTCTTTTTTCCAGGTCAAAACACACCATATAGCAGAAGATGGGCGTCGGAGGCCTGCCAGGGGGGCCCACAAGGACGGGGGGCGCGCCCTCCACCCTTGTGGCTGGCTGGTGGGCCCCCTCTGGTATTTTCTTCACCCAATATTTTTTATATATTCCAAAAATATTCTCCGTGAAGTTTCAGGACTTTTGGAGTTGTGCAGAATAGGTCTCTAATATTTGCTCCTTTTCCAGTCCAGAATTCCAGCTGCCGGCATTCTCCCTCTTCATGTAGACCTTATAAAATAAGAGAGAAAAGGCATAAGTATTGTGATATAATGTGTAATAACAGCCCATAATGCAATAAATATTGATATAAAAGCATGATGCAAAATGGACGTATCAGTGTACACTCGAATCCCCAATTCGGAGTCAGACACCAGCCCGGATGTGCATCCGGACACAACCCCCAGCTCAAGTCCCGGCCTCGAGCCTATCCGACCGCACACCAGTTCGGATCCGAGCCCTATGCGGTCAGGACCATACATGACTCAACCGCTCATCAAGGATAGTCCGGATCCGTGGCAGGAGGGAATTCTCCAAATTTTCCCGCCCGCCCACCACACGGAATATAATCCGGACTCGAGAAACCCAGACATATGGGACCTCATGTACGTCAAGCAGCTGCCAAACGAGACAGTCCACCGCTATTGGGCTAGATTTCTCCTGGTAAAGAACAGGATGGCACCTTGCCGTGATGAAGAAATAATTAAAGCCTTCTAGTTTAACTGTTGGGACGAGGGTCTCTCAAGCGCCCTCGCGCGTCGCCGAATTCAAAGCTTTACCGAACTGTCAGACATGGTGCGCAAATATTGTGCCATGGAGAACACATGGAGGGCGCAACAGCTGAACATGGGGCCTCAGCCCACCGCGCATCACGGAAGGACCCGCCTGGCTTACACAAACCAGTCACCGGAGCGCGCGCCTAAGGAGAGGAAAACTAGGCCCAGATTGGTGTTAGACGAATTGCTGGATAAACCATGCCCGATACATTCGGTCTTGCTAGACGCAAACCCAACCCACAAACTATGAGCCTGTTGGGTGGTAAGACAAGTGGCCAAACATGGCGAGCCAATCTTGGGCCTTACACCCCCAGATAAACAGTCATCGGCTTTGCCGCAGGACTACAATGTCCTCACGATATACGAGACGTTCACCTCAAACAATAAAAGGAAACAAGCTCTTCGAGAGCTCAATCAAATATATCAAGTAACGGCCACACAACCATGGGCAGCCATGCCTATCACCTTCAACAAGAAGGATGAGCCAAGCCCCCGCAATAACCACGCACCGGCCGCACTGGTCCTCGACCCCATTGTCGACGGTTTTCGGCTGACTAAAGTGCTGATGGACGGAGGCAGCGGCCTCAACCTCATTTATGAGGACACTCTAGACAAGATGCAGTTCAACAGGTCTCGCATCGAACACAGCCACACCACATTCCGAGGCATAATACCCAGAAGGAAGGCACACTGCTCGGGATGCGTAACCCTGGACATCGTGTTCGGTACACCCGACAACTACAGATCCGAACCCTTGCTATTTCACATTGTGCCTTTCCGTAGTGGATACCACGCCCTTCTAGGACGTGAGGCATTCTCAAGATTTCAGGCCATACCACATTACGGGTATATGAAACTCAAGATGCCAGGGCCCAACGGGGTGATCTCTCTTCAAAGCAACCCGAGCAAAGCCTTGCGAGCCGAAAATAAAACGGCGTCACTCGCCCTAGAGACACTATCTGAAGCCCTCGCGGCCAAAGAGTTGACAGTGCTACGTACTACAGTTGACAGGGATGATGTGGTTCTCGGTAAAAGACAAAAGCCCACATCATTCAAGCCAGCGAACGAAATAGTCAAATTTCAAGTGCACCCAATAGATCCCAATAAAACGGCATCCATAGGAGCACAGCTGGACCCCGCAGTCGACGAGGCGCTAAGAACTTTCCTGCGTGGAAATTGGGAAATATTTGCTTGGCATCCATCAGATATGCCAGGAATACCACGAAGACTAGCAGAGCACAACCTCAACATTTTGAAAGGCTTCAAGCCAGTGAAACAAACCCTGCGCCGATTTTCCGAACCCAAACGGCAGGCCATGGTCGAAGAGCTTGCAAAACTGCTAGAGGCTGGATTCATCCGCGAGATCAAGCACCCTGAGTGGTTAGCAAATCTGGTTATGGTACCCAAGAAGGATAAGTCCTGGCGGCTCTGCGTCGACTTCAAAGACATCAACAAGGCTTGCCCCAAGGATCCATTCCCTCTGCCAAGGATAGACCAGATCATCGACGCCACCGCCGGACACGGCTTGTTATGCTTCCTCGACGCATACTCCGGATACCATCAGACCAAGATGAAGGAGTCCGACCAGGAAGCAACCGCATTCATCACCCCCTACGGCCCCTTTTGCTTCAACACCATGCCGTTCGGACTAAAAAACACAGGAGCCACGTACCAGCGCATGATTCAAACATGCCTCGAAAAACAAATCGGCAAAACAGTCGAAGCATACGTGGACGATGTGGTTGTCAAAACCAAAAACACTGACCAATTGATAGACACCTACATCAAACCTTCGACAACCTACGGGCCTACGAATACGGCTCAACCCGGAGAAATGTGTCTTCAGAGTCCCTGCCGGAAAGCTACTCGGATTCATAGTCTCCCATAGAGGAATCGAAGCCAATCCGGCCAAAATTAGAGCGCTATCTCAGCTCGCAATACCAACGGAGCTTAAGCATGTCCAGAAGCTGGCAGGATGCGTGGCCGCTTTGAGCCGCTTCATATCCCACCTCAGAGAAAAGGCATTGCCACTCTACAAACTGCTTAAAAAGACCAAGAAGTTCCAATGGACAGATGAAGCAACCATGGCACTCGAGGAAATTAAGACACTCCTTGCCGACAATCCTATCCTGGCCGCGCCCGGCATTGGCGAGCCCATGCTACTATACATTTCGGCCACCAATCAGGTGGTCAGCGCGGTACTCCTCGTAGAACGGGAGACCGAGGGCCACAAGTTCCAAGTCCAAAAGCCGGTCTACTACGTGTCCGAGGTGCTTACGCCATGCAAATCACGATACCCGCACTATCAAAAAATAGCCTACACGATCTTCATGGCATCTCGAAAACTACGTCATTACTTTCAAGAATGTTCGGTCACAGTAGCATCAGAAGTCCCCTTGAATGATATAATCAATAACAGGGACGCTACAGGCCGCATCGCCAAATGGGCCATCGAGCTTCTCCCCTTCGAGATAACATACAAGCCACGCCGAGCCATTAAATCTCAGGTGCTGGCCGATTTCATAGCCGAATGGACCGAAGCCGAACTACCCAGGGAGTACTCCACATACTCACACTGGACAATGTACTTCGACGGCTCAAAGATAACTACACCACAACACGGATGCAACGGCATGTAATCTGCCGGGAGAATGCACTTGAGACGACAGATATACTGCCGGGAGGGAGTTTCTCCCGGCAGATAGAACTGCCACAAGAACGGCTGCCGGGGATTACTTGTCCCGGCAGATAAACTATTCCTGGCAGTTTGTTTGCCCTGTCTGTTTTATTTGTCGGCAGTTCTATTTCTCCCGGCAGATTGATCATGGCAGGGGAACTGCAGTCACCGGCAATAAAACTGCCAGCAGAACCTTGTTAACCCGGCAGTTAACACGCCATCACATTGATTTCACTAACAAAATTTTCTACACAGCTTATCCCTAATTTAATATACATTCAGTATGTTCGGACAAGCATGCCAGATCTCACAGCTCATACATACCACTTCTCAATCAAAGTTACAAATAAGCCACATCCAAAACCTTAAGCTTCATTTGATAAGCGACCAAATACATGTTTCTTGATACATTAAGGATGTTGTGCCACAAAAGGAAAAAAAGACATGTTTCTAGATGTGCTGCACAGCCAAAATGAGCATACATCGGCTTATGTGCTAAAATAACCACCAAAATGAGCAGAAAAATTAAGTATGGACGCCTTGCAGATCTTGCCAAACCTCCAACACCTTCAAGATCTTGTCAAACCTTCAAGAGATGTGTTCAAGGCCTTGTTTATAATGCTGAGCTGAAAAAAGTGAAGTGAAGTTTGAGGTTAGTCCAAAGTGCATCTGCATGCTAAATAATCTCTTGCTAAATATAAATATGCAACTAATAAAGGCACAATCTAGTGCTTCTATCTATCAGAAAAAGAACAAGAACGGCTCTTACGAGAAGAGGAGGGGCAGCTCGGCAGCACCACCACCACCACCATCAGCATAGCGTGTAGAGGAGGGTCAGCAAAGCAGAGGACAGGAAAAGGAGTAGCATCAGCAGCAACACAGCATCAGTCTCTCCACTCCATTTTAGTTGTTTGTTCTTATTCATGCTTGAAGAAAATGAAGTCTTGGACCAATTTAGGAATAGCTAGCTGCACATAGAACATCCCCTAACACATGATATAACCAAATTTTCTTCTACTTCCCTAACACATGCGAAGAACTCGGAACTAAAATTCAAATATGTTTCAAGAAACCCATGTCCATGATTGTTTCATTTAGGTCATACACTTGTCGTCCATCAAACGAAATCAGAACTTAAACATTATTTCACATATGTGCAAGAGCTAAACAGTAATAGAGCATGAAAAAAATGTACCACACTGTATGTACATCTGTGACAGCAGATCCAACATTGCTCCTGTCAAAATTCTGAAGTCCTAAAGGCAATAATCACTATCAGAGTTCATCAAAAAGAGTACACTGAAGCGATGAAATTTATTAATAAACAATTAACTATAATTATTACCGACTAATAACATGTTCTTGAACATGTTTCAAATGGCCAACCTAGAGTACATGCACATATATATTTATTAACCTTCTGGCTACATAGCACATTAATAACTTCCGTGAGATAAAGAACAATTAAAAACCTTATCACCTCATTATTTCTTTTAACACTATCTGCTCTTTTTCTTCCATCACGCCCGCTGCCATTGCATCTTCTAATCAGTCATCCATGTCACTTTATCCTCCCTGGGTCATTCTTATTTCCAAAGATATTCACCTTCACACGAGTGCCGAATTAAGAAATCAGCACATGGATATCACTCATGCTTGTCTTTACAAAGATTAAAGGAAGTACGGAAACTACACAAAAATAGGAGACGATGGCTGCAGCTCACTTATTGTTCGGACTTGCTGTCCTATATCTTCTGGACAATGTATATGGCTCAGATATGCAAAACACTATCAGTTCAACTATTTTCCATCAGTAGCATTTGAAATCTAAATCATGTAATGGTCCTGTGTAACTCTAACAGCTAACATAAACCTTTTTTCTAATATAAGATATTACA
This sequence comes from Thinopyrum elongatum, assembly GCA_011799875.1. Taxonomy (NCBI): domain Eukaryota; kingdom Viridiplantae; phylum Streptophyta; class Magnoliopsida; order Poales; family Poaceae; genus Thinopyrum; species Thinopyrum elongatum. Next base: position 596,547,078 of record CM022303.1, on the reverse strand, counting down.
ATAACTTTCAGTCCAGTTCTCCCTATTGTAGGATTATCCGTTTATATACCTACTACTGTAGGATTATTTGTTTATACATAAGTTAATCTAAATAGCATGCAATTTTGTTTCATGGACATTTTTTAACTCTAATAAATAAAGTGAAGTAATTGCTCCATTCTTTTTTTTAGCCTGAGCGATGCATTTTTTGTTTGTTTTATTTGACGTCACGAGGGCCTGCAGAGCGATGCATGCAAGCAGCGGGCCATCAGAAAATTGCACCAATACTGACCGCTTGGCTAGCTAGTTGTCCTTTGCTCGAACAGATGGGCTAGCTAGTTGTCCCATGCGGTAGCCGGACCGGGCATATCAAGGCTAATGAACTCTCTAGAAATTCATTGGGGATGAACAAGCTTCAAATTGAACCAGACAACACAACAGTGCAGTATAGAATAAAGGAGATGCATATCACCTGAACATGACTCAAACCAGAGTACTAGCCACCAGAGTATAGTGCATCAGGCTCAAATAGGAGCTCCACTGCAGACATCCACCCCTGTAAACTTGCTGCTCCTCAGATCCATTCACATCCTCTCCCCCACATGCACATAACAGTGTAATGGTTCAAAATATTAGACAGGATTTGTAAGCAGAAAATTGGACAAAGAACTTGCCTTGGACTGAGCAACGTGCTCAAAGTAGAGGTGCTTGAAGTAGAAGAAAGACCAAGTATGTGCCTTATGGGTTTTTAATTGCCTGAGTGGAGTAGTTCTGTAAGGACGAGATGAAGCAGCGGTGCAACCCCTGCGCCAGAATAGCTAGCTCGAGGTCTCCGCCCCAATTGGGAGAGGGTCATTCTGTCATACAGTCATACATCAAAACCAAATCAAATACATTGCATGAGAGATGACCCCAAGCTCCTGGACATACATCAATTCAATTCAGGTGTTTTTTCTGGCTCATACAATCGATACATACATCATGCTGCCAAAAAAAGAATGCATCATGAGAGGCTTACCTTGCGATGGATTTTTCTGGCTGGTAGTCAGTGGAGGAGAGAGCCAACAGCAGGAATGGCTCTTGCTGCAGCCGCCAGAGGAGCAAAGCAGCAACAGGCGGTGGAGGAGGCTTAAGAGCTGCCCGATCTGGGGCAATGCTGGCCTCGATCTCCTGGACAAGGAAGAACAAGGCCGGCGACCTAGGGCAAGGACGGGGATGCTCCGACGCGGTGGTGGTGCAGCGGCCACGGGCCGTGGCGCAGGCTAGGCGAGGCGTCGATAACCAGAGTCACGGGGTGGAGGCCGTCCATGGGCGCAGAGGCGGAAGGAGGTCGGGCGGCGAACCAACGGCGAGGCGCTCGGCCGGTGAGGGCCAGCAGAAGGGGCGGCGCTAAGGATAGGCCGCGGCGACGACGCCATGGGGTAGTGGCGCGTACTTGCTGTGCGTGAGCTCGTGCGGGGACCAAGGAGCAGAGGAGCGGCAGTAGGCGCGGGGAACAGGCGGCGCTCGGTGTCGACCTTGGTGAGGACGAGGATGGTGGCAACCTGCGGCGGAGGGAGTCGGCGGTGGAAGTTGCGGTCGTGGGCGGAGGGGCTCGGCGGTGGAGGGCTTGGTCGTGGGGCGGCGGCGGCGGCGGTTGGGGACGAGGGTTGGGGACGAGGGTTCGATTTGGGGAAAACTGGACGGGGCGGCGGCTATATTTGGGTTTGGTGCGAACGTTTTGGGCTTCTTTGCGCGCTTGGCCCAACAATTTTACGTCTCCCCCCCACGGGCCTCCCGGCATACTGCGGGCCTGGGTTTAGTTGTGCCGGCAGATAGAGTGACCTTAATTATTGTTGGCAGTGTGCACGCCTTCTTGTATGTACTTCTGCCGGCAGTTTATCTGTCTTTAAGTACTTCTGTCGGCAGTAACACGATCCCCGGCAGATGGTTTGCCCCTGTTCTGACATTTCTCCCGGCAGTTAATTGCCCCCAATCAAGTGTCGTGGTGCGATGTTGGCCGGACTGGGGCTGGGGTCATCCTCATCTCCCCCACAGGCGACACTATTCGGTATGTCCTCCAAATAATGTATACGGACTCGAACAACGCAGCCGAATACGAAGCACTACTGCATGGTCTTCGCATAGCCACATCAATGGGCGTACAACGCCTCGAGGTAAGGGGAGACTCAAATCTGGCGATCTCTCAAGTAAATGGCAAATTCGACGCCAAAGACCCCAAGATGGCGGCATATAGAAACGCGGTCCTCCGGATATCTGCTCGATTTGAGGGCCTAGAATTTCATCATGTCGCTAGACACAGCAATCAAGTAGCCGACGTCCTCGCTCGCATGGGCGCCAAGCGTGACCCGGTTCCTAAAAACACCTTCCTCGAGCGGCTCTTTAAGCCCTCCGTGGTATGGCAGGACGACGTCTCCGGTGCACCATCCGACGAGCCCGTTCACAATGCCTCGCCCGAAAATGAAAAAGACGATCAAGTCATCGGCGGCTCCGCACTCGAGGAAACACCCTCCGCACAAGAGGTACTCGCCGTAATCCCACCCTGGACAGAACCCTTGCTAGCCTACCTCACACAACATCAGCTTCCGGATGATCAAATCGAAGCACGACGCATAGTTCGCCGCTCTAAAGCATACAAGGTCCATGAAGGTGAACTCTATAAGAAGAGTACCACGGGAGTTTTACAAAGGTGCATCTCTGAAGAAGAGGGGCGACAGCTTTTGGTAGAGATACACGCGAGCATGGGCGGACACCACGCGGCAGCTCGGGCTTTGGTCAGCAAAGCTTTCCGAGCAGGGTTTTTCTGGCCTACCGCCCATGAGGATGCCCGGACTTTAGTCCAACACTGCGTCGGATGCCAGCTATTCGCAAATCAAAGCCACATGCCCCCCACAGCTCTCCGGACGACACCGATCACGTGACCTTTTGCAGTCTGGGGTCTCGACATGGTCGGGCCACTCAAAGGGGGGACAAACAAAAAGAAGTACCTATTGGTCATGGTCGACAAATTCACCAAGTGGATTGAGGCAAGACCCGTCACTTCGGCAGAATTCGGACCAGTCGTCGACTTCTTATCCGATGTCGTACACCATTACAGTGTCCCCCACAGCATAATTACCGATAATGGTACCAACTTCACCACCTAGGAGGTCAAAGACTGGTGCGGCAAAATGGGCATCAAGCTCGATTACGCCTCGGTGTACCACCCACAGACCAACGGGCAAGTCGAACGGGCCAATGGACTCATTATGAGCGGCATTAAGCCTCACCTAGTTCGATCCCTTGAACAATCAGACTGCCATTGGGTCGAGGAACTCAATTCCGTACTATGGGGGCTGCGCACCACTCCTAATCGGTCAACCGGATACACACCATTTTTTATGGTATATGGTGCGGAAGCAGTTCTCCCATGCGACCTTATCCATGACGCGCCTAGAGTGTGCATGTATGAAGAAAAGGAAGCCGAGCTCGATCGACAGGACGATCTGGATGCTCTGGAAGAAGAGCGAGACATAGCTCGGGCTCGGTCCGTGTTCTATCAACAGCAAGCACGACGTTACCACAACCGCAAAGTCCGGGCAAAGACATACAACGTTGGAGACCTTGTCCTCCGACTCCCCGAAAAACAGAAGAATAAACTATCACCTAAATGGGAGGGACCGTACATCATCGATGAAGTACTTGTAGGAGGAGCGTATCATCTTCACCGCCCGTCTGACAACGGCCTCGAGCCGAACCCGTGGAACACAGCAAGGCTGCAGCGCTTTTACGCCTGAGTCCGACGTCAATTTTCGCCTTGCCTTTCTTTACCTTTTTCTCTCTTTCGTCGTGGTGCTAGTTCGGCTAAATCGAACCATACCAGGCCCATATTATATACCATTAAATGTAATACCCAGCTTCGCTTGGGGGCTCCCTTAGAAGAGCCGCATAAATGCATACATCGCATTCGTTATGATTGCATCCTTCTCATACATGTTAAGCCAACGTATGCACTTGTTTGACTTAAGATCTTTGCCAAGCCGGGTTTTCCTGGCTCCTGTGATTACCCCTACATTCCCGATTGTTCGGTTAGGGAGTAAAGGGAGCACCTCTGCGATTGTTACGACCGGGTCACCCGGGACCGTACCTCAGACGGGAGAAGCCGAAAGCTAGCGTTCTTACAGAATATAATAAGTCGGCCTAAGGGAAGTGAATATAGCCTCGAGCTTACTACCAAGGTTCTTTTCTAAAGCCATTGGTGTCCGTTGATCCTACGAGTCCGGACTATAATCCTACCCGATGAAAGGAACCCTTGGAGGAACTATTTTCGTCGGAAGATGTTTCTTACGTTAAACAGTAATATAACATTGCTCTCCGAATATGTTTCCTCTGTTCAAACCAGAAGGCTGGATTGCCTGGTTCCCGAATTATTGCCTCGTTTCCCATGGCACACAGTATGGAACACTCCCCGATCTCTGATCGAAGAGGCAGAAGCCGATGGCCGGTCAAGACAACATTCTTTCAAAAATAACAATAAGAGCGCGGATGGAGCAAGGTCAACGTAAAGTATATAGATACATATAATTGACAAAACTACTCATTATCGACATTGTCTATCAATTGTTCTAAAGCACAATCCTTTTGCGAATAGCGAGCGGCTTGAATCACTTCTTCATACACCAAGCTTAGTGGTATCTCTTGACCATCAGGGCCCATAGGACCAACCTGGGCCATATGCACCGAGTCTAGCTTGGTGAAGCGGGTCTTTACCATAGCCCACACCTCATGTGCTCCTTCTCGGCAGGCCAAGATCTTCCATAACTCAAACCTGCACCGAGCCCCTTTAAAACAGCTGGCTAGTTCGGCCATACTGTCTGGTGGCGCATCCGACGGCCATAATGCCTTCGCCATGCTCTTCATGGCTTTCCGGGCCTTTTCATAGGTCTTCGACAGTTCCTTTAGAAAGTTCCCGTCATACGTGCTCACTTCTTCCTCAGGCCGCCCAGTCAGGAGACCTAACAAGCAGGTGTCACCCATCGTCATTAAAACATCAATGACATTTGTCAAACAGTGCGGTGCGGTCAGCACTTACCGAATATGCCACCTTTCAGCTTCTGGTTTTCCTCCGCGGCTTGGGTCAGCTGAGCCTTCAAGCTCTTAATTTCCTCGGCTTGCCTTTGATTTTCTGCCTTGAGCTCATTTTTCTCGTCCTGACTCCGCGTCAGCACTCATTTACCAGCCTCCAGCTCCCTCCGCAGCTCGCTTACAGCTCCCGCAGCTATATGGAGAATACGGTATTAATGCTTGGTATACAACGTATACTTAGAAAAGCAGACTTTACTACTCACCGGACAATTCGCTACTTGCTTTTCGAGCCGCATCTAGTTCGGCCTTGGCTTAGACCAATTGTGTCCGGCTCACTTCAAGGTCCTCGGACAGCTTTTTGTTCTGATCCCTTGCGGCCTACAAAAATAATATCACTATACACCCTTAACTCGGCCGTCCCGCCCGAATTAAGGCTTGGGGGCTAGTTGGTTAGGGAACATGATCTGCTTCTAAGCTATACATATCTGCACCTTGGCGGCAAATAGACCAGCAATCCCGTCCAGACCTGTCCAGGCTACTCCAAGGTACGCGTCCACCGAACTAAAAGCATTGAAATCCTGTTCGGCAAAAGCAGTATGACGTAAAGTATCCCTCCGGCGGTGATGGTTCATTACGCTCTCGACTTCGGAATTAGTGACCGAAACATCGTCGGAATCCGCCGGAGGTACGCCAGCCGTCACATGTTTGGAGGACGCTTTGGCTTGTGCCGAAGGCTTGGGACCGGAATTCCGGTTCGGCGCATCCGGGTGATCCTCGGATTTGTGTAGAGGCATGCGCCTTCTGCAAAATTGAGCAAGCCTTAATAAAAAGAGTGACAACGGCGACTCTTGCTGCGATTCCGAAATACGTTACCTCTGGGCCGAGGAGGCAGGTGCCTCCGCTTCAGTGGAGGCTTTTCGCTTTGATCCCCTGTCAAGGGCCTGAGCCGGGGCGGTCCGTGCTCCTCTCGAGGCATTCTTACGCGTAGTGCGGCGACCCTTGGGAGTAGAAGTCAGCACATGGGGGGTAGCGCGAGACGAACGTCCTGTTTAGGAGGGGTTCCTCTTTTCACTTACTTAGGAAGAAGGAAGAGCCCCGGGGTGATCGGCTATTACAGCCACCTTGGCGTCGTCAAGGCCCTCCTGATAGAACACCCCATCTTCAAATTCGATTGACGTCTCTGGATCGTCGTGATACCCCGGATCACCGTCTCGAGAGTGACTCTCTGGTTGAGGGGGAGGACAACTAATGGACGCAACCTGACGCCTCCATCCCTGTTTAAATGATGACCAGTAAGAATTCGACGTAATCTACAGACTCAAAGTAATGGGTTGTGACTTACCCAGTCCGCCGGATTGTATCCAGAGCAGCCTTCTCGAATACTCATACGAGCGAACTCTGCTTCGTCTCCTTGAACAGATCGGCCAGTATTTTGGCCAGGGTCGTCTTGTTGTCTGGCCCTTTCCACTGGTGACGTGTTACATCGTTGGTCCCGTTATAGCACCATAAAGGGTGACCCCGCTGTTGGAGGGGTTGCACGCATTGGGTAATGACGATGGCCATAACTTCGATCATGGTCAGCCTGCTGCTAATGAGCAGTCTGATCTTGGCTGATAGTGCACGCACCTCTTCGCTGTGCTGTTGGGAAGGGCCTCAAGGCCGCTAGTTGTACCGCTTTATAGGCGGATCATTTGAATATTTGGGTAGCCCTTGTCGAATTGGGTCAGTGAGGGGAACACCCTCGATATAGAACCACTCCGAAGTCCATCCTTTGGGATCTTTCTGTGGGGTCCCGATTGGGTACCCTGTCCCAGCTATTCGCCATACTTCGGCACCGCCCACCTCAAATATAGATCCCTCCTGGAGGCGGGGGACAAGACAGAAATACTTCCTCCACAAGTCAAAGTGGGGCTCGCAACTCAGAAATATCTCGCACAAGGCCACGAAGCCAGAAATGTGCAATATCGACCCCGGGGTGAGGTTGTGGAGCTGGATCCTATAGAACTCTAGTAGACTCTGTAGGAAAGGATGAATGGGAAAACCCAAACCCCTTAGAAGGAAAGGTACGAGACATACCCTCTCCTCCTTGTTTGGGGCGGGGGAGTTCTCGGCAAGAGCGCGGCCATCAATGGAGATAAGACCGGCGCGGGCTGGGACCAGATCGGCCGAGGGGAGGAAGCGCTGTGTCTGCAAGCGACTCAGCTGGATATGCGAGACCGAGTAGCTCGACCAATCACCTGGGAGCAGGCCGTGAGGGCGCGAGGAAGAACCTGGGATGTCGGCCATGGCTTTGGGGGATTTTTTCGGTGTCGTTCTTGGCGAAGGGGAAGATAACTGTTCTCAACACCTTTGGATCTATAAATAGGCGTCTTGTCATGAAGCCGAAAGGGCAGGTGCATGGAAGGACGGGCATTGGGCCGCACGCCCTCTGGAAAGGTGTGCGAAGCCCTTGTCCCGAGGAACGGCATTAAACTCTGATGGACCCACCTCGATCTCGAGGCCTCTACGGATCTTGGAATCTTGAGACTGTCCGGACCCAAGGACATTAGAGTGGGTTCCGGATACTGTTCGACGACAGTAACACGGCTTCAAGCGACATAAAAGAACTCGTCTCGCAAGCCGACGATGTGAAGATTCCAGAAGACCATCCCCGGCGTTGGAGGCAAGTTCGGGTGCTACTAAGGGAGTCATGGACTAAGGGGTCCTCGGGGCGACGGCCCATTGTGCATGGGCCGGACTGGTGGAGCCGTACTATGACAGGAGATCTATGAAGCCGTGGTGTGCCCTCCAAGTCAAGAAGGCGGAAGATCTCTTTTATTCCTTATTGTAATCTATCTTTGGTAACCCTAGCCTTATCGGTGTCTATATAAACCGAGGGTTGTAGTCATTGGGGGAAGAGCTATCTTCATCCCCCATAGCCTAGGGTTTAGCTCACGCTGATCTCGAGGTAGATCTACTCTGTAAACCACGTTATACAATCAATACAATCAAGCAGGACGTAGGGTTTTACCTCTTCGAGAGGGCCCGAACCTGGGTAAACATTGTGTTCATCGTCCCTTGTTACCCATCGATCCCAGATCCACAGCTTGGGACCCCCTACCCCGAGGTCTGCAGGTTTTGACACCGACAGCCGCATTCTGCAAGAACGCCGTCTGGAGGAGCACCTGGATCTGCCGAATCCCTTCCCTGGCTGTAGAGCCAGATGGCTGGATGGAATCCGCGATTCGAGTGGCAGCCGCTAGATTTTGCAATGGAGTACTGAGGACTTGATACTTCTGAGGCTGGTCGCTGGAGTAGAGTCAACGCTTGTGCCGACTGGAACTGGGACGACGCTCACGCTCATCCAGTTCCCTTTGTAGTTGTTCGAGGCAATCGCGCTCGGCCAGGGTGGCCATGCGAGTCGACTCCATGGCCAGCGCCTCGGGAGTAGTCCCGGTGATGGGAGTGTTCAGGAGCTGGTCATTCCTACGACGGAGCTCGTCCCGCTGCTCCCGAGTGAGAGCCTGGGGTACGTACGGCTCATGTCCATCGGCGCCGCCGTCGGTGTTGTGTGATGCACCCGCACGGCCATCCGTGTATCCCGGGGGCGCGCAGTGCTCGCCGTTGTCCGCCATAAGGACCTCAGCGGTCGACTCAGTGCTTTCGCACTCGGACCCCTTAGAGGAGTCGTCGAGTGATCCCACCGAGAGGTCGAGAGCGGGCTCGTTGAACTCGAGGGCCGCCACGTGTTCCGCCACGGTCTGGACAACCACGGCATGTTTGATCCAGCGCTGCAGCCGCGAGCGCCTGGAACGCTTGCACCGACGTGCAATGGTGGGGTGGACAACTACTCGGTACGAAGCCGAGGGCTGTCGGAGGAGGAGTCCGTACGATGATGCGCTGAAATGCGTCGCGCCGCGGACGGGCAACGCCTCTACGTCCAGCGGGGCCTCGCGAAGCCACGCTGAGTCGTCGGCGATGAAGGAGAGTGCCCCGAAACGGATTTCGCCGCCGACTGACATGATGATGAGGAAATCCACCTACGCCATGAAATTTTGCTAGACGCCTAGCCCCACGGTGGGCGCCAACTGTCGGGGTTATGATCCTGACAATGAGTCGTAGGGGTACGAATAAGGTGGTAGAGCCTCGCAACGGTGCATGCGTAACACTCGGTGTTTAACGAGTTCGGGCCCCTCTCGGCGGAGGTAACAACCCTACGTCTCGTGCCCAGAGGCTTGCTTTGATTTGATGGGTACGGTTACAGAGATTGAACGTGCCCGGCTATGGAGAGGGGTGCGGCTTATATAGAGTGCGCTGCAGCCCCATGTCTCCCACGCCGCCGAGGCATTGAATGTCATTGAATGAATCAGTTACTAGTGTAATGAGTCCTTACTACAGCAGTTACAGGTAATGGTAGCTATAACTCTATTTAGTGGATGACTTAGGATTCCACGACCGTTGCAGCTCCCACAACGTCCTCCTGTCTTCTATGTCCGAGTGGTGGTCCATTAGCCGAGTGACATGTGATTGTCCGAGTGCTGCAGAACCGTCCGAGTGAACTTCCTGATGTATGCATCCTAATGATGGCACGGTCCAGGGACCTGCCCATGATGGTGATGGGGACCCATGTGGGTCTCAAATGATGGGTCCTTGACCCTACCTGTAATAGGTGACCACATCAGGCGGTTCATCTAGCCAGTGTCCCCGCTGCGCAGGTTTCGGCGCGGCAAGGACGTGGCGCCGCGATTTGTCTGGGAACCAGTGGCGCTCGGTGAAGATGGAGGGTGCACCCAATACAGTTATCTCCAGCGCGCGCGACCGCCTCCTCCAGTACCTTGGACATGGCGGCAGTGGTGGTGGCTCCTCCTCATGCACCATGACGACAACTGACAAGGCGCACTAGGACTGATGCAACGCGTTGCAACAAGCTGCGTTTGCAAACTAGGCCGTCGCTGAACCTGACCTCGCGTTGGCCTAGGCCGAGGACCGGTCCCAGACCACCGTGCAGACGTCCTCCCGGTGCTGGCGCCGGATTAATGGACATCTCTTTAAAATAGGGTTGGCTGAGTCCGAGCGCGGCACCCATCCCCTCGGCTAGGGCAAGGGTAGAGGCGGGCAGCCCGGGCCAATCGTAGCTGCTAGGACGATGCAGCCGACCACCTGCGCTAGGCGGCGGATGCAGCCGATCGGCTACGCCGCGAGCGCCGGGCCTTGACCAATCAGGGGTGTCGCGACACCTATGTGCCTTTCTGCTGCTGGAAGGACCATGACGACGGCAATTCTGACGATGACTGGACGTGCCGCCGTCCAAGGATGCCGTGCATACGAGGTCACCATTTGGTACCTAGCTTAATTTAGTTTAGGTTTAGTTTTTTTTGTCCAGTGTAGTTGAACTTTGCTAAATTTTGTTCTTTTGGTTATACATATTTCAAAATTTAACAAATATCGTCCGGTTTGCATGAACTCCGTCTGTTTGTGTTCAATTTCAATTTGAAATGGGACGGACAGTTAGATGCATCTGGTTGGATGGTCGGCTGCTCTATCGATGTCCGCGGACATGTCCAGATGCGTATGTAGTCATTTAGTGTGTTTGGTTTGGGATACGCGGTTGGACATACCCTAATGCCGCAGCTAGCTGTTGTCACTACCATATTAATACCTTGCACCATACTGTACCCAGGCATTTCGGGCATATATACTCATCACTCTAGTACGCCCTTGTAGACCATAGAACATTCTTAGACGTGTGTTGCAAAAAAGAACATTGTTAGATGGTTCGGCATGGGAAGTATCAGGACATATAAATGTGCATCGACTAGGTATCGAGATTTCTATATTATTTGATGCCCTAGCGCAAACCAGCTAGATTGACACAGTCATGCAAGAGGAATCCCGATCAATAGCATGGCGCTCCTTCGAGTCTTCAACGCCCCACCTTGCCTCTAGAAGCACTGGTATGCCATCGAAAATTCCGTCGCAAGCGATACGGGATGTGGAGCTAGTTCTTGCGAGGCTCCCTTTTGTGGCGGCCATTGCGCGTGAGTCGATCAATGCAAAACTAGAGTCAACATGCACTAGGACCGGCTGGTCGCACTGTGAGAACGATTAATTCTGGAATTGCGTACTTTAGCTAGTACTAGGAGCAACTCTAGCCAATCCTTTAAAATTTAAGGGAGTAAACGGTCTAGTATCCTTTAGAGAGGGCTTTTTAATCTTCTAAAAATTGACCATTTCTAGCCAATCGACAATACTTAGAGAAGTTCTTTTGTCAATTTCATTTAATTTTCGGCCATCAAAAGAAACTTCACTACTTTATTACTCCCTTCGGTTTTATTTACTCTGCATATTAGATTTGACTGAAGTGAAACTTCGTAAAGTTTGACTAAGTTTATAGAAAAAATATGAACATTTACAATAACAAATCAATACCATCATATAGATTTGTTATTGTATATGTTAATATTTTTGTCTATAAACTTTATCAAAGTTTACAAAGTTTCACTTTGACCAAAAATAATATGCGGAGTAAATAAAAACGGCAAAAACACAGAGCCATTTTTTGTCAAAGTTTACAAAGTTTCACTTTGCACTGAACCGAAAATTTGACAGTGGGAAAAAACACCGAGCCATTTTTGAGCACGTTTTGACGTGTCTGAAGCCTCGCTGTCCGACAGCGGTGACGGCGTGTCGTTAACGGCTCTGTCCAAAGCGACTGGGCCGGCGGAACCCGAACGCTTCCTTGCTCTCCTCCCTCGTTCTCTTCCCCTCTCCTCTCTCTCGTGGGCATGGCGGCGGTGGCGGCTTCGGATCCATCGGCGAGGAAGCGGTGGGGATAAGGCATGGTGGATAGAGCCAGTCACCGTGGCTGGCCGGCGTGGCAGAGGGCACCCGCGGCGAGGAGGAAGATTGATGCGGCCACAACATATTCATTTTAGAGTATTTCATCGTCGCCACTACCGGCGGCGGCAGATGTCGCCCGTGCCCTCACGGTGGTGGTTGAGCCCCTAAGTGAGCTGTCTGTCTCTCTCTATTAGCAAATTTTGTTGGTGGAATTCTAGGATTCATTTGGAGACTAGGGTTTGCTGGAATTGTAGCAAATTTCGTTGCTGGACCTAGTTAACAGAATCTTACTATTGTTGTTTGTGACTGAATATTCATGACCTGTTTGACTGAATTTTAGGACTCTGAATTAACTGAATGTTCATGTCATATTTGACTGAATTTCAGGATTCTAAATTAGCTAAGTATTCATGCTATGTTTGACTGAATTTAGGACTCTGAATTAACTGAATGTTCATGTCCTATTTGACTGAAATTTAGGACTCCGAATTAACTGAAACATGTCTTGTTTGACTGGATTTTAGGACTCTGAATTAACTGAATGTTCATGTCATATTTGACTGAATTTCAGGATTCTGAATTAGCTGAGTATTCATTCTATGTTTGACTGAATTTAGGACTCTAAATTAACTGAATGTTCATGTCCTATTTGACTGAAATTTAGGACTCCGAATTAACTGAAACATGTCTTGTTTGACTGAATTTTAGGGTTCTGAAATAGAGTTTCAGACTATAAAAACGGAGTACTCATCTAACTGGGTGCCTTCAATTGGTTAATTATTCTAGGGTTAGTTAATTTACTGATTGATAAATGTAGTTTGCATTTGAATTATCCTTGTGCACTGGATGCAATTGACACTAAATGTCACTGCTGAAGTATGCATGTTGTTGTGCAGTGGGTACATGAGTTAAATTTGGGTTGAGTGATATGCAGTGGACAAGTTGACCACAGAAGCAGTGAGTCCGTGTACATGGTTTTAAGTGATTTGACTGATATGAGGTATTAGTATATGTGCTCAATTTAATGTTCAAAATGGTTTCAAAGTTGTGTTGATTAAAGGCAGCAAGTGTACCTAACTAGGAGAGAACTTGCAATATTCAGACTTGCAATGTTCAGACTCTATTAAATCAAGCTATACTACAAAATAGAAGAATTCTATGTTTCATAACATGTTATCTTTGCATTGACACCTAGAGCACACATATAGTTCCATAGTAAGCTGATTGAAGAAAGTCTAGACCACTTCTTTGCATTGAAACCTAGAGCACCAAAGTTTAAGACTTAGATAATATGCGCACAAATGTTTGACATTTATAATGGATAATATGAGCACCAATATTCAGATAATATGAGCAATGTCATTCAGATAATATGAGCACAAACATTCAGATAGATAGATAGACAGATAGATAGATATCATAGATAGACGAGTTCTCTAGATAGATAGATATCATAGCGGCATTCAGATAGAAAACACACATAGTTCTTCAGACACAAGCACACATTATTAAGTTCAGAAACTAACTAAACCCATATATTGGTTCAGATCTTGTTGCAAAAACTAACTAGGACCTAGGTGATGCATCTAACTCACTCTTGTTGCAGCTTCAGAAGACGGAGTAATCCACGAACTAACCCCATGATGCGGTGCTTCTTCTTCTTCTTCCTCCTGGTGCTTGTGCCAGTCTCCACCTCCATCTGCTGCTCCACCTGCTAATGCTGCATCTGCTGCTCCATCTAGGGCGGCTCCATCTCCATCAGAGCGAGGGGCAGCACTGGCACCACCCTATCGAGCTCGTAGTCCACGCGGATTTGGTTGCAGTTCTGATACATGTACCAGCGTGCCCGCTGGAATGGATCCGGGGAATCCCTGGCCTCCTCCATCCCCCAGACCAAGTGCTCGATGAGTGGGCGGTGGAGGTCTGGCAGTCTTGACCTCTCCTCATGCGTGGCGCAGGCCCTCACCGTGCACTCATGATTCTTCAGGATTATAATGCTTTTGTACCAGGTGCTCACTTCACACGCGCAGGAGAGCTTGGTGTTGTCGCCGTCGAAGATCTCCTGCAGAGCCTGGTCCCATCCGAGGCCAAAGGCCATGGCGCGATGGAGGTTTTCTTTGGTTTCTGTGGAAGAGGGAAGTTGGATGGAGAGGAGTCGATGAAGAGGCTGGTGGAGTGGTGGTTATTTGTGCAAGGAGGGTGAATGAATGCAGTGTCCGTGGAGACTGGGATTTTCTAGAGAAACGAAACGGGCGCAGTCAATCGATCGAACAACCGTTTTGTTTTTTTAGAAGAATCAAATGAGCAGAGCGAATATGTCGGCCCGATTTACGAGCAAGTCCGGCCCAGTAAACAGAAACAAGTGAACCGCCGGCCCGACCCAGTAGATTCGTTCCGAGCGCTGAAACGGCCGTTAGCGGCACGCCGTCACCAATGCCCGCTTGCTCGCGATCCGCCACGTCAAAACGAGCTCAATTTTTTGCTCAGTGTTTTTTGCCACTGTCAGATTTTTGGTTCGGTGTAAAATGTCATGAAACGTAATGTGGTGGTTTTTCGCAAGTCGTGACACGAAAGTGGTGGTTCTGTGCATTTAACGCCCATACACCTTACTTCTAGTTGTTGTTTTCCCGACATATTACTCATTTCACCTTTAGTTATAAGCTAGTGTCCTCGTTTTGCTGCCGGGTTTTACGTACTCCTTCCGTCCCAAAATAAATGACAGTACAAAGTCGAGTCACTTAAATGACAGTACAAAGTTGAGTCACTTATTTTGAGACGGAAGGAGTACATCATTGGAGGATCCATGCCATAAAATGATAGTATGTTGCTCGGTCCTCGTGCTCAACCGACCGCAAGCAAAATTGCCGAAAGTTCATGCTGATTGATATGTTGCTGGGTCCTCGTGCTCAACCGACCGCAAGCAAAACTGCAGAAAGTTCATACTGATGCTCGATGCATGGTCTCTTTGTGTTTGCTCGAACAATGGCTTAGTAGGAGAAGTTTGTTCGGCATGAGATGTTTCGGGAACTGCAAATACGCAGCTGGGGCGACTTCCGCGAGACGACCCGGGAACATGCATGCACGCGCAGGTCCATCAACTCCTATGCCGCATTTAGCGTGCGTGCACATATATGTATAACCGAGTATATTTACTATTGAGGCATAGACGGGCTAGGCAGTTCGCAGGCCAGCATGCGGCTCCCTGCGATCCCCACATGGTGTGGCGAACGACAACAACCAGGCCTGTAATGGTGCTCCTGCTCTGTTTCTCTCTTCCTCCTCTGTTTCTGGCCAGAATTCTACCGGTAGCTCTCACTCTCACTCTCAGTGGCAGCTCGGAATTTATAGCAACGGAATGTTATTTTGGATAACTAAGAAAGGTTTCAGACCAACATCAGCATCATCTGACAAAACTTTCTAAAGATTAATAAGTACCCGAACATTTTCTTTTTTGCCTATCTGAAACTAGTTGCCGAACACCTTCACTGGAAGATCCAGGAGAAAAGCGGGAAGTAATCCAGGTAGCTACTTGCAAGCGCCACTGACCCAGCCGACAACTCTTGATTCAACCGTTCGTGCTCTGCTCACTCATCTGTAGCAAGCATAGTGCAGAGCAATTGAACATATAAAAGGACGAGGCCATCCACGTCGCCTTTAAATCGCTATGAATAGTTCCACCTCGCTCGTGCCACCGCCTGTTAATTCGGTGCCCCGTCGGGGGCATTTTCGTCATTTCACGCATCGGAGTATAAAAGGGAGCCGCTCCTGTGAAGAAGACCTAGCCGCTCCTCCTCCCGCACTCGCGCCGCCCCCTCTCCTTCTCCTCCTGCCTCACCTCTCTCTCCCCCTCGACCCGCGCCCGCCTCCCTGTCCCGCCGCCATCCAGATCACTTCCGCTCGCCCTCGCGTCGCCGCGTCCTCTCCTCCTCCCTGCCCTCTCGGTGCTCAGCGGGACGAGCGCGGTTCGCTGGACCTAGCCCGCATCTCCCCCGCGACCTAGCCCCCGCGAGGTCCCCGGCGGGGGTCCCTGGTCCGGTCCCCTCCCGCCGCGGCGGCGGCGGCGGGGTCGTCGTCGGCCCTGGCCGGCTCCCCCTCAGGCGCCCGGTGCGAGCTGCGCGCGGAGTCCCGCAGCCTCCGCCTCAAGGCGGACGACGCGGGACGCGAGCGCGATGGAGGTGATCTTGCGCCTCCATCATCCACCAGCTGCTCGAGATGGAGTCCGTGGCCGGCGAGAAGACCAACGGCGTGGCGGACAGGCCCGTCGTCTTCCTCGACTCCGACGGCCGGCTCGCTCTGCACCTGGGCTCCGACGGTCGCGCTTTGTGTGACAGCGCTGGATAGCGGCCAGAAGGAAGAGCACGGACCGGCGGCCCGCGACGCCAGGCCGTCGGCCCTCTTTCCTCAAGCTCAAGACGCGCGAGGTGATGGTTTGGTTGGGATGGTGCTGCTGCTCCGCAGGTACGAGCTTCTGCACTGTCTCTTGCTCTCTCAACTTGCCTCCCCTTGAATGAATGGACGCAGAATAATGTGTTGACAAGCTACATGAGGTTGGGCTTTGTGATTGCACCCTGTTTGTGTGCTGGCAGGAAGGAAGAACTAAGAAAAAGTGTGCTGTTTCGCTGGATTCTTCTTCCTTTGATTTCAGCAAACTTTGTGGCAGTGGTTGGCTTCTCGACTCCGACACTCTGTATGGACTAGCCCGGTCTTTGCCCAGAAGTTCTAGAAGGTATCTTTCCACCAAATGACCCGCATCTGAATAATGCACGTGGCCTGAATATTTACAACTTTGTTATCTTGATTCTTAGGTACACTGCTGAAAATTCAGTAGAACATGGTGCTCCTAGAAATACTGATAATCCGGAACCTGGCAACCATTGGCTTTTGAAGGTTGGCAGTTTGTTAAAGAGCAAATTGATCCAAGTAAAGAGCAAAACTGAAGTACCAACGGACCTCTTATAAATTTGGTCACTATTCTGCTCTCTGACAGGAATGCAAGTTTTGTGATAAAGGTCAGTTGTTCTGTATATTTTGGTTTCATGCAGTATGAAGTAGTATGAACTGCATGCATTCAACTATGATTTGTTAATATTGAATTGCATGTTTCTCTCTTCTGCGTAGTGTATATGTTGTTGGAGGCCATATCAAAGATGAAAATGATTCAGACGGCAATGTGTTCACTGTTCCGTCTAATGGATATGTGGAGTTCAGTCTGTTTCTTGACCCCCTAGCTGTGAAAGTGTTGTGTCTTTAAAATATTCATTGCGTATTTAAAAAAACTTAATAACATATATCATATATTTGTCATTTAAGAAAACATTTATTTTTCAGAAAAATGGTCACTGATGCCAAAGGCACTACCAATTTCTTTAGCGTTTCCCTCCTAGGATTCAGCCATAAGCAGACAAAGAAACCAGCACTTTTCTCATGAGTAAGGAGACTGAGCGCTGTACCTGGGTTATCAAACTAGCTAACGAACTATGCTCTGTACCTGGAACAGACTATACTGTACACAATACCAACCTATTAACAAACTATACTGTTCACTTATTTTGGTATATATAAAAAAGCTCAGTGCTGATTTTTTATGAACTTGTGCTAACAAACTATACACAGTACCAGGGTTTGTTCATTTGTTTCCACTTGTCAAGGGTTAGGTACTGGCTGCCTTCCATTTTTTTGCTGGTTGACCTCACGCGTCGTATATAGACTGTGTAAGTTTATCTTTTG
This sequence comes from Thinopyrum elongatum, assembly GCA_011799875.1. Taxonomy (NCBI): domain Eukaryota; kingdom Viridiplantae; phylum Streptophyta; class Magnoliopsida; order Poales; family Poaceae; genus Thinopyrum; species Thinopyrum elongatum. Next base: position 596,529,489 of record CM022303.1, on the reverse strand, counting down.
AATAGTTTAGCTTTAATATAGTCGATATTCTCATCAAATTGATCGATGTCAGATTGGAGCTAATTTCTTTATAGAATTAAAGCTAAACTATTGTTGGTGAAGAACTTTGTTTCTGTAGCTCGAGCATGTTGGTGCTCAGATTTTGTTTTTTTCATGATGATTTTTAGATCCGATCACTTAATTTGTTCACATACTACTTGATGTTGCAGGGTCCACATCCAAATCACCACTCGAGTTTCATATGCAGTACAAAGACGAGGCTAGAAATTGACCTTAAGTCTGAAGGAACGTCACTTTTGTGAGTTTTCTTTCTCTACTCCCTCATGCTACTGAACATGGTGGTATATCTGCCATCGGCACCTTGGCTTTATTTTTTTATGTTTACTTTTTAGGTTTACTTAATAGGTCATACATTAAATGTTCTACTCCCTCATATATTTTCTTCAGTTAGTTTCGTGCAGCATTTTTGGTGTTCGTCTTGGTGCCATATGTTTATACTGAATATTTTTTTTGCTTATGCTGTTTAGGAAAGAAGATCAAGGATTAGCAAGAGGTTGCTAAGGAGGCTGCAACACCTCGTGCCCAACATGGACAAGGTAACTAAATCAGTTGAATTGATGCACACTGTCAATTCTGTCACCACATAGAGACGAGACTTTCACCATGAATTACAGAAGATCATATTCTCTAAAGTACTAAAACTGACGACTACATGCCTACATATTTAGCGATATAAACTAACTACTAAAGTACTAAAACTGACGATCTAATCCAAACTGGGAAGTGTTGCCCACGGAAATTCAGAACCTTTGTAGTTGTTGATGACTCAGACCTTAGTTACTTCAGATTTCAGAATTGCATTTGTTCAGCTATTCTCTAGGAGAAGCCGTGCAATACAGACATATTAATAAGTTTCTTCTTGAATATGCAGCAAAAAAATACTTCAGACATGCTGCATATTGCTGTAGACTACATCAAAGTGAGTGCTGCAGGACCAAATTGAGGTATGCTCAACATAGACACATCGGTTATATAGCACACGCTTCCAGGAGGGCCTTGCTAAAACATATCATTTTCCACTGCATATATCATGTTTCGATAATTTTGAGACAAGTACAAACTGACTAATTACAAATAAGATATTTTTTACCAAATAGAAAATGATAAGATATAGCGTTCATTATGTAAAAATGAATTTATGCGCTTATTATCCACGGTTTGGTTTATGCTTGTTAGGTATGCAATGTGCTTGTGTTTCATAATTGTCCACCGCACCATTGAATAATAGCTAAGGTAATAAGGAATTTTACTTTGATCCAGGGTCCGGTAGATATGTCGTATATGTGATCTCGGAATTTTGAAAGGTGTTTGTTGACAAACATGCAAGATTTATTATTTTTGTTTCCGACCTGCATTTTTTTTTGCCACAATGGCTTGACCAGAGATCTGAGGAATATATCAATTATTTCTCATGGTAGTTTGCATATTTTTGTGAATCGTATGCCTTTCTAAGAAGTATGATTTGCATAGGTATCTCCGTACAGTTGGATTAGAAATTGAAACTATCATCAACATAGATCGTGCCACATAACTTGTCACAATTCTGAAAAATGGGCGTCAACTTTTTGTCAGGTTGTTGATCTGGAGATGACTGGCTCAACTGAGACTGTACCACTTGACCGCCTTGACGAATCGAAGGATTACTTAGTAATTTTTCTGGTGACACCAATCAGGCCAGAGTGTAAGCCCTTCCTTGTAGTTTGTTTGATCAAATTACCCCATTGTTCAAAGTGGATATGCACGGTGCTTGTGGATTCATGCTATTTGGACCGAAGTTGGCTTTTTGACCTGGTTAGGCATTTTCTTATTCATGCTATTTGGACCGAATTTGCAGAACCGTTAAAGTCACCAGCTAGGATTTTGACCTGGTTATCTGGTTTTGGCTTATGGCACAGCATGGCGGTAGTGTAGAAAAGATCTAAACAGATTCTGAATTAACCCAACTAGACATGGAAACCAAGAACGACCTATTGGCTGGGTCCAGTTCCTCATCTTTGTCTCCGAGCAAAATGATCATCTGGTGACGAGCACCTCCTCCTTCTCTTCTCTGTATGTGCTCCTCCCTAAAGGAGATCCGGATTCTGTTTCTATTAGCAGCAGATATGTTGATTTGCTGCTACCTGAAACATTTGTCAATGACACAATAATGTTGAATCTTTCTTTGCTATCTGCACAATCATCTTTTATTTTATAGCCTTAGTTGTTAAATGGTGATGTCCAATTACACTTTTTTTGCTGCCACAATTGCTATTGTAATATTTGTAGATTTGATTACCTGCTTTGTAATATGCAGATGCATATGCAGTTCCGTATTTATGTTTTCTTAAATTGTATATGCATGGCCTATAAATGATATAGTTGTATATACATGGTTGTATATACAGTACAAGGAGCACTTTGAATCATGGTTGTATATACAGTACAAGGAGCACTTTGAATCATGATGCATATGGCCTCATTTTAATTGAATTATGAAGAAGTTTTGCTCTGTTTTGTGTATTGTAATCTGGGGTTTAGCTATGTGGTATACAATTAATGGGAATTGCTTTTTTCCTTTAATATTGAAAGCTAGAGAACTGGAGGTAGAGTAATAAAAGCTGCTTCCTTGCAGAGTTTTTTGTGCAGAGTCGTGCATGCATAATATTATCCTCATTATGTTCTCTTTGCATGTTCTATTGTAGGAAGCGGATGCTATCAAGATCATGCCAAAGGCAGAGCATGCCAAAGGCGATGCTCATTCCCGTTCTTAGTGAGATGGGTTTACTCGATGCAAAGTATAAGCATTGCAGACTTTGGCGAGCTGCTGAAGGTCGACGAGAAGGGCGCCGCCACCACCGTCATTAGGCTGGTCCACATCCACGCGCTGCTCGGCGTCACCAGGTCACCGGCACAACTCCTCACGCCCAGGTCGTTCAACATTTTCTTTCGCTTTTGGTGCGTCACATTTAGAGTCTTTCTTTCCCATTTTACCGTGTTTGCATGGTAAGATGTTTGGTTGGATTTGAAGGTTCGTAGCCTTGGCTCCAAAGCTTCAAGCTCTTATAGAAATTAGAACTGAGGGCCTTTTAAAATGAGTCCTGCATAATAGTGTTGTTCAGTGGGATGCAGAATTTTTGTTTGTCTGATCGGCTATCCTTGGTACTGATTTACGTACTGATTTCATCATCATATGACTACAATAAAGAAGCTGTGTGTATAAATATTACTAACTGCTGATACTTTGCATCAGTGATTTCAATTCTGTTGGCCCTCCTTAAGATTGCTTGGGAATGTGAGGCTTAAAAGTTTCAACCCTGTGCAATGTGCTTCTCGGGTGTAGATTTGTGTCTGACTAATTAACGGTTCTGTTAATACTGATATGTCCTTGAACATTATATGGGTATTGCATCGCTTGTACTTATAGTAAGTGAAATTTTTTCTCATATGTTTTAATATGTGCCCGAATAATATTAATGTACACTCTTTCAATACATGGCTTACTCTTGGCCTTTGCGCCATTGGCGCAACTGGTCATCTAGTAACCATAAGCTCTACACGATACGGAGATCGCCCAGGTCGCTCCCGCGGGCGGCTGGGCGAAACCCTAGCCGCCGCCGCCCGCACCTCCTCCTCGCTTCCCCCTCCCGTCGCCGCCGCCGAAGGGCGCCGCCAGGCGAAGCCCAGTTGGCGTCGGCGGGGGGGCCCTTATCCCTCCTCCCCTGGCGGCTACGGCGCGGGACGTGGCGAGCGGGTGTGAAGCACGGTGCAGGCTGTTGCGGCGGCGTCGCGGATAGCTGGGCATTAGGCGCGGCGGCGTCGCGGATAGCTGGGCATTAGGCGCGGCGGTGGACGCGTGGCAAAGGTGGTGGGGCGGATGGTGCCGGTTCCGTCAGATCTCGTGCTTCGAGTCGCTGGTTGTGGGCAGTGAGGGCTGGTGTCCTCCATCGTGGCGGCGATGGTGTCGGCTTGATGGAGGCAGCGGTGTGGTGGCGGTCCTTGTGCTCTTGTCGCATCATGGCAACGATCTGCATGATCGGTCCTCCTCGATCTGGCCGTCGACGTGTTCCGGAACTACTGCCGGAGATCTTGCCCAAGGATACCTGGGTCAGATTGTATCCGGTCGTGCGCGTCCATATCAGCCTACATGGCTCTAGGACGGCGCGGCGCGAAGCTCTGTTTTTTGTTGACACCATGGGACATGGTGGCATCTCGATTTGCATGGCACAGACAACGGCGGAGAAAGTCTTGAAGGCTAAGATCGGAGGACCAGTAAGGCGGAGAGGGCCTTGTAGGCGATGGAGTCAGCCAGATGTTTGATAACTTTCAGTAGCAGCAGTGTCAAGTGGGTGCAGTAGCACAGGATGATTTCATTTTTAGTGGTACTCCTTGGTTGCCGAGTCGTGACTTTCAGGGTGAAAACCTAAGGTCTGGCCTTCATTGGTTGTGCCTGACAATTGCCGTGTTGAAGGTATTGTTTTGGGAGCTCGGTCTTTCTCTAGGATGAAAACCTATGATCTTGGATCGAGCGAAGACGACGCTTGTGCACTATTTCTTTTTTGAAGACGTCGCTTTTGGAGGCCTTTTATATTTTTCGGTGCTGTCTTGGTGGTGGTTGTGTGTTGATACTGAGAAGAGTTGATCACTTTGGGAAGGCCATTTTTTTTCTTTTTTTCTTTTTCTTTTCGGGCTGTGTGCATCTTAGATGTCTTTGTGACTTCTTATTAGTACAGAGACTGGGTGTAATTTGTATCTTCGCAATATTAATATATTTCTCTTTTCAAAACAAAAAAAAGTTCCACACGATCACTCAGGTGCTTGCTAAGGTGACCAACTCAGAAGGATCCACCACGCTCTAAGAGACGGGCAAATGTGCTATTCCTTCCTTGCCTTTCTGGATTTTTCAAAAAATGCTTGTCGTCTACTCCCTTGGTCTCATAATATAAGTATATTTGTTGTAATAATATCTTATATTATAAGATGAAGGGAGTAACATATAGCAGGCGCAAATTTGAAATTAGAACAGTGAAATCACAAGAAAAAGAAGAATTTTCATTATTAGTGAACTCTGCAACATCTTTGCACAAAATAAAAAATAAAAACTCTTGAACATCAATCATTCAAAGATTCAGCAGTTTTATCACTGAGTATTATATACGAAAATTATTGGGCAAAACTCGGTCCCTATTAAGTGTATACATTGCACACAATTTGTTTGCATTTCTCTTCCTCACTGGTCACGGGAACAGAACTTACAAGTATCAACAGTCACTAGCAAAAATGCCCGTGCGTTGCAACGGGAGAAAAACAATATCATAGGACATAGTGCAATAAACATGACCCAATAATATGTGCATGCCCTAATATTTGAACATAGGTACCCATATGTATCGTTCACTTCAAAAAAAACGTGTTATGGCACTGCTAATAGAACGTTATAGCATTCTGAGTAATGTCTCGCTAATAGCGCGCTATTGTTGCTTATCCTCCTTGTCTCGCCGACCAGTGGTCATGGTATACACTTGCAAATATAACAAATGTACCTCACTACATATACGGTGAATCAAGGAACTTCTGCAATTGACATGAGCACATGAACAATATATGCTCACCTCAAGGAATATGCCATAGCGTCACACCTTGTGAAAGGAACATTGTGTTAAACCGTGAGCCACAAACAGTCTAGTTTATTGACATAATTAAAGTAATTAATTATTTTATTTGTTCCAGAACCTATGCAAGGTAGCCAACCGTTGCAGACCTCTCTTCCCTATAAATAATTCAAAGTAGACAGAATTTTTGGGCAAAAAGTCTAGTTTATTGACATAATCTCTACCTAATAATAAAGCAAATAGTGTTTCTGTCGCAAACCATTCCTATAAATAATTAGAGTAAATTAATTATTTACTTGATCCAGAACCTATGCAAGGTAACCATCCGTCGCAAACCATTCCTATAAATAATCCCAAGAAGACAAATTACCAAGTTTTGGGCAAGCAAATTACCGTCGCAAACCATTCCTATAAATAATTCTCAAGTGGTTGCTTGTTTATTTTTTATGAAATGCAACAGGCACCGCTTTTCATTCGTTAAGAGGGAAACGTACATGTTATAGTGTATATAGGCCATTGTAAAGTGACCGAAACAGAAGAGAAAAGGCAAACACTATTAGTTACAAGCTAGAAGGTTCACTGCAGACCATAAGACGACTACCCCATCCATTTCACTCCTTTCATTCCCTGCATGAAGGAAGGCTCAGAGCTCTTCCGAGATTGAGGTGAATCATTAACCCACATGCCACTGCTATCTAATATAAAGATCAATGGAACCAATGTTTTGTTGGGCTTGGCACTAATTTTAAAAATTATTAACGTGCATGATAATAGCATATTTTGAAATCTACACATTTTTCTGATGGATTTTCATATATGACATGTTAGATTTGGAGCTAGGATTTAAAAGGTATGAATATTTTTAAAAGTATTTGATCTTTTAAAAAAAGAAAAGAAAAAGGTAGTAAGGGGGTTCAAACCCGCGATCTCCAGCGTGGTAGCCAAAGGTACCAACCACTAGGCTACATGCATGGTTGATTTACTAGATGGGATTCCGCCTTATTGACCTAAGCCGACGGCGGCAAAATAAATATAAGAAACCAAACGTTTTTTTCTACTTACCGGTGGCATGGTGGGTAATTATTCACAACTTCGGGGGTAATTTAGATGACGGACGACAGAAACACTATTTGCTTTATTATTAGGTAGAGATAGAGATAACTAGCTAGTAGGTTGTCAACTTAAGGCTTTAATTTCATATGAGATTGCTGAGCAAATCTCTGCTTTAAAGAGGTAATTAATCGAGTGTGGGGATTTTTGTATGCAGAAACAGAAGGCGATTTGCCTACTGAAATAAATTAAATAAAGGAATAAAATATCTGCCGAAGGGAGAGGGCAGAAAAAAGCTGGCAACCAGCTCTCTAAGCTACTGTAATGTGGAGCTTCTTTTATTCCACAAACTTTGGTATTCGGTACAAAAATTGGTTGCATATATAGGTGATCCTAAAGGCGAACGCCAGCTCATTGATCAGCTAATCTGATGGATGACATGAGCATGTAATGCCGCAGCTAGCAGTGGTACTTACCGTCCATATTAATACCTTGCACCACACTGTAACCACACATTTTGGGCATATATACTCATCAAACAGCAGCACGCCCTTGTAGTAGACCTTAGAACACTGTTAGATGTGTCGGCATGGGAAGTATCAGGACAAATAAATGTGCATCGACTAAGGCCGTGTGGAGACAGAGATTTCAGTATTGTCTGATCCCCTTGCGCGTCTGAGCAAGATTGACACGTCCGGCAAGAAAAATCACGATCAGCAGCACGGTGTCCCATCTTGGCTCTCGAAACACTGGGATGCCAACGAAAATTCCGTCGCAAGCTTCTATATTTGGGTGGACGGGGGATGTGGAGCTAATTCTTGCGAGGCTCCCTTCTGTGGCGGCAATTGGGCGTCGGTCGATCAATGCAAAACTAGTCATCGTGCACTACAGCCCTCTGCTTACAGTGTGAGCACGGTTAATTCTGCAACCGCGTACTTTAGATAGTAAGATGATTTTGTAGCCGGAGCTGTTGGGCTGTCGTTGGGTGCTCGAAATCTGTCTCGTAAGCACAGATTTAGTTCTGAAACATTTCTTCTTCTTTTTTTTTTGAATCTATCTTTACAAGAAGATACACGAAAAAGGTAGGAAGGTAGTACAAAGATGGAGCTACTTACCTAGCTAGGGAGGCATTCATGTATACCTATACACTCTCTTTTATCCGTTAAAACTTAAAAAGGCCGTGCAAGAAAATGGAAAAAATCAGGTGCTTGCCCATGAACTACTCGAAGGATCCTTCCAGCTAACCTCCCACAGAGATGGGGTTACTGTCATCATACCGCATACAGACCCCCTTGCGCTCTTCCCGTCTCTGTGGAAGCTGGTCATGTCGGTCACGACATTCTCGATGGTGAGGCTAACAGCGCTCCCGCTACTTGGCTATCACCGAGGCACATCATACAACCAGGTCTCATAGGAGACCATTGTTGTGCAGGCAATCCCATGGAAAGTGTCGGAATAGATGTAGAGGCAGATGATTTCTCTTGTTCGTGTATTCATAAACTACATGCACGATACTTGGATTAGAGATGGTAATTGTTGTCAACATCGACCCATGAGTTGCGGAAAGTGGATTCCTTTTTCTTGTGTTGATCTGATGACCCGTGACTGAATGGTTGCATTTGTTTCGCACCGGTACCCACCTCTCAAAAATTCAAAAGTGTAAATTTGTAATTTAATACTCCCTCTGTTCTAAAATAAGCGTCACAACTTTAGTACTAAAAGAATATGTATGCTGCTGATCCAAATCGAACCTGACCCAAAGTGACTCTTTAGTACTACGTCCTCTAGCCATGCCCGCGTGCCGACACATAAAAGATCACGACTCATGCGTGACACGCACTGTACCAACAGCGTGAGCCGATGTCCAACAACTCAAACAGTTATAAACCAGCTTGATGAGTTGCCTAAAAGATGTTCCCACACTCCGAGGTGATAACTACACCGAATGGAGAAAGAAAGTTGATTTAGCCTTTGTCTGTGCTGAGGTGGGCTGGGTTGTGGATACCCCACAGCCGGTCCAACCTCCAAAGCCAGTCAGAGATGCAAAAGACAATGATGCTGCATGGGAGAAAAAGAAAAAGGATCATGCTCCAGTGAAGATGTTATATTCCATCGAAAACCAAAAGTGGGTCAATGCAAACAAAAAATGCATGACATTTATAAAGAATACAATTGAGAACGTCATTGTGGGCTCAATTGCAGAGTGCACTTCCGCAGGGGAGTTTCTTACAAAGATAAAGAGCCAGTTCACTGGTTTTTCAAAGATATATGCCACCCAGTTGTTAAAGCAACTGGTGACAGGAAACTATACAGGCGGTGGTCGTGGAATAAGAGAGCACATCCTCAGGATGAGCAACATGGCAGCTAAGCTTAAGCCCATGGATGAGGATTTGGAGCTCAAACCTGCGCTCCTGGTCCACCTGGTCATGGCTTCACTGCCAAAAGAGTTCGACACCTTTGTTGTCAACTACAATATGTCACCTGAAAAATGGGACATAGAAAAGACTATAGCCATGTGTGTCCAAGAAGAGGAAAGACTTAAAGCCTCACATGGTGATTCTCTCAACTATGTGAAGGATCATAAGAAAAAGAATTACAATCAAAATAGCAAAAGTTCCCCTTCAAAGCCACATGGAAATGCTCCCTATCAGCATCAGCAGAAGTCTCTTCCAGTAGACAAGGATACATGTCTCCACTGTAAGAAGACCGGGCATTACAAGAAAGACTGCCCTGATTGGCTAAAGTCAATCATGGCAAAAAGAGGTAAGAATATAGTTTCCTTTGTAAATGAATCCTTGTATACACAGTTTTCGAAATCTACTTGGTGGATTGACTCAGGAGCAACTGTTCATGTTGCAAATTCTTTACAGGGATTCCATTCGACGCGGACTACGCAAAGAAGCGAAAGATGCATTGAAGTTGCAAATGGAATTCAAGCAGAAGTTGAAGCTGTCGGTGACATCTCCTTGGAGTTAGCTGATGGATTCAAGCTTCTACTTAGAGATATTTTATATGTTCCTTCATGTCACAGAAACTTGATTCGTGTTTTCTGTTTGGACAAAGATTGTTATGAATGTCATTTTGGACATGGCAAATGTGCCATATGGTTTAATAATACTCATGTGGGTGTTGCATTCCTACATGGTGAGCTTTATTTATTATCACTGCGTGAAAAAGTTTATTCTGTGTGTAATGTGAATGAGCATGTTTCCGCGTCGAATAAAGAACAAAAGAAAAAAAAAAAGAACTCACGACTCATCGAAATTATGGCACTGTCGCTTGGGCCATATTTCCAAGGGGAGAATAGAAAGATTAGTCAAAAGTGAAATTCTTCCTCTGTTAGAGTTCTCAAACTTAAAACAATGCATAGATTGCATTAAAGGAAAGTATGTAAAACAAATCAAAAAGGGTGCAAACCGTAGCACAGCAACACTAGAAATCATTCACACTGACATTTGTGGACCATTTCCGGTGAAAAGTGTGGATGGATATGACTCGTTCCTAACATTCACAGATGATTACTCTTGCTATGGTTATATTTATCCAATCAAAGAAAGATCTGAAGCGTTAGATAAATTTAAGATATTCAAAGCTGAAGTTGAAAATCAGCATGATAAAAGAATAAAAATAGTAAGATCCGACCGTGGGGGAGAGTACTACGGTCGGCACACTCCATATGGCCAAGTCGCTGGACCTTTTGCAAAGTTCTTGCAGGAGACTGGCATAGTAGCCCAGTATTAAATGCCGGGCGAACCTCAGCAAAATGGAGTAGCTGAAAGGCGCAACCGTACACTTATGGATATGGTGCGCAGCATGATGAGTTACTCCACCTTGCCATTGGGATTATGGATGGAGACGCTTAAAACCGCCATTCACATTCTCAATAGAGTACCAAGCAAGTCGGTGCCCCCAAAACACCGTACGAGCTGTGGACAGGAAGAGTGCCCTCCCTACAACACTTCGAGGTGTGGGGGTGCCCTGCTGAGGCCAAAATGTTTAATCCAAACATTGCAAAGTTAGATCCCAAAACAGTGAGTTGCCACTTCATTGGCTATCCAGACAGATCAAAGGGTTTTCGTTTTCACTGTCCAGACAGATATACAAAGTTTGTAGAAACAAGACATGCAGTCTTCTTAGAGGACGAAATGATGAGGGGGAGCATGGTAGCTCGGAAAATTGATCTTGAGGAGAAGAGGGTGCATGCACCTAATCCGATGATTCAGGAGCCATTTTTTTCTCACTACCAGTTGCAACTCCACCCATGACAACTATGGGGGTAGACCCAGAACCTGTCCATCAGGAGCCGACTGAACCCATTGTTGAGCATGAAAGGGAGGGGCAGCAGCAAATTTTAGAAGAAGTGCCAGAAGTTGAGACACAGAATGTGCCAGAAACTGAGGCCCTCAGAAGATCCAATAGAACAAGAAGATCAGCTATTTCTACTGATTATAAAGTTTATAACACAGAAATGGTTCATATGGAAGGTGATCCCACCACATATGAAGAAGCCATTAGAAGCCCTTACTCATCAAAATGGCTAGAGGCAATGAAAAATGAAATGAAATCGATGAGTTCCAAAGATGTTTGGGACTTAGAGGAAATACCTAAAGGAGCCAAAACAGTGGGCTGCAAATGGGTCTATAAAACTAAGTATGACCCTAATGGGAATGTAGAAAAGTATAAAGTCCGACTTGTGGCAAAAGGATTTACACAAAGAGAAGGGATAGACTACAAAGAGACTTTTTCCCCAGTCTCATGTAAGGACTCCTTCAGAATCATAATGGCATTAGTTGCACATTTTGATTTAGAGTTACATCAAATGGATGTTAAGACGGCATTTCTGAATGGTGATTTAAAAGAAAAGGTCTACATGAAACAACCCAAGGGTTTTATCATGGAAGGCAAGGAAAATATGGGATGCCGCCTGAAGAAATCTATTTATGGATTAAGGCAAGTCTCTAGACAGTGGTATCTAAAGTTTAATCAAACAATTAAAAGTTTTGGATTTAAAGAAAATATTGAGGATAACTGCATTTATGCAAGGTTTAAAAATGGGAAATATATTTTCCTAATCTTGTATGTGGATGATATCCTGCTTGCTAGCCGTGATGTTAGTCTACTACAAGAAACAAAGAAGTTCTTATCCTCAAATTTTGGCATAACAGATCTTGGTGAAGCATCATATGTTTTGGGCATAGAAATTCACCGAGATAGGAACAATGGAGTCTTAGGACTATCGCAGAAAGCATATTTAGAAAAGGTTCTTCAAAAGTATAATATGCATGCGAGTAAAGCCACACCTGCTCCTATAGTCAAGGGCGATAGTTTTGGGAAATTCCAATGTCCCGAGAACCAGTACGCGACCGATCAAATGAAAGCAGTACCATATGCTTCGGCTGTTGGAAGCTTACAGTATGCACAAGTGTGCACTCGCCCTGACTTAGCTTTTATCACCGGGGTACTCTGTAGATATCAAGAGAATCCAGGCATAGAGCACTGGAAGATGGTAAAGAAAACATTGCGTTATGCGCAAGGCACGAAGGACTACATGCTAACATACAGGAGATGTGATTCCCTAGAGATAAAAGGGTATTCAGACGCAGATTTTGCGGGGGACAGAGATGATAGAAAATCCACGTCAGGATACGTATTCACTCTCGCTGGGGGAGCTATTTCGTGAAAAAGCTCCAAACAGTCGATAGTTGCATCATCCAAGATGTATGCAGAATTCATAGCCTGCTTCGAGGCCACGGGGCAGGTGATATGGCTAAAGAAATTTATACCCGACTTGAAAGTGGTAGGTTGTATTCACAAACCACTAAAGATGTACTGTGACAACCAGCCCGCAGTATTCTATGCTAGCAACAACAAGTCGAGTAATGCTGCCAAAACAATAGAGATAAAGTATTATGTTGTGAAAGATAAAATCCAGGATCACACTATAAGTCTCGAGCATATAAGGACAAAGGATATGCTTGCGGATCCGCTTACGAAATGCTTACCACCCAATGTGTTCAAGGAACACTTAGCCAGCATGGGTTTAAGGGAAAGCCTTATAATTCCTGGATCATAAGAGACCCAAAAGGAACAGAGTTTGTTTCTAAACAAAACGTATGTCGTAGCTGTATGATTCTATCGGCGATTAAGCCGTGACGATGAAACATGCTCTATGCACCAATATGTGATGAAACAAATAAATTAGAAAGTATAAGGTTAAAAGTAAAGTTGAGATCAAGGGGGAGAATGTTAGGTTGATCTCCTCCCGTTCGAACCCAACGGGTCGAACGGGCCCCTGACTCGCGCCCTGATCGGGGGCGCCCAACCCTCATATGGTTGGTGGGCCCCTGTGACCCGCGCTATATTAACAGAGGTGGGGGGCCGGGGCATGGCACACGAAGTTCACCGCCGCCACAAACCCCACCAATATTCCCTACCGATCTAGGGTTAGTGCGGTGCACACGGGAAGCAGCCACCAACTCGCCATCTCTCTGTCCACTCACCGCCGCCACCATCCCACCATGGCCAACGGCGGGAGCTCCTCAGGCCAAGGCGAAGGTAGGACCACCGGGATCTCTAGCCTACCCCGATCCAGAGGATCTATCACTACGTCCTCTAGCCATGCCCCATGTGTGCCGACGCATAAAAGATCACGACTCATGCGTGACACGCACTGCACCAACATCGTGAGCCGATGTCCAACAACTCAAACAGTCATAAACTAGCCAAACCCCTACCCTAGCTTTTCCCCCGGAACTGTGTAGTGCGGGACCGACCGCCTCTCCCTCCTCTCCGTATCAACGCATGTCACCCGTGCCGGTGCCGTAGTGCTTCTTCCTTCTCTCCCTTCCGTCCCAGCTGCCTATAAATCCCCCCCCCCCCTCCCGTCTCCTATCCACAAATCCAATCCAACCCACTGCACATCTTGCCGGAAAATCTCTCAAATAAAATGGATCAAAGATCCATGCAATTTATTTATTTGACTTGCAAAATTAATGGCATGATGACATGATGCAATGCGAAAAGAAAATAGAGCAAACAATATAATAACAATAATGCAAAGAATCGATCTCAGGCTGTCACATCGAGCCTGGGAGGATGGCCGCCACCCCACCTCGCCAAACCGCAAGAGCCACTGAGAGGAATCCCGCGCGCTCGTCACCGTCGCTGATCCGATCCAATCCGGAGCCAAAGTCACCAGATCGCCGGCGCAGATCCGCCTTGGACAGGGACATCGCCACGCCATGTCGCCGCAAGAGGCCTAGACTTCACCTGCCACCACCTTCCAGGGCCGCCGCCACGAAGTCCTCCATGCCGCCGCATCACCCACGCAGGCACCCCACGCCGGCGAGTTGCCGTGCCCTGTGCCGCGCCTAGGCCTGAGGAGGCCGGCCCGCGCCGCCCCATCACGTGAGGGAAAGAAGACGCCCCGCTGCCGCCAGCACCGGTCAGGCTTCGCCCGGCCGCGCCCTTGGGCGGCGGCGAGGGAGGGGGATGCAGGAGGAGGCGACCGGCGGCGCAGATCGAAGGCCCCTCCCCGTCGCCTCGCGGGGGCGGCGCGGGAGGAGAAGGTTTCAGGAGGAGGACTTCCAATTACTTACTTATATACAGACTGAAATGAATAAACAAACACAATAAAACACGTCTATATTCGTTTCAGAAAAAGCTAGGACGTCTTATAATTTACCTTCACTTGCTAGTATTGGATAAAAGCGGCGTATCTTCACTTGCTCTAGATACGGATATGTCGGATATGGAACATGCCAACCGTGACTTCAATCATGTGCACTATCTATACAAAATTCTGTTGTCCTAGGCACCTTAATTACTCTGTACTCACTTCTAATCCTACCTTTCCTTTAAATACACATTTTACCTTTATTTATAAGCTAGGGTCCTCGCTCTATGACCCTATTGGGTAGCACAGAGGTTATTGCGGGATTCATGCCACGGTAGGAGACTGTTGGTTCCAAGTGTTCAACCCCATCATAAAGAAAACTACAGACATGTCAATTCATGATGGATGTTCGTTCATTTTGTTTTTGCTAGTTCATTGACCAAATAGTTACTTTGGCATAAGAGGTTTTGGGAAATTCAAGTATGCTTCTACGATTGCTTCGTTGTGAAGTTCGAGAACCTTTCGTAGCCAACATTCATTATAACTTTTCTGATGATATTGTTAACCCTACCGTCAAATACCACAAGATGTGCAAAATTCTGCAATTGTAGATATCCTCCATTCAACAGTCAACCTTTATATGCCGTCGAATAATCAATCAACCTAGAACAATCAAACCGAACAAAATATTCTGTTGTCCTAGGCATCTTACTTTGTACTCACTTCTAATGCTACCTTTTCTTTAAATACACGTTTTTTACCTTTATTTATAATTTAGGGTTCTCGCTCTATGACCTTGCTTTTTTTTTCGCGAAACCGCTCTATGACCTTGCTGATAGCACATAGGTTATTGCGGGATTCATGCCACGATAGGAGATTGTTCCGTCCACGGAAATGTCATTCGGCTCCCGGGAGCACATGCTCCTGCCTGTAGAAAATGATTTTTGAAATGTCAAAAAATCCTAACAAAATTTTTATATGTTGTTTGACACATCCAAATGGTACCTGAAATTTTTTAGGCAAAAAGGTTAAGCATTTTGGCCTGTGCAAAAAAAAATAAAAAAAATTAAACATCAATTATTATACCAAAATGTCACACCCAATTCACTACTGCTCCGTTTCGCATAAAAATTGTCAAGCATGCTTGCAACACTACCACGAACGTCAAATGCACCCGGGAGCCAAAACACCTCCCCCGTGGGTCCAAGTGTTCAACCCCATCATAAACAAAAGTATAGACGTGGGAATTAATGCTGGGTGTCCGTTCATTTTGTTTTTGCTCGTTCACCTTTATATGCCGCCAAATAATCAATCAAACCAGATCCAAACATCTTTCGTGTTCCAGATCACCATGCCCGTCTTGCTAGTCATCTTATGCCCAGCAAGTTCATCTCATCTAGTCACCACATGACTAATCATAGTTCTAATCGCCGAGCGTAAACTATATTGATTCAACTCAAGCGTTGAGATTTGTTCAGCGCCGTCTTGCACAAGATTATTATCATGTTTAGGTGTAGGGTCGTTCTCCAATCTGATGCCACTGATTAACCAATCTAAGCACAGATGCCCTCTATGATGTACCTGATACATCCTCCCAGCTCAAAGACGCACCGCGAAGCGAATAGTCTCTACTCTCACGAAAAGTCGACACAACAAGCTCCAGAAGCCACGACTTTTACTCAACGCGGGCACAGAGACAATACAGGAATAAATCATTTTGTGCAACAGAGATTTGATAAACAGGCGCTGCAAGCGAAAAACCCATGCTCTGTACCTGCAAAAAGAAAAGCGATGCTCTGAACTTCGATGTGGTAGTAGTTGAGTTGCAAGTTGCAACCAAAGCAAGGAAAGCCTCACACGCAGAACAGGAGCAGCAAGGCAAGATGATTCCATATGCACGTACGTATCTGAACGAATTCACGGGAAATGTCGTGGCGATTCTTTTCGTCCTCCATATGTCGCTAGAGGACACAGCAAAGGCAACGACAATGCCGGACTCCAAAAGCGAAGCCCCGAGAAGAAATGGCCTATGCACGAATCGTGTTGTTCGCTTTTTTTTTTACAGAAAATGAGGGGGGTGAGAACGAAAGCAACATCCACTGTGATGTGAGGATAGCAATGGGCCACGACACGGCGTGCGGGACGGGAGGCCGTGAGCGGACACATTTCTTCCCTCTGTCATTTCACGTCGGCATATATCGTGTGGACGTTGCGCGAGAGGAACAACGAGGATCTGGTGGCGTGCCCATTTTTCACTCCACCGGGATTATATATGCCGTTGGAGTGATTTTGAATGCATTTAATTACATTTAAAAATGGTACTAGCTATTTGCAAGTTGCAGAAAAAAAGGCAATTCCAGTGCTGTTGTCTACCTCTTCCCTGTAGTCGACCTGCCGACGGAACAGTGTCACTAGTATCTTATTCTGCCCTACTCGATCCGCCTCGTCCACCAAGCCGCCACCACCCTAACCATCCCTCTAAACCCCCTTCCTGGTTACAGTAGGACCGTAACAGAACATAATCCTGTTGTATTGTGATTACTGATTACTACAAGTACTGAGAAATTCATTTATCACGAACGAGTCTTAAGGATCTTTACAATAATATACTTGTGTATATACCATTGTATTGTAGCTATATATGCATGTTTGTAAAGTCGTGATTTTGAACTCAGGAACACCAATCCAAGTCAACTAAAAACATATTAAAGGTTTCAAAGCTACGGACTTTTTTTTTGAGGGAAACAGCAGGGCTCTACTGTGTTTTTTTATTGATTTTTCAAGTAAGATACAACCAAAGTCCAAGGCAAAAAAGAACTATACATAGTAGAAAATAAAAAGAAGGCTATACAAAAGCATAAAGGGAACACATGATATGACCAAAGTTTCATATCGGCTATCTAACTACAATTACAACAAGTATGATTGGCCTCAGGTGATCATCTGAAGTGATTAACCCAGCCTTCTTTGAATAGAATCCATTTCATCTCTTCTTTGAATTTTCTCCTACAATTGTAAAGATTTGGGGTGATACCCTTGAATATGTAATCATTCCGTGTGGTCCAGATTGCCCGAGAAACCAAGATGATAATTACCAGTGCGAAGGGAACCTGCAAAAGTGTTTTGAGTTTATCCACCTCCCCTTGAATGTCTGATTGAGTAGATGTCCAAGAAGGGCAGATGTATGTCCGGCAAACCTGTGCAAAGGTGCAGTGGAAAAAAAGGTGGCCCCTGGTCTCTAGTGCCTGCATGCCACACATAACACAAGTATAATCTGGAATGATTTTTTTTTTTCTAAACTTCGGACAAAATTCCTGGCTGGAAAACCATGAAAACGAGTACGAGTCAAAAACCATAATCCGTCTGTGCCCGTGCGTGCCGACACACAAAGATCGTGGCTCACACATGAGTGCCCATCCAACGACCCCAACGGTACCAAACGGCGTCAACCTTGGAATCTTCCCCCGGAATTGCGTGGTGGGGGACGGACTCCGCAACCGCCTCTCCCTCCTCTCCCTATCCGTGCACGTCACCCGTGCCGATGCTGTAGCGCTTCTTCCTTCTCTCCCTCACGTCTATCGGTGACGGACAGGTCACGGACTCCTTCGAGGATGAGTAGGCCACGGGAGGCGGCAGTGCCTTATGTCCCATGTGGGCCGGTCCGTCTCTCGTGTTCTACTCTTCCTCGCCGGAGACCGCACCTTTACTTCACGGTCTTATCGCCGGTGCCATGGAGACGACGGATGGAGGAAGACACGGGCTTGGACGTCGTGCGCCATCGCAGTAGGATAGGTTTAGGGTCGGGTCTTTTTTTTTTGTTTCTAAATGTTCGTAATGTAATGAAAATATGGCATGTTTTTATGAAATCCGTCATGTTTGCATGAATTTCATCCGGTTTGTTGAAAAAGAGTTTGAAATGTATGCGGCTACGGTTGGATGGCGTCCTCCCGCATCCGTGTCCGCGACTGGTCCCCCCTGTCCGCGGACGGATGCGGGAGGAAATTTGTGGGTCGGCCTTGGAGATGCCCTAATAGCCCATTCCGCCCTCTCAAGCTGCCCCCTCCACCAAGCTGCAGCCACCCCGATCATTCCTCTAGCTCCCATCATCCTCGTTGTGCCTCGGTG
Organism: Thinopyrum elongatum; assembly: GCA_011799875.1. Classification (NCBI taxonomy): domain Eukaryota; kingdom Viridiplantae; phylum Streptophyta; class Magnoliopsida; order Poales; family Poaceae; genus Thinopyrum; species Thinopyrum elongatum. The sequence continues at coordinate 596,511,051 of CM022303.1, read as the reverse complement.
TGCATAATCTTCAGGAAAATCAACTGATGTCGATTCTATTTTTGGAACTAACTTTTAGAAAATACACATGTAAATATCCAATAAAAACATACTTTCTAGATATATATTATGTCAGTTGATCCACTCATCCATCACCAGTAGTGCTAATGCCTTATGCCTCTTCTTGCATCGGCATCCCCCCCCCCCCTTCATCTGTCTTGACCTCTTAGTCATCTCTCATCACTATTTCCTCTCCTACTTCGTATCTCCAATGACTTCTCACCTAATCTACCGTTGCATTTCCCAACTCCCAATCTCAACTATTACTTTGTCTTATTAGATTGTCATCGTCCATGAGGTGAGCTCACACACCTTGTCGATGCTCGCCCCAATTGCCAATTCAAACAACATCACATTGTATTGCAAGTACAATTGTTGGGAAATTCATTTATCATGAATGAGTCTAAGGTTGCTTACTAAAAATAGACCCGTGATGCCATTTTATTTATCCAATGTCCGTAAAGTCATGTTTTCAAATTCAGGAATACGAATTCAATTTCAAGCAATAACAAAACAACGCCAATAAAAAAAGGTTTTACAACTTCGCACAAAATCCCTAGATGCAAAATCATAAATACGAGTACAAATCAAAACTTTAAACCATAATCCGTGTGGGTTTGTGACAAAACACTAGCCGTGCCCGTGCGTGATAGGACAAAGATCACGACTCACGCATGACGGCATGAGTGCACGTTGAACACGCTCACGCACGGCGGCAAACGGCGTGGGCCGACGTCCAACAACTCAAACGACACCCTCGAAGAAAAAGAAAGAAAGAAAAATGTTAGGATTTAAACTAATTATATTATTTAGGGATAATTCTCCCTTGTAACTAGCGTGCGGTTTGCCTCTGGCAACCGTTCGAAACATGCCCACGCCCCCGCGAGCGGATGCGTCCCTTCGTGGCGTTGGCATCGGTCCCCTCTGTATTTAATCCTCTGGATCATCAATGAAAGAGACAGTTCGATCAATTCGTTCTTTCACACATTATCAGCACTTCGACCTTGCCAAGAGCACGCATAGGCAAATCACGCCGGCGACAATCGCCGGAGAAAGCAAACTGATGGGAAGAAAGGAGAAGGTGAGAGGATGCCTCGTGGTCTCCTGTCATTCTTCCTGCACCTTGTTCGTAGCCCATGTTCCCGCTATGAATGTTCCAGAGAGAGTTGAGATATCTCATAAGACCACTCAACCGCCCAAGAGGGGGAGAAAACTGGACAAAAAGGACAAGGCTTCTCAGAAGAGTCCGCGGGAAGTGAGGATCCCTCAAATCGTAAATGCAGATCAACCGAGAGTTGATATTCAACCTAGTGTTGAAAGACACCTAAAGGATGTTATGCATCCAGAACCCAGCACAACTGTGCACACAAATATTGGTGTTGGGTTATCGGTACACCTTGACTCAATTGTTGTGGGAAATCACGATGAGTCAGAAGGTATTGATGAGATTTCCATCAACTATGTTGAATCAGGAGAATCATTCAACAGAAAGACTATAATTGTCGACATATTTTTCGCCTCAAAGATTGCAGATGACCTGGCATTGGATCGTGAACCTAAGTCCATGGCAGAGTGTATGAAACGCTCAGACTGGTCCAACTGGAAGGTTGCAATAGAGGACGAATTGCACTCGCTTGCCAAGAGAGGGGTATTTACTGCAGTAATATCTACTCCTCCTAATGTTTTCCCCGTGGGGGCAAAATGGGTTTTTGTTCGTAAAAGGAACGAAAACAATGAGGTGGTGAGATATAAAGCGAGGCTTGTAGCACAAGGGTTTACACAGAAACCTGACATCGATTATGATGAAACATATTCTCCTGTGATGAGTGGAATCACGTACCGATACTTGATATCACTGGCAGTGCAAATGAATTTGTATATCCAATTGATGGATGTGGTGACAGCATATTTATATGGGTCACTTAAGACGGATATCTATATGAAAGTTCCCGAGGGACTGAAGATTCCGGATCCGAAAGCTAATTGCAACATGTATTGCGTAAAGCTACTAAAGTCGTTATACGGCTTGAGACAGTCGGGTAGAATGTGGTATAACCGACTAAGTGAGTTCCTTCTAAAGAAGGGTTACTCAAGCAACAATGATTGCCCATGTGTGTTTATCAAGAAATCCACTGATGGATTTTGTATAATTTCCGTGTATGTTGATGACTTGAACATCATTGGGACTACACGAGAAATACATGAGGCATGTAATCATTTGAAGACGGAATTCAAGATGAAAGATTTGGGTAAAACCAAATTTTGTCTTGGTTTGCAACTTGAACATTTTTCTTCAGGAATACTTGTTCATCAGTCTGCTTACATCCAAAAGATATTGGAAAAGTTCAACATGGATAAAGCATACCCGTCAAAAACACCTATGGTCGTCAGATCTCTTGATAGAGATAAAGACCCATTTAGACTTAAGGGTGATGATAAAGAGGTATTAGGACCTGAGTTTCCTTACCTCAGTGCTATTGGAGCACTAATGTATCTAGCGAACTGCACCAGACCTGACATAGCATTTGCAGTTAATTTACTGGCTAGATACAACGCATCATCAACGAAAAGGCATTGGGTTGGTGTGAAGAATATTTTCAGATATCTTTAGGGCACCAAAGATCTTGGTTTATTCTATCAGAAAAATCAAGAGAGAACCATGGTGGGGTATTACGATGCTGGATATTTATCAGATCCCCATGATGCCAGATCACAGACTGGTTTTGTCTTCTTACATGGAGGTACGGCCTTCTCTTGGAAGTCAACAAAGCAAACCTTAATGGCAACGTCCACCAATCATTCTGAGATAATTGCTTTGTTCGAAGCATCACGTGAATGTGTATGGTTTCGCAGAATGATGAACTTTGTCCAAAGTTCAAGTGGGATTGGTTCGTTGAAATCACCCACCATTATCTATGAAGATAATGCTGTTTGTATTGCACAAATGCAAACGGGTTATATTAAGAGAAATATTACAAAGCATATTTCTCCTAAATTATTTTATCCCCATGATCTGCAAGAGAAGGGGGAGATAAGTATTTTGCAAACGAAGTCATGCGATAATCTCGCTGATCTATTTACTAAGTCCTTACCAAGTTCTCTGTTCCATAAATATGTAACTGGAATTGGTATGAGAGGACTTTGAGACTTGCAAAATTCAGGGGGAGAAATCTCCTAGGATATAACCTGTTAAGATCATGAGATCTTTAGTATTGCACTCTTTTTCCCTTTGTGAGTTTTTCCAAATGGTTTCTCATGTAAGGTTTTTAATGAGGCAATATCAATATAAGCATGGACGATATATGTCGTTTTCTCCTTATTTTTCTACTGGGTTTTAGAAGGAGTTTTTCATGGCATATTGTATATTTTCTTCTCAATTTTTTCCACAGGGTTTTGGAGAAGAATATTTCAAAGATGATCAGTCTCAAGGACAAGCGAGGATTAGGGGGAGTGTTAGAATTTAAACTAATTATATTATTTAGGGATAATTCTCCCTTGTAACTAGCGTGCGGTTTAACTTGTAACTAGCGTGCGGTTTAACTCTGGCAACCGTTCGAAACATGCCCACGCCCCCGCGAGCGGATGTGTCCCTTTTGGCGTTGGCGTCGGTCCCCTCTGTATTTGATTTGTTTTCAAAAGTATGACAAATTTTATAGCAAATTTGAAAACTAGTAGGCTGAAACAAAAAAAACCAGAAATAGCACCCTGTCGGCCTCCCGTGGGCCAAGGGGGGGCCTGTCGGCCTCCCGTGGGCCGAGGGGGGGCCTGTCGGCCTCCCATGGGCCGAGGGGGGGCTGGTCGGCCGGCTGTGGGCCGAGGGGGTCCTGGTCGGCCTCGTGGCGGCCCAGGGGAGGCCTGTCGGCCTAGTGGCGGCCGAGGGGGGCCTGTCGGCCTCCAGGAGGCCGACGAGCCCCTGGATAAGGCCGACAACTCTTTCTTCTTCCTCCCTTCGCTGCTTCTCCTCTCTCTCTCTCTCGTTTCTCTCTCTGTATTCTCCACCCCCGCGCCGATCTCTTCCCTCATCCACCCATTTTCATATCCAACCCATAGAAACAATAGATCATAGCATTCTCTGCCGGCGTACGGTAATTTTTTTTGCTATGGGGTAGTTTTTTGTGCGTGAGGAGGAGCCATGGTGGGGTGGAGGAGGTGTGGCTGGTGAGGAGGTGGTGGGGTGGATGCAGTGGTGGTGAGGAGGAGTTCCGGTGGTGCAAGTAGTCCGCAAGGTGACCGGTGCCGCTGAGTTGAAGAGAGGAGGAAGAAGAAGGGGACACACGCATCGAAGGTATAACTATGTCGTCATAATTTTTATTAGTGTAGCCGGTAATTTTTTTTAGTATAGCCGGTAATATTTTTAGTTAGTGTAGCCGGTAATTTTTTTGTTAGTGTAGCCGGTAATTTTTTTGTTTAGTGTAGCCGGTAATATTTGTAGTTAGTGTAGCCGGTAATATATTTTTTAGTGTAGCCGGTAATATTTGTAGTTAGTGTAGCCGGTAATATTATTTTTAGTGTAGCCAATAATATTTGTAGTTAGTGTAGCCGGTAATATTTGTAGTTAGTGTAGCCGGTAATATTTTTTTGTGTGTAGCCGGTAATATTTGTAGTTAGTGTAGCCGGTAATATTATTTTTAGTGTAGCCGGTAATTTTTTTGTTCGTTGCAATTAATGAGAAGGTGGCAATGACTGACAGGTGAAAATGTCTGAATCAGTAAATTTGACTGTTTACTACGGCCCTGGTAATGTTCGATATAATGAGTTGGGGGTTGATCTTAGAGAGTTTAAAAATGGCGTCATGACACTTTCAGACCCAAACAGAATGGACATTAGACAGTTGAAGTACTGGTTGACTACTAGTTTTGGGCTGGATCCTGAAGTATGTTCCGTCAGTATTCATACATTGTGGACAAAATCCTGTAAAAATATGAAGTGCGAGTTGATGCCGATAGATAGGAGCCAGCATTGGTTGACCCTGTTAAGTCGTTGCCGAGATAAAAGAATCCACCCATATGCCCTAGTGCAACCTGTGGCGAAGGAGGAGAATACCGTACAACTCCATATGGGGTATGAACCCGGGCAGGGTAGTCAAGTGGCTAACGAGATTTATTTATCCGGGTCACAGCCACAGGATGTGGATGCTAGCCAAGAGTCAGACTACGTGCCACACAATGTTTGTGGTCATGATACTGGGCAGAGTCAGTCGATAATATTAGCTGGTTCTGGTGTTGCTGATGGGGATGAGGAAGGCGATGAAATGCAGAAGGTGATGGAGGAAGAGGACGAGGATGGATTTGCGGAGGATCAGGATTCTGAAAATTCCGAGGATGAAGTGGAGGTACCGATTCCTTCTGCATGGGATCAGGACATATCCACCGGCCTTACGGTCAACGATGGCCATGAGACTCCATGGCAGTATAATCTGAACCAAGTCCAGATAGGGGCTATGTTTGATACAAAGGAAAAATTGAAATATGCGGTGATAAAGTGGGCTATGTCTACGCAGAGGGTTTTCCGGACACACATATCAAGTCCAACAAACTATACCGTGAAGTGTGCTGAAACAGGTTGTCCTGCAAAGGTGCACGGGCACGTGCCGAAGTATAACATCCACTGGGTTGTCACCAATGTGGTCCCACATAATTGTGTGAAGAAAAACCTGTTGGTTCATCATCCAAACCTGACTTCAACTCTCATTGCGCAACTCATGTATACTGAGATAGTGGAGAAGAAAAATATGGAAGCAAAACACATCCAGACAGCAGTGAAGGTCAGATGGAATTATGAGATTCCTTATGGGAAGGCTTGGAGGGCTAAGCAGAAGGCTATGGAGGAAAGGTTTGGGACGTTCTTCGACTCATATGATAATGTTGTCCGTCTCCTTGACATACTGAAGGAGAGGAATCCCGGCACTTATGTTAACATACAACACATGAGGTTGGACAGTATACCAGATTTCAAGGTGTTGAAACGAGTATTGTTCTCTTTCGCTATGTGCATCGAAGCTTTCCGGCATTGTCCTCCTGTGATGTTTGGGGATGGTACATTCCTGACTGGTCAGTACAAAGGGCAAATCCTGACTGCTATTGGTGTGGACGGGAACAATCAAATCATCCCACTTGCCATGGCATTTGTGGAGGGTGAGAACTTTCCGAGCTGGGTATGATTCTTCCGTCAAGTTAAAATTGCGATCGTGAAAGACCGACCAAACGTGTGTGTCATTCATGACAGACATGCTGGTATATTGAAGGCCGTGAAGACACTAAGGAATCCAACAGCTGACGAACCAACACCTTGGAAGGACTTGCTGAGCCGGTGGTGCATGCGCCATCTTGGGGCTAATTTTTTCTCACAGTTTAAGAACAAACGGTTGATGAATTTGTTCAAAAAATTATGCAACCAGAACCAGCAGCGCAAATACGAATTTATTTGGTCAAAACTAGATGAGTTTACTAAGAAGCAGGTCCGTGCGAGGAAGAAAATGGAAAAAGATCAGGTTAAATTAGCAGCACTCATCGCGGAGCTAGAGGAGCCAGTAGGTCTTTGTGACTTGCCAGCAATTGACCCTCCTAATACTCAGAGAAAGAAGGGTAGGGCAATAAAGAATTTTTCTGAGTGGATAGAGAAAGAGCCTCCGGTGAATTGGTCTTTGCTGCATGACACCCATGGAGCTAGGTATGGCCACATGACAACCAATCTTGCAGAGGTGTATAACTTTGTACTCAGAGGAAATAGAGCATTGCCACTCACAGCTATTGTAGAGGCTGTATTCCATGGCACTTTGAGATATTTCAGAGAAAGGCACGAGTTAGCAAAGAAGCATATTGCAGATAACCAGAACACACCTTATTGTAGCCGTGTCATGGAGTACATGGCAAAGAAGATAGAGAAAGCAAAGAAGCACACTGTCAGACTCATAGGTAATCAGGAAAGGAGGTATGAGGTTCAGCTTCCTACAGATGGTTTTGGTTCTGCAAATGAGGTGAAGACGCACGAGGTAAAAATTAGAACGGAATTTTATCCAACTTGTGAGTGTACATGCAACAAACCGAAGTTGTTGCACCTGCCTTGCTCACATGTGTTGGCTGCCTGTGGCCAGATTGAGTTGGACGCTATCTCCTTCGTGTCCCCATACTATTTAAAATATGCAGTACTCAATGTCTGGACAGGTGAGATGACAGGGTTTAGAGTCGTCGGCAATTTCAACAAGGTAAACGATGGGGAGAGAGTATACATTCCGGATCCAGAACTTCGGCGAACAAGCAGGGGCAGACGTAAGGTAAAGCGCATCCGAAACGATATGGACCAATCTGAAGCTGGTGGAGCAACCAGACAATGTTTGCTATGCGCGGCTTATGGGCATAGGATGAAATATTGTCCCGACCTGAACAAAGACGGTGCTTCCACATCGACGAGTGCTTCTACATCGACGACTGCGACAACAGTAGGAAGAGGCGAACGTGGTCGTGGCAGTCGTGGTGGTCGTGGCAGTCGAGGCCGAAGGGGCGGACGAGGAAGAAATAACTCGCAAGCTATATAATGTGTTGGACTATGTTTTAATTTGTAATATGTGTTGGACTATGTTTTAATTTGTAATATTATTTGACTATGTTATAATTTGTAATATGTCTGGACTATATTTTATTTTGTAATATTATTTGACTATGTTTTAATTTGTAATATGTCTGGACTATGTTTTAATTTTTAATATGTCTGGACTATGTTTTAATTTGCACCTGAGATTTGTTGTTTGAATTGCAGATATGGCTTCGTATCCGTTGCTTAATCGTAATATTGATAGAGGGCACCGGGCCGCACTTATGGAAGCGGGCAAGAACTTAGACGTGTTGGTCACTCGCACCCCAAAGTCTAACTGGATGATACACCATTCATGGGTTATAAGGTATGTGTCGGTATAATGACTTACTATGTTTGACATCATTTTGATAGCCGCTAACTGTATGCTACATTCTCTTTATTTTGTAGGTTAAGTTGGGCTGGACTTCTACCCTTGGCACGGCTGGTTGAGGGTACATTGGATGAGTGGGTTGAACATTCGCAATTAGATGAGGCAGGTGAACCAATGCAGTTACGCAAGAGGCAAGTGAAACGTTTCTCTTACGATAAGTCACTCATTACCTGCTTAGTAGATAGATGGAGACCAGAGACACATACGTTTCACTTTCCTTGGGGAGAGATGGCGCCTACTTTACAGGATGTGTCTTACTTGTTGGGATTACCTCTGGCCGGTGCTGCCATAGGTCCTTTAGAGGCAGAATCTGGTTGGCTAGCATCGATGCAGGGCCGTTTTTTGGCTGCGGTGCCAACTGCTAAGGTCCTAGACAACGATACTCACGGGCCTCGTTTTAAGTGGTTGACCCAGTTTCAGGTAATCTTCATGGCCAGTTTAAAAACTGATATTTTCATTGTTGTCCTCATTGCATAGTTCAAATAATCTTTCGTTTCTATGTAGATTGTCTCCTTAGGATATCCCAATGTTCAGTTGTCAGAGGCACAGATTGACCGATCCCTAGAGGCATATATTTTGTGGTTGTTCGGCAAGACGATGTTCACGGAGAACCACGTGACCACTGTCGATGCACGACTCATCGGTATTGCACGAGAGATAGCTGACGCACGTTGCCCTGGGGACATTCTGCAGAGGAGTTTTGGTTCTGTTGTGTTAGCGGCTATGTACAGAGGCCTGTGCAAAGCTTGCTCGTTGAAGGCTAGAAAATCAGGTATTACAGGATGTCCACTATTGTTGCAGCTCTGGTCATACGAGAGATTCCCTATTGGTCGACCCTATGTCTACGTTGATAGACCTTTTGGTTTGGAGGACATGGCTGGGACTTACGTGCCTGCTATCGGCGACTTGCCTACTATGGGATCTGTTTGGACACGGAGAGAGGTATTTTCATATTAAGTAACAACATGAATTACTAATGCTTATTTCTTGCCATTCAATAGTATTACTAATGCTTATTTCTTGTCATGCACAGAGACAGTTCGCGCATAGCCAGGTGAGGGGCTGCTACCCCTCCTTCACGGCGCAGTTTGATAGTTTGCACGAGGATCAAGTTATCTGGGAGCCATACTCCCATCAGGCTATATTATCCAGGTGTCCAGTTGGGATTTCTGGATTGTGCACTAGAGATCGGCACTATTGGATGACCAAGGCCAAGTTGGTGTTCGACGTGACGGTTGAGGAGATGGCTCTTCATAGGGTGATGAGACAGTTCGGCCTATGCCAAGAGCCTGACATTTCAATTATTCCACACTTACCAGGTCACGTGCACAAGTAAGTAATACTATTTTAGTTCTCAGGTCTGCATTCAGAATATCACTAATCATGTAACGCGCATGTCAATCTCAGTTACAGTCGCGCAGGAGGAAACAAGTCCCACGATTCTTGGCTTCGCGACATTAGCCCTTACGTGGACGAATGGACTACTGCGCCGACAAATATCTGGGATGAGGTTCGGCCCTTTGACTGGGACAAGTTCGGGTTGTATCTGCAGAGTTACCGGCATAGCACCAGGATGTACTTGGTTCCATCAGCAGCTCCTGATCAGATCGAAGCCCCTCTCACCAGCGATATGTACCCAACTGCCTCTGTTATGGGAACCAGACACCACGCGGTACGTGCTATGGTTCTCACATGTTAAGTTTTTTCTTAACCTGAACATATACAATTGGTTGACTATTCGTGTTGTCTGCCATACAACAATGATCTAATTGGTTAACTCTCCGTGTACAGGGTGACTTGACAAGCGAGGCGCTAGAGGAGGTTTCCGCTTTAATGCAACGCTTTGAGAGGGGAGATAATATCCCACCGCGAGAGAACGTCTCATGGTTGAGGCGTCTTGATGAGAAGCTACGGGGGATTTACGCAGCTGTTACATGTAGACGATCTTCGGATGTTGCTATTCCTCGTCCAGCACATCGTCCGCCACGCCACTCTCTGCAGTTCTTCAGAACCTCGACCCTCTGTGCAGCGTTCAGAACCACGACCCTCTGTGCAGCGTTCACAACCAGGGAGCTCTTCCTGGCAGCAGACACCTCCTTCACAACCAGGGAGCTCTTTCTTCTAGCAACCACCTCCTTCAGAACCAGGGGGCTCTTCCTGGCATCATCAGATGGACCTAGGTAACACTACTTTGTGCATTCTTTTAAACATTGTAGGTTCGCAAATTAATTTTATATGTTTTACTTTACCGCAGTCGGCAGCCAGTCGCAGCCGTTCATGCATTCAGTCCAGTCACCGATGCTTAGTGGTGCTGGTTCGTTCTTAGCCGGCGACGACGACGATGATGACCGAGCTGCAAACACCTATGAGTTCTCGCAGACAGTTCTTCACACTCCACCACCACCATTGACGCAGGAGACACAGACAGACGAGGTTATCTATGGTCGTGGTAATCGTCAGCGTCATCCACCGGCTGATCGCTTATCGCCTTCCGGTCCTCATCCGAGGAAGACTCAGATTCGTCGTCGTCCCCCCCAGTGATATCGTTATCTATGTATGAGTCGTTATCTATATTAGTTTCAGACTATTCACATATGTTACTATCGCACTTGCTTCTATCTGATCAGGATACATATATTGTTTTATGTATGCGAGAGACATATTACTATTAATACGCATTGTTATTCGAGTTACATTTCCAAAGAGACTGCAACCGATAATTAAGATACAAGTACATCTCACATAAACGGTAGGACTGAACTTAAAAAATACAGCTTACATACTACATGAAGGCATCATCGTCATCCTCCGTCGCTGCAGCACTCTTGCCCTTCGACGATGCGGTACTCTTGCCCTTCGACGATGAGGTACTCTTGGCCTTGGTGCTCGGCATGAAGATATCGTCTTCGTCTTCGCTGTCGGCAGTCCATAAATATGTATGCTCTGCTGCAATCCTTATAAAATTTTCACTCTTCATCTGCACTACCTTCTTCCACCTTCCATGCAACCTAAGAAGTTCTTTACATACCTCCTCATAGGTCCTTTCAGGCCACCCAGACCTACGTAATGCGTGAGCCAACTCATTCTGTATGGTGTCACTACCGATGAGTTCGTCCCATGGAACTATCCTATTGTCCATCCTGAAATTGGTGGCTAGCCTAAGAAGACATTTGCTCATCTCAGGGTGAAAACTACGATCGAAAGGATAATCGGACATCTCGACTACACTAAAATGGACTGCTTATCCAACTCCGTGTGAAGGGGGTTTTATAGGTAGAGAGGAGAAAATGGCGGGAAAGAACAACTGCGGTATGGAGAGAAAGGTGGCGGGAACATATGGCGGGAAGGGGTTGGCGGGAAACGGGTGGCGGAAAGGGGTTGGCGGGAAACTGGTGGCGGAAAGGGTGTTGGCGGGAAGACGGGGTTGGCGAGAAGGGGTTGCGGAAACTGGTGACGGAAGGGGTTGGTGGGAAACGGGTTGCGGGAACATATATCGGCACAGAGTTGGCGGGAAAATATTGAGGGAAATGAGGGGAAATGGTTGTGCAGCAATTATAATGAATTTATTTGTAAAAAAAACACTTAGAACCCCTCGGCCCACATCATTGCCTACTACACTACACTGCACTGCCTACCCACCTTACTGTCAAGGGGGTTTTACAGGAAGAGAGTAGAAAATGGCGGGAAATAATGGCGGGAAAGGGTTGACGAGAAAGGATGGCGGGAAAGGTAGGCCCGCGGAAGCATAAATAATATTTTTACAATATTTATAAGACGGGCAATCGTTGTACATCATTAATAAGTCAAATTTCACAAAAAAAAACATTTCGGCTTACAATGGGCCAACAGGAGCCCACTCGGCCGTGTGGAGGCCGACAACCACTCGTCGGCTTCGTGTAGGCCGACAGGCCACTGGTCGGCCTACTGGTGGCCGACAGGCCCCCATCGGCTTACTGGTGGCCGACAGGCCCCCCATCGGCCCACCCTAGGCCGACAGCCCCCCATCGGCCTACCCCAGACCGACAGGCCCCCCGTCGGCCCAGCCCAGGCCGACAGGGCGCTATTTCTGATATTTTTGCATTCTGCCCAATAGTTTTTAAAAGGACTATAAATTTAGTCATAGTTTTGAAAAAAAAATCCTATGGTATTTAATCCTCTAGATCATGAATAAAAGAGACAGTTCGATCAATTCGTTCTTTCACAAAAACAACTCAAACGGCCACCGAATTGCGTGGCGGGGGACGGACTCCGCGACCGCCTCTCCCTAGTCCTCTCCCTATCCGCGCACGTCACCCGTGCCGGTGCCGTGGCGCTTCTTCCTTCTCTCCCTTCCGTCCCAGCCGCCTATAAATTCCCCGCCCCTCCCGTCTCCAATCCGCAAATCCAATCCAGCCCTCCCTACCATCTCGCCGGAAAATCTCCTCCGACCGATCGAAGCGAAGGTCATCTCGTCGTCCTCCTCAAGGTATGCCAGCCTCCGACCGATCCCTACGCCTTGCCTCGTGTTCATAGATTATTGTTTGTACCGCTCGCTCAATTGCTGTTTGTAGTCTGGAGTAGATCTGCTGCGTAAGGCGCTGTTATTGTCGATCGATTGCTCCTGGTTCAGTTAATCGAGATTGATTAGGCTCGCTTGTAGCTGAATCTCCATGGATTTTCTCTCGATTTTCGAGGAGATGTGCTGATTGTGATGCGATTTCTGTTGTTGGGTTCATCTATGTAGTTGTAGCTAGCTAATTCTCCTCGGTTGTTGATAAATCCTCGTAGTATTATTGCACCCTTGCCTGATCTGTAAGGGATACATCTGGAATTTAATAGCCCTGTAGTTGATTTGGCTCGTTTGTAGTTTAATTATTGTGGATTTCCTATTCTGTAGCTGAATCTCTCTTGATTATGCCCGGATTTTCGAGTTGATCTGCCAATTCTAATGTGATTGCTGTTCGTTGGGTTCATCTATATAGCCCTCATATTCTCCTCGGTTTGTTGATCAGCATTATTGTGGGTTTCTGATTTTGTAGCCCTCATATTGCACCCGTGCCTTGATCTGTCAAGGGATACACCTGGAATTTGATTGCCTTGTAGTTGTGCGTTGATTTTACTCTGAAATTTAAATTCATGTGATTTTGTTGTTACTTTGATACCTAAACCTTCTTGTAACGTCTTGCTTCCACGAGGCTTAAAGATTGGTCTTCTGCTGAAATTTTATCAATCGATTAGCAACCTCTCTTTACAGTCAGGGTATTCTTAGTACAGTTTATCTCTGTTGTACTGTGCCATCTACTTCATGTATTGTTTGATGCCCTTCAGTTTTCCTTGTAATGTTCCTTGCCCTTGGAAGCTTAGTCCTTCGGCCCTGTAGCTGCTTGTTAGATCTTTCGATTCAACTCTTAAATACATGTGGGTTTGAAGATACTACTGTTGATTCATCCATGACTTGACAGCTTGTTCTGTTTAACTGATATATATACGAACCATGAGGCTAGAGATTGCGCTGATAGATCTGCTAATATATTTGTGATAGGGGGTCTTCCAAAAGTTAGCACTGTCAATCATTTGATTAGCTTGTTCAAGGGGTTTCTTAGTTACAATATCATCTGGTTCATGTATTGTTTGATCTACTACAGATTTCTCTGTACCGTTTCTAACTCTTCTTCTGTGTGCTTTGTCGCTTACAGATGCAGATCTTTGTGAAGACCCTCACTGGCAAGACCATCACCCTTGAGGTCGAGTCCTCGGACACTATCGACAACGTCAAGGCTAAGATCCAGGACAAGGAGGGCATCCCTCCGGACCAGCAGCGTCTCATCTTCGCTGGCAAGCAGCTCGAGGATGGCCGCACCCTGGCTGACTACAACATCCAGAAGGAGTCCACCCTCACCTTGTGCTAAGGCTTCGGGATGGCATGCAAATCTTCGTGAAGACCCTCACCGGCAAGACCATCACCCTTGAGGTCGAGTCATCTGACACCATTGATAACGTTAAGGCGAAGATTCAGGACAAGGAGGGCATACCCCTGGACCAGCAGCGCCTCATCTCCGCTGGCAAGCAGCTCGAGGATGGCCGCACACTCGCCGACTACAACATCCAGAAGGAGTCTACGCTCCACCTGGTGCTAAGGCTCCGGGGTGGCATGCAAATCTTCGTGAAGACCCTCACCGGCAAGACCATCACACTGGAGGTTGAGTCGTCTGACACCATTGACAATGTCAAGGCGAAGATCCAGGACAAGGAGGGCATCCCGCCGGACCAGCAGCGTCTCATCTTTGCTGGCAAGCAGCTTGAGGATGGCCGCACCCTTGCTGACTACAACATCCAGAAGGAGTCCACCCTCCACTTGGTGCTCAGGCTCCGTGGTGGTATGCAAATCTTTGTCAAGACCCTCACTGGCAAGACCATCACACTGGAGGTTGAGTCTTCGGACACAATCGACAACGTGAAGGCGAAGATCCAGGACAAGGAGGGCATCCCACCGGACCAGCAGCGCCTGATCTTTGCTGGTAAGCAGCTTGAGGATGGCCGCACCCTGGCAGACTATAACATCCAGAAGGAGTCCACCCTTCACTTGGTGCTCCGGCTCCGTGGTGGCCAGTAAGCTCCTGGCCATGGTTCTTCTGTTTTTGGGTTCACAGTCTTGGTGCCTTCGTTGGAGTTTGTCGGGTGACTCGTCTGGGTCTACTGTTGGTGTCTTTGTTTCTATAGTACTGTGATGCAGTGTTATCGGTTGGATCTGAAACTTATGTCGTGCAGCAGGTTATCAATAAATGAGCCCTGAATTTGGTCTATAATTCTGTTGTTCTGGCCTGGTGTTAAAGTACGGCTTCTTCTGATGCATTTGATGTGCTTTTCGCACATGTTTTCTTCTGGTTAATCGCTGTGGTGAAAAACTTAGTCCTATGCTGTAACCTTTTACAACACTTGTGGTAGGTCCTATTGTCGAAACTAGCCAAACGGTAAATCCTCCTAATCAGTCCTTGATGCAGCATTTGAGCTCTCTTTGCCCAGATCTTGGATGATGCAAGCACTCCAGGCTCGAGTCAAAATTTGATGAAAACACAATCCTAAAAATCTGTGACAATTAATATAACGGATGGAGTATTTTGATGTTGTCCCAACTTCAAATCTTTTCTATGTAAGACGATCTTTGCTTGTGTCTTTTCACATGTGCAGAAACTTCTGTCACATGCAATAAGATTACTTTGCCCCTCTCGCTAGCTCTAAAGAACAACTAATCAACTTCAGAATACGTAGGCGGTTGTTCATAGAATGTTTCGCAGGGTTCTTATTCGTTTCCATATGCATTGTATGTAGGCTGATGCAATATCAAATTGTGAAGCACATCCAGCAGGAAAGCATACACATATCTACCTTGTCCTTCCGTGCTCATAAATAAACATACACGATTGCATTCTTACCTTCTATTTCCCTCAGTGTAAGTCTCCCATCCTTTCATATCTTTCAGTCCCACGAAGTGTTACATAATTTAGTTCTTCCAACATGCAACACCAAATATCTTGCACATGATACCTTAATGAACATGCACTAGCAAAAGGGCCCATGCGCTGCAACGGGAGATTTTTTTTTCCATAATTTCCAACGGCCATGACCACATTTTGCTGCATCACCGAGATACACTATCACTCTCAATTTGTTGAAATCATGAACATTTTTTAAACTCGTGCACATATTTGAAATCACGAACATTTTTAAATTCCTAACACTTTAACAAATTTTTGAACATTTTCTAAAATCAAGAACATTTTTTGAATTCATGAACATCTTATACTATTTGCAAACATTTTTTAAAAATTGTGAAAAAAATTAAACAATTTTCTTGAATCGGCGAACATTTCTAGACTCGACGAACATTTTTTTGGAAATTGGTGGAAAGCATACGCATATGTACCTTGTCCTTCCGTGCTCCTAAATAAGCTCATAAATAAACATACACGATTGCATTCTTACCTTCTATTTCCCTTAGTGTAAGTCTCCTATCCTTTCACTTCCTCTATCTTTCAGTCACACGAAGTGTTACATAATTTAGTTCTTCCAACACGCAACACCAAATATCTTGCACATGGTATAACCGCCAAATAGTAGTTCTTCTTTGAAGGACTTCGTGCAGCTAGAGATGAGAAAGGTGGTTGAACTTAACCTATGGCTAGTTGAGTCGGCATGAGAGGTATAGGGACATGCAAATGTGCATCAAATGTGGAGAGTTTATGTTGGATATAGTTCGACCCTCTTGCCTCTGTTAGCATGATCAACACGTCACCAAAGCAAAGTATGGACTGACAGCATCAGGCTCCTTTGAGTCGAAATCATAGGGATCCATAGACGGTCCTATCCAGGAAGAATGTACCTTGAAGTTTCTGGCTATGTGCAATAAGTTAGTCCCCAGCAACATGTATGTAAGAACTAAGAACATTGTGAAATAAAATGTATATCATTCATGCCGGTTTCAGTTTTATCCAAGAATTAGATTTTTTTTAAAGAAACAAGTCACTATATTGGTTAATCAATTTTAAACCTATCACATTTTAGTCCATCTAGGTACAAACCTTGAACTATATTCATCATTGCTTTCCAAAGAAAATAGTTGCTACGATAGAGAATTCACATGGTTGTAGAGCATCTATCTTGTGGAAATTTTTGTCTGCTAAAACCAGGTTTCTAAGCATTACACACACAAAAAAATACTGCATAGTACTACAATGTCATAATTAAATGTAGCATATGTATGCAAATTATATAGACTAAATTAGTACTTTGTTGTAAATCACTATTGCTACAATATGTCAAAATAACCAAGTTCATTATATTTAAACTATTTTTTGAAAATAAGATAATTGTATAAATTTCAGTGCATTGACATAATATGACCCGGGGAGAAGGCGGGGAAAAACACCGATGGTGTCATTCTCCTATGTTTAGTGTTACCATTACATATTTATAAGAGAACTTTGTAAAATCTTAACCGGTTTTTAAGAAATCATTGGTGTCAAATGACGCCAATGATTGCATGCTTGATCTGCCCTTGATAAGACGAGGTTATTGTCTTGGTCTCCCGAGAATCTTGCATGTGGTTGTGTGCTTAGGCTGGTCATAGTGGGGAGCGACTTAGACTAGTGTCATGCATATGACATTAGTCTATGTTATTACCTTCATAGTACAAAGTAACATAGAAGTAATATCATATATGGTTGCATTTATTAGCTTCTGACTCAATTTTTCTTGGAAAGCGCTATGTGATGGTAACATAATATGTTACTCTAAACACCTCTCTCCTCATTAACTAGCTGCCACATAAGCAAACTTGTTTTGGGATGTGTTATGTTACTAGTTAAGTTACTCCCCTATAACTAGCCTTAGCTGCACGTGAAGAGATATGAAGTCTTTAATTATATAGTACTAGATAAGTGTGAGACCGGGGGTCATCCTTCTTTAAAAAAAATAGTAGATAAGTGTGTTGCAACAGGATATAAATATTCTAGTATATTAGCTCATGATTTATTTGCTCCTATTAATGTTACTATGTAAATAAGTGTTTATCAAAATCAGATTGTGATTTACCTACCTAAATAAATTTTAGGATTTTATTTGATAATCATTTATTTGGTAAAAACTATTGGCTCACCAACGAAACATAATTTTACTTGATAAGTCAACAAAAGGTAGGACAGTTTAAACATTTTTCAAAGAAAACCGGTGGAAAAGCACAGAGATAGTAGGAGAAAAAAAAGTCTAAATGGAGAGAGGGAGGGGAGGAACATATGTAAGGTTGGACGAAACACTCTAACTGGCAGACAAAGGAACATTATTCTTTTTTTTTAAACGGTATATAGAGAGGTAGTCATATTTGACAAAATTCATGCTATGCACACCATAAGATAAATGTTTCTTCACTTATTTTGTGTAACCTACGTGCAACACCGATGTAACACCATGTGCCTAGTTCAATGTTTGTGTTTGCTAGCTATAAATTTTTTATGTTGTTCCACCTTACTTGTAATTATGCTTAAAACGCCTTATTGCAATTAATTACTTCTAGTACTTAAAAAAATATTACTCACCTCCCCTTTATTTATAAACTAGTGCCCTCTTTGTGAGACCATCTGGGTAGCACATACGTCTTTGGAGGATCCAGACATGGCACCGAAGAATTTTGTTGGGTCCTCTTCTCGCGCTGAATCCATCATAGGAAACTCTATACAATTTGTTCTAGATGATTTTTGTTTTGTTTTTACTTGATCTTGCTAAACAGTTAGTTCGGCATGAGAGGTTTGGGGAAATGCAAGTATGCTTCAGGTCTTTCATAGTCACTTTGGTGTGAAGATTGGAGAACATGTAGGCCATGGTCCGTCAACTTCTATGCAACCATGCATAGTTCCATATGACGAATTGGAGGCAGCCTAGGAAACTTGTGGCCCCGCACGCGACTCGTTGATATCGCCACATGCTGCCGGGAACTACGACGACGAGGGCAAGGATGATGGTCTGCACCACTCTGCATGCCTTTCATCTTCTTCCTCCTTGGTTCTTGGGATCTCCTGAGTCCTACTGGGGCCATTCGGGCGATTCTTCTACCGATGGCGTTGCTCTAGGGGGCTGCTCGAAATCTGTAAGAATAACCAGAAAAACAGAACAGTGCATGAAAGTTAGCAAGAAATTACTTTTCTGAAATCATAGATAGCATGGTTTGAGGACGCCATTAGCAGGAAACTACTCTAACACCCATGATATAGTTCCCAATTACATTTTTTAACAAGTAATTAACACTTTATTCTTTCCGCCAAAAAAAATTAACACTTTATTCTGAAAGATACAAGTTTGCATCAGTGACCAATTCCTTTCTTTGCTGAAAGTTCAACATCAGAGATCAAATCCTTATATTTTACTTCTCAGTTTCACATTGTTATTTCCTGTGCTATTTGGAATATGGTACACGAGATGAGAACTTGGAGAGAGCAATCGAAAAAGGCCAGGAACTTCACCATCATTCCTTATTTCTTATGACTTGAGGTTTCAGAGTATGTTGTGGTTTATCTTTCATGGATTCAGTAACAGGTTCATGGATTCAAGCTTCATAAGCTATTAATTTATTTATTTTGCAGAGTGGCAACAAAGCAAAGCAATATCTTGTGGCTTCCATTCCACAAAAATAAAGATGTTATTCTGAGTTTATCAATTTTTACTGAGAAAAAGATCTATTTGAATGATTCGAAAGCCTTGCACCTACCCACCGACATGCATCTGCGATGAAACCTTGCAGATATGGTCACAAAACATCCGACTAAAATAGACATCTCGATGGTGTAGAATCATAACAGTGTGAACTATTCCGGGCTGATTGAATTGCTCGTTTGCACCATGTTGTGTAGGTTCTGGACGAATCAATTGACGTCTCATCGTAATCACCTGCATTTGTAAACACCTTACATGATATATAATATATAGTGAATATCACCATCATACGCCGATGGCTTTTCCCACATGCATTTTCCATGTTAATACTTTGTGGCCCTGTTTCAAAATTTACATCTTACTGTTTGTCGATTTGTAACACATGCTCTTACCTATGACAACGGACAATTAACAGAATTATTGTATTCTCTTCTTCTACCTTCTTTATCTATACAAGCTATTCTATCTTCCCACACTAAGCGCTATATCTATTACTAGTCTACTACCATGATATGAATGAGGCGAAACCTAGATAATTTTTACTACATTTTCTATATTTAGATGTAATGCGGTGGTGGACGGGTTTGGGATCGAAGAACCATCGAGAGATTATAATGCATCGGGGTTATAAATGTTGGAGAAGAACCATGGCCCTCCGGACCTGGAAAGGCAGTCGGGGCTAGTTACCCGACAGGCAATCGCACAAGATGCATGAGGGAAGGACGAGGTGATGCTGCAAGAGACGACGATCATTGTCAGGGTCGACGGGGATCAGTGATGATAGCAACCATCATAACTAGGATATTGTAATTCTTTGCCAATAATTTGCACGGTATTATTCCGTCTGATGAAAGGTGAATTCTAGCTACTTTTGCATCAAACAGGGCCCGGGGGGTTCTTAAAATCACTTTTATTAACTAGATCGCTTTAGAAAATATGGACCTGAACCAAGAACAATCTAGGGCATTATAGACCAATGAGTGGATGAAACTTCAGTTTGACCAAGAACAGCGGTGTTGAACATACGTTGTCCATTGTACATGTATAGAACTAGGGTCTTGTATTTATACCGTTGTATCTCCTTTCTCCTCTCTATATATTTGTACATCTTGGGAGACAAGTAGAGGCCGGTCCACCCTGTACCTATATATGTGCATCATGCACACGATCAATGAATTATCGATGCATGCAATCCTTCTCTTCCTAACTTACAAGGTATTTGATAGCACGTCGATCCTCTCCTAAACCTCCGCTGCCTCCAGCCGTCGCCACCGCCGCTCATCCCCATCGCCGCTGCCCTCCCTCCTGCAGCTGCGCCAACCCCTCTCCTTCAGCTGCCGCCGCCGCACCGGGCCGCCGCCGCCGCCACCGCTCATCCCCATCGCCGCTGCCCTCCCTCCTGCAGCGACGCCATCCCCCTCTCCTCTAGCCGCCGTCGCCGCCCATCCCCCTCGCCGTCGCCCTCCCTCCTGCAGCCGCGCCACCCCCCTCTTCTCTCCCTCCCAAAACCCTAAACCAACCCCATCGTGCCGCTGCTTCCCCATCTCCCGTCTACAGCCACCGTGCGCCGCCGCTCCTCTGGCCGCTGTCGCGCCTCCCCCTCCAGCCGCCACCGCTGCTGCGATGTCTTCTGCCGCGTCGTCTCTCTTCGGCCACATGTACGCGGGCGCGCCGACTCCTTCATCCACATGCAGCCGGCCCCGCCGATGGCCGGCGGCCACGCTCCGCCCTCCCTGGTTCAGCTCTTCGGCGGCTTCACCACGCCGCAGGTTTCCCCGCCATGGGACTACGCGGCTCTGACCGCCCCGGTTCAGCCCTACGACAGCTTCACCACGCCGTGGAACACTACTTCTTTGGCTGCGCTGCCGTCGGCCCCGTCACCGCACAACTACGGTGATGGCAGAGATTGGTACATGGACTCGGGTGCCACCGCCCATATGACATCTCATCCCGGTAACCTCACGTCCTCCACTCCCGTTCCCACTCCCACTCGTATCACCGTTGGCAACGGTTCATCTCTACCCATCACCCATGTCGGTCGCACTAATTTTCCTTCTACATCCAGGCCACTTACTATGTCTAATGTCCTTGTTTCACCTGACTTAGTCATGAACCTTGTTTCTGTTCGTCGTCTTGCTCGTGAGAATCCTATTACCGTCGAATTTGATGATGTTTGTTTTTCTGTGAAGGACGCCCGTACCCGGATGGTTCTCCACCGATGTGATAGTCCCGATGAGCTCTATTCCGTGCACACCGGCACCACCACCTCCATCCCTCCAGTTGCTCACGCCGCTGGTGTTGACCTATGGCATGCTCGCTTGGGACAACCCAACTTTACCGTTTTACGTCAAATTCTTAAGAGTTTTTCATTCTCATGTGATAAGATCGACCACACTTGTGAGGCTTGCCGTCTCGGCAAGCATGTTCGTCTACCCTTTAGTGCGTCCACCACTATTTCCACTTTTCCATTTCAATTACTTCATAGTGACGTTTGGACATCTCCAGTTGCAAGTAACACGGGCTATCTCTATTATTTGGTGATTTTGAAGGAAATATGCCCTAGAGGCAATAATAAAGTTGTTATTTTATATTTCCTTATTCATGATAAAGGTTTATTATTCATGCTAGAATTGTATTGATCGGAAACCTTAATACATGTGTGAATACATAAACAAACACCGTGTCCCTAGTGAGCCTCTACTAGACTAGCTCGTTGATCAAAGATGGTTAAGTTTTCCTAACCATGGACATGAGTTGTCATTTGATAACGGGATCACATCATTAGGAGAATGATGTGATGGACAAGACCCATCCATTAGCTTAGCATAATGATCGTTAAGTTTTATTGCTATTGCTTTCTTCATGTCAAATACATATTCCTTCGACTATGAGATTATGCAACTCCCGGATACCGGAGGAATGCCTTGTGTGCTATCAAACGTCACAACGTAACTGGGTGATTATAAAGATGCTCTACAGGTATCTCCGAAGGTGTTTGTTGAGTTGGCATAGATCGAGATTAGGATTTGTCACTCCGAGTATCGGAGAGGTATCTCTGGGCCCTCTCGGTAATACACATCATAAGCTTGCAAGCAAACGACTAAATAGTTAGTCATGAGGTGATGTATTACGGAACGAGTAAAGAGACTTGCCGGTAACGAGATTGAACTAGATATGAAGATACCGACGATCGAATCTCGGGCAAGTAACATACCGATGGACAAAGGGAATTACGTATGTTGTCATAACGGTTCGACCGATAAAGATCTTCGTAGAATATGTAGGAGCCAATATGGGCATCCAGGTTCTGCTATTGGTTATTGACCGGAGAGGTGTCTCGGTCATGTCTACATAGTTCTCGAACCCGTAGGGTCCGCACGCTTAATGTTCGATGACGATATAGTATTATATGAGTTATGTGATTTGGTGACCGAATGTTGTTCGGAGTCCTGGATGAGATCACGGACATGACAAGGAGTCTCAAAATGGTCGAGAGGTAAATATTGATATATAGGACGATGGTATTCGGACACCGGAAGTGTTTCGGGGGGTACCGGATACTTATCGGGTCACCGGAAGGGGTTCCGGGCACCCCCAGCAAAAGATATGGGCCTTATGGGCCAAGAGGGGAAACACACCAGCCACAAGGGGCTGGTGCGCCCCCCATATGGGCCGGCCTAGGAGGAGAAGGAAAGAGGGGAAGGGAAAGGAAAGAGTGGAATAGGATTCCCCCTTCCTTCCCTCCCCCCCCTCTTTCCTTCCCCCTCCGACAAATATGGCATGGGGGGCGCCACTTGGGAGGACCCCAAGTAGGATTCGGCCTACTTGGGGCGCCTCCTGGCAGCCTCCCCTCTCCCTCCCACCTATATATATGTGTGGGGGGGCGCCCTAGCACACACCAGACAATGGCCTAGCTGTGTGCGGCGCCCCCCTCCACCGTTTACACCCCCAGTCATATTTTCATAGTGCTTAGGCGAAGCCCTGCGGAAATCACTTCACCATCACCGTCACCACGCCGTCGTGCTGACGGAACTCATCTACTACCTTGACATCTTGCTGGATCAAGAAGGCGAGGGACGTCAGCGAGCTGAACGTGTGCTGAACGCGGAGGTGCCGTACATTCGGTACTAGATCGGTTGGATCGCGAAGAAAGTTCGACTACATCAACCGCGTTGTGAAACGCTTCCGCTTACGGTCTACGAGGGTACGTAGACACACTCTCCCCCTTGTTGCTATGCATCTCCATGGATAGATCATTGCGTGTGCATAGAATTTTTTTTGTTTTCCATGCAACGATTCCCAACAGTGGCATCATGAGCCAGGTCTATGCATAGATTATATGCACGAGTAGAATACAAAGAGTTGTGGGCGGTGTTAGTCATACTGCTTACCACCAATGTCTTATTTTTATTCGGCGGTATTGTGGGATGAAGCGGCCCGGACCAACCTTACATGTCCACGCACATGAGACCGGTTCCACCGACTGACATGCAACAAGTTTTGCATAAAGGTGGCTGGCGGGTGTCTGTTTCTCCTACTTTAGTTGAATCGAATTTGACTACGGCCGGTCCTTGAAGAAGGTTAAAACAACAAACTTGACGAATCACCGTTGTGGTTTTTGCCATAGGTAAGAACGGTTCTTGCTGGAAGCCCGTAGCAGCCACGTTAAACTTGCAACAACAAAGTAGTTGAAGGAAATATGCCCTAGAGGCAATAATAAAGTTGTTATTTTATATTTCCTTATATCATGATAAATGTTTATTATTCATGCTAGAATTGTATTAACCGGAAACTTGATACATGTGTGGATACATAGACAAAACACTATGTCCCTAGTAAGCCTTTACTAGACTAGCTCATTAATCAAAGATGGTTAAGTTTCCTAACCATAGACATGTGTTGTCATTTGATGAATGGGATCACATCATTAGGAGAATGATGTGATGGACAAGACCCATCCGTTAGCTTAGCATATTGATCGTTCAGTTTTATTGCTATTGCTTTCTTCATGTCATATACATATTCCTTTGACTATGAGATTATGCAACTCCCGAATACCGGAGGAATACCTTGTGTGCTATCAAACGTCACAACGTAACTGGGTGATTATAAAGATGCTCTACAGGTATCTCCGAAGGTGTTTGTTGGGTTGGCATAGATCAAGATTAGGATTTGTCACTCCGAGTATCGGAGAGGTATCTCTGGGCCCTCTCGGTAATACATATCATAAGAAGCCTTGCAAGCAATGTGACTAATGAGTTAGTTGCGGGATGATGTATTACGGAATGAGTAAAGAGACTTGCTGGTAATGAGATTGAACTAGGTATGATGATACCGACGATCGAATCTCGGGCAAGTAACATACCGATGACAAAGGGAATAACGTATGTTGTCATTACGGCACGACCGATAAAGATCTTCGTAGAATATGTGGGAACCAATATGAGCATCCAGGTTCCGTTATTGGTTATTGACCGGAGAGGTGTCTCGGTCATGTCTACATAGTTCTCGAACCCGTAGGGTCCGCACGCTTAACGTTCGATGATGATTTTGTATTATATGAGTTATGTGATTTGGTGACCGAATGTTGTTCGGAGTCGCGGATGAGATCACGGACATGACGAGGAGTCTCGAAATGGTCGAGAGGTAAAGATTCATATATATAGGATGATGATATTCGGATACCGGAAGTGTTTCGGGGTGTACCGGGTACATATCGGAGTACTGGGGGGGGGGGGGGGTTACCGGAACCCCCCGAGGGATTAATGGGCCTTATGGGCCATAGGAGGGGAGCACACCAGCCCACAAGGGGTGGCGCTCCCCCTAAGGAAGGAGGCCGAATAGGAGAAGGAGGAGGGGGTTCGGCCCCCCTTTCATTCCTCCCCCTCTCTTCCCTTTTCCCCCTTCCGGTAATAAGGAAGGGGGGGGGGGGGAATTGGACTAGGGGCCCAAGTAGGATTCCTCCTACTTGGGGCGCCCCATGGCAGCTCCCCTCCCCCTCCCGCCTATATATACGTATGGAGGGGCACCTAGAACACACACCAACAATTGTTAGCCGTGTGCGGCGCTCCCCTCCATAATTTACGCCTACGGTCATATTCACATATTGCTTAGGCAAAGCCCTGCGCGGATCACTTCACCATCACCGTCACCACGCCGTCGTGCTGACGGAACTCTCCCTTGACACTTTGCTGGATCAAGAGTTCGAGGGACGTCATCGAGCTGAACGTGTGCAGAACTCGGAGGTGCCGTACGTTCGGTGCTTGATCAGTCGGAACAAGAAGAAGTTCGACTATATCAACCGTGTTGTCAAACGCTTCCGCTTTCGGTCTACGAGGGTACGTAGACACACTCTCCCCCTCTCGTTGCTATGCATGTCCTAGATAGATCTTGCGTGAGCATATGAATTTTTTTGAAATTGCAAGCTACGTTCCCCAACAGTGGCATCCGAGGCAGGTCTATGCGTAGATGATATGCACGAGTAGAACACAAAGAGTTGTGGGCGGTGATCGTCATACTGCTTACCACCAATGTCTTATTTTGATTCGGCGGTTTTGTTGGATGAAGCGGCCCGGACCAACCTTACATGACCACGTTCATGAGACCGGTTCCACCGACAGATATGCAACTAGTTTTGCATAAAGGTGGCTGGCGGGTGTCTGTTTCTCCTACTTTAGTTGAATCGAATTTGACTGCGGCCGGTCCTTGTTGAAGGTTAAAATAGCAAACTTGATAAATCACCGTTGTGGTTTTGATCCAAAGGTAAGAATGGTTCTTGCTAGAAGCCCGTAGCAGCCACATAAAACTTGCAACAACAAAGTAGAGGATGTCTAACTTGGTTTTGCAGGGCATGTGGTGATGTGATATGGTCAAGACATGATGTGATATACGTTATTGTATGAGATGATCATGTTTTGTAAAAGTTATCGGCAACTGGCAGGAGCCTTATGGTTGTCGCTTTATTGTATGAAATGCAAATGCCATGTAATTGCTTTACTTTATCACTATGCGTTAGCGATAGTTGTAGAAGCAATAGTTGGCGAGACGACCACGACGCTACGATGGAGATCAAGGTGTCAAGCCGGTGACTATGGAGATCATGACGGTGCTTTGGAGATGGAGATCAAAGGCACAAGATGATGATGGCCATATCATGTCACATATTTTGATTGCATGTGATGTTTATCTTTTATTCATCTTATTTTGCTTAGTACGGCGGCAACATTATAAGATGATCCCTTACTAAATTTTCAAGGTATAAGTGTTCTCGCTGAGTATGCACCGTTGCAACAGTTCATCGTTCTGAGACACCATGTTATGATCGGGTGTGATAAGCT
This sequence comes from Thinopyrum elongatum, assembly GCA_011799875.1. NCBI lineage: Eukaryota > Viridiplantae > Streptophyta > Magnoliopsida > Poales > Poaceae > Thinopyrum > Thinopyrum elongatum. The sequence continues at coordinate 596,484,531 of CM022303.1, read as the reverse complement.
CTACGTTCACATACAACGGGTGCAAGACAGCTTTGCGCATGCGGAATACTCGGGTTAAACTTGATGAGACTAGCATGTACAGACATGGCCTCGGAACACTGGAGACCGAAAGGTCGAACATGAATCATATAGTAGATATGATCAACATAGAGATGTTCACCATTGATGACTACTCCATCTCACGTGATGATCGGACATGGTTTAGTTGATTTGGATCACGTATCATTTAGATGACTCGAGGGATGTCTATCTAAGTGGGAGTTCTTAAGTAATATGATTAATTGAACTTAATTTATCATGAACTTAGTCCTGATAGTTTTCGCATAGCTATGTTGTAGATCAATGGCCCGTGCTACCGTTCCCTTGAATTTTAATGCGTTCCTAGAGAAAGCTAAGTTGAAAGATGATGGTAGCAACTACACGGACTGGGTCCATAACTTGAGGATTATCCTCATTGCTGCACAGAAGAATTATGTCCTTGATGCACCGCTAGGTGAAAGGCCTGCTGAAGGAGCAGATGCAGATGTTGTGAACGTCTGGCAAGCTCGATCTGATGACTACTGGATAGTTCAGTGTGCCATGCTTTACGGCTTAGAATCTGGACTTCAAAGATGTTTTGAATGTCATAGACCATATGAGATGTTCCAGGAATTAAAGTTAATATTTCAAGCAAATGCCCGAGTTGAGAGATATGAAGTCTCCAATAAGTTCTATAGCTGCAAGATGGAGGAGAACAGTTCTGTCAGTGAACACATACTCAAAATGTCTGGGTATCATAATCACTTGACTCAGCTGGGAGTTAATCTTCCAGATGATAGTGTTATTGACAGAGTTCTCCAATCACTGCCACCAAGCTACAATGGCTTCGTGATGAACTATAATATGCAAGGGATGGATAAGACAATTCCCGAGCTCTTCGTATGCTCAAAGCTGCGGAGGTAGAAATCAAGAAGGAGCATCAAGTGTTGATTTGTTAACAAGACCACTAGTTTCAAGAAAAAGGGCAAAGGATAGAAGGGGAACTTCAAGAAGAATGGCAAGCAAGTTGCCACTCCCGGGAAGAAGCCCAAATCTGGACATAAGCCTGAAACTGAGTGCTTCTACTGCAAAGGGACTGGTCACTCGAAGCGGAACTGCCCCAAGTATTTGGCGGATAAGAAGGATGGCAAAGTGAACAAATGTATATTTGATATACATGTTATTGATGTGTACCTTACTAATGCTCGTAGTAGCGCCTGGGTATTTGATACTGGTTCGGTTGCTCATATTTGTAACTCGAAACAGGGGCTACGGATTAAATGAAGATTGGCTAAGGACGAGGTGACGATGCGCGTCGGGAATGGTTCCAAGGTCGATGTGATCGCCGTCGGCATGCTACCTCTACATCTACCTTCGGGATTAGTTTTAGACATGAATAATTGTTATTTGGTGCCAGCGTTGAGCATGAACATTAAATCTGGATCTTGTTTCATGCGAGACGGTTATTTATTTAAATCAGAGAATAATGGTTGTTCTATTTATATGAGTAATATCTTTTATGGTCATGCACCCTTGAAGAGTGGTCTATTTTTGTTGAATCTCGATTGTGGTGATACACATATTCATATTAATTCCAAAAGATGCAAAGTTGATAATGATAGTGCAACATATTTGTGGCACTGCCGTTTAGGTCATATTGGTGTAAAGCGCATGAAGAAACTCCATGCGGATGGACTTTTGGAATCACTTGATTATGAATCATTTGATGCTTGCGAACCATGCCTCATGGGCAAGATGACTAAAACTCCGTTCTCTGAAACAATGGAGCGAGCCACTGAATTATTGGAAATAATACATACTGATGTATGCAGTCCAATGAGTGTTGAGGCTCGTGGCGGGTATCGTTATTTTCTGACCTTCACAGATGATTTGAGCAGATATGGGTATATCTACTTGATGAAACACAAGTCTGAAACATTTGAAAAGTTCAAAGAATTTCAGAGTGAAGTGGAGAATCATCGTAACAAGAAAATAAAGTTTCTACGATCAGATCGCAGAGGCGAATATTTGAGTTACGAGTTTGGCCTTCATTTAAAACAATGTGGAACAGTTTCACAACTCACGCCACCTGGAACAGCACAGCGTAATGGTGTGTCCGAATGTCGTAACCGTACTTTATTAGATATGGTGCGATCTATGATGTCTCTTACCGATTTACCACTATCGTTTTGGGGTTATGCATTAGAGACAGCTGCATTCACATTAAATAGGGCACCATCTAAATCCGTTGAGACGACACCATATACTGTGGTTTGGCAAGAAACCTAAGCTGTCGTTTCTTAAAGTTTGGGGTTGCGATGCTTATGTGAAAAAGCTTCAGCCTGATAAGCTCGAACCCAAATCGGAGAAGTGCGTCTTCATAGGATACCCAAAAGAAACTGTTGGGTACACCTTCTACCACAGATCCGAAGGCAAGATCTTTGTTGCCAAGAATGGATCCTTTCTAGAGAAGGAGTTTCTCTCGAAAGAAGTGAGTGGGAGGAAAGTAGAACTTGATGAGGTAGTTGTACCTTCTCTCGAATTGGAAAGTAGATCATCACAGAAAACCGTTCCCGTGATGCCTACACCAACTAGAGAGGAAGCTAATGATGATGATCATGAAACTTCAGATCAAGTTACTACCGAACCTCGTAGGTCAACCAGAGCACGTTCCGCACCAGAGTGGTACGGTAATCCTGTTCTGAAAGTCATGTTACTAGACCATGACGAACCTATGAACTATGAAGAAGCTATGATGAGCCCAGATTCCAATAAATGGCTTGAGGCCATGAAATCTGAGATAGGATCCATGTATGAGAACAAAGTGTGGACTTTGGTTGACTTGCCCGATGATCGGTGAGCCATAGAGAATAAATGGATCTTCAAGAAGAAGACTGATGTTGATGGTAATGTTATTGTCTACAAAGCTCAACTTGTCACGAAAGGTTTTCGACAAGTTCAAGGAGTTGACTATGATGAGACTTTCTCACCCGTAGCGATGCTTAAGTCCGTCCGAATCATGTTAGCAATTGCCACATTTTATGATTATGAAATCTGGCAAATGGACGTCAAAACTGCATTCCTTAATGGATTTCCCAAAGAAGAGTTGTATATGATGCAACCAGAAGGTTTTATCGATCCTAAAGGTGCTAACAAAGTGTGCAAGCTCCAGCGATCCATCTATGGACTGGTGCAAGCATCTTGGAGTTGGAATATACGCTTTGATGAGGTGATCAAAGCATATGGTTTTATACAGACTTTCGGAGAAGTCTGTATTTACAAGAAAGTGAGTGGGAGCTCTGTAGCATTTCTAATATTATATGTGGATGACATATTGCTGATTGGAAATGATGTAGAATTTCCGGATAGCATAAAAGGATACTTGAATAAAAGTTTTTCAATGAAAGACCTCGGTGAAGCTGCTTATATATTAGGCATCAAGATCTATAGAGATAGATCAAGACGCTTAATTGGACTTTCACAAAGCACATACCTTGATAAAGTTTTGAAAAAGTTCAAAATGGATCAGTCAAAGAATGGGTTCTTGCCTGTGTTACAAGGTGTGAAGTTGAGTAAGACTCAATGCCCGACCACTCCAGAAGATAGAGAGAAAATGAAAGTCATTCCCTATGCCTCAGCCATAGGTTCTATCATGTATGCTATGCTGTGTACCAGACCTGATGTGTGCCTTGCTATAAGTTTAGCAGGGAGGTACCAAAGTTTAGCAGGAGTGGATCACTGGAAAGCGGTCAAGAACATCCTGAAGTACCTGAAAAGGAATAAGGATATGTTTCTCATTTATGAAGGTGACAAAGAGCTCGTCGCAAGTGGTTACGTCGATGCTAGCTTTGACACTGATCCGGATGAATCTAAGTCACAAACCGGATACGTATTTATATTGAATGGTGGAGCTGTCAGTTGGTGCAGTTCCAAGCAGAGCGTCGTGGCGGGATCTACGTGTGAAGTGGAGTTCATAGCTGCTTCGGAAGCAGTGAATGAAGGAGTCTGGATGAAGGAGTTCATATCCAATCTAGGTGTAATACCTAGTGCATCGGGTCCAATGAAAATCTTTTGTGACAATACTGGAGCAATTGCCTTAGCGAAGGAATACATTTTTCACAAAAGAACCAAACACATCAAGAGACGCTTCAACTCCATCCGTTATCAAGTCAAGGAGGGAGACATAGAGATTTGCAAAATACATACGGATCTGAATGTGGCAGACCCGTTGACTAAGCCTCTTCCAAGAGCAAAACATGATCAGCACCAAGACTCCATGGTAGTTATAATCATTACAATGTAATCTGGATTATTGACTGTAGTGCAAGTGGGAGACTGAAGGAAATATGCCCTAGAGGCAATAATAAAGTTGTTATTTTATATTTCCTTATATAATGATAAATGTTTATTATTCATGCTAGAATTGTATTAACCGGAAACTTGATACATGTGTGGATACATAGACAGAACACTGTGTCCCTAGTAAGCCTCTACTAGAGTAGCTCATTAATCAAAGATGGTTAAGTTTCCTAACCTTAGACATGTGTTGTCATTTGATGAATGGGATCACATCATTAGGAGAATGATGTGATGGACAAGACCCATCCGTTAGCTTAGCATATTGATCGTTCAGTTTTATTGCTATTGCTTTCTTCATGTCATATACATATTCCTTTGACTATGAGATTATGCAACTCCCGAATACCGGAGGAATACCTTGTGTGCTATCAAACATCACAACATAACTGGGTGATTATAAAGATGCTCTACAGGTATCTCCGAAGGTGTTTGTTGGGTTGGCATAGATCGAGATTAGGATTTGTCACTCCGAGTATCGGAGAGGTATCTCTGGGCCCTCTCGGTAATACATATCATAAGAAGCCTCGCAAGCAATGTGACTAATGAGTTAGTTGCGGGATGATGTATTACAGAATGAGTAAAGAGACTTGCCAGTAACGAGATTGAACTAGGTATGAAGATACCGACGATCGAATCTCGGGCAAGTAACATACCGATGACAAAGGGAATAACGTATGTTGTCATTATGGTACGACTAATAAAGATCTTCGTAGAATATGTGGGAACCAATATGAGCATCCAGGTTCCACTGTTGGTTATTGACCGGAGAGGTGTCTCGGTCATGTCTACATAGTTCTCGAACCCGTAGGGTCCGCACGCTTAACGTTCGATGACGATTTTGTATTATATGAGTTATGTGATTTGGTGACCGAATGTTGTTCGGAGTCCCGGACGAGATCACGGACATGACGAGGAGTCTCAAAATGGTCGAGAGGTAAAGATTCATATATAGGACAATGATATTCGGACATCAGAAGTGTTTCGGGGTGTACCGGGTACATATCGGAGTACCGGGGGGGGGGGGGGGGGGGGGGTTACCGGAACCCCGCGGGGGATTAATGGGCTTTATGGGCCATAGGAGGGGAGCACACCAGCCCACAAGGGGTGGCGCCCCCCCCCCTAAGGAAGGAGGCCGAATAGGAGAAGGAGGAGGGGTTCGCCCCCCCTTTCCTTCCTCCCCCCTCTCTTCCCTTTTCCCCCTTCCGGTAATAAGGAAAGGGGGGGGGGGGGGCGAATTGGACTAGGGGCCCAAGTAGGATTCCTCCTACTTGGGGCGCCCCATGGCAGCTCCCCTCCCCCTCCCACCTATATATACGTGGGGAGGGGGCATCCAGAACACACACCAACAATTGTTAGCCGTGTGCGGCGCCCCCCTCCACAGTTTACTCCTCCGGTCATATTCACGTAGTGCTTAGGCGAAGCCCAGCGTGGATCACTTCACCATCACCATCACCACGCCGTCGTGCTGACGGAACTCTCCCTCGACACATTGCTGGATCAAGAGTTCGAGGGACTTCATCGAGCTGAACGTGTGCAGAACTCGGAGGTGCCGTACGTTCGGTGCTTGATCGGTCAGAACGAGAAGAAGTTCGACTACATCAACCGCGTTGTCAAACGCTTCCGCTTTCAGTCTACGAGGGTACGTAGACACACTCTCCCCCTCTCGTTGCTATGCATCTCCTAGATAGATCTTGCGTGAGCGTAGGATTTTTTTTGAAATTGCATGCTACGTTCCCCAACAGTAGAGGACGTCTAACTTGTTTTTGTAGGGCATGTTGTGATGTGATATGGTCAAGACATGATGTGATGTACGTTATTTTATGAGATGATCATGTTTTGTAAGATATCTGACAACCGGCAGGAGCCTTATGGTTGTCTCTTTATTGTATGAAATGCATACGCCATGTAATTGCTTTACTTTATCACTATGCGTTAGCGATAGTTGTAGAAGCAATAGTTGGCGAGACGACCACGATGCTACGATGGAGATCAAGGTGTCGAGCCTGTGATGATGGAGATCATGACGATGCTTTGGAGATGGAGATCAAAAGCACGAGATGATGATGGCCATATCATGTCACATATTTTGATTGCATGTGATGTTTATCTTTTATGCATCTTATTTTGCTTAGTACGGCGGTAGAATTATAAGATGACCCCTTCACTAAATTTCAAGGTAAAAGTGTTCTCCCTGAGTATGCACCGTTGCTACAGTTCGTCGTGTTGAGACACCACGTGATGATCGGGTGTGATAGACTCTACGTTCACATACAACGGGTGCAAGACAGTTTTGCACATGCAGAATACTTGAGTTAAACTTGATGAGCCTAGCATGTACAGACATGGCCTCGAAACACTGGAGACCGAAAGGTCGAACATGAATCATATAGTAGATATGATCAACATAGAGATGTTCACCATTGACGACTACCCCATCTCACGTGATGATCGGACATGGGTTAGTTGATTTGGATCACGTATCACTTAGATGACTTGAGGGATGTCTATTTGAGTGGGAGTTCTTAAGTAATTTGATTAATTGAACTTAATTTATCATGAACTTAGTCCTGATAGTATTTGCATATCTATGTTGTAGATCAATGGCCCATGCTACCGTTCCCCTGAATTTTAATGCGTTCCTAGAGAAAGCTAAGTTGAAAGATGATGGTAGCAACTACACGGACTGGGTCCGTAACTTGAGGATTATCCTCATTGCTGCACAGAAGAATTATGTCCTTGATGCACCGCTAGGTGACAAGCCCCCTCCCGCTAATCTAGATGCTGTGAACGTCTGGCAAACATGGTCTGATGACTACTCTATAGTTCAGTGTGCCATGCTTTACGGCTTAGAACCGGGACTTAAAAGACGTTTTGAACGTCATGGAGCATATGAGATGTTCCAAGAGTTGAAGTTAATATTTCAAGCAAATGCCCTGGTTGAGAGATATGAATTCTCCAACAAGTTCTATAGCTGCAAGATGGAGGAGAATAGTTCTGTCAGTGAACACATACTCAAAATGTCTGGGTATTATAATCACTTGACTCAGCTGGGAGTTGATCTTCCAGTTGATTGTGTCATTGACAGAGTTCTTCAATCACTGCCACCAAGCTACAAAGGCTTCGTGATGAACTATAATATACAAGGGATGAACATGACAATTCCCAAGCTCTTCGCATTGCTTAAGGCTGTGGAGGTAGAAATCATGAAGGAGCACCAAGTGTTGATGGTTAACAAGACCACTAGTTTAAAGAAAAAGGGCAAGGGAAAGAAAGGGAAGTTCAAGAAGAATGGCAAGCAAGTTGCCACTCCCGGGAAGAAGCCCAAAGCTAGACCCAAGCCTGAAACTGAGTGCTTCTACTGCAAAGGGACTGGTCACTGGAAGCGAAACTGCCCCAAGTATTTGGCGGATAAGAAGGATCGCAAAGTGAACAAACGTAAATTTGATATACATGTTATTGATGTGTACCTTACTAATGCTCGTAGTAGCGCCTGGGTATTTGATACTGGTTCGGTTGCTCATATTTGTAACTCAAAACAGGGGCTACGGATTAAACGAAGATTGGCTAAGGACGAGGTGACGATGCGCGTCGGGAATGGTTCCAAGGTCGATGTGATCGCCGTCAGCACGCTACCTCTACATCTACCTTCGGGATTAGTTTTAGACCTAAATAATTGGTATTTGGTGCCAGTGTTGAGCATGAACATTATATCTGGATCTTGTTTAATGCGATACAGTTATTCATTTAAATTAGAGAATAATGGTTGTTCTATTTATATGAGTAATATCTTTTATGGTCATGCACCCTTGAAGAGTGGTCTATTTCTGTTGAATCTCGATTGTGGTGATACACATATTCATAATATTAATGCCAAAAGATGCAAAGTTGATAATGATAGTGCAACATATTTGTGGCACTGCCGTTTAGGTCATATTGGTGTAAAGCGGATGAAGAAACTCCATGCGGATGGACTTTTGGAATCACTTGATTATGAATCATTTGATACTTGCGAACCATGCCTCATGGGCAAGATGACTCAAACTCCGTTCTTCGGAACAATGGAGCGAGCCAATGACTTATTGGAAATAATACATACTGATGTATGCGGTCCGATGAGTATTGAGGCACGCGGCGGGTATCGTTATTTTCTGACCTTCACAGATGATTTGAGCAGATATGGGTATATCTACTTAATGAAACACAAGTCTTGAACATTTGAAAAGTTCAAAGAATTTCAGAGTGAAGTGGAGAATCATCGTAACAAGAAAATAAAGTTTCTACGATCTCATCGCGGAGGCGAATATTTGAGTTATGAGTTTGGCCTTCATTTAAAACAATGTGGAATAGTTTCACAACTCACGCCACCTGGAACACCACAGCGTAATGGTGTGTCCGAACATCGTAACCGTACTTTATTAGATATGGTGCGATATATGATGTCTCTTACCAATTTACCACTATCGTTTTGGGGTTATGCATTAGAGATAGCTACATTCATGTTAAATAGGGCACCGTCTAAATCCGTTGAGACGACACCGCATGAACTATGGTTTGGCAAGAAACCTAAGCTGTCATTTCTTAAAGTTTGGGGTTGCGACACTTATGTCAAAAGGCTTCAGCCTGATAAGCTCAAACCCAAATCGGAGAAGTGCGTCTTCATAGGATACCCTAAGGAAACAATCGGGTACACCTTCTACCACAGATCCGAAGGCAAGATCTTTGTTGCCAAGAATGGAACATTGCTAGAGAAGGAGTTTCTCTCAAAAGAAGTGAGTGGGAGGAAAGTAGAACTTGATGAGCTAATTGTACCTTCTCTCAATTTGGAAAGTAGCACATCAGAGAAATCCGTTCCCGTGATGCCTACACCAACTAGAGAGGAAGCTAATGATGATGATCATGAAACTTCAGATCAAGTTACTATTGGACCTCGTAGGTCGAACAGAGCATGTTCCGCACCAAACTGGTATGGTAATCCTGTCCTGAAAGTCATGTTACTAGACCATGGCGAACCTACGAACTATGAAGAAGCTATGATGAGCCCAGATTTTGATAAATGGCTTGAGGCCATGAAATCTGAGATATGATCCATGTATGAGAACAAAGTGTGGACTTTGGTGGATTTGCCCGATGATCGGCAAGCCATTGAGAATAAATGGATCTTCAAGAAGAAGACTGACGCTGATGGTAATGTCACCGTCTACAAAGCTCGACTTGTTGCAAAAGGTTTTTGACAAGTTCAAGGGGTTGACTACGATGAGACCTTCTCACCCGTAGCGATGCTTAAGTCAGTCCGAATCATGTTAGCAATTGCCGCATTTTATGATTATGAAATTTGGCAAATGGACGTCAAAACTGCATTCCTTAATGGATTTCTTAAAGAAGAGTTGTATATGATGCAACCAGAAGGTTTTGTCGATCCTAAAGGTGCTAACAAAGTGTGCAAGCTCCAGCGATCCATTTATGGACTGGTGCAAGCATCTCGGAGTTGGAATATACACTTTGATGAGGTGATCATAGCATATGGTTTTATACAGACTTTCAATGAAGCCTGTATTTACAAGAAAGTGAGTGGGAGCTGTGTAGCATTTCTGATATTATATATAGATGACATATTGTTGATTGGAAATGATATAGAATTTCTGGATAGCATAAAAGGATACTTGAATAAGAGTTTTTCAATGAAAGACCTCGGTGAAGCTGCTTATATATTGGGCATCAAGATCTATAGAGATAGATCAAGACGCTTAATAGGACTTTCACAAAGCACATACCTTGACAAAGTTTTGAAGAAGTTCAAAATGGATCAGTCAAAGAAAGGGTTCTTGCCTGTGTTACAAGGTGTGAAGTTGAGTCAGACTCAAAGCACGACCACTCCAGAAGATAGAGAGAAAATGAAAGTCATTCCCTATGCCTCAGCCATAGGTTCTATCATGTATGCTATGCTATGTACCAGACCTGATGTGTGCCTTGCCATAAGTCTGGCAGGGAGGTACCAAAGTAATCCAGGAGTTGATCACTGGACAGCGGTCAAGAACATCCTGAAGTACCTGAAAAGGACCAACGATATGTTTCTCGTTTATGGAGGTGACAAAGAGTTTGTCGTAAATGGTTACGTCGATGCTAGCTTTGACACTGATCCGGATGACTCTAAATCACAAACCAGATACGTATTTATATTGAATGGTGGAGCTGTCAGTTGGTGCAGTTCCAAGCAGAGCATCATGGCGGGATCTATGTGTGAAGCGGAATACATAGCTGCTTCGGAAGCAGCAAATGAAGGAGTCTGGATGAAGGAGTTCATATCCGATCTACGTGTAATACCTAGTGCATCGGGTCCAATGAAAATCTTTTGTAACAATACTGGAGCAATTTCCTTGGCGAAGGAATCCATATTTCACAAGAGAACCAAACACATCAAGAGACGCTTCAACTCCATTTGTGAACAAGTCAAGGATGGAGACACAGAAATTTGCAAGATACATACGGATCTGAATGTGGCAGACCCGTTGACTAAGCCTCTTCCGCGAGCAAAACATGATCAGCACGAAGACTCCATGGGTGTTAGATTCATTACAATGTAATATAGATTATTGACTCTAGTGCAAGTGGGAGGCTGAAGGAAATATGCCCTAGAGGCAATAATAAAGTTGTTATTTTATATTTCCTTATTCATGATAAAGGTTTATTATTCATGCTAGAATTGTATTGATCGGAAACCTTAATACATGTGTGAATACATAAACAAACACCGTGTACCTAGTGAGCCTCTACTAGACTAGCTCGTTGATCAAAGATGGTTAAGGTTTCCTAACCATGGACATGAGTTGTCATTTGATAACGGGATCACATCATTAGGAGAATGATGTGATGGACAAGACCCATCCGTTAGCTTAGCATAATAATCGTTAAGTTTTATTGCTATTGCTTTCTTCATGTCAAATACATATTCCTTCGACTATGAGATTATGCAACTCCCAGATACCGGAGGAATGCCTAGTGTGCTATCAAACGTCACAACGTAACTGGGTGATTATAAAGATGCTCTACAGGTATCTCCAAAGGTGTTTGTTGAGTTGGCATAGATCAAGATTAGGATTTGTCACTCCGAGTATCGGAGAGGTATCTCTGGGCCCTCTCGGTAATACACATCATAAGCTTGCAAGCAAACGACTAAGGAGTTAGTCATGAGGTGATGTATTACATAACGAGTAAAGAGACTTTTCGGTAATGAGATTGAACCAGGTATGAAGATACCGACGATCGAATCTCGGGCAAGAAATATACCGATGGACAAAGGGAATTACGTATGTTGTCATAACGGTTCGACCGATAAAGATCTTCGTAGAATATGTAGGAGCCAATATGGGCATCCAGGTTCCGCTATTGGTTATTGACCGGAGAGGCGTCTCGGTCATGTCTACATAGTTCTCGAACCCGTAGGGTCCGCACGCTTAACGTTCGATGATGATATAGTATTATATGAGTTATGTGATTTGGTGACCGAATGTTGTTCGGAGTCCCGGATGAGATCACAGACATGACGAGGAGTCTCGAAATGGTCAAGAGGTAAATATTGATATATAGGACGATGGTATTCGGACACCGGAAGTGTTTCGGGGGGTACCGGGTACTTATCGGGTCACCGGAATGGGTTCCGGGCACCCCCGGCAAAAGATATGGGCCTTATGGGCCAAGAGGGGAAACACACCAGCCACAAGGGGCTGGTGCGCCCCCCATATGGGCCGGCCTAGGAGGAGAATGAAAGAGGGGAAGGGAAAGGAAAGAGTGGAATAGGATTCCCCCTTCCCCCCCTCTTTCCTTCCCCCTCTGACAAATATGGCAGGGGGGCGCGCCACTTGGGAGGACCCCAAGTAGGATTCGGCCTACTTGGGACGCCTCCTGGCAGCCTCCCCTCTCCTTCCCACCTATATATATGTGAGGGGGGGGGGGGGGGGGAGGGGGCGCCCTAGCACACACCAGACAATTGCCTAGCCGTGTGCGGCGCCCCCCTCCACCGTTTACACCCCCGGTCATATTTTCGTAGTGCTTAGGCGAAGCCCTGCGGAAATCACTTCACCATCACCGTCACCACGCCGTCGTGCTAACGGAACTCATCTACTACCTCGATGTCTTGCTGGATCAAGAAGGCGAGGGACGTCATCGAGCTGAACATGTGCTGAACGTGGAGGTGCCGTACGTTCGGTACTAGATCGGTTGGACCGCGAAGAAAGTTTGACTACATCAACCGCGTTGTGAAACGCTTCCGCTTACGGTCTACGAGGGTACGTAGACACACTCTCCCCCTCGTTGCTATGCATCTCCATGGATAGATCATTCGTGTGCGTAGAATTTTTTTTGTTTTCCATGCAACGATTCCCAACAGATTTTAGACGACTTCTCTCATTATGTGTGGATATTTCCTATTCGTCGCAAATCCGATGCCTTAGCCACACTCACGGCATTTTATTCCTATGTCATCACACAGTTCGGTCGCCCCATACTTGCACTCCAAACCAATAACAGAAAAGAATTTGACAATGTCGCCGTTCATGATCTTCTTGCCTCTCACGACACCATTTTCTGCCTAACCTGCCCCTACACTTTGCAGCAGAATGGCCGCGCTGAGCACATCCTACGCACTCTCAATGATTACGTTCGCACATTATTCTTTCACTCTAATGTCCCTCCCAGGTTCTGGCCTGATGCTCTCGCCACCGCCACTCTTCTTCTTAACATTCGACCGTGTCGTCCCCGTTGGAACTACGCCCCTCATCACCTCCTCTTCGGCATGCCTCCCTCGTATGATGGCCTTCGCACATTCGGGTGTCTCTGCTATCCTAGCATCGCGTCCACCCCCCCCCCCACGAACTCGCACCATGATCACTTCCTTGCATCTTCCTTGGCTACCCTCCCAACACCAAAGGTTACCGGTGCTATGACCCCGTTTCCCACCGTGTGTACACCTCACGGCACGTGTACTTTGACGAGAGGGTGTTTACTTTTCACCAGGTACCACCGTCTGCAGCGCCTTAGGTGGGGCCGCTCGCCGCACCCCCAGCATGGCGCGCGTCCCAGTCGCGGCCCAACCCCGCCCCTCCGTGTAACATCCCCAGATGTTAACCCTGTCATCAGGCTAATTAAATTGCCATGTCATCATATTTCACTAAGTCAAAATGCCACTTGTCTCAAATCAAATTCAAATTCAAATTCAAATTCAAAATGCAAGTTAAATAGTAATTTCATCAAACAGCAAAACAAAATAGTTCATAATTCTGCAAATAATCATTAAGTAATTGTAAAATAGAGACCAACATTTGTTGGATTATTAAAGTGCCCCTAGAAATTAAAACAGTACCAAAAAAATATTATTTAAAACCATTTCATTTAATAAAAATCCAAATGATATCCATTTACCTCTAAACTTTTTCTGGCAGTGAGGTATATTGCCTAGAGCTTTTGTGGACAAGGCTCATAATCTACAAAATTGAAATAGTGCTAAAGGAATTACAAAACAGAAATAAAAACAGAAAACAGAAAAGTAAGAAATAATAAAAAGAAAAGGGCCACTGTTGGCTGGGCCTCAGTGCACAGTGTGCAGGCCCAGCCCAACAGAGCCAGCCCACCAGCCGGTCGTCGTCCTCCTTTCGCACGCGTCAGCGCGCGCGCGCATCCGAGCGCCTGTCGCCGCGCTGTCGTTCTTCCCACGGCGCCCCGGCATCGATAAGGACCTCCCCGGTCACCTCGACCTCTCCCCGCAAACCCTAGCCTACCCATTCGTCCCCACTCGCTCTCCCTCTCCCGTTTCGCGCAGCCACCCGAGAGCTCACCGCCGCCAACACTCGATCCCGCGGCCACCAAGCCTCCCGTGCCTCGCCGAGGTGCTCACCGGCTTCCCCGTCGACTGCTACTTCGGCTACGCCCTCCTCTCCGATCGATCGAGGCTTGTAGCGGCTCCCTCGAGCTTCTTCTTCCTCTACGGCCATCGGGATCGCCGTCACCGCGCCGCCCACTCCATGCCTTCCCAAGCCCATTGCCCATCCCTACAGTATCGCGGTGAGCAGCCGCGTCCAACGCCTCCCTCCCCGGCTTCTTCCCGTAGCCGTAGTCGTCGCTTTAGACTAGGCCGAACACGTCGCCGCCCGAGCTCGCCGCCGGCAGCCGTCCGGTGACCTTTTGGTCACACACGCCCGACTCCGGCCATCCGCCGATGAGCACACCGCCGTCGCTACACACCGTCCCCGGCCGCACCACCACCACCGATGGACGCGCCGTGCTGCAGCCGATCCAACACAGCTAACCACGCGCGAAATGGTGGCCGGAGGACGAATCCCGACCACCTCCTGAGCCGCGCGGCCGTGAAACACGCTCGCCGGCGTGATTCCGGCGAGTCGCCGGGCGCCATCCGACATGGACCGACACGTGGGGTCCCCTGAGACGCTGACGGGTGGGCCCCTTTGACCTGTTGACCACGGTCAACGCTGACTGGGCTAGCTGCAGTCACTGATATGTGGGACCCCTGAGTCAGCAAAATGATTAGGGACTAATTGCACTTAGTTGCATTTAACCACTGTTAGTCTAGGTCACTGACAGGCTGGGCCCACTGGCTAATTAACTCAGATTAGTTAAAATAAACTCTGTTAATTTCCTCTGAGGCTTACAGGTGGGTCCCACCTGAGTCTGTTTGACCAGTCAGTTGGTCAGCCGTCTGCTGACGCCAGCATGACCTCAGCCTGACATCATATTACGTTTTAGGCAATTCCTATTATTTAGATAATTCCAAAATTAGTTTAAGCTTTAGAAAATCATAGAAAATAATCCATAGCTCGGATCGAAAAACTTTATACATGAAAGTTGCTCAGAACGACGAGACGAATCTGATCGTGTCGTCTGATTCCATGTCGGAACCCCCTATGTAGGAGAACCCGTAACTTTTAGCCTGATTCCGGTAGATGAATAGTGCATACACACCGGTTAATAAATTCCACTTTAATCCTAAAACAACTAAAATGACTTAGATGCATCTTTAGGCAACCCTGCACTGCATCCTAGGCATAACATACTCTGTGTTGCATTTGATTGCTGTGTATTTATCTGTTTCCTCCCCCTCTTCTCTCTCGTTAGACCCCGACACCGACGTAGTCCCCGAGGCCGACGCAGCTCCGGAGTACGACTACATCGCTGACAACCAGACCCTTGCCGCAGAGCTTCCAGGCAAGCACCCCCTTTTGAACATGCTGATATCGCCCATTCTTTCTCTCTTATGCTTGCATTAGAAAATTGCTGCTGCTACTGTTTATCCTACTTCTGTTGCATAACCTGTTTTTGTAACTGCTATTGATACCTGCCTGTTATCCAAACTGCTTAGTATAGGTTGGATGGAAACATCCATGGCCCTCATTATTGTCCCATTTGCCCCATTTGGTTACCAGTGTCCCGTTCGATGGGATTGACGGGCTGAGACCTACACATCACTGCACACCCCCTTAGTTGTACGACACTACTGGGTTACTATCGAGTGCCGAGGGTGATACCTCGTCAGCACTTCTGATGTTAACCTTGTAGGGTAGTTATTTGGTTATGGTCACCGAGGGTGATTCCTCCTCCACCACTCCCGATAACGACGCTGTCGTGCAACATCTCAAGTGTGAACCCAACGAGGGTGATTCCTCCGAGTTCACCTTGATGGACACATCGAGTAGGAATCCAACGAGGGTGATACCTCGGATTCCCTGATGTTATGGACACACGGATACTTGGACTTAATAACTGTTACTTGGAAAGGTGGGTCGACCCTGAGGGGTACCCGCGAATGATGGGATGTTGGGTTGACCTGGAGGTTACCCGTGAGATATTTACGAGGCGCGGCCGGGCATTCTTAGCCCTTGCAGCAAGTCCTCGAGACGGGGCGACGGGGTCACATCGATCGTGAGTCTCTGCTCGTTTCCGCAAGCCCCTAATCCACTAACGATTTGGATATTTGATCTGAGCCGGCCTTTGGCCGGATAGCACTAACCATCACGTGGGAAGAGTTATGGGCACTCTGCATCGTAGCATCAGCCGAAAGCTCTGTCAGACGTCCAGTTCAGCCTGGCGGCCGGGTTGGGCCGGCACCATCCTGTAGTGGTTGAGCCTGGACCCGCCCTGCTCGCAACGACCCGGAGTGCACAGGGCGATGGCCCAAGACCCCTGAGCGCTTAGGAGGTAGACCGACGGGGACCTCTCTGCTGAGCTGTAGGTAGGGTTGTGGTGTATCGTTTAGCCGAGGCCGGGCATGACCCAGAAAAGTGTGTCCGGCCGGAGTTAAGTGAGCGTGGTGGGTAAGTTGGTGCACCCCTGTAGGGAAGAAAACATCTATCGATAGCCGGTCCCACGATAAAGGACACTCGGAGTTGTATCTCGATCGATACAACTAGAACTGGATACTTGTGATGAGATATGGATAGTATGGCTCTGGGATTGCTTTCTCGCAGGGGGTCGAGGAAGAATCTCTGGGCGAGGTTGATAACACTGCTACTACTTTATACTGTACTAATCTACACTCTTCAAATGCTGCAAGACCGTTGAAGATGCTAGTCTTCGATAGGACTAGGCCTTCTCTCTATTCTGCCATTTTTGCAGTCCAGTCCACATATACAACCTCACTTATATAATGTTGCATATGTAGTGTAGATCCTTGCTTGCTGAGTACTTCGGACGAGTACTCACGGTTGCTTTGCTTTATTTTTCTTCCCATATCCTTTTGATGCAACCAGATGACGGAGCCCCTAAGACAGCTGCACCCGCCGATGATCGCTACTACTACCCCAAGGTGGCTACTACTACGAGCTGGCCGACGACCAGGAGTAGGATCGGAGGTCCCAGGCAGGAGGCCTGCACCTTTTCGATCGTAGCTTTTGTTTTGCCCCGCCTTTTTAAAGGCTTTTTGGTCTTTCTTTTTATATCTGTACTCAGATATCTGATGCTTCCGCTGACACTTGTAAGCAAGCTTATGTATTCGAGCCCTCGAGGCCCCTGGCTTGTAACATAAAGCTTGTATTATTTTAATTTGTGTCTGGAGTTGTGTTGTGATATCTTCAAGTGAGTCCTTAGGCTTGACCGTGTGCATTTGCGTGTATGATTAGTGCACGATTAAGCCGGGGGCGTCACACTCCGGTTCGGCGGCTGCTCCCTACTTCAACACCGGTCACGACTCCCTCTGCAGCCTCTTCCGGTATCACTGCCGTGGTCGAGTCGGACCGGGCATCTTCCTCAAGTGTCTCGGCCAGCGCCCCTTCCTTTGGACCGGCGGACAATGACGTCGCGGCGGCCGCCTCTGTCGACACCCTTGCTGGCTCTGCTGCTGCTGACGGTGCTACTGTCGGCGCCGCTGCTGGCACTCCTTCCGGCGCCGCTGCCGACACTGCTGCCGACGCCGGCGCTGCTACCACTGCGATGGGCTCGACTCCACCCTCGCCCGTCGCCCAGCCCGGTCCGACTGCCGCACCGTCTCTTGGCGTGATGACACGGGCCCGGGCCGGTGTGCACCGGCCGAGTACGCGCTACACTTCATACGAGTATGTGTGTGCCGCTTCGACATCGACACCATCACCCATTCCCTCCTCCGCTCGCGCAGCCCTTTGCGATCCTCATTGGCTTGCGACAATGCGGGAGGAGTTCGATGCGTTGTAGTGCAACCGTACGTGGCATCTTGTTCCGCAGCCTCCCCATGCTAACTTCATCAGTGGCAAGTGGGTGTTCCGCCACAAGACACGCCCTGACGGTTCTCTCGAGCGCTACAAAGATCATTGGGTGGTTCGCGGATTTCGACAGTGTGCCGGTGTGGACTTCACCGACACTTTCGTCCCGGTTGTCAAACCGGGCACGATCCGCATCATCCTTCAGTTGGCGGTCTCTCGTGCTTGGCCTGTGTGTCCGTTGGACGTTTCCAATGCCTTTCTGCATGGGCACCTTGTAGAGCAGGTGTATTGTCAGCAGCCCACCGGTTTTGTCGACGCCGAGCATCCGGATCATGTGTACTTGCTCTCCCATTCTCTCTACGGGTTGAAAGCAGGCGCCACGGGCATGGTACCAGCGTATCACGGCCTTCCTCCAGCAACTTGGCTTTCGGTCCACCCGCTTCGATGCTTCACTCCTCGTTTATCATCAGGGTGCTGCCACCGGGTACCTTCTGCTCTATGTCGACGACGTCATCCTGGCGACATCTTCCACTGAGCTTCTCCAGCAGCTCACGGCTCGTCTCCGGGATGAGTTTGCCCTCAAGGATTTGGGAGCTCTGCATTACTTCCTTGGCATTGAGGTTGTTCGCCGTGCCGACAGGTTCTTTCTGCATAAGCAGAAGTATGCTCATGAGTTGCTCGAGAGAGCGGGTATGCTTAACTGCAAGCCTGCCCCCACGCCTGTTGACACCAAGGCGAAGGTCTCTGCCCTGGAGGGCTCTCCTGCGCCTGATGCTGTGTTCTACCGCTCCATCGTCGGTGCCCTCCAGTATCTGACACTCACCCGCCCGGACCTGCAGTATGTAGTGCAGCAGGTGTGCCTTCACATGCACTCCACCCGTGATTCTCACTGGACTCTGGTGAAGCATATTTTTCGGTACATACGCGGCACTATGACCTTGGGGCTCACCCTGACGGCTTCGCCCTCAACCGACATTGTTGCCTACTCCGACGCCGACTGGGCTGGCTGCCCCGACACTCGTCGTTCTACGTCAGGCTACTGTGTCTATCTCGGGCCCTCGCTGATTTCGTGGTTGTCCAAGCGACATCCCACGGTTTCTCGCTCGGGTGGCGAGGCAGAGTATCGGGCAGTGGCTAACGCCGTTGCCAAGTGCTCTTGGCTCCGTCAGTTGCTCCAGGAGTTGCTTTCTGAGGTTCAGAAAGCCACGATCGTCTACTGCGACAACGTCTCCGCCGTTTACCTCTCCGCCAACCCTGTTCATCATCGCCACACGAAGCATATCGAGCTTGATATACACTTGGTTCGAGAACAGGTGGCACTTGGGAGGATTCGTGTTCTACACGTGACCACCGCTCAGCAGTTCGCCGATGTTATGACAAAGGGACTACCGACCACAATCTTTGAGGAGTTTCGGTCCAGTCTCTGCGTCTCCGGTGACGCTTCGACTGCGGGGGGTGTTGAACATACGTTGTCCATTGTACATGTATAGGACTAGGGTGTTGTATTTATACCGTTGTACCTTCTCTCTCCCCTCTGTATATTTGTACATCTTGGAAGACAAGTAGAGGCCAGTCCACCCTGTACCTATATATGTGCATCATGCACACGATCAATGAATTATCAATGCATGCAATCCTTCTCTTCCTAACTTACAAGCGGCATATGAAACTTCAGTTTGACATTTATATGTGGCTAACTCACCAATCAATCTAGAATGACCAAACCAAATGGAACAGTTTTCTGAATTCTAGATCACCGGCCTGGTTTTGTCCCGAGCGAGTTCATCTCACCTAGTCACCATACAATTAATGTAATCCTAATCGCCAAACATTAATTAAGTATCGACAAATCTAGTTCTGAAATTATGCTGGGTCGTTTCCCAACCTACTGCAACGTTACAGTGCCGCCGATTAATCAGTCTTCACACAGACGAGCTCTAGGATCGATGGGATATATCCTACCAAGTCCAAGACGCACGACAAAGCCAACTTCAACCTGCTGCCCTCATGATAAGTTGATACATCAAGCTTCAGAAACCACGATTACTTTACCTCAGGCACTCAGAACGCCAAGTTGCACATCAATGAAGCGGGAACAAATTTTTTTTGGTTGCAATAGAGAGATACGATAAGCATATGCTACAAGTAAAAGGCCCTGCTCTTTCGCACCCAAAAAGAATAGGTAAAATGCAGTTGAGTCGTCCTGCAAAGCAAGGAAAGCCTCTGCATCACAATACATGGGACGGAACAGGAGCATCCACCAACAAGCTTAAGGCACGACGATTCCATATGCAAGTATCAGAAAAAGTTCACGGGAGAAGTCATGGCTATTCTTTTCTTCTCCATATGTCGCAAGAGGACACAGCGAAAGCAACAACAATGCTGAGTAAAAACAAGCAACAACAATGCTGAGCAATCCCCATACTCTGTAGGAAGCATCTCGTCAAACCATGTTGTTCCTTTCTTAATTCTTTCTTAAAACATTTCGTAAAACTAAGGAAATTAGAGGATGAGAAGGAAAGCAACACATGACATGAATTGTCTGTTTTTATGCAGAGATGGACCACATTTCCTCATCTGAAATATTAGTTTTGATTTTGGCAAAAAGTTATGTTCTGCACACCAGCCTTCACTTGCTCTAATTCGGTGGAGAAACAGGTTGCTCTAGATACGGAGATGCAACATGGCAGTCGCGACTTCAATCATGTGCACTCTCTACACAATTTTTTGTTGTCCTGGACACATTACACTAGTAGAAAAAGGGCCTAATATGAAGCTCATTAGTCCCAGTTTGTAATTGAACCGGCACTAATGTGACCATTAGTGCCGGTTCCAACGGCTAGGCGGGTGGCGCTCATTAGTACCGGTTTGTGGCGAACCTTTAGTACCAGTTCGTGCCACGAACCGGTACTAAAGAGGTGGTGGCAGGCTGTTGTCAGGCTGGGGCCCCACCAGCACCTTTAGTACCGGTTCATGCCACGAACCGGGACTAGAGATGCACCTTTTGTCCCGGTTCGTCTAACCAACCGGGACTAAAGATATCACTATATACTATATATAGTGCTTCGTCCAGCCCGAGCCGAAACGCTCTGTTTTTCCCCTCCTCTCTGTTTTTCTTCCCCTCTTGCTCGAGCTCACCTTCATTTTTGCCAAAATTTGTGAAGATTTGAAGGCACCCCATCCATCCAAGTGATCACAAAGGTTAGCAACTTTGTCCTTTTACCTCTCATTGCTAGATTAGCTCTTGCATGCTCTATAAGTATAGTGATTTGTGGGTTTTTAGTTTGGGAGGAATTATATGTGGTAGTTTATTTGATTTATATGCAATTTGAGGTCAAAATAACTCTTAGTTTGCATATGTAGGTCTGGTTTACTTAGTGCCTTCCCGTCTTCGTCCTAACCACCGTCGATCGTCCGCACCATCCCGTCGCTGGTACCACCTTGTGGTGAGCCTCTTGTTCTTATCTTTTTTATATAAAAAAAAAAATCATGTTTGTGTGATTTCTATATATAGTTACTTGTATAATTATCTTACCTGGCCCGTACGTTGTTTGTTATACATAGTGCCATGGTTTTGATATCCGTCCCCGTCGGCCCTCGTCCGGGTTATGGTTCGGATGTGGTATATTCTCTTTTAAAACTATTTGTTGCATTTCGTGTTTATGACAAATTATGCCCATCAAGTTGACATAGATATTTTTATCTAGGAGGTATATGAACCAGAAATTCCAACCGACCCTATTGTCGAGAGGTTAAATTTAGTTAAAAAAGAAAGCGAGTATTTGAAAGAAAAATTGAAAAGAATTGAGGGGGTGAAGATGGAATTGGAGTTGCATGTTGCCGATGTCGTCGATGATCACAAGATCAAGATGGAGAAAATGCGCTTAAAGATTAGAAAGATTAGAAAATATGCCATCGATAGTGAGGCTTGGTATCATTATGCTGTTGGATCAATTGTTACCTTAGTTGCGATCTTGATCGCATTTGTTGTTGCATTTAAATGCTTTAGCTAGAGATTTATCTGTATGTTGTTTTATGAGAATAAGTGTTGTATGAACTTTATGTATGAACTTGTATTAATTTGGTCTTTTCGATGCTGTGTAATGAAGATGAGCCGGCAATGGATGTACGATGACCGATGCTCTCCCCAGTTCGTTAATGGCATGCGTACTTTTCTGCTTGCGGCTGAGGCAAACAAGCGGGCGGATGGTTTTATGCCTTGTCCATGTGCTGGCTGTAAGAATGATCGGAATTACTCTAAGTCAAGAACCATTCACGTCCACCTGTTTGAGTCCGGTTTCATGCCCCACTATAATGTTTGGACCAAGCTTGGAAAAAGAGGGGTTATGATGGAAGACAATGAAGAAGAAGAGGACGACGACGACAGCTATCCTGGCCATGGGTTCCCTGAATACGATGGTACAACAATGGGGGAAGAAGCTGGGCCGGCAATGCGGGAAGAAGCTGAAGAAGAGGCATCAGATGAGCCCGCTGATGATCTAGGTCGGGCCATTGCCGATGCAAAGAGAAACTTCGCAAGTGAAAAGGAGAAGAAGAAGTTGCAGCGCATGTTAGAGGATCACAAGAAATTGTTGTACCCGAATTGCGAAGCTGACAAGAAAAAGCTGGGCACCACACTGGAATTGCTGCAATGGAAGGCAGAGAATGGTGTATCTGACAAGGGATTTGGAAAGTTGCTGATAATGTTAAAGAAGATGCTTCCAAAGGACAATGAATTGCTCGAGAGTACGTATGAAGCAAAGAAGGTTGTCTGCCCTCTAGGATTAGAGGTGCAGAAGATACATGCATGCCCTAATGACTGCATCCTCTACCACGATGAGTACGAGGATTTGAACGCGTGCCCGGTATGCGGTGCATTGCGCTATAAGATCAGCCGCGATAACCCTGGTGATGTCGAGGGCGAGCGCCCCAGGAAGAAGATTCCTGCCAAGGTGATGTGGTATGCTCCTATAATACCACGGTTGAAACGTTTGTTCCAAAACAAAGAGCATGCCAAGTTGATGTGATGGCACAGAGAAGACCGTAAGAAAGACGGGAAGTTGAGAGTACCCAATGACGGGTCGCAGTGGAGAAAAATCGAGAGAAAGTACTGGGAGGACTTTACATGTGACGCAAGGAACGTATGGTTTGGTCTAAGCGCAGATGGCATTAATCCTTTTGCGGAGTAGAGCAGCAATCATAGCACCTAGCCTGTGACTCTATGTATGTATAACCTTCCTCCTTGGTTGTGCATGAAGCGGAAGTTCATTATGATGCCAGTGCTCATCCAAGGCCCTAAGCAACCCGGCAATGACATTGATGTGTACCTAAGGCCATTAGTTGAAGAACTCTTACAGCTGTGGAATGGAAAAGGTGTACGTGCGTGGGATGAGCACAAACAGGAGGAATTTGACCTACATGCGTTGCTGTTTGTGACCATCAATGATTGGCCTGCTCTCAGTAACCTTTCAGGATAGACAAACAAGGGATACCGCTCATGCACGCACTGTTTGGATGATACCGACAGTATATATTTGGATAATTGTAAGAAGAATGTGTACCTGGGACATCGTCGATTCTTCCGAGCTGGCATCCCGCAAGAAAGAAAGGCAAGCATTTCAAAGGTGAGGCAGATCACTGGACGAAGCCTCGCCATCGTACTAGTGATGATGTACATGATATGGTCAAGGATTTGAAGGTAATCTTTGGAAAGGGTCCTGGCGGACAATCTGTTCCGAATGGCGCTGACGGACGCGCACCCATGTGGAAGAAGAAATCTATATTTTGGGACCTACCCTATTGGAAAGACCTAGAGGTCCGCTCTGCAATCGACGTGATGCACGTGACGAAGAATCTTTGCGTGACTCTGCTTGGCTTCTTGGGCGTGTATGGGAAGACAAAAGATACACCGAAGGCACGGGAGGACCAGCAACGTATGCACGGAAAAGACGGCATACATCAGGGTCATGCCAGCTACGCTCTTACCAAAGAAGAGAAGGAAATCTTCTTTGAATGCCTGCTCAGTATGAAGGTCCCATCTGGCTTATCGTCGAATATAAAGGGAATAATAAATATGGCAGAGAAAAAGTTCCAGAACCTAAAGTCTCATGACTGCCACGTGATTATGACGCAACTGCTTCCGGTTGCATTGAGGGGGCTTCTATCGGAAAACGTTCGATTAGCCATTGTGAAGCTATGTGCATTCCTCAATGCAATCTCTCAGAAGGTAATCGATCCAGAAACCATACCAAGGTTAGAGAATGATTTGGTGCAATGTCTTGTCAGTTTCGAGTTGGTGTTCCCACCATCCTTCTTCAACATCATGACGCACGTCCTAGTTCACCTATGCGAAGAGATTAACGTTCTGGGTCCTGTATTTCTACACAATATGTTCCCCTTTGAGAGGTTCATGGGAGTCTTAAAGAAATATGTTCATAACTGTGCTAGGCCAGAAGGAAGCATCTCCAAGGGCCATGAAAATGAGGAGGTCATTGAGTTTTGTATTGACTTTATTCCTGACCTTAAGCCGATTGGTGTTCCTGAATCGCGGCATAAGGGCAGACTGGGTGGAAATGGCACGCTAGGACCGGAACAAATAATATTTATGGACGGGCATTCTCTCACTCAAGCACACTACACAGTTCTACAAAATTCCGCCTTGGTGGCTCCGTATATGGAGGAACACAAGAATATTCTACGCTCCAAACACCCGGAGCAGTCTGACGACTGGATTACACGTGAACAAACAGGGACTTTTGCCGGTTGGTTGCAGACACGTGCCATGCATGACGACGCTGTTGATGATGACATGTACTTGCTGTCCCAGCTACCATCTTCGGATATAATGACTTTCAAAGGGTACGAGATAAATGGGAATACATTTTACACGATCACCCAAGATAAGAAGAGCACCAACCAAAACAGTGGTGTCCGATTTGATGCAACAACTAATAGTGGAAAGGACACATATTATGGTTACATAGAGGAGATATGGGAACTTGACTATGGACGTGGTTTGAAGGTCCCTTTATTTCGGTGCAAATGGGTCAATATGACACGAGGCGGGGTAATGAAAGACCTGCAGTACGGAATGACAACAGTGGATCTCAACAATCTTGCGTACGCAGACGAACCATTCGTCCTAGCCAATGATGTGGCGCAGGTTTTCTATGTCAAGGACATGTCTACCAAGACGAGAAAAAGAAAAGATAAGGAAGCGAATACATCATACGATGAGCCAAAGCGCCACATAGTTCTTTCAGGGAAAAGAAACATCGTGGGAGTGGATGACAAGACAGACATGTCAGAAGATTATGAAAAGTTTCATGAAATTGCTCCCTTCACAGTGAATATTGACCCGAGCATCCAGTTAAATGATGAAGATTGTCCATGGTTATGGCGCAAAGGGAAACACGCGAAGAAAAATTTTCACACCCAAAGATCCCACTCTGGGATGTGACCGGCTTCACTGTCATCACTTTCTTCTCTAGTGAGTTCCGGACTTATATAACTGGAAAGCCCCACTTTGGACAAACCGTAGGGAATCTTTGTAATAGTTAGGGTGCTTATGTGTTTTGGCATTTGAAACATGTAGTTTTTTGCTTCGGTCAAACGTGTACCTTTCTGACTTCATTTGCTATTTTTCAGCTCATTTACCGATTTTTTTTAGCTAAATGACCCTAAAATTGAAAAGCACTACAAAATGAACTCTGAAAAGGTTGAAAGTTGGCATGGTTTCATCATTTCACCCACATAGCATGTTCTAAAAAGTTGAGAGGGTTACGGCAAAAACTGGATCCACTTCGTGTACAAAATGGACAATCTCTTTCGAAGTATCAGGGTTTCGGACGAAAACTCATCTGTTACAAAGGCATTTCATTTTTTTAAACTTATTTCAACTCCAGCGTTTTTGTGCGTTCAGTATGCACCATTCAAAGCCACGTCATCAATTTTCAACCCTTTCTGACTTCATTTGCTATTTTTCATTCATTTACTGATTTTTTTGAGCTAAATGACCCTGAAATTGAAAAGCACTACAAATGAACTCTGAAAAGGTTGAAACTTGGCATGGTATCATCATTTCACCCACATAGCATGTTCTAAAAAGTTGAGAGGGTTACGGCAAAAACTGGATCCCCTTCGTGTACAAAATGGACAATCTCTTTCGAAGTATTAGGGTTTCGGACGAAAACTCATCTGTTACAAAGGCATTTCATTTTTTAAACATATTTCAACTCCAGACTTTTTGTGCATTCAGTATGCACCATTCAAAGCCACGTCATCAATTTTCAACCCTTTCTGACTTCATTTGCTATTTTTCATGCATTTACTGATTTTTTTGAGCTAAATGACCCTGAAATTAAAAAGCACTACAAATGAACTTTGAAAAGGTTGAAACTTGGCATGGTATCATCATTTCACCCACATAGCATGTTCTAAAAAGTTGAGAGGGTTACGGCAAAAACTGGATCCACTTCGTGTACAAAATGGACAATCTCTTTCCAAGTATCAGGGTTTCGGACGAAAACTCATCTGTTACAAAGGCATTTCATTTTTTTAAATAACCTAAGTATTACCAAATTGAATATAATGATAAAACACACTAATATTAAACATAATAAAAAAGAATCATTGAAAAATCTATTTTTAAAGTAAAGTTATTCACAAACTAGTGATTCACACAAATTTTAAATAATTCAAATTTGAAAACTACTGGCACTAACAGAAAGTTTGTAATTTTTTGTACCTAAAGCAAAAATATTCACAAAGAAACTCTAAATACAGCAAAAAAAATTAGAAATAAATAAAAGAAAATAAATAAAGCGAAAAAGAAAAAAAGCCCGCCTACTGGGCCACAGCGGCCTGTATACGACTAGAAACCCAACCTGTAGTTGGGCCAGGATGCAGGCTTGCAAGCCCAGTAGGCCCAACAGGGCATCGCAGCAGAGGTAGGGCCAGAAGGCCTGCATTAGAGAGGAGCTCGGGGCAGAAGCCGCGGCGGGGCTTATAAGCTGGTGCGGGCGCCCCTCGGCAAGCGAGGTGGGACTAAACTTGCCCGCACCGCACCTACGCCAGCGCACCACCTTTAGTACCGGGTCGTGGCTCCAACCGGTACTAAAGGGGGGGGGGGTCTTTAGTACCGGTTGGAGCCACGACCCGGTACTAAAGGGGTGCGCTTCCCGCCGCTTGGCCTGGCCAAAACAGACCTTTAGTACCGGTTGGTGGCTCCAACCGGTACTAAAGGTCCATCCTATATATACAACACTTCAAAATTTTGTAGTTTCATCTCCCTCTTCGTCTCTGCTTTCGACATCGCCGCCGCCCCCCGTCGCCACCACCCGTCTCACTCCTCTCCGTTCTCCTTCCCTCTCCACCCCCCTTCCCCTTCTCCGTCCCCTTCCCTTCTTCATGTACCCGTCCCTTCCTCACGTCCTCGCCCTTCGCCTTCCCCTTTCCCCTCCCCCTCTTCTTCCCTTCTCTCTCCTCCTGCCCTCTTCTCCTCCCCCCCTTCTCCGCCCCGTTTCCCCCCCCGCCCCCGCGCTGTGAGCCCCCTGCGCCATGGCCGGCCTCGATCATCCGATCGAGCCCGCCCGCACAACACACACACACATTGTACACACACACACATTTTTCTTAATATTCTGTTTTTCTGTTTTTAGTTTTTTATACTTTTAGTTATTAAGTGTTAGATTAATGTCAATGTTTTAGCTACATAATTAGATTAATGTCAAAGTTTTAGCTAGATGAATTAGATTAATGTCAAATTGTTGATGATCGAATTAGATATATTAATGTCAAATGTTAGATGAATTAGATAGAAATGTTAGATTAATGTCAAATGTTAGAATGAATTAGATAGAAATGTTAGATGAATTAGTTTTTTATACTTTAATTATAGATGAATTAGATATATTAATGTTAGATGATCGAATTAGTTTTTTATACTTTTGTCAAATATGTTAGATGAATTAGCTAGATATATTAATGTTAGATGAATTAGCTAGCTAGATATCATATGTCAAAGTTTGAATTTTTACATATGCAATATTTGATCATATGTCAAAGTTTGACTTTTGACATAGATTTATCAAGAATGCCCCCAAGAGAATCCGTTATGTTACATTTGCATATAGAATTTGCATGTAGAATTTGTATATAAGAAATCACAATCACCAATCATTTAAAAAATATTACATTTGCATATAGATCGAATTTGTTATCGACGTCAACGATATGCCCGGCCCGCATCCTCGCCGTCGACCCGTTCGCGACGACGTCCTGCTTCAGAGGAGCCATGTCCGGGACTGGGCTCCGCCAGGCTGGCACTGGAGGTGCTACCTTCAGGGGCGCGCCGCTTGGTGAGGAACCCGGGTCCCGTCGTCGACCCGGAGCTCCTTTGGTGGCGTTCGCGTGGGCCACTTTCGGTGCCGAGGGAGCCGGCCCCGCCGGAGGTGGTACGTCGCCGTGTCAGGGAGGAGGACGAGCACGTCCGTCACTACATGGCTGCGTTGGACGTCAGGTTCTCCAATACCTGGCAGGTTCTTCGGGGATCTCACCCGAGCTATGATCCTGTGATGGTTCCTTCTCTTTGGGTGTCCATCGCCCGCGCCACAGGAACCGCGAGTGAACTAGATTATTCGATAGATTCGATCTGTATTAGCTAGCTAGTGATGTATTCGATAATATTCGAGACGATGTATTCGAGATTATATATATTATTTGATAATATTCGAGACGATGTATTCGAGATTATATTCGATGATGCATATATTATGTACTATGATTTAGTTTTTCCTTATTGATTGCATTCATGCATTCTAATTTGAATACTAAATTGTTTTATATTTCTTCTGGATTAGTTAAATAAAAGCTATGGACAATACCGGCAGAGAAGGAGAGGAGGCCCTGTTCAACATCATACGCTCATCCCCTAGCCCAGATGAGTGTGAAGAAGATGGCGGCTCACAATATCTTAACCCTACCGGTGAGGGTATGATATTTTATAAAGACGAACAAATAGATGAAGTCCAGAACTATGATGACGAAGAAAATGTTGATCTTGAAATAACAAAGACCGGCGAGGTATATTTATATAAAGCAGGCATCTGGTGATCATCACATGTTTTAATTGATTTGTATATTTATATAATTATATATATATATATATATATATATATATTAACGAATCGATCTTTCTTCTTTCAGCCCTTCGGATTGAGCAAATCTTCTACAGGCAGCAGGACAGTGCAAGGCCCGGCCAAAAAGTTGAAGGATGGCGTAAAGTACAACATCGATGCCATCAAATCTAATGGCGAACCAAGCGAGCCTAAGAAGAATGCGGGCAAGTTCATTTGTCAGTGCGGAGTTCTTGTGAAGGACCAAATCCCGATCTCCATTCAAGAATGGAAAAAGCCAGCAATTGCTTTGGTCCAGGCC
Organism: Thinopyrum elongatum; assembly: GCA_011799875.1. Taxonomy (NCBI): domain Eukaryota; kingdom Viridiplantae; phylum Streptophyta; class Magnoliopsida; order Poales; family Poaceae; genus Thinopyrum; species Thinopyrum elongatum. Next base: position 596,455,042 of record CM022303.1, on the reverse strand, counting down.
GGGCCAGCCCATTAGTCCCGGTTCAGTCATGAACCGGGACCCATGGGGGCATAGGTCCATGTTCGTGAGGCCAGGGGGCCGGCCGGGCCTCGTGGGGCATTGGTCCCGGTTCGTCTGAACCCTTTGGTCCCGGTTCTAGCCACGAACCGGGACCAATGGGCCTCGCTCCTGGCCCACAACCATTGGTCCCGGTTCATGGCTGGAACTAGGACCAAAGGGGGTCATTTAGTCCCGGTTCCAGCCATGAACAGGGACCAATGAGATGCCTATATACACCCCCTCGCCCGTGAGCAGAGCAGTGGAGTGCTCTGTTTTTTGTGCCGGCCGTGGGAGAGGTTTGGGGTGCTCTAGCTCACCTCCTATGCACATGAGGTGTTCGATGAAATGCCCGAGCCACACTTAAGCTTTCTTCTCTCGAAGCTCCTTGTCGAAGCTCCATTTTCCTCGAGATTTGTCTAGGTTTGGCGGTCCATCCATTCCCATCCCCGTCCTCACCGCCGTCGATCACCCATGGCGATCTCGTCGCCGGCACCACCGTGGTGAGCCTCTTGGTCTTATCTTCTTTGTAAAAAAAAGTTCTTACTTGTATGATTAAGATAGATACTTGTGTAATTTTCTTACTTTTATTATTGTTTGTTATTATATAGTGCGATGGTTTTGGTATCCGCCTCCGTCGGCCCTCGTCCTGTCTATGATTCGGATGTGGTATATATTATCTTTTATAACTATTTGGTTCATTTAGTGTTTATGACAATTATGCCGACCAACGTGACATAGATTTTTTTATCTAGGAGGTATGTGAACCGGAAATTCCAACATACCCTATTGTCGAGAGGTTAAATTTAGTTGAAGAAGAAAACATTGAAAAAAATTGAGGAGGAGAAGATGATATTGGAGTTGCATGTTGCGGATGTCGTCGATGATCACAAGATCAAGATGGATAAAATGCGCTTGAAGATTAGAAAGATGAAAAAATATGCCATTCATATCGAGGCTTGGTATCATTATGCCGTTGGATCAATTGTTACCTTAGTTGCGATTATGATCGCATTTGTTGTTGCATTGAAATGTTTTACATAGTTTCAATGTATGGTTTAATTAGATGCTCTGGAGAGCTATATGTTGTTCAATGAGAACTATGTATGTACTTTGGTTTTAATGTGATGATGAACTTCTATTAATTAATTTGGTCACTTCTGTATTCATGATGTTCTGTAATGGTTTTTGACACACTTAATTATATATAATGCACACAGATGAACCAGCAATGGATGTACGGTGACAGACGCACCTCCGAGTACATTAAAGGCGTGCATAATTTTCCCGAAGTGGCTGAGGCAAACAAGCAGAATGGTTTTATGTGTTGTCCATGCCCTATATGTGGGAAAAAGAAGTCTTACTCTGACTCGAAAACCCTTCACACCCACCTGCTTTATAAGGGTTTCATGCCACACTATAATGTTTGAACCAAGCACGAAGGAAGAGGGGTTATGATGGAAGACAACGAAGAAGAAGAGGATGATGACAGCTATGTGCCCCGTGAATACGGTGATGCTGCAACGGGGGAAGCTGAAGATCAAGAGGAACCAGACGATGTGCCCGATGATGATCTTCGCCGGGTCATTGTTAATGCAAAGAGACAATGCAAAAGTGAAAAGGAGAAGCTGAAGTTTGATCACATGTTAGAGGATCATAAAAAAGGGCTGTACCCCAATTGCAAAGATGGCAACACAAAGCTCGGTACCACACTGGAGTTGCTGCAGTGGAAGGCAGAGAATGGTGTACCTGACAAAGGATTTGAGAAGCTACTGAAAATATTGAAGAAGAAGCTTCCAAAGGATAACGAATTGCCAGACAGTACGTACGCAGCAAAGAAGGTTGTATGCCCTCTAGGATTGGAGGTGTAGAAGATACATGCATGCCCTAATGACTGCATCCTCTACCGCGGTGCGTACGAGGATTTGAACGCATGCCCGGTATGCGGTGCATTGCGGTATAAGATCAGATGAGATGACCCTGGTGATGTTGACGGCGAGCGCCCCAGGAAGAGGGTTCCTGCCAAGGTGATGTGGTATGCTCCTATAATACCACGGTTGAAACGTCTGTTCAGAAACAAAGAGCATGCCAAGTTGATGCGATGGCACAGAGAGGACCGTAAGAAAGACGGGAAGTTGAGAGCACCCGCTGACGGGTCGCAGTGGAGAAAAATCGAGAGAAAGTATTGGGATGACTTTGCAGGTGATGCAAGGAACGTATGGTTTGGTTTAAGTGCGGATGGCATTAATCCTTTTAGGGAGCAGAGCAGCAATCACAACACCTGGCCCGTGACTGTATGTATCTATAACCTTCCTCCTTGGCTGTGCATGAAGCGGAAGTTCATTATGATGCCAGTTCTCATCCAAGGCCCTAAGCAACCCGTCAACAACATTGATGTGTACCTAAGGCCATTAGTTGAAGAACTTTTACAGCTGTGGAATGGAAACGGTGTACGTGTGTGGGATGAGCACAAACAGCAGGAATTGACCTGCATGTGTTGCTGTTTGTAACCATCAATGATTGGCCTACTCTCAGTAACCTTTCAGGACAGACAAACAAGGGATACCACGCATGCACACACTGTTTAGATGACACCGAAAGTATATACCTGGACAAATGTAGGAAGAATGTGTACCTGGGGCATCGTCGATTTCTTCCGACCAACCATCAATGTCGAAAGAAAGGCAAGCATTTCAAAGGCGAGGCAGATCATCGGAAGAAGCCCGCCATCCGTACCGGTCATCACATACTTGCTATGGTCAATGATTTACACGTAATCTTTGGAAAGGGTCCCGGCAGACTATCTGTTCTGAATGACGCTGAGGGACGCGCACCCATGTGGAAAAAGAAATCTATATTTTGGGACCTACCCTACTGGAAAGACCTAGAGGTCCGCTCTTCAATTGACGTGATGCACGTGACGAAGAATCTTTGCGTGAAACTGCTAGGCTTCTTGGGCGTGTATGGGAAGACAAAAGATACACCGGAGGCACGGGAGGACCAGTAACGTCTGCACGAAAAAGACGGCATGCCTCCAAAGTAGTATGAAGGTCCTACCAGCTATGCTCTTACCAAAGAAGAGAAGGAAATCTTCTTGGAATGCCTGCTCAGTATGAAGGTCCCGTCTGGCTTCTCGTCGAATATAAAGGGAATAATAAATATGCCAGAGAAAAAGTTTCAGAACCTAAAGTCTCATGACTGCCACGTGATTATGACACAACTGCTTCTGGTTGCATTGAGGGGGCTTCTACCGGAAAACGTTCGATTAGCCAATGTGAAGCTATGTTCATTCCTCAATGTAATCTCTCAGAAGGTGATCGATCCAGAAATCCTACCAAGGTTAAGGAGTGATGTGGCGCAATGTCTTGTCAGTTTCGAGCTGGTGTTCCCACCATCCTTCTTCAATATCATGACGCACGTCCTAGTTCATCTAGTCGACGAGATTGTCGTTCTGGGCCCTGTATTTCTACACAATATGTTCCCTTTGAGAGGTTCATGGGAGTCCTAAGGAAATATGTCCGTAACCGCGCTAGGCCAGAAGGAAGCATCTCCATGGGCCATCAAACAGAGGATGTCATTGGGTTTTGTGTTGACTTCATTCCTGACCTTAAGAAGATTGGTCTCCCCTCAATCGCTAGGAGGGGTCTCAATAATATGTAGGGACGGGCATTCTTGGTCTTAAGAACACTACACAGTTATACAGAACTCTACCTTGGTGACCCCGTATGTCGATGAACACAAGAACATTCTGCGCTCCAAACACCCGGAGCAGTGTGACGACTGGATTACATGTGAACACATCAGGACTTTCGGTAGTTGGTTGCAAACACGTCTCAGGGGTGACAACACTGTTTTTGATGAGCTGTACTCGTTGGCCAGGGGACCATCTTCGACTGTATTGACTTACAAAGGGTACGAGATAAATGGGAATACATTTTACACGATCGCCCAAGATCAAAAGAGCACCAACCAAAATAGCAGTGTCTGCTTTGATGCAGCAACCAAGAGGGGAAAGGACACATATTGTGGTTACATAGTGGACATATGGGAACTTGACTACGGACATGATTTTAAGGTCCCTTTGTTTCAGTGCAAATGGGTCAATCTGTCAGGAGGCGGGGTACAGGTAGACCCACAGTACGGAATGACAACAGTGGATCTGAACAATCTTGGGTACACAGACGAACCATTCGTCCTAGCTAATGATGTGGCGCAGGTTTTCTATGTGAAGGACATGTCTACCAAACCGAGAAAAAGAAAAGATATGGAAGCGAATACATCATACGATGAGCCAAAGCGCCACATAGTTCTTTGAGGAAAAAGAGACATCGTGGGATTGGAGGGCAAGACAGACATGTCTGAAGATTATGAAAAGTTTCATGAAATTCCTCCCTTCAAAGTCAAGGCTGACCCAAGCACCCTGTTAAACGATGAAGATTATCCATGGTTACGGCGCAATAAGCAAAGGACACAAGCGAAGAAAAAGTGAAGACTTTCGCTCCACAAGTATTATGATGATGCCTTTGATCTAGAATATCATTGCCGTTACATGTGAAGAAATGAAATGCCTTTTGTAACAGATGAGTTTCCGTATGAAACCCTGATACTTCGAAAGAGATTGTCCATTTTGTACACGAATTGCATCCAGTTTTTGCCGTACCCTCTCAACTTTTTAGCACATGCTATGTGGGTGAAATGATGATACCATGCCAACTTTCAACCTTTTCAGAGTTCATTTGTAGTGCTTTTCAATTTCAGGGTCATTTAGCTTAAAAAAATCAGTAAATACATGAAAAATACCAAATGAAGTCAGAAAGGGTTCAAAATTGATGATGTGGTTATGAATGGTTCATTTTGAACACACAAAAAGTCTGGAGTTCAAATAAGTTCAAAAAAATAAAATCCCTTTGTAACAGACGAGTTTTCGTCCGAAACCCTGATACTTCGAAAGAGATTGTCCATTTTGTACACGAAGTGCATCCAGTTTTTGCCATAACCCTCTCAACTTTGTAGCACATGCTATGTGGGTGAAATGATGATACCATGCCAACTTTCAACCTTTTCAGAGTTCATTTGTAGTGCTTTTCAATTTCAGGGTCATTTAGCTTAAAAAAATCAGTAAATGCATGAAAAATAACAAATGAAGTCAGAAAGGGTTCAAAATTGATGATGTGGCTATGAATAGTTCATTTTGAACACACAAAAAGTCTGGAGTTTAAATAAGTTCAAAAAAAAATAAAATCCCTTTGTAACAGATGAGTTTTCGTCCGAAACCCTGATACTTTGTAAGAGATTGTTCATTTTGTACACGAAGTGCATCTAGTTTTTGCCATAACCCTCTCAACTTTTTAGCACATGCTATGTGGTTGAAATGATGATACCATGCCAACTTTCAACCTTTTTAGAGTTCATTTGTAGTGCTTTTCAATGGCAGGGTCATTTAGCTCAAAGAATGAACTAATAGCAAAAAGAATGAACTAGAAAACTTTTATGAAACTCTAATAGCAAATAGAATGAACTAAAAATAATCACTTAAAATATTCTGTTATGATCAACTAAAACAAAACTATAATACTTTTCAATAGCAAAAAGAATCAATTAAAATATTCTGTTATGATCAACTAAAACAAAACTATAATACTCTTCAATAGCAAAAAGGATCAACTAAAAAGCTTTTATAGCAACTTAAATTATCAAAGTATTTTTTGTTCAAAACAGTAATAGCAAAAAGATTATCTAAAAGATTTTTTTGTTAGAAACTTTAATATCAAAAAGAATTTTCATAAAGAATTATTTTGATAGAAACTAAAATACAAATCAGTTTTTTGAATATAATGATAAAACACAGTAACATTAAATAGCAGGAAAAAGATCACTCAAAAATATATTTTTATAGTGAAGTTATTCACAACTAGTATTCACACAAATTTCAAAAGATTCAAATTTGAAAACTAATGGCACTAACAGAAAGTTTATAATTTTCCTGACCTAAAAGCAAAAAGAATTAAAAAAATAAAGCAAAAAAAAACAAAATAAAAAATAAATGCAAAAAACACAAAAAATACTGGAAAAAATTAAAAAAATGCCGCCCACTGGGCCACACGGCCTGCATACGACTAGAAACCCTCTGTACATGGGCCAGGATGCAGGCCCCACAGGCCCAATAGGCCCAACATGGTAGTGACAAGGGTAGGCAATTACTGCCTGCATATTAGAAGGCTCAGCACCTCTGCCCCACGCACTTATAAACTGGTGCTGAGCTCTCTCAGCTAGCAGGTGGACTAAACTCCCACCACACCACCGCTGTGCCACCCTTTCGTCCCGGTTGGTGGCACCAACCAGGACCATCCAACCTTTAATCCCGGTTCGTGGCAACAACCGGACGAATGCCCCCCTTTGGTCCCGGTTCTTGCCACCAACCGGGACCAAAGGTCTCTGGGCTGCTGAAAAGAGACCTTTGGTACCAGTTGGTGGCACGAACCAGGACCAAAGGGGGGCATTCGTCCCGGTTGTTGCCACAAACCGGGACCAATGCTCTGTCTATATAAGTAACACTTGTGAAAATTTTCATTCTCACCTCGCAGTTGCCCCCGACGACGCCGACGACATCGATGCCGCTAGGCTGCCCCGACGCCGTCCGCCGCCCCTGCTGTCGCCCGTGCCTCGTCGTCGCCGTCACCGTCGCCTACGTCGTCCCCGAGCCCGCGCGCCCCTGCCCCCGCCCCTGCTGCGCCCCCGAGCGCCCTGGCCAGCCGCCACCGTCGCCGTCGCCGTGCCCTTGCCGCCCCCGCCGTCGCCGTCGCCGTGCCCTCGCCGCCCCCGCCGTCGCCCTCGCCGGCTGCCCCCGCTGTGAGCCGCCGCCTCCCCGCCATGAATTTTTATGCGCTTTTTTTATGTGATGATTTTTTGGTTCATATATATAATGTATATATGTATGTATGGATGTGGCTATGTATGTATGGATATAATGTTCATAGCATTTTTTGTTCATATATGTATTAATTTTTTTATTTAGGTTTGTTAGTAGATATCGATTTTAGGCTAGTGCTTTTAGGTTAGTTGATTTAGTGCATTTTAGGTTAGTTGTACTGTTAGTGCATTTTAGGTTAGTAGATTTTAGGTTAGTGGAGAGGAAAAAGGAAAATAAGGAAAAATAAGAAAAGAGGAAGAAGGAAGAAGGAAGAAGAAGAAAAAGAAGGAGAAGAAAAAGGAAAATAAGAAGAGGAAGAAGGAGAAGAAGAAGAAGGAGAAGAAGAGGAGAGGAAGAAGAGGAGAAAAAAAAATAAGAAGAGGAAGAAGAAGAAAAAAAAAGAGGAGAAGAAGAAAAAATAGAATAAGAAAAAATAGAAATTATTCTATTTTTTCTTATTCTCCTCTATTCCTTCTTCTTCTCCTCTTTTTTCTTCTTCTTCTATTTTTTCTTCTTCTCCTCTATTCCTTCTTCTTCTCCTCTTTTTCTTCTTCTTCTTCCTCTTCTTATTTTTTATCGGGAACGAGGGTGTCGAGGATCACCGAGCGGTCGAGGGTCGGGAACTAGGGTAGAGGGTCGAGGGTCGCCGAGGGGTCGAGGTTAGAGGATCGCCGAGGGGTCGAGGGTCGAGGTTCGAGGATCACCGAGGGGTCGAGGGTCGAGGGCCGCGAGAGGGGGAGGGTCGAGGTCGAGTGATCGCCGAGGGGGTCGAGGGTCGCCGAGGGGTTCGAGGGTTCGAGATCGCCGAGGGGGTTCGAGGTATCGAGGGTCGAGGTTCGAGGATCGCCGAGGGGTCGAGGGTCGTCGAGGGGTCGAGGGTCGAGGATCGCCGAGGGGTCGAGGGTCGAGTATCGCCGAGGGGTCGAAGGATGCCCCAATTATGGATGTGCATAATTAAGTCGATCCATATTTTTTCTGATCTCATCTACGCTTCTATATGTGCACGTTCTCTTGTGTCAAAGTATTGAAGAAATCCATGGTTTCATAATTAGCTGGAAGTAACAGGTGCATGATGGTATGAAGCTCTCCAAAATTATTTTGGAACGGAGTCCTGATAGGATAATTCGCTTTTTGGTATGAAGTTCAGCAAAGGCCTTCCAAATAGCGATATTCGAAAGGCTCTTGCTGAACTTCGTACCAAAAAGCTAATTATCCTATCCGGGGCTCCGTTACAAAACAATTTTGGAGAGCTTCGTACCATTATGCGCCTGTTACTTCCGGCTAATGATGAAGTCACGATTTTCTTGAATCCTTTGACACAAGACAACGTGACATATAGAAGGGTAGATGAGATCAGGAAAAATAGGGACCATTTTCTGCACATCCAGAATGGCGCCATTTTGTTAAATCCCTTGTTCGACATTCATGAGAGAGGCGGTCCAGACGTTGGACATTCATGAGAGAGGCGGTCCGGTCCGGTCGCCGGACATGTCATGTGATAGGTAGTATTTTTTTTGTTCGTATAAAACTCCGGTAACTCTTCAACATGAGGGGGGATGTCGATTAACCCCCTCTCGCCCGACCAAACCCTAGAAGCGTCGAGGCAACCCCAAACCCTAGAAGCATTGCCGAGGACACCCCAAACCCTAGAAGCGTTGTGATTAGCTAGCTAGGTCTATGTTTGCCACTAATATATCCATCTCTCATGTTTGTATATTAATTGCCATGTTGTAATATTTGCAGAAACTATGGAGCAAAGAGACTTGGAACAAGAACAGTTGTTGGGGGACATAATCCTCGGCGGAGGTGATGTCTTGTCTTATCTCAACGACACCGATGGTCAGGAAGAAGGAGAGGATGACGGCTCCGGTTATCGAACAATGGAGGAAGGACATGATCATGATGGCTCCGGTGACCGAATGCCGGAGTAAGAAGGAGACCATGATGACGGCTCCGGTGATCGAATGGAGGAGGGAGCTGTTGCAAAGTCCGGCGAGGTATATATATTAATTAATCCTGTGCTGACTAGCTAATTGATGTATTAATTATTTTGGTATGTACATATATTAACTCTTCTTTCTTCTTTTATAGCCCTCCGGATCGAGCCAAACTTCGGTAACGAGACGAGGCCCGAAGAAAAGGTTGCGCCAGGATGAAAGGTTCACGATCACAGCACTCGTGGACGATGGCCTATCGATTGAACCCAAGCGGACCAAGGACGCATTTTCTGCTCAGTGCGGAGATATTGTTAGGGACAGCATCCCAATCAGCATCAAGCAATGGAATAAGCCTAAGGACGACGACCCTCAAGTTTCTTATGTCGCCGATAGATAGAAAGATGATCTTTGGACCTCGCTGAAAGCAAATTTCACCCTACCGCCAGGGGAGGATCCAAATATGCCTGTTATAGAGCCAAAGGTCAAGGCGTGTGCTCTGAAGAAGATGGCAGATCTATTCAGGAGGTGGAAGAATGAGTTGAAATCAACGTTTGTCGACAAAGGGAAGACTCTAGAATTCACCGGCCGATTTGAGAAGATAAGAAATCACTGGCCCGCATTTGTGGCCTACAAGACACCGGACAAGAGTAAGAAGATGTCAGAGACAAATAAGATAAATGCTGCAAAGAAGAAGTTTCACCATCGCACGGGGTCAGGTGGCTACCTCAAAGCCCGGCCGCTATGGGACAAAGCTGAGAAGGACCTGCTTGCTAAAGGGGTCGAACCAGAGACATTGAACTGGCCAGACCGTTCAAGGACTTGGTTCTTCGAGGTTGGGGGAACCTTGGACCCTGAAACAGGGAAGTGCGTTTGGACGGACGAGCAACTTGCAATACCCGTCAAGAAGCTTCAGAATTGTATCGCCGCAGCGCAGCAAGGGATGTTCATTCCCGATAGAGAGAATGACGAGCTGACTGAGGCCCTCGGGAATCCTGAGCACCCTGGACGAACACGAGGCACGCCAGGCTCCGTTGTGTGCAAGGTTGGGTTTCCCGGCGCAGGCGGTTACAAAACCCGGGAGAGGAAGAGGAAACTGGAGCTCACCGAAATGCAGAAGCTGAATGCAAGAGTACAAAAGTTAGAGGAACAAGTTGAGAGCCAGCGAGCTGCCGGAGCTACCCCGCCATCTCAGCGGAGAAGCAGCATAGCTTCCACCGAGCTCGTTCAGCAGCCTAACTTCACGGCTCCTAGCTACCCCGTGGATGCTATCACGGAGGCTCAACATTGCTAGCTTATGACGCAATGGCAGAACCTCAAAGTCAAGGAGGCTGTCGGCTCTGTTGCACCTCCTCAACCCTACAGAACTTTTCACTGCCGTCCGATTCCACATGGTTATGCTGTTGTGATGGTGGATGAAGTAACGGAGGGATTTGAGGAGCTCGAGCTTGACCACCCTACAAGTGAAGGGGAGACTCAGCTGGGTCTTGCTCTGAAGACTCCATGTCTATGGCGGAAGGAGCACATCAAGCTTCCGAACTGGACGCCTCCGCCTCCTCCTCCTCCTCCTCCTCCAGCGAGTCAGGGCACTCCACCTCCTCCTCCTCCGGCGAGTGATCAGGGCACTCCGCCTCCTTCTACGGCTCCTCCGGCGTGTGAGGCCGGCACTCCGCCTCCTCCTTCGCCTCTTCCGGCGCGTCGGAGCAGTCCGCCTCCTCCTCCGCCTCGTCAGCAACATAGGAAGACAGCCGCCGCCGCTCTGGCTCCTCCGGCGCGTCGGAGCAGTCTGCCTCCTTCTCCGCCGCGTCAGCCACGGCGGAAGAGAGACGCCGCCGCTCCGGCGGCTAGCAGTACAAGCAGAGGCGGGAGGCAATTCAGACACGGTCCATCTCTCAAGCCTCTAGAAAAGTTACCATATGAGAGGACCGACAAGGAAAGCGAGGAAATCTATGCTGCCGAACTGAGGGACTTTTTTGCAAAGAAACCTCCACCTCCGAAGGAGACGATAGATCCGTTGAAAGCGAAGCGCACTATCGATGCCCTGAAGCGACCACCACCGCCTCCGCCGGATGACAACTATCTCCGCGCTCTTAAGAAGACATATGGAGATGTGCGCCGGTCGGGAACTACTTCCAGTGATAAAAGGTTAGAAGAACGAAGCGAAAAAAATTCCCTAGCTCGGCGAACAGGCGAACCAATCATGCCCCCCCGCTCAAGGTGTCTAGCAATATCATCGCTAATCTGCCTGGGATGGTGCCCGGTACCAATCCTGATGATTACCTGGGCGATGATGTAGTGTTTGATATGTTAGAGGTGGACGAATTCAGATACCAGTACGGGAAGCCTCTCGTCAAAGATGGAAGTCGTGCTCTAACAACGATGATGCGAAAATTCCATAAATGGTACATGGAAACCTGCAGCAACTCTAGGATAGATACTTTGACGATGAGAATTAAAGAGGAGCACAACTTCGTTGGATTGGATTATATTACTGTTGATTTTGACGAGTTTTTCCAGTTATACAATCAAAAGGCCCTCGACAAATCACTCGTGACTTGCTACTGTCTGTAAGCACTACTTTTGTAATTAAGTCGCTATATATAGCTTAGCTCTTTCATTGCATGTATATATAATTATCCTCACTATATTATGCAGATCGAAGATCGTCGAATGCAGAAATGCACAAATCTATGACATTGGGTTCATTAACCCAAATGTCATACATGAATGGACGGTTAAAAAGAATGTCGAAGAAACCGAGGCCAACTTGTTACAATCGTTGCTCAAAAATCAAAACAAAGATAAAGTACTCTTTCCTTACAACTTCAAGTGAGTGTTACTGTCTTCTGCATATTCGGTTTCCCTTATTACTCGAGGTTATAGTAAAGTAACTGATGAGTTATGCATGCATGTGTAGCTTTCACTTTATTCTGCTAGAGATTAAGCTTGAGCGGGGAGTAGTAACCGTCTTAGACTCGAGACGAAAAGATCCCCAGGAGTATGTGGACATGACTGAAATGCTCCAGAAGTAAGTTCAATCCATCATTATGGCACCAGATCGGCAACTTTGTTCATTTCCTGATATCAAGTAATTATTTTCTTTGTCTGGCAGGGTTTGGAAAGAGTTCACCGCAAGAGCTCCGGGACTGCCGACCGAGCTGCGATTTACACATCCGAAAGTAAGTACTACTACCTAGTTCCGCGCATCTCCCATTGATTCTAGCTAATTTCATCAATACCATTTAGCATGCTTACTTATCAGTTTGATTGACCTCTATTTCTCGTAAAGTGCTTGTGGCAGGAAGCCGGGAATGATTTCTGTGGATACTACGTTTGCGAGTTTATCTACAATGCGACGACCTTTAATAAGTGGGGGTACTCTAAAAAACAATATGATGTGCGTAAGCAAAAATATTCACAATTTTATTTTATTACCATCATTTGTGTTGAGTTTCATTCATACACATGTATTGACCCTCTTCTTCAATTTTGATCTGGCAGCTGCGGGATGAACTCCTACCACAAGATCGCATACGAGCAATTCAAGAGGAATTGGCGGGATTCTTTCTTGACCACGTCATCAATCCAGCCGGAGAATACCATGTGGAAATTGACTTTAGATGTTAGGGATTGTAAGAGATCTTATATTGTATATATGTAGCTAGTAGCGTCGAATAGATATATGAAAACTTGTTGCTCGACCAATCTCTCGGAGAAGGAGAGGTCGATCACTTCTCTCTGTATATGTTCATGACGATCTTGTGTACTTAATGGTTCCTTCATTTGCTTACTAGCTAGCGTGTCGAGTTCTCTCTATACGTATAGTACCTAGCGTCGACCAAGCACGGAGATAAGAGAGGTCACTTCTCTCTATTAGCTAGCTAACACAATATATGAAACCCCTAAATTAACCCTCCAAAACCCCAACCCCCCCCCCTTTAAAAAAAACAAAAACCCCAGCTCCTGAGCTGCTGACGCGTGGATGCTTTTTGGTCCCGATTGGTGTTACCAACTGGGACTAAAGGCCCTCCTGCCAGGGCTCCCCGCGGCGACCACGTGGAGCACCTTCTGTCCCGGTTCGTAAGCGAACCGGGACGAATGGGCCTCTGGAACCGGGACAAATGGGCCTTTTTCTACTAGTGCAAAGGAACGTCCAGATCTTACTTTTGTTGACCAAAGAGCAAAAAATCTGCTTTGGGAATCTCTTTTCTTTGCCGGCGGGCAGGGCTTGGGAAAAGTTCATCAAACAGGTTCCAGGTCAATGGAAACAAAAGCTAAAATGGCATCGACCCAAGGTAATTAATTAAGTAGTACTAGCTAGCTACCATCTCTTTAATTCTAGTTTCAATATCATTAATTATCATGCTTGATTAATTATTATCTGATTGAATTTTATTCTCGTAAAGGCCCTGAAGCAGGCGCCGGGACTGATTTATGTGCATACTACGTTTGCGAGAACATTCGAATGATGGCGTCCGAAAGGAGCTTATCTAATAGACAGCTATGGGTACGTTTGCCAGAACACTATTCATAATTTTTATATCATTATCTAATATATATACACACACAACTAATACATGCATATTGATCTCCTTCTTTAAAGTTCTCGGAGATGCGGGATAAGCTCCTACCAACGGATTGCGTACGAGCAATTCAAGAGGAAATAGCGGGATTTTTGCTCGACCAGCTCATAGATCCCAAAGGAGAATTTCATTACCCGCTACTGCAGTAATGCCTCCATATATGTAGGAGAAATTGTATATAACAAATTGTATATCTACATGTGTATGTGTGAATGGTGGTGCGAGACATTCGATGATATATATATATATATATATATATATATATATATATATATGATCGGTTCTACGAGAAATTCTATTTATATATATGCATAACGTGTATAATATGTAGTATCGTAAAATACCAGCAAATGAAAAAGAATTAAATGGAAAACACAAAATTAAAGAAAAAATAAATCATAAATCATAAACCCAAAACCCCTAAACCTTTACCAACCGGTACTAAAGGTCTCTCAGCCCCCGGCGCGGGCTCGTGCCATGTGGCGGCCCTTTAGTGACGGTTCGTGTTGAACCGGGACTAAAGGAGGGGGACCTTTAGTCACCGGCACTAAAGGGCCTCACGAACCGGTGCTAAATCCCAATTCTACACTAGTGTTAGTTTATGCTCACTTTTAGTACTTTTTGGATTTTTTTACTCATTTCACCTTTATTTATAAGCTAGGGTCCTCGTTGTGTGACCATGTTGGGCAGCGCATAGGTTATTGGGGTATTCATCCCATGGTAGGAGATTGTGAGTCCTACTGCTCAAACCCATCATAAGCAATACTCGCAAAAAAAAAAAAACCCATCATAAGCAAAACTGCAGACATACACAGTCCATGCCGGATGGTTGTACATTTTGTTTCTACTTGTTCTTTGACCAAACATTTAGTTTGGCATGAGAGGTTTTGGGAAGTTCAAATATGCATCGGTAAGCATTTCCGTGTGAACAAGGATTACCAAATGTAGCCGTCATTATTATAACCTTTTTGATGGTATGGTTAACCCATTGTCAAATACCACATGATGAGCAAAGTGCTCTTTTCCTCGGTGGTCTGGTGTCTTTTGGCCAACGATGACGTCTTTCATGCCTGGGTGAGGGGAATAGGTGACCTCCTTCAGCGACGCACGTATTGTAATGAGGTTTGCCCTTTTCAAAGCAGACGAAGGCTTATCCCCCTACGTTTGATGCCTCTCACATGTTGGCATCACTCGGGGGCGGAGCCAGAAAATTTGGCCATTGAATTCACTCATTGACTCTTGATGATTTGTTACAAATTAATTAAAGTGAAGTCTAATTTTACACTGTCTTACGGCACCCAAAAATTACAGAAAAATAGAAAAATGATATCACTTATCCCACATTTTTTACATTAAAACCCAAACAGTGCAAGACGCACACCGGTTGGATGAAATTAGAAAACCACTTGTTTAGATATTATAGATGAAGTAGTAGCAAAATCAATTCATAGCTCGGGTGTAGCTTCTCATTTTCTTGAAGACAATGGAAAAAAAGTTAGTTTGACAAGCTTAAAATAAGTTCGGGAAAAATGATTGGCGATCGTATGGTGCCCCCTTTTAATTTCTCAGCATATTGAGAAGATCAAATATTGCATCATTACTTATCGTAGAAAACATATCAATATTGGAGTACAATTCACATGTGAGTTCGGGAACCGAAGGCGTGGTGGCGGCTGCCTGTGAATCGTACGAGTACAATTCAACATTGAGAGACCTGCGTACTTGGCCTTTCGGTCTTTCACAAAGGCAATTTGCTTATGGGCCTTTCGGCCTTTTTAACCTATCCACGTTACATTATTTATTTGATGGGGTCAGCCTAACTATTTTTACTGGGTTCAGACCTAATAACATGCGCACACCCCCCATCTCCCATCGATGCTATATGGGCCGGCCCTTTTACCTTGTGTCAGTTTTTGAAAACGAAAAGCAAAATAATAGCGGGTGCGCTGGGGATTCGAACACGCTACCTCCAACTTCGTAGTACCCAGCACTAACAACAACACCACAAAGCCTCATGTGATTACATGCACCTTTCTCTTTCTTTTCTTCCTTGTACTTTTCTTTTTTTCCTTTTTCCTTTTTCCTTTTTCCATTTTTCTTCTTTCCTTTTTCTTCTTTCTTTCTTCCTAGTTCAATGCAAAATCGATTAACTTTTTCTCAAACTCGATGAAATTTTTATCAAACTCGATGTACTTTTTTGAAGCTCGATGAAATTTTTCAAACTCGATGAACTTTTTCAACAACCCGATGAACTTTTTTCAAATTCGTGAACTTTTTTTTTATCAAAATTGATGAACTTGCTTTAAATCCATGAACTTTTTTTCAAAAACCGGTGAACTTTTTTTATCAATCCCGATTAACTTTTTTCAGATTCGTGAACTTTTTAAAATTTACAACTTTTTTTTATCAAAATCGATGAACTTTTTTCAAATATGTGAACTTTTTTTTAAATGATGAACTTTTTTTCATTTTTTGTGAACATTTCTTTGAAATCCGTGACCTTTTGTCAAAATCGATGAACTGTTTTAAAATTCGGGAATTATTGTTCCAAATTTCGTTCCCTTTTTTCAAATAATTTTGTACTGGGGCTGAGACAGTTAAATAGAACTGTTTCCGTACATAACACAACATCGCTATCCTGGTGCAGTGGTTGGAGCGCCAACTACGTGAGCGATTGCATGTGGGTTCGATTCCCTTGAGCTCCATATTTTTTGGCCGTTCGATTTTTGAGTATCTGGCGCAAGCGATGCTGGGCCGGCCCACTATCGCGCTGCTTCGAGCGCCAACTACCTTACGCGGCGCAGAGGGCGGCGCCGAAGAGGAGAACTCCCTAATAACACCTACCTATACGTGGGGATTCCTATATGACGCGTAGGTCGCTGGCAAAAAACGTAGCGCGCAACCCCCCCCCCCCCCCCCTCCTCGCGCGCCGGTGTACATATGGCCGGCCCATTTGCCCTTTTTTCTTTTGTTTTTCCTTTGTTATTTTTATTTTATTTTTTCTTTTCGGTTTTCCTTTCTCTTTTTTATTCTTTACTTTTTCAATTTTTTATGAATTTTCTTTTCAAATTCGTAAACTTTTTTTATTCAGCGATATCAAAAAATGTTCATCAGTGTAAACAAATATTCAACAATAAACTAAATGCATCAATTCAAAAACTGTTCATCGAATTCAAATTTTGTTCATCGGATTTAACAAATTGTTCATCCAATTCGAAATTTCTTCATTGATATTAAAAAATGTTCATCAAATTCAAAAAACAACGAATTCGAATTTCTTCATCCTTTTTTCAAAAAAAAAGTCCTTCAATACAAATTTTGTTCATCAAGTTAAAAAACAATGTTCATCAAATTCAAAATTTGTTCATAAAAGTCAAAATTTGTTCATCAAATACAAAAAGAAATCTTCATTATTAAAAAATGCTCATACAAAAATGTACATCAAAATAAAAAATGTTCATTAAAATTCAAAAAATGTTTATTCTTTCCAAATCACGAACATTTTCTTTAATCGATGAACATTTTTTCTGAAATTCGAGAACAGTTATTGAATTCACGAACATTTTGAACACACGAACTGTTTTTCTTTTGAAAATCATGAACATTTTCTTTGAAACCATGATTTTTTATGATTTTTGGATTTTTTTTCTTTCTGAAATTCACTTTTTTTAAATTTAGAACTTTTAAAATTGTGAATTATTTTAAGGAAAAACAAGAAAAAGCAAAAGAAAGAAAAAACAGGGGCGTCCTACCCGCTCATGGGCCGGCCCAATAGGGGCGCGTGGGAGGGAGGCTGTGTGCACTGGCATGTTCGCCAGCGGCTCACGCGCCCAATACGAGCACCCGTACGTAACCGACAACTTTCATTGGGTTCAACTGCACCCAACGCTGCAACAACGATGGCTCCGCCCCGCATCACCTTGCCTCAACCTTGGTCAATGAGTGTTTCAGCTGCAAGGGCTTCGGCGGTGTTAGGCGACGCTTCCTTTTTTTTATCCTTTGTGTGCTTGTTTTGTTCGCAACCTTTATAGTCGTGCTTCTTGGCACCTTATATTTGGTTGAGCCGTTTGGAGTTCTTAGCACTAGTAGAAAAAGACCCATTTGTCTCGGTTCATAAGGCCCATTTGTCCTGGTTCGGGAACCGGGACTAAAGGGTCGGGACTAAAGCCCAACACCTTTAGTCCCGGTTCTTATACGAACCGGGACAGATGGGGCTCCACGTGGCCGCTGCGGCGAGCCCAGAGAGGAGGGCCTTTAGTCCCGGTTGGTAACACCAACCGGGACCAAAGATCATCCACGTGTCAGCAGCTCAGGAGCTGGGGTATTTGTTTTTTTTTGAAAGGGGGGGGGGTGGGTTTGGGGGTTTGTAGGGTTAATTTAGGGGTTTCATATATTGTGTTAGCTAGCTAATAGCTAGAGAGAAGTGTCCTCTCTTATCTCCGTGCTTGGTCGACGCTACGTACTATATGTATAGAGAGGACTCGACACGCTAGCTAGTAAGCAAATGAAGGAAACCATTAAGTACACAAAATCGTCATGAACATATACAGAGAGAAGTGATCGACCTCCTCCTTCTCCGAGAGATTGGTCGAACAACAAGTTTTCGTATATCTATCTGACGCTACTAGCTACATATATACAATATAAGATCTCTTACAATCCCTAACATTTGATGTCAAGTTCCACATGGGATTCTCCGGCTGGATTGATGACGTGGTCAAGAAAGAATCCCGCCAATTCCTCTTGAATTGCTTTTATGCGATCTTGTGGTAGGAGTTCATCCCGCATCTGCCAAATCTAATTTGAAGAAGAGGGTCAATACATATATATGAATGAAACTCAACACAAATGATGGTAATAAAATAAAATTATGAATATTATTGCTTACGCACTTCATATTGTTTTTCAGAGTAGCCCCGCTTAGAGGTCGTCGCGTTGTAGATGTACTCGCAAATGTAGTATCCACAAAAATTATTCCCGCCTTCCTGCCACAACCACTTTACGAGAAATAAAGGTCAATCAAACTGATAATCAAGCATGATAAATGGTATTGATGAAACTAGCTAGAATCAATGGGAGATGCGCGGAACTAGCTAGTAGTACTTACTTTCGGGTGTGTAAATCGCAGCTCCCCCAGCAATCCCGGAGCTTCTGTGGTGAACACTTTCCAAACCCTGCGAGACAAAGAAAATAATTACTTGATATTAGGAAATGACCAAAGTTGCCGATATGGTGCGATAATGATCGATTGAACTTACTTCTGGAGCATTTCAGTCATGGCCGCATACTCCTTGGGATCTTTTCGTCTTGAGTCTAAGACGGTTACTAGTCCCTGCTCAAGCTTAATCTCTAGGAGAATAAAGTGAAAGCTGCGCACTCATGCATAACTCATCAATTACATTACTATAACCTCGAGTAATAAGGGAAACCGAATATGCAGAAGACAGTAACACTCACTTGAAGTTGTAAGGAAAGAGTATTTTATCTTTGTTTTGATTTTTAAGCAACGATTGTAGCAAGTTGGCCTCGGTTTCTTTCGCATGATATGTAACCGTCCATTCATCTATGAGATTTGTGTTAATGAACCCAATATCATAGATTTGTGCATTTCTGCATTCGACGATCTTCAATCTGCATAATATAGTGAGGATAATTATATATACATGCAATGAAAGAGTTGAGCTATATATAGAGACTTAATTACAGAAGTATAATACTTACAGACAGTAGCAAGTGATGATTATTTTATTGAGGTCCTTTTGATTGAAAAACTAGAAGAACTCCTCAAATGGAACAGACAACAGATCAATTCCAACGAGGTCGTGCTCCTCTTTAACTCTCAGCGTCAAAATATCCTTCCCGGACTTGCAGGTGTCCATGTACCACTTATGGAATCTTCGCATCATCGTTGTTAGAGGAGGATCACCAGGTCTGACGAGAGGCTTCCCGTACTGGTATTTGTGTTCGTCCACCTCCATTGTATCAAAATATGCATCGTCGGGCAGGTAATCACCAGGATTGGTACCGGGCAGCATCCCCGGCAGATTTGCGACGATATCGCTAGACACCTTGAGCGGGGGGCATGGTTGGTTTGCCTGTTCGCCGAGCTGTTCAAATTTTTTCCCTCTTCTTCGTTGTTGTAACCTTTTGTCACTTGAAGTAGTTCCCGACCGGCGCGCTCCTTCCACTGCCTTTTTCAGAGCGCGGACATGGTTGTCATCCGGCGGAGGCGGTGGTGGTCGCTTCAGGTTCTTCAAAGTGCGCTTCAATTTCACCAGATCCATCTTCTCCTCCGGAGTTGGATTTTTCTTTGCAAAAAAGTCCTTCACTTGGGCTTGACAGATCTCCTCGTTTTCCTCCTCGGTCATCTCGTATGGTAATCTATCTAGAGGCTTGATAGATGGACCGAATTTGTATTGCCTCCCGTCTCTGGCTGTACTGTTAGACGCCGGCCGAGCAGCCGGAGCGGCTGCGGCTGTCTTCCTTCGTTGCTTACGAGGCGGAGAAGGAGGCGGAGTGCTACGACGTGCCGGAGCAGCCAGAGCGGCGGCGGCTGTCTTCCGCTGTTGTTGATGAGGCGGAGAAGGAGGCGGGCTGCTCGGACGCGCCGGCGCAGGCGGAGAAGGAGGCGGAGTGCCGCCACGCGCCGGAGCAGCCGGAGAAGGAGGCGGAGTGCCCTGATCACTCGCCAGAGGAGGAGGCGGAGGAGGAGGCGGAGTGCCCTGACTCGACGGAGGAGGAGGCGGAGGCGTCCAGTTCGTAAGGTTGATGAGCTCCTTCCGCCATAGACATGGAGTCTTCAGAGCAAGACCCAGCTGAGTCTCCCCTTCACCGGTAGGGTGGTCAAGCTCGAGCTCCTCAAATCCATCCGTTATTTCATCGACCATCACAACAGCATAGCCTTCTGGAATCGGAAGGCAGTGAAAAGTTGCGCCGGGTTGAGGAGGTGCAACAGAGCCGACAGCCGCCTTGACTTTGAGGTGCTGCCATTGCGCCATAAGGTGGCAATCTTGAGCCTCCGTGATAGCATCCACGGGGTAGCTGGGAGCCGTGAAGTGAGGCTACTGAAGGAGCTCGGTGGAAGCCACGCTGCTTCTCCGCTGAGATGGCGGGGTAGCTTCTGGGGTAGCTTCGGCAGGTCGCTGCCTCTGAACTAGTGCTTGTTCCTCTAGCGCTCGTACCCTTGCATTCAGCTTCTGCAGTTCGGTCTGCTCCACTTTCCTCCTCCTCTCTCGGGTTTTGTAACCGCCTGCGCTGGGAAACCCTTCCTTCCACGCAACGGAGCCTGCCGTGCCTCGTGTTCGTCCTGGGTGCTCAGGATTCCCGAGGGCCTGTGTGAGCTCGTCGTTCTCTCTGTCGGGAACGAACGTCCCTTGCTGCGCTGCGGCGATATACTTCTGAAGCTTCTTGACGGGTATTTCAAGTTGCTCCTTCGTCCAACGGCACTTCCCTGTTTCAGGGTCCAAGGTTCCCCCAACCCCGAAGAACCAAGTCCTTGAACGGTCTGGCCAGTTCAATGTCTCTGGTTTGACCCCTTTATCAAGCAGGTCCTTCTCAGCCTTGTCCCACAACGGCCGGGCTTTGAGGTAGCCACCTGACCCCGTGCGATGGTGATACTCCTTCTTTGCAGCATTTTTCTTGTTTGTCGCTGACATCTTCTTACTCTTCTCCGATGTCTTGTGGGCCACAAATGCGGGCCAGTGATCTCTTATCTTCTCAAATCGGCCGGTGAATTCTGGAGTCTTCCCTTTGTCGACAAACGTTGATTTCAACTCATTCTTCCCCCTCCTGAATAGATCTGCCATCTTCTTAAGAGCATGAGCCTTGACCAATGGCTCTATAACTGGCTTATCCGGATCCTCCTCTGGCGGTAGGGTGAAATTTGCCTTCAGCGCGGTCCAAAGATCATCTTTCTGTCTATCGTTGACAAAAGACACTTGAGGGTCTTCGCTCTTAGGCTTATTCCATTGGTGGATGCTGATCGGGATCATGTCCCTAACAAGAACCCCGCACTGAGCAGAAAATGCTTCCTTGGTCTGGCTGGGTTCAATCGGTTGGCCATCGCCCTTGATTGCTGTGATCGTGAACCTTTCATCCTGGCGCAACCTTTTCTTCGGGCCTCGTCTCGTTACCGAAGTTTGGCTCGATCCGGAGGGCTAGAAAAGAAGAAAGAAGAGAGTTAATATGTGTACATACCAAAACAATTAATGCATCAATTAGCTAGTCAGCACATGCTTAATTAATATATATACCTTGCCAGACTTTGCAACATCTCCTTCCTCCGTTCGCTCACTGGAGCAGTCATCACGGTCTCCTTCTTCCACCGGCATTCCGTCACCGGAGCCATCATAATCATGTCCTTCCACCTCCATTGTTCGATCACCGGAGCCTGCTTCACCCTCTCCTTCAAGACCATCGGTGTCGTTGAGATACGACAAGACATCACCTCCGCCGAGGATTATGTCCCCCAAAAACTGTTCTGCTTTGATGTCTCGGTGCTCCATAGTTTCTGCAAATATTACAACATGGCAATTAATATACAAACATGACAGATGGATATATTAGTGCAAACGTAGACCTAGCTAGCTCGACGCTTCTACGGTTTGGGGTGGCCTCGACAACGCTTCTAGGGTTTGGGGTGGCCTAGGCAACGCTTCTAGGGTTTGGGGTGGCCTCGACAACGCTTCTAGGGTTTGGGTCGGACCGCCTCTCTCATGAATGTCGGACGTCCGGACCGACAAGGGATTTAACAAAATGACGCCATTCTAGATGTGCACGAAATGGTCAATATTTTTCCTGATCTCATCTACCCTTCTATATGTCACGTTGTCTAGTGTCAAAGAATTCAAGAAAACCATGACTTAATCATTAGCCGGAAATGACAGGCGTATAATGGTACAAAGCTCTTCAAAGTTGTTTTGGAACGGAGTTCCCGATAGAATAATTCGCTTTTTGGTACAAAGTTCAGCAAGAGCCTTCCGAATATCGCTATTTGGAAGGCCTTTGCTGAAATTCGTACCAAAATGAGAATTATTCTATCCAGAACTCCGTTCCAAAACAACTTTGAAGAGCTTCGTAGCATCATACGCCTGTTACTTCCGACTAATGATGAAGCCATGGATTTCTTCAATACTTTGACAGACAACGTGACATATAGAAGAATATATATAGATGAGATCAGAAAAAAATTGGATCAACTTGTGCACATCCATAATGGGGGCATTCTTGATATATCTATATATGTCAAAATTCAAACTTTGACATATGATCAAACTTTGAACATATGATCAAATGTTGCATATGTCAAAATTCAAACTTTGACATATGATCAAACTTTGATATATGATCAAATGTTGCATATGTCAAAATTCAAACTTTGACATATGATCAAACTTTGATATATGTCCACCGCGATATAAAATAATACTTAGACTTGTTCGGGCGAGAGGGGGTTGATCGACGTCCCCCCTGATGTCGAAGTTACCGGAGTTATCTTCTAGTGGTTTGGGTGGCCTCGAGAGTTTGTCGGGTAGGGGCGGGAGGGGGTAGGAGATCGACAACGCTTTTTTTCTAGGGTTTGGGTGGCCTCGAGAGTTGGTCGCCCGGTATATCGAGAGGGGGGTGAACATTTTACCTTAGTAACTTAGAAAAAAAATATTATCGGGGAGGGGGTATATCGACCCCCCCTCATGTCGAAGTTATCGGGGAGGGGCTATATCGACAACGACATACATATAGCCACATACATATAAAAAATTCTATGAACATCCATACATACATATATATGGCTATTAAAAAAAATTCATCATATAAAAAAATGTTATCGAGGAGGGGGTATATCGCAAACTTTGACATAAATGACTTTGATCATGCACAATTTTCCTATACATACACAATATGAACATATACATAAATTGACAAAGAAAATTCTATGAACAAAAAAAATCATAAAAATTCTATGAACATAAAAATTCTAACTTTTGCATATTCTTTGCATATGAACATACATACATTTTCTTATTTTTTCTTAAATGTAACTTTTGCATATATGAACATACATACATAAATTATACATACATGGAAAAAAAATTGCTATGAACAAATAAAAACATCATATATGAACATTTTGTATATACATCCATATCCATCCATCCATACATACATGGACAAAAAAATGCTATGAACAAAAACATCAATTTTGGTCCAATCTTGGCATTGAACTACAACCCAATTTTTTCTTGCTAAAAAAATTCTGAATTTTTTACATCTTGTAGTCCTTCCAACTAAACCCTTAAGTCCAGAAGGGCAGCCCCAATTTCATCTAGCAAGTCCACCAAAAAAATTCATGTAGTTTCTGTCCCGCACTAAATTTTAATAAAACTTGCACTAAGAAGTTTTTCCTTTTATCAAACCAACTTAACCATCTTCACTAACATCCAAGGAGACATCATCCTGCCAAGTTTCACATAAAACAAAGTTCCCTAGCAAGCCCTAGCATTTCATCAAACACCTTGTGGACATGGCTGAAACTTTGCACTGAACCAACTTCACCATCTTCACATACATGGAGGAAGGACAGAGGAGAGGGGTGGGAGGGAGGAGGGAGTACCGGCCTGGCCAGCGGGCACTGGTGCGGCGGCGTTGACGGCAGGGTAGGGGCGTGGCGGGGCATCGGGGCAGGGCAGGGGCGCGGCGGCGTTGGCGTCGAGGTCGACGCAGGGGCGCACGGCGTCGACGTCGGGGCAGGGCAGGGGCGCGGGGCGATGGCGACGAGGAGCGGGCGGCGACGGCGAGCACGGGCAGGCTGGCGGCGTCGATGAGCTCGGCGTCGTCGGGGGGCAAATGGTCGATGAAAACTGAAAAATTCGTAAGTCCTGCTTATATACACAGAGAATTGGTCCCGGTTCGTGGCACAAACCGGGACGAATGCCACCCTTTGGTCCCGGTTGGTGGCACGAACCGGGACCAAAGGGGGGGGGGCATTGGTCCCGGTTTGTTTCACCAACCGGGACCAATGCCGCCCATTTCGTCCCGGTTGGTGCTACCAACCGGGACCAAAGGCCTTGCGCTGGCGCGGTGCAGTGGGATGTTTAGTCCCACCTCGCTAGTTGAGAGAGCTCGAGAGTGGTTTATAAGCGCTGCTGCGCCGGCCCTCTCGAGCTCCTCTCAACTGCAGGCTTTCGGGCCTTCTCTGCTACTCTTTGCCGTGGGCCTGCTGGGCCTCTGCGGGCCTGAATCCTGGCCCATGGATGGGTTTCTAGTCGTATTCAGGCCGTGGTGGCCCAGTAGGTGGCATTTTTATTATTTTTTTCTAGTTTTTTTGTTTTCTTTTTTTTTTATTTATTTTATTTTGTTTCTACTTACAACAAAATATAAACTGTTTTTCAGTGATTCTTTTTGCTTTTAGGTAATAAAAATTATAAACTTGCTGTTAGTGCCATTAGTTTTCCAATTTGAATAGTTTAAATTTGAATTCTTTGAAATTTGTGTGAATCACTAGTTTGTGATTAACTTTACTATAAAAATAGATTTTGGAGTGATTCTTTTTCCTGCTATTTAATATTACTGTGTTTTATCATTATATTCAAAAACAGTTTTTGTTATTTTAGTTTCTAACAAAAAAAATCTTTATGATAATTCCTTTTGCTATTAAAGTTTCTAACAAAAAAAGTTCTTTATGAAAATTCTTTTTGCTTTTAATGTTTTGAACAGAAAATACTTTGATAATTTTAGTTGCATAAATTTTAGTTGATTCCTTTTGCTATTAGAGTTTCATTAAAGTTTTCTAGTTCATTCTTTTTTCTATAAGAGTTTCATTAAAGTTTTCTAGTTCATTCTTTTAGTTTATTATTTTTGCTATTAGAGTTTCATAAAAGTTGACAGGGTTACGGCAAAAACTGGATGCACTTCGTGTACAAAATGGACAATCTCTTTCGAAGTATCAGGGTTTCGGACGAAAACTCATCTGTTACAAAGGGATTTCATTTTTTTAACTTATTTGAACTCCAGACTTTTTGTGTGTTCAAAATAAACCATTCAAAGCCACATCATCAATTTTCAACCCTTTCTAACTTCATCTGTTATTTTTCATGCATTTACTAATTTTTTTGAGCTAAATGAAACTGAAATTGAAAAGCACTTCAGATGAACTCTGAAGAGGTTGAAAATTGGCATGGTATCATCATTTCACCCACATAGCATGTGCTAAAAAGTTGAGAGGGTTACGGCAAAAACTGGATGCACTTCGTGTACAAAATGGACAATTCTCTTTCGAGTATCAGGTTTCGGACGAAAAACTATCTGTTACAAAAGGGATTTCATTTTTTAACTTATTTGAACTCCAGACTTTTGTGTGTTCAAAATGAACCATTCAAAGCCACATCATCAATTTTCAACCCTTTCTAACTTCATCTGTTATTTTCATGCATTTACTGATTTTTTTGAGCTAAATGACCTGAAATTGAAAAGCACTTCACATGAACTCTGAAGAGGTTGAAAATTGGCATGATATCATCATTTCCCCACATAGCATGTGCTAAAAGTTGAGAGGGTTACGGCAAAAACTGGATGCACTTCATGTACAAATGGACAATCTCTTTCGAAGTATCAGGGTTTCGGACAAAAACTCATCTTACAAAGGGATTTCATTTTTTAAAATTATTTGAACTCCAGACTTTTTGTGTGTTCAAAATGAACCATTCAAAGCCACATCATCATTTTCAACCCTTTCTGACTCATCTGTATTTTTCATGCATTTACTGATTTTTTTGAGCTAAATGACCCTGAAATTGAAAAGCACTTCACATGAACTCTGAAGAGGTTGAAATTGGCATGATATCATCATTTCACCCACATAGCATGTGCTAAAAAGTTGAGAGGGGTACGGCAAAAACTGGTGCACTTATGTAAAAATGGACAATCTCTTTCGAAGTATCAGGGTTTCGGACAAAAACTCATCTGTTACAAAGGGATTTCATTTTTTAAACTTATTTGAACTCCAGACTTTTTGTGTGTCAAAATGAACCATTCAAAGCCACATCATCAATTTTCAACCCTTTCTGACTTCATCTGTTATTTTTCATGCATTTACTGATTTTTTTTGAACTAAAGACCCTGAATTGAAAAGCACTTCACATGAACTCTGAAGAGGTTGAAAATTGGCATGGTATCATCATTTCACCCACATAGCATGTGCTAAAAAGTTGAGAGGGTTACGGCAAAACTGGATGCACTCGTGTAAAAATGGATAATCTCTTTCGAAGTATCAGGGTTTCGGACAAAAACTCATCTGTTACAAAGGGATTTCATTTTTTTAAACTTATTTGAACTCCAGACTTTTTGTGTGTTCAAAATGAACCATTCAAAGCCACATCATCAATTTTCAACCCTTTCTGACTTCATCTGTTAGTTTTCATGCATTTACTGATTTTTTTGAGCTAAATGACCCTGAAATTGAAAAGCACTTCACATGAACTTTGAAGAGGTTGAAAATTGGCATGATATCATCATTTCACCCACATAGCATGTGCTAAAAAGTTGAGAGGGTTACGGCAAAAACTGGATGCACTTCGTGTACAAAATGGACAATCTCTTTCGAAGTATCAGGGTTTCGGACAAAAACTCATCTGTTACAAAGGGATTTCATTTTTTTGAATTTATTTGAACTCCAGACTTTTTGTGTGCTCAAAATGAACCATTCAAAGCCATATCATCAATTTTCAACCCTTTCTGACTTCATCTGTCTTCACTTTTTCTTCGCTTGTGTCCTTTGCTTATTGCGCCGTAACCATGGATATTCTTCATCGCTTAACATGGTGCTTGGGTCAGCCTTGACTTTGAAGGGAGGAATTTCATGAAACTTTTCATAATCTTCAGACATGTCTGTCTTACCCTCCACTCCCACGATGTCTCTTTTCCCTGAAAGAACTATGTGGCGCTTTGGCTCATCGTATGATGTATTCGCTTCCTTATCTTTTCTTTTTCTCAGTTTGGTAGACATGTCCTTCACATAGAAAACCTGCGCCACATCATTGGCTAGGACTAATGGTTTGTCTGTGTACCCAAGATTGTTCAGATCCACTGTTGTCATTCCGTACTGTGGGTCTACCTGTACCACGCCTCCTGACAGATTGACCCATTTGCACTGAAACAAAGGGACCTTAAAATCATGTCCATAGTCAAGTTCCCATATGTCCACTATGTAACCATAATATGAGTCCTTTCCCCTCTTGGTTGCTGCATCAAAGCGGACACCAATGTTTTGGTTGGTGCTCTTTTGATCTTGGGCGATCGTGTAAAATGTATTCCCATTTATCTCGTATCCTTTGTAAGTCAATACAGTCGAAGATGGTCCCCTGGACAACGAGTACAACTCATCAGAAACAGTGTTGTCACCTCTGAGACGTGTTTCCAACCAACTGCCGAAAGTCCTGATGTGTTCACATGTAATCCAGTCGTCACACTGCTGCGGGTGTTTGGAGCGCAGAATGTTCTTGTGTTCATCGACATACGGGGTCACCAAGGTAGAGTTCTGTAGAACTGTGTAGTGTGCTTGAGACCAAGAATGCCCGTCCCTGCATATTATTGAGTCCCCTCCTAGCGTGCCTTTTCCAGTTAGTCTCCCCTCATACCGCGATTGAGGGAGACCAATCTTCTTAAGGTCAGGAATGAAGTCAACACAAAACCCAATGACATCCTCTGTTTGATGGCCCATGGAGATGCTTCCTTCTGGCCTAGCGCGGTTACAGACATATTTCTTTAGGACTCCCATGAACCTCTCAAAGGGGAACATATTGTGTAGAAATACGGGGCCCAGAATGACAATCTCGTCAACTAGATGAACTAGGACGTGCGTCATGATATTGAAGAAGGATGGTGGGAACACCAGCTCGAAACTGACAAGACATTGTGCCACATCACTCCTTAGCCTTGGTATGATTTCTGGATCGATCACCTTCTGAGAGATTGCATTGAGGAATGCACATAGCTTCACAATGGCTAATCGAACATTTTCCGGTAGAAGCCCCCTCAATGCAACCGGAAGCAGTTGCGTCATAATCACGTGGCAGTCATGAGACTTTAGGTTCTGGAACTTTTTCTCTGCCATATTTATTATTCCCTTTATATTCGACGAGAAGCCAGACGGGACCTTCATACTGAGCAGGCATTCAAAGAAGATTTCCTTCTCTTCTTTGGTAAGAGCGTAGCTGGCAGGACCTTCATACTGCTTTGGAGGCATGCCGTCTTTTTCGTGCCAACATTGCAGGTCCTCCCGTGCCTCCGGTGTATCTTTTGTCTTTCCATACACGCCCAAGAAGCCTACCAGGTTCACGCAAAGGTTCTTTGTCACGTGCATCACGTCGATTGAAGAGCGGACCTCTAGGTCTTTCCAGTAGGGTAGGTCCCAAAATATAGATTTCTTCTTCCACATGGGAGCGCGTCCCTCAGCGTCATTTGGAACAGATAGTCCGCCGGGACCCTTTCCAATGATTACGTGTAAATCATTGGCCATAGCAAGTACGTGCATGCGTGGTATCCCTTGTTTGTCTGTCCTGAAAGGTTACTGAGAGCAGGCCAATCATTGATGGTTACAAACAGCAACGCATGCAGGTCAAATTCCTCCTGTCTGTGCTCATCCCACACACGTACACCGTTTCCATTCCACAGCTGTAAAAGTTCTTCAACTAATGGCCTTAGGTACACATCAATGTCGTTGCTGGGTTGTTTAGGGCCTTGGATGAGTACTAGCATCATAATGAACTTCCGCTTCATGCACAGCCAAGGAGGAAGGTTATAGATACATAGAGTCACGGGCCAGGTGCTGTGATTGTTGCTCTGCTCCCCGAAAGGATTAATGCCATCCGCGCTTAAACCAAACTATACGTTCCTTGCTTCACCTGCAAACTCCTCCCGGTACTTTCTCTTGATTTTTCTCCACTGCGACCCGTCAGCGGGTGCTCTCAACTTCCCGTCTTTCTTACGGTCCTCTCTGTGCCATCGCATCAACTTGGCATGCTCTTTGTTTCTGAACAGACGTTTCAACCGTGGTATTATAGGAGCATACCACATCACCTTCGCAGGAACCCTCTTCCTGGGGGGCTCGCCGTCAACATCACCAGGGTCATCTCGTCTGATCTTATACCGCAATGCACCGCATACCGGGCATGCGTTCAAATCCTCGTACGCACCGCGGTACAGGATGCAGTCATTAGGGCATGCATGTATCTTCTGCACCTCCAATCCTAGAGTTCATACGACCTTCTTTGCTGCGTACGTACTGTCGGGCAATTCGTTATCCTTTAGAAGCTTCTTCTTCAATATTTTCAGTAGCTTCTCAAATCCTTTGTCAGGCACAGCATTCTCTGCCTTCCACTGCAGCAATTCCAGTATGGTACCGAGCTCTGTGTTGCCATCTTCGCAATTGGGGTACAACCCTTTTTGGTGATCCTCTAACATGCGATCGAATTTCAGCTTCTCCTTTTCACTTTCGTACTGTCTCCTTGCATCAACAATGACCCAGCGGAGATCATCATCGGGCACATCGTCTGGTTCCTCTTGATCTTCAGCTTCCCCCGTTGCAGCATCACCGTATTCAGGGGGCACATAGTTGTCATCGTCCTCTTCTTCTTCGCTGTCTTCCATCATAACCCCTATTTCTCCGTGCCTGGTCCAAACATTATAGTGTGGCATGAAACCCTTCTCAAGCAGGTGGGTGTGAAGGATTTTTCGGTCAGAGTAAGACTTCGTATTCCCACATATAGGGCATGGACAACACATAAAACCATTCTGCTTGTTTGCCTCAGCCACTTCGAGAAAATTATGCACGCCCTTAATGTACTCGGAGGTGCGTCTGTCATCGTACATCCATTGCCGGTTCATCTGCGTGCATTATATATAATTAAGTGTGTAAAAAACCATTACAAAACATCATGAATAGATAAGTGACCAAATTAATAGAAGTTCATCATCACATTAAAACCAAAGTACATACATAGTTCTCATTGAACAACATATAGCTCTCCAGAGCATCTAATTAAACCATACATTGAAACTATGTAAAACATTTCAATGCAACAACAAATGCGATCATAATCGCAACCAAGGTAACAATTGATCCAACGGCATAATGATACCAAGCCTCGGTATGAATGACATATTTTCTATACTTTCTAATCTTGAAGCGCATTGCATCCATCTTGATCTTGTGATCATCGACGACATCCGCAACATGCAACTCCAATATCATCTTCTCCTCCTCAATTTTTTCCAATTTTTCCTTCAAGTAATTATTTTCTTCTTCAACTAAATTTAACCTCTCGACAATAGGGTCGGTTGGAATTTCCGGTTCACATACCTCTTAGATAAAAAAATCTATGTCTCGTTGGTCGGCATAATTGTCATAAACAATAAATGAACCAAATAGTTATAAAATATAATATATACCACATCCGAATCATAGACAGGATGAGGGCCGACGGGGGCGGATACCAAAACCATCGCACTATATAATAACAAACAATAATAAAATTAAGAAAATTAGACAAGTATCTATCTAAATCATACAAGTAAGAATTTTTTTCTTTTAGAAAGAAGATAAGAACAAGAGGCTCACCACGGTTATGCCGGCGATGAGATCGGCGCGGGCGATCGACGGCGGTGAAGACGTGGACGGGACGTGACGGACCGCTAAACATAGACAAATCTTGAGGAAAATGGAGCTTGAAGGTCGAGCTTCGAGAGGAAAAAGCTTAACTAGTGTGGCTCGGGCATTTCATCAAACACCTCATGTGCATAGGAGGTGAGCTAGAGCACCACAAAGCTCTCCCCTCGCCGGCCAGAAAAAACAGAGCAGTGTGGAGTGCTCTGCTCGCCGGCAATGGGGTATATATAGCCATCTCATTGGTCCCGGTTCGTGCGTGGAACCGGGACTAAAGGCCCCCCTTCTATCCCGGTTCAAGCCACGAACCGGG
This sequence comes from Thinopyrum elongatum, assembly GCA_011799875.1. Lineage (NCBI taxonomy): Eukaryota > Viridiplantae > Streptophyta > Magnoliopsida > Poales > Poaceae > Thinopyrum > Thinopyrum elongatum. The sequence continues at coordinate 596,423,610 of CM022303.1, read as the reverse complement.
ACCAATGGATGTGGGCCAGGAGCGAGGCCCATTGGTCCCGGTTCGTGCCAGGAACCAGGACAAATGGGTCCAGACGAACCGGGACCAATGCCCACGAGGCCCCGGCCGGCCCCCTGGGCGCATGAACCGGGACGTATGCCCCCCATGGGTCCCGGTTCGTGGCTGAACCGTGACTAATGGGCTGGGCTGGCCCGAACCAAAGCCCTGTTTTTTACTAGTGTAGTCGGGTATTACTATGTATTGTGTGGTTGAGTTTTATCTATAAAGCGAGGCAAAACCTATTCTCTGAACCGCTGCCCTTTATGCCTAGATGGACGTACGTATGGGCCGGCTACCCAAACCGATAATGGCAACACACGGAACAGGTGCATGGAGATACTGCAAGACACAAATGATGGTGGGTTAGGGCTTTTCATTCTTGCGACCCATTTTCCACGTTGAAGGGTGGCCAAAGGAGGTGATGATAGCGGCCATGCTAATGTACATTTGTAACTCTTTTGCATGGTATTACCCGCATCGTGAGAAATGATTCCTAGTAGTTTTTTTTGCAGGGCATACAACACTCGCTGGAGTTCTCTAAATATACTAGGTGATACCCCGCACATTGTTGCGGGACTTGGTAGGGGGTGGGGGGCAACAACGCATGGAGTTTTATATCCCATGTTAGAAGAGATAAAAACCATCTTAGTCATAGTCTGGCTCAAATGGGCGGCAGCCTAGGACAGCCATGTGGCTTCGCCATGCTCCAAAGGAGATTCTTTCCTTATGTACTATGGACTGTGATCCTACCGGTTGATTAATGAAATGTATTTTATTCGCAAAAAAATGCATGGAGTTTTAGTGGTCACAATGTAGAATAACAGGATAGAGAATTTTTGACATGTTTTTTCTCATTTAGATATTGGTAAGCAATAAATCAACCACTTTACATGTATATACTTTCCATGAACTGGATAAATACATGCATTGGGTATTTATAGTATATCTACATATCACTAATGTAGTTCTTGTCGGTATGTTGAGTAACTAATTGTCATTCCCTGAATGTTAGGGTTAACTTCACTAAATCTTATAGAAAAATCAAGAATGAAGTAACCCAATTACTTGTAGAAAAATACAGAAATTCTTACAAATGTACAATATGCAGTACGAAGCAGCCATTTTTCACTTATAGTACTTTTTTTGCGAATCATCTATAGTACTTTTTATTTTCATATTTGTCTATTGCCCTTAATAGAAAAAATGAAACAAATTAATTATATAAGATTGTAATTTTATATATAGAAATTGTTACAAAATGCCATGTACATGTGTATTGTGCCTTCTCCCGCGTACTTGCAATGCCGTAGCTGGCTGCGTGTCCCACTTAGCGGCACCATATGAGAGGCTCTCGCTACCGGTGATGGTGTACTCAATGGCGTGTCATGTGTAGCCGTAGGGCGGAGGCGGCCAAATCGTGTTGCAGAGAAGGCGACTCGCGTCTCCCGGCAGGCATCATGAAAGGGGAGTTTTTTTGCGAGTGAAAACTGTTTGAAATCTAACTCCAGGCTGAGGCGAACAAATCATTACCAGAAAGAACACGAAACCTGGTCCTTACATAGATATGGAACAATAGGCAGCTTCAGAATATAGCGCGAGCAGAAGTACTCCTTAACAATGGCGTCGGCTAAGGCCCTGTTTGTTTGGGCTTCTGCTTCTGCTTTTGTAGCTTTTTCACTTTGGCCAAAAAGCCACAAAAGCTTCTAAATAGATGCTTTTGAAGCCAAATATTGTTATATTGATTCATCAAAAGCTATACAAACTTCAAAAGCATCTATTTAGGAGCTTTTATGGCTTTTTTGTCAAAGTGAAAAAGCTGTAAAAGTAGAAGCAAAAGCCCAAACAAACAGGGCTTGAGTCCCTTGGGACCTGCCATCAAGGAGATGAACATATAAATTCCACGGAAGCTCAAGGCATGTCCAAGATTTTCATCTAGGGGGTTGGGAAGGGGCACTTGATTGAAACGACAATGAACTACTTGAGCTAGCTAAGATGTGCTGCTGTACTTTGGCCCGCGGCTGACTAGTTTTAATGCTTATTTATGTTTAAGTTTGAAAGTGATTCCTATTTTTTAAGTCGGTATTTAAAAAATATGGGTCGGGCTAGCGTTGGGAGCACGCGTAGACTCAAATGAAAAAAACAGGCACTGATGTCCGTGTGGCTGACCAAAACAGACAAAAAGCGGACAAAGCGCACATCTGTTTGGGTTGCCGGTTGGAGTTGCTCTTAAGTTGGAACTGATAGATGAACCGGAAGGAAAACCAATAGATGAAAACAGATGGATGAATGCCTTGGTCAGTTTCACATGCATTTGTGGCTGTATTTGTCATCGGGTGAACGCGGCCGTTGGTGGTGGAACATTAAGATGATCAGTAGTGAGTCAAAGCAATGTTATTTACGTATGGGTTGGCTAGCTGGTTCTCGAACTTATAGAGAAGGTAATGTTACAAGGCAATCTGTAGTTCTGTACGCTGGTTAAAATACTAATAATTAATGGCTTGGTAACATGCATGCAGTGAACCAAAATCGGCTGGTGAGAGAAAGTATTAGTTGTCGTTGTAACTGGAGTGGTGACATGGCAATGCTGAGGTGGAGAATCTGCATATGTTAAAAGAATGACTTGTAGTGGGGATGAACTTCTTAAGAATATAGGATTTATATTGATAGTTATCGAGAAGAGCGACAAATGAAAATCAACCTTTATATGCCGCTAGATAATCAATCAATCTAGAACAACCTAACCGACGGGAGCAGCCTTCCGAGTTCCTGATCATCCTGCCTATCTTGCTAGTCATCTTAAAGCCGCAAGTTCATCCCATCTAGTCACCATATGATTAATCATAGTTCTAATCGCCAAGCATTAACTATTGATTAATCGAGTGCTAAGATTTGTGCCGCTGGCCATGTCGTTGTCTTGCAATATATTTTTATTAGATTTATTATAGGTGTAGGGGTGTTCTCCAACCTAATGCATCTTCATCGGACTCATCGTGCCGTTGATTAATCAATATTAAAACAGACGGTCTGTATACTGCAACCTTAACTGACTGTTTTGTAAGAGCTAAGATGATCAATGAAGTTACTTTCAAACACAGCATGAGGGAAGCCAATCGAGTTGCTCATCATCTGGCTAAGCACTCTTATGATACCCAGTCTTCTTTTGAATGGGATGGAGATCCACCCAATTTCATTCTTCCTTATGCAATAAATGATGTAACTCTTTTAGTTGAGAAATAAAATACTGTGAGGCTCTTCCTTAAAAAAACACAGACGATCTGTATGATCGATCTGATATATCCTAACAGTCAAGGACGCACCGCGAAGCTTCATAGACGATGTTAAGTTAACGCAGGCAGCCGGCAGTCAGCACGCCAAGTTGGGCATTAGCAGTACGACTGGAACATATCCTTTATTTGCAATAGAGAGACAAGACAGACATACACCGCACCTAAAAGATGACGATTCTTTTCTTCTCCATGTGTCGCTGGTGGTCATGGCGAAGGACACAAACAATGTTGAGCTACCAAAGCGACGCCACGAGAAAGAAATGGCCTCTGCATGAAGCGTCTCGTGTAATCATGCCCCTTTCTTTTTCTTTGTGATCATGATTTTTTAAGATTTTAAAGGAAATGAGAGGATAAGAACGAAAGCAACATCCGCCGTCTGATACGAGGACGACAATGGGCCACAACGAAGTGTGGGGCGGAAAAGGCACGAGCACGACGTGATGTGAGGACGCGTTTTTTTCTTCCCGTTGCCCGCCGTGAATAGGACAGGCTATTTGTATTTCCTAATTTTCCGAGTCGATTCAGCCACTATCGTCTTCCTCTTTCCTGCACGAGCTGTCTCAGTTAGAATAGTTGCATCACTAAGATGCCATTAGCAGGAACAGATTGCATCTGAGAACACCTAATCACATAAACAGAGAGGGGTTTAGGGACCATTACAAGTCACAGAAGTTCACATGATTGCCCGCTCGATGCAGACGAAATGAATCGATGTAGATGTCCTCCGGTACGTCATGATCACCTCAGGCCGCCACCGGCACTGTCCAAAGGCGGCGGCGGTGGGATGACTAGGTCTTCCCACTGTTGCAACAGCTCCCCTATATCGGATTAGGGTAGACTTATGAGGTCTAGGAACGATATGTAAAACATGTCTGTTAAAAGTTCCTGAAACCCCCTTCCTTTTATATAAGCAGTTGTACGGCAGGGGACCTATACCCTCTGTTGGTTTTGTGCACCCCCAATTAGGGCGCTATCGTTACGTACGAGGGGTCCAGAACGTCGGTTCGTGGGCCTCCCATTTTCTTTCTCTTGTATAGTTATTTGACTCTGTATTTTCTTTTTGAAACAAACGGATCAATCCAACATTCTCGCCCCTTGATCGTTAGGTTTAACTTCAATCGCCCATTCTCCATAGGAATGATATACCAAAGTGAGGTATTACAACAGCTGACAAAATGCCATGGAACCTCAACACTTATACCATAACCGCCTATTTCAAAATGGAAAACATTTTGCTTATTGGGAGTGGTTTATCTTAGTGGTCCTCATTTCCAGGGTCAAAATACTTTCTAAACCCATGCTAGAAGTATAATCATACAATTGGGTGGTAAGCCTTCGATATACTTATCTGTAAAACATTCAAACGTACTCATACTCTCAACTTCAATAGCTTGATCCTGGATTCTATCTTTCACGACACTAAACATATTGTCAATGGTTTTGGCAACACCATTTAACTTGTTGTTACTCGTATAGAAAAACTACGTGTTCATATTGCAGTAGGTGGTTACAAAAATGATGTCTACCACCATAATTTCAGGAATAAAATTTCATGACATACAACCTGCCGAATAGCCTCTTAACATGCCAGATAATTAAATGCATTATTTGTAATGCCATCAGTGTCATTATGAAACTTTTCCACAATATAGCATATGCGAGAGTTAGGGTGTAACATGACGTGGAAATTTTAATATCCACACATCTCGCAAAAACAATGTCTAAATAACCTAGGATATCGAGGTTACAGACTTCTTATTAGTGAGCATGTAAACTTTATTGTCTAGCACATCTGCAACACTTTTGGCGGCTTTTCGAGTGGTCCATTTTTGGACTTACCTATATATTTGCCAATTTTCATGATCACGAACAAGGGCACGTTCATACTTGAATACACATATTGCTTCCGACAGCCGAAGCATAAGGAACCGATATTATCTGATCAGTTCATAATGGTTCCTCGGACACTAAAATGTTCACCTTTGTTGCCCTTGACTTTAATAGCATGTGCGATAAAATACTACCACATAATATTTTCTTTCGTACTCTATCAACGTATGTCGTCATAATGGAACTTAGACTCCTTTTGGACCTATATCTTGGCGAAAATCGATACAAAGAAAGTATAAGGCATCACCAATATCCTTTATGTCGTAAATAGAATATGGAAATTTCTTGACCAGCCAAAAAGTATTCCATCTTCACAAGGTAGTATACTTAATCCCCCTCGTTTTATAGTATGAGTGTCTCAATGCTCGTCTTATTTCATAATGAATTTCTTGAGGCAACATACCTTATGTTAACCTTGCTTATCTGACGAAACCTTACGGTTGAGTCATACATATATTCTTAACTTTGTCAACACAAGAGGAGTGTTATAATAATAACCCAAGCATCATAACAACTCACTGAGGAAACACTATTGAGTTCCATACATCATTAGAGCTCATTATCACACAAGTCTCTACGATGATCATTCACACACATTATCAATCACAGGGAAATGGTTAAGTCTCAACACTAAGTGTTGCAATATGCATTTCTTCTCAACTTACGTTATGCATATGAACAAAGATCTAATGGAATTATTCTTAAGATTCATGTTCATGCGCTCCAGGTTCCCTAATGATCACTTTATTTAAAAGATGGAAAACATATCAAAAATCTTGATAATAATCATTTTAGTTCTAAACCACAACACCGTTGGGTTGAAGATGGAAAAAGAACTTAATGAACTATGGCAAATGATCATACACGACGTTAGTCAGAAATATAAGAACGAGCCACATGATATTGGCAAACTTGCCACTTGAGTGAAGTGTGACATATGATTATACACGACCTTGGTCAGATATATAATCGACATGTTACATCATGATAGTCGTTACACTAGCAAGCTTGCCACTTTAGCATTCATGTGTGCTTCATAATGCTCATAAGGGAGTAAGCACACGCTAACGTGATAAAGGAGTCATTTTTCATTCATTCTAAATAAGACTTGTTGCATCTTAATTAGATAAACAACATTAGAATGTGCTTTTCATACATTCTCCAACCAAGACCTCTCATTGGTTCCATCTTAATCAGAGAATAGAGATACATATTTTGCTTAGTTGTACATGCTATGATCTAAGTAGGAGAAGTGAACGTGCATCTCATATTAAATGACACTTCCATTCTCCCCTCGAAATGTGATCTAAAGCCACAATTTTGACGAGGTCTCATTAATTACACTTCTCTTACGTCTTTAATTGTAACATGGCATATAATCTTTACAAAAGATTTATTCAGTGAAAACATAACACGTCTCACCATAAGATGGGACTAACATTACATAATTGGAGTTGACCTAATAACATACAAAATCATCTCATCTATGCGAGAGACAAAATTAAGGTTCTCCAATAACTAGGAGCATGAGCAAACATCATCAATAAGATTAAGTCATCTCCAAAATCTTATGGAATAAATCCAATACTTTTGACTTTAATATCCTTTGCATTAGTAATGTGCATGATGGCACATGCGTCTTGAGATCTCTCCCAGTGTCTGCCTTATCATCATGATTAACATTCTTCAAAATTAGTGGCAGAAAAAAGTTGGGAGATTCCTTACATGAGACAATATTCTCCACTCTCCATGTAGGAAAGTTATTGACATAAGGTTCGTCTATGCCAAAACAGAAGTTTGGCATCATTCTTAATTTTCATTGCTATATATATAAAGGAGACAACATTATGAGCATCACAACAAAACATCAAGCATGAATTAACCATGCAATGAGATGAATCAAAGAGATGCTTAATTGTTATTCTAATCCATATTCATAAATGATACATGAAAATAATCAACATTGGTCAGATTATCATCATATGCCATTATAACATTTTTTAATTAAATCTCTAATCAACACTTCTCGTTGGGTCCATTTTGACTAGAGAGTCATAAAATCACATAATTACAAGCAAGAACTTTGGCTAAATTAATAGCTAACATTAACATAAAGCAATAACATAAAACCATGTTTGCCATACACAATGATACCTTTTGCCACTAAAGTTGACACCGATAATAACATTGAACATAAGTGTCAAAATTATAATTATAATTCTCAATGACATAAATGAAAATGAGATTGGAATTAACATAAAAAATATAAATGTTATTGCCACTGGGTAAACATTGAAATTGCCATTCACAGTGAAAATGACATTAACATTACCGTCAGGATATTACATGATTTTCCAAATAATACAATTTGGTCATAAATTTATGTAAGGATTCACCAAATAATAATATTTGGTAAATTATAACGGTCACATAAATGGCAACATGTACTTTGGATAGTTTTCATAAAAAAGTCAGATAATGAATAGGATATTGCATATCACATAAAATTATTTAAACAAAATTTCTTTGTTTAGAGAATCAACCATAATTTTATCAACACCATTTTGGTCCACTATGATTATTTTAATAGTGCATATTTTAATTATACAATAGAAAATGTACTGACATAATCCTTTGTATTGGTCAGCGAGCACACTAGCCCAACATTCTTAGATGCATAGTGCGATCCGGAAAACCACACTACGCGACCATTCATATTTTTCGTGATGTGGCCTCAACCCATTAGTAATGACCACATAATGTAAAAAAAAAACAAAAACATGGCATCAACATAAAATTCACATTCAGTTAAATTTTCAAAATAAAATATTCATAAAATTCAATGAGTGATTCATATTAATTTCATCATTGACCTGATACCAGAAGGGTGATCATCATAAACTGTGCCATTAAAATGGCACCAACAGTAACGTCACATTGAAATTTTCCAAATAAAACTTCCCGTACATATAATTTTATTCAAAAAAATTAAACATAATTATAGGCAATTTTCTAACATATTGGTGCATGAACATAATTAGAAACTTAACAAATGCACTAAAACTGCATAAAAGGACAAGATTCGGCCAATAACAACCCACGGCTTTCTATTAACATTTTTTTTATCATAATTAAAGGTTCACCACGAAATGTCATAAATATTAATTACAATTCTTTAATTTATTACAGTGGTACGCATAAAAAAGTAACTTTAACGCACTGCAAAAAAATACAAAAAACTGCAAGAAATTGGCCAACAATTACTCACGGCTACTCGAAATAGGCCCAGTCCAGCAGCTAAAAACGAAAAAAAGATAAACTTTTTTGCTGGACCGAGACAACCTGGGCCACAACCCATGACTAGATATAATCCATTAATTCCCGAAGGCCCAACTCAAAGCTTTGGGTCGCTGTAAGCCGTCCGATTGAATCGGGTGGTCCACGTCGATCTCGACCAGGACAAAACTACTGAGCAGGCTAACCCTAGCTCATTTCTCTCCTCCCCCCCCCCCCCCCCCCCCCCCCCCGCGCTTTTCTCGTTCTCGTTCTGGATAGGCGACACCGCCATCTCCCCCTCTTCCATGGCAGCGCGGTGGCTTTGCTCGCCGGAGCAGCGTGTCGTGGACTGAGTCCGGCGTGCTCCTCCGTCGAGCATCGCTCCCAGTGCCGCGTTCGTTTGGGACGGCGAGGGGAAGTATATCAGCGCTGCGCAGATCCATTCGTTGACGACGGCGGCGAGCAAGACCATGCGGTCAAGCAGGCCATCGTCCATGAGCACGGTGGCGGCGTTCCGCGCGTCGCTCCGGTTGGAGGCGATGGCGTCGCGGCACCTTCGCCCTCGCGCAGCGGTGAGCGCTACACTAGGAGGCCATTAGCAGGAACATATTTCATCTGAGAACACCTAATCACATAAACAGAGAGGGGTTTAGGGATCATTACAAGTCACAGAAGTTGACATGATCGCCTGCTCGATGCAGATGAGATGAATCGATGATGTAGTTGATGTAGATGTCCTCCTGTACGTCATGATCACCTCAGGCCGCCACCGGCACTGTCCAGACATGGCGGCGGTGGGTTGGCTAGGTCTTCCCACCGTTACAGCAGCTCCCCAGATCAGATTAGGGTAGACTTATGAGGTCTAGGAACGATATGTAAAACATGTGTGTTAAAAGTTCCTGAAACCCCCATTTCCTTTTATATCAGCAGCTGTACGACAGGGGACCTAAACCCTCTGTTGGTCTTGTGCGCCCCCGACCAGGGTGCTACCGTTACGTATGTGGGGTCCAGAACATCGGTTCATGGGCCTCCTCTTTTCTTTCTCTTGTACAATTATTGGACTATGTCTTTTTCTCTTCTAAACCAATAGATCAATCCAAAGTCTCCTCCGCCAACATTCTAACCATCTCTTTAGACCTCCTTCTCTGTCATCCACGACCCCCTCCCCCTCCCCTTCCCCATACGTCAAGCCTTATTTTCCCCTTCCCATCCACTACTGCAGGATGGTCCTAACGCGATAGTACAATCAGAGACCCTTCGACGAAACTGTGTGCGATGCATTAATCGTAAACAGTGATGTAAGAAAACCGTAAAAAATGAGACAAACTGTTTGCGATGGCGGAGACATCAAACAAAATTCAGATTATAGTTGCGTGTGCGATGCGCGGCATACAATTCACTCGAATGAACTATTTGCGATGAGCGTAACAATAGAAATGGTCAGCCAGATAAAGGTGTGTGCGATATACGGCATACAGTTCACTCCGATGAACTATTCGTGATTAGGCAACACAACAGAAACGGCCAGTCAGATCAAGGTGTGTGCGATATATGGCATACAGTTTGCTCGGATGAACTGTTTGCGATGAGCCAAGACAACAGAAACGGTTCAACTTAACAAGATGTGTGTGATACGTGGCAAACATGTCCGTAATCATAAATGTGTGCGAAGACTAATAATAACACAGACGATTGCTGCTAATAAGTCGTGTGTGTTGTGGGCAAACGATTGCTAGTATACAATTGTCAGTGATTGATGAAATCATCACCGACGGGTTTCCTAGTTTACTTCCTGTGCGATGTGATTTGCTGTCTTCAGATGAACAACATATATAACCAAAAATAAACATCCAATTACATAAGTGACTATAGAATACATTCACACACACTTCAATAAACAATTACATGCATTCTAAACTAGGAGAAACGATCATCTAATCATCTACTTCTTGTGACGCTGCCGCCACTGCTCCGTGGCTCGATCCCTCGTCTAGGGCAGGACGAAGGCACTTCCTCATGTCAACGATCCGCCTGTACATCTCGTAGCTTGTGTACGCGTCCTTGGCCGCATACTTGACGTGTTCTTCATCCAGTCTCTGCTCCCAGGCACTGTGCCAGGCGATCTTGTCCTTGTTGAACTTAGCCATCATGTTCTTGTAGTAGGGGTCGATGATGGCCGAGGCAAGGTCAACCAGGGAGTTCTGCTGGTTCTTCGTGCTGCCCCAGAACCTGTAGTGGTGACAGATGTCAACAAGGTTCTGGCAGGCCAATCCCGAAACCTCGAGCGCTTTTAGATCGTTGATGATGTTCACCATATCGAAACTGTAGTCGTGGCTCTCGATAAACCTGGCAAAACGCTCGCAAGGCCTTGTGGCCAGGCAGTAGTGGTAGACATGGACGTGATGGCGCAGACAACTGGGTGATGACAACCTTCTGATCACGCCTGGTACGACCTCCGGTGAACTCGAGGTCGAAGCCGACCACATGGTACCTATCCTCGGTAAGCAACTGCTCCATAGTTTGGATGGAGCTCCCCACCAGGATCGGCTCGTTCGTGTACGCTACCGAGAGGTCCTTCCCCCTCATGTGGGTGTCCACTACATGAGGCCAGGTGAACTGTCGTCCTTTGTCGTAGTCCTCCACAGGGAGCGCCGTTGGAGGCACGGGGAGCGACATTGGAGCCGCTGGATATCGTTTCAGTATGTGTCGTCGTGGGTGTGCTTAATTATTGTGTCGTGGGGCACGACAGATAAAGGTAAATGGCTGCGGGAATAAATGGGGGCTGGGCGGACTGGATTTTTGGCACGTCCGCATGGCAATTTTTGCAGCGGGTATCTGCATCGTGGCGCCGTGCCCGGCGCAACTGCATGCATAATGGCAGCACAGACATACGTGATCATGCGCCGACCTCAAATACTGGCAGCGCGCACGGAGGGACGCGAGAGCAGAGTGCGCGCGGCGGGACGCGAGCAGAGCACGCCGCGGCCGCCACAACCGCGTGCAACCACATGCATAGAGCAGTTCTACCGGCAGTTGCGAGCCGGCGGCATGATGTGAAACTACGTCGCGTTCCACATCACACGGTGGTCGAACAATCGTTCACGACGTGCGTAGAGAGCGGCCGTGTGCTACTACCTCCGTCCAGGTTTATTAGTCCCCTTTATATTCAGTGCCAAATTTTGACCTTAAATTTAACTAACAAAATGTTAATGCATGTTATAAAAAATAATATAATTGGAAACTATGTTTGAATACGAATCCAACGATATAATCTTTGGTGACATGCATTCATATTTTATTAGTTAAATCACTAGTCAAAATTTGGCACAAAAATACAAAGAGGACTTATAAACCAGGAAGGAGGTAGTAGGTAATTAAATCGCAAATGTTTTTTAAATTAACCATATGTGTACATGTCATTTCGTCCTCCTCTTGCACGCCTTGTCACCCCGCTGCCGCAGACGGCTTCGAGCGCAAGCTTGAGCACCGCACGGGCGTTCTTTTGGCCAAACGGTGGCTTGAAGTGGCGCCAATGAATCATGGATGAACCCATTCCCGCCCATAGCCACGCAAGCTTCCCGCCCGACTCGGTGAAATCCCCCAAAATCCCAGTGCCTGCTATATAAACCCTCACGGCCGGCGAGTCCCGCGTTGCATTTTCCCCTCCCTCCCTATAGCTTATCTCGTCTGCTTCTCCATGATCGCCAATGGCACCGGTCCGTCGTCGTCGCTCAGCCACTCTGCCATCATCAGATAGCTCCAGGTGGGCGGCTACACCGCGGCGGCAGCATAGTCCCCGGCGTAGTGCAGTGTGCGTGGCGTCCCTGTTGGGTGTGCGCACAACACCCACCACACGCTCCACCGCCGCTGCCCGTCAGCAGCTGTTGCCGCCCGCCATTGCCGCCACCCCACCGTCTGCTGCCGTGGCCGCTACACCACCATCGAAAGCTAGGGCCATCGCTCGCTCCGCCACTGCGGTCCGAAGGTGGGAGGTGGCCGTCGTGGCCGCCATCCCACTGCCGTTCACCGTGGCGATCACCCGCTCCGCCACCGCGGCCCGAAGGCGGGATGTGGCCGTCGTGGTCGCCAACCCACCATCGGCCGCCGTGGCCACCACCCCATCATCGACCGCCAGGGTCATCACCCGCTCCACCACCGCCGCCCGTAGGCGGGAGGTGGAGGTGGAGCCCCACATGTGCGTCAGCGACCTTGCGTGCTACATCGAGTTCCCACGGGAGGAGGAGGAACGCCTGGTCGAGCACGCAAAGAGTCTTACCGCCGCCGTGGCCGCGGCACACGCCACCACAGAGGCACGGAATGATGAGGTCTATGAGGAGTCCAGCCGCTTCAAGAGGGGTCATCTGGAGCGGCAGAGGGCGTTCGAGGTGAGCGTCTCTAAAGGTGCAGCAGCGACAGGTGCTACTTCTTGAGCTTGCATTGATTTTTCCCTTGAAGAGGAAAGGGTGATGCAGCAAAGTAGAGATAAGTATTTCCCTCAGTTAAGAACCAAGGTATCAATCCAGTAGGAGGCACAAGCAAGTCTCCAATCTATGCACCTGCACAAACTAACAAACACTTGCACACAACGCGAAAAAGGGGTTGTGAATCCCTTCACGGTCACGAACAAGAGTGAGATCCAATAGAGATAGGTATAAAAGATAAATAAAAGAGCAAATAAAAATAAATTGCAGCAAGGTATTTTTGGGTTTTTTGGTTCATAGATCTGTAAATATATGATGGAAAATAGATCCGGGGGCCATAGGTTTCAGTAGAGGCTTCTCTCTTGAAAGAAAACATACGGTGGGTAAACAAATTACTGTTGAGCAATTGATAGAAAAGCGCAAAGTTATGACGATATCTAAGGCAATGATCATGAATATAGGCATCACGTCCGTGACAAGTAGACTGACTCCTGCCTGCATCTATTACTATTACTCCACACATCGACCGCTATCCAGTATGCATCTAGAGTATTAAGTTCATAAGAACGGAGTAACGCCTTAAGTAAGATGACATGATGTAGAGGGATAAACTCAAGCAATATGATATAAACCCCATCTTTTTATCCTTGATGGAAACAATACAATACGTGCCTCGCTACCCCTTCTGTCACTGGGTGAGAACACCACAAGATTGAACCCAAAACTAAGCACCTCTCCCATTGCAAGAAAAAGCAATCTAGTTGGCCAAACCAAACCGATAGTTCAAAGAGAAATACAAAGATATTAATCATGCATAAAAGAGTTCAGAGAAGACTCAAATAATATTCATAGATAATCTGATCATAAATCTACAATTCAACGGATCTCAACAAACGCACCGCAAAAGAAGATTACATCGAATAGATCTCCAAGAACATCGAGGAGAACATTGTATTGAAGATCAAAGAGAGAGAAGAAGACATCTAGCTACTAGCTATGGACCCGTAGGTCTGTGGTAAATGATACGTCCATTTTGCATCATGTTTTCTTACTGTTATTTATAATGTTTTTATGCATAATAATGCTTTTTGGAGTATTTCTAATGCCTTTTCTCTCATATTATGCAAGGTTTACACAAAGAGGGAGAATGCCGGCAGCTGGAATTCTGGACCTGGAAAAGCTACGTCAGAGTTACCTATTCTGCACATCTCCAAATGAGCTGAAAATTTACGGAGAATTGTTTTGGAATATATGAAGAATATTGGAGAAAATAACTGCTAGAGGGGGCCCACCAGGTGGGCACAACCCACCTGAGCGCGCCAGGGAGCCCAGGCGCGCCCTGGTGGTTTGTGCCCTCCTCGGCCCACCTCCGGTGCCCCTCTTCTGGTATATAAGTCATTTTGACCTAGAAAAAATAAGGAGAGGACTTTCGGGACGAAGTGCCGCCGTCTCGAGGTGGAACTTGGGCAGGAGCACTTTTGCCCTCCGGCGGAGCGATTCCGCCGGGGGAACTTCCCTCCCACAGGGGGAAATCATCGTCATCACCAACAACTCTCCCATCTTTGGGAGGGCCATGTCCATAAACACCTTCAACAACACCATCTCCTCTCAAACCGTAGTTCATCTCTTGTGTTCCACATTTGTACCGGAACCTTAGATTGGTACTTGTGGGTGACTAGTAGTGTTGATTATATATTGTAGTTGATTACTATATGGTTTATTTGGTGGAAGATTATATGTTCAGATCCATTATGCTATTTAATACCCCTATGATCTTGAGCATTATTATCATTTGTGAGTAGTTACTTTTGTTCTTGCGGTCACGGGAGAAGTCATGTTGCAAGTAATTATGTGAACTTGATATGCGTTCGATATTTTGATGATATGTATGTTGTGATTCCCTTAGTGGTGTCATGTGAACGTCGACTACATGGCACTTCACCATATTTGGGCCTAAGGGAATGCATTGTGGAGTAGTTATTAGATGATGGGTTGCTAGAGTGACAGAAGCTTAAACCCTAGTTTATGCGCTATTTCATAAGGGGCTGATTTGGATCCAAAAGTTTAATGCTATGGTTAGATTTTATCTTAATACTTTTCTCGTAGTTGCGGATGCTTGCGAGGGGGTTAATCATAAGTAGGAGGTTTGTTCAAGTAAGAACAAGACCTAAGCATAGGTCAACCCACATATCAAATTATCAAAGTAGCGAACACAAATCAAACCAACATGATGAAAGTGATATGATGAAATTCCCGTGTACCCTCAAGAACGCTTTGCTTATCATAAGGGACCGTTTTGGCCTGTCCTTTGCCACAAAAGGATTGGGCTACCTTACTGCATATTATTTACCATTACCATTACTTGCTCGTTACAAATTATCTTGCTATCAAACTACTTGTTACCGACTATTTCAGTGCTTGCAGAAAATACCTTGCTGAAAACCACTTGTCATTTCCTTCTGCTCCTCGTTGGGTTCGACACTCTCAATTATCGAAAGGACTACGATTGATCCCCTATACTTGTGGATCATCAAGGTTATTTTCTGGCACCATTTCCGGGGAGTGAAGCGCTCTTGGTAAGGGAAAATTATTACTACGTGCTGAAATTTATTGTCACTTGTTACTATGGAGAATCAATGATTTTAGGGGTTTGTTTGGGGTATCTTCACCTCGACAGGAACCACAATTAGCTACCCCTCAACCTACTGCACCTGCTGAAAATATTGGTTATGAAATTCCTTCAGGTATGATAGAACAACTGCTAGCTAATCCTTATGCAGGAGATGGAACCAAACATCCTGATATGCACTTGATATCTGTGGATGAAATTTGTGGATTATTTAAGCTTGCAGGTTTGCCCGGAGATGAAGCTAAGAAGAAGGTTTTCCCTTTATCTTTGAAGGGAAAAGCATTGGCATGGTATAGGCTATGCGATGATATTGGATCTTGGAACTAGAATCGATTGAAATTGGAATTTCACCAAAAATTTTATCCTATGCATCTAGTTCACCGTGATCAGAATTATATATATAATTTTTGGCCTCGTGTTGGAGAAAGTATCGCTCTAGCTTGGGGGAGGCTTAAGTCAATGTTATATTCATGCCCCAATCATGAGCTTTCAACAAAAAATATTATTCAGAATTTTTATGCTCGGCTTTCTCGTGATGACCAATCCATGCTCGATACTTCTTGTACTGGTTCTTTTATGAAGAAGACTACTGAATTCAGGTGGGATCTTTTTGAAAGAATTAAATGGAACTCTGAAGATTGGGAACTCGACAAAGGTAAAGAGTCAGGTATTAAGCTTGAATTTGATTGTGTTAAATCTTTTATGAATATTGGTGCATTTCACAAGTTTAGCACTAAATATGGACTTGACTTTGAGATAGTAGCCTCCTTTTGTGAATCTTCTTCTACTCATGTTGATCTCCCTAAGGAGAAGTGGTTTAAATATCACCCAACTATTAGAGAAGAAATTAAAGAACCCGACATAGCTAAAGACGAAACTATTATCTACAATGTTGATCCAGTTGTGCCTATTGCTTATATTGAAAAACCACCTTTCCCTGTTAGGATAAAGGAACATCCTAAGGTTTCAATTGTGGTTCGCAAAAGTAATATTAGAGAACCTAAACCTGCTGAACAAATTAAAGTAGAACCTAGTGTTGCTATGGTTAAAGATCTCTTGGTAGAAAATATTGATGGGCATGTTATTTACTTCTGCGATGAAGCTGCTAGAAGCGCCAAACCCGATGAAAAATATAAACATAGACCTATTGTTGGCATGCCCGTTGTCCCAGTTAAAATAGGAGATCATTGTTATCATGGTTTATGTGATTTAGGTGCTAGCGTGAGTGCTATTCCTTTTACTTTATACCAAGAAATTATGAATGACATAGCACCCGCTGAAATAGAAGACATAGATGTCACTATTAAACTTGCTAATAGAGACACCATCACACCACTTGGGATTGTTAGAGATGTTGAAGTCTTTTGTGGGAAAATAAAATACCCCACTGATTTTCTTGTTCTTGGTTCCCCTCAAGATGACTTCTGTCCCATTATCTTTGGTAGACCTTTCTTGAACACTGTCAATGCTAAAATAGATTGTGAAAAACAAACTGTCGGTGTTAGCTTTGGTGATGAGTCTCATGAGTTTAATTTCTCAAAGTTTAGTAGACAATCACGTAAGAAAGAATTACCTAGTAAGGATGAAACAATTGGTCTTGCTTCTATTGCCGTGCCTCCTACTGATTCATTAGAACAATATATGCTAGACCATGAAAATGATATGCACGTGCATGAAAGAAATGAAATAGATAAAATTTTCTTCGAACAACGACCTCTTCTCAAACATAATTTGCCTATTGAAACTCTAGGAGGTCCTCCTCCACCTAAAGGTGATCATGTGTTTGAATTAAAACAATTGCCTGACACTTCGAAATATGCTTATCTCGATGATAAAATGATATATCCTGGTATTATTAGTGCTAACCTTTCAGAACATGAAGAAGGAAGATTATTGAAAATTCTGAAGAAGCACCGAGCTGCTATTGGATATACTATTGATGATCTTAAGGGCATAAGTCCCACTCTCTGTTAGCACAATATTAATATGGAACCTGATGCTAAACCCGTTGTTGATCATCAACGACAATTGAATCCTAAGATGAAAGAAGTGGAAGCAGGTATAATCTATCCCATAGCTGATAGTAGATGGGTGAGTCCCATTCATTGTGTCCCTAAGAAGGGAGGTATTACCATTGTTCCTAATGATAAAAATGAACTCATTCCACAAAGAATTGTTAATGGCTATAGAATGGTTATTGATTTTAGAAAATTAAATAAAGCAACTAGAAAAATATCACTACCCCTTGCCTTTTATTGATCAAATGCTAGAAATATTATCAAAGAACACACACTTTTGCTTCCTAGATGGATATTCTGGTTTTTCTCAAATACCTCTGTCACAACCTGATCAAGAGAAAACCAACTTTACTTTCCCTTTCGGAACTTATGCTTATAGACGTATGCCTTTTGGTTTATGCAATGCACCTGCTACCTTTCAATGATGTATGATTGCTATATTCTCTGATTTTTGTGAAAAGATTGTTGAGGTTTTCATGGATGATTTTTCTGTTTATGGAACTTCTTTTGATGATTGCTTGAGCAACCTTGATCGAGTTTTACAGAGATGTGAGCAAACTAATCTTGTTTTGAATGGGGAGAAGTGCAACTTTATGGTTAATGAAGGTATTGTCTTGGGACATAAAATTTCTGAACGAGGTATTGAGGTGGATAAAGCTAAAGTCGATGCAATTGAGAAAATCCCATGTCCTAAAGATATAAAAGGTATTCGTAGTTTTCTCGGTCATGCTGGTTTCTATAGGAGGTTTATTAAAGACTTCTCTAAAATTTCTAGGCCTCTTACAAATCTTTTACAAAAGAATGTTCCATTTGTTTTTGATGATGATTGTGTAGAAGCCTTTGAAACACTTAAGAAAGCCTTAACTTCTGCACATATTGTTTAACCGCCTGATTGGAACTTGCCTTTTGAAATTATGTGTGATGCTAGTGATTATGTTGTTGGTGCTGTTCTAGGATAAAGAGTTGATAAGAAATTAAATGTTATCCATTATGCTAGCAAAAGTCTAGATAGTGCCCAAAGAAATTATGCTACTACTGAAAAAAAATAGCGGTTGTGTTTGCTTATGATAAATTCAGATCTTACATTGTTGATTATAAAGTAATTGTTCACACCGATCATGCTGCTATTAAATATCTTATGGAAAAGAAAGATGCTAAACCTAGACTCATTAGGTGGGTTCTCTTGCTACACGAACTTGATTTACATATAACTGATAGAAAAGGAGCTGAGAACCCCGTAGCTGATAACTTATCTAGGTTAGAAAATATCCTTGATGACCCACTACTTATTGATGATAGCTTTCCTGATGAACAACTAGCTACAATAAATGTTTCCCATAATACTCCTTGGTATGCTGACTATGCTAATTATATTGTTGCTAAATACATACCACCTAGTTTCACATACCGACAAAAGAAAAAGTTCTTCTATGATTTAAGACATTACTTTTGGGATGACCCACATCTTTATAAAGAAGGAGATGGTATTATTAGACGTTGTGTACCTGACCATGAGCAGGAACAAATCCTACGAAAATGTCACTCCGAAGCTTATTGAGGGCATCATGCGGGAGATAGAACTGCTCACAAGGTATTGCAATCTGGTTTTTATTGGCCTACTCTCTTCAAGGATACCCGTAAGTTTGTTTTATCTTGTGATGAATGTCAATGAATTGGTAATATCGGTAAGCGTCAAGAAATGCCTATGAATTATTCACTTGCTGTTGAACCATTTGATGTTTGGGGTTTTGATTATATGGGACCTTTTCCTTCCTCTAATGGGTATACACATATTTTGGTTGCTATTGATTATGTTACTAAGTGGGTGGAAGCTTTTCCAACTAGTAGTGCTGATCATAACACTTCCATTAGAATGCTTAAAGAAGTTATTTTCCCGAGGTTTGGAGTCCCTAGATATTTAATGACTGATGGTGGTTCCCACTTTATTCATGGTGCTTTCCGTAAAATGCTTGCTAAATATGATGTTAACCATAGAATTGCATCACCCTATCATCCTCAATGTAGTGATCAAGTTGAACTTAGCAATAGAGGAAAAAAATTAATATTACAGAAAACTGTTAATAGGTCCAAAAAGAATTGGTCCAAGTAATTGGATGATGTAGTTTGGGCCTACCGAACAACATACAAAAATCCTATGCGTATGTCTCCCTATAAAATGGTTTATGGAAAAGCTTGTCATTTGCCTCTAGAGTTAGAACACAAAGCATATTGGGCAATTAAAAAACTAAACTATGATTTCAAACTTGCCGGTGAAAAGAGGTTATTTGATATTAGCTCACTTGATGAATGGAGAACCCAAGCCTATGAAAATGCCAAATTATTTAAAGAAAAAGTTAAAAGATGGCATGAGAAAAGAATCCAAAAGCGGGAATTCAAAGTTGAAGAATATGTTCTTTTGTACAACTCTCGTTTCAGATTGTTTGCAGGAAAACTTCTCTCTAAATGGGAAGGACCATATATCATCGAGGAGGTTTATCGCGCTGGAGCTATCAAAATAAATAATGCCGAAGGTACTAACCCGAAGGTGGTCAATGGGTAAAGAATTAAACACTATATCTCAGGTACGCCTATTAATGTTGAAAGCAATGTTATTCAAATGATGACACCTGAGGAACACATAAAAGAGACCTTCCGGAACACTCCAGAATAATTAAAAAGGAGGAGGTACGTGATACGGTAAGTAAACGGACTCCAAAAAATCCGCAAAAATATTTTCTGTCAATTTTGGAATATTTTAAAAATTAGGAAAATAAGAAACAACCAAGAAGGCACCCAAGCGGGGCACAAGACACCAGGGCGCACCAGGGCCCCCTGGCGCGCCCAGCTGGGTTGTGCCCGCCTCGTGAACCTTCCCGACTCCATTTTCCTCCCGTTTGCTTGTTTCCCAAGATAAAAAAATCTTTATATACTCCCTGAACGTATTGACCACCGTATCGCGGAGAAACCTTCTGTTCTTCTTTCTTACTGTTTTTTGACAGTTCTAGATTGCCATGGCCGCTTCGGGCTCCTCCAAGCACAAGTTCTTCGAGAACGTCATCAACCCGTATTTGCAGGAGGTGATGTAGCACCCTCAAGCCATTGAGATGCGTGAGGGGGTGCTCCACATCCGAGACGTCCAGGGCCCCAAGGGGACGGGGGCTGTGGATGCCAGGCTCGAAGCTATGGAGCAAGAAGTCTTCAAGTGCAAGGGGATGGTGGAGCGTGGACTCAATGCCAATCACCTCATGATCGCGGATTACACTCGTGATCTCAAGGTGGATGGCAAATCCATGAAGGAAATCGTCTTCACCTTCAACGAGCAAATCAACTTTCTGCAAAGCCAAATCTATGATCTCCAAAACCAAGTCTTTGAATATGAGGCAAGGTTTAAAGGAATGAGTTTGGCTGCTAGTTGCAGGACTCGTGAGACTCGCTCCTCTTATGATGGTGAGCCATTGCCATGGAAACCGGAAGATAAGATCGCTACTACCTCATCATCACCACCGCCTTCTTCATCACCAAAAGAAACTTGAGTTCATGGTATGGGCACTCCCCTTGGCTTGTGCCAAGCTTGGGGGAGGTGCCCCGGTATCGTATCACCACCACTATCTTTGCCTTTATCTATTTTAGTTCGATCTTTAGTTTCCCTATGATTTAGTTGAATAAAAGTTTAGTTCAATCCTTTCTTTTTTAGTGTTTGCTTAGTGATCTATCTATCGATGTAATCATGTGCGAGATATATAATAAAGAGTAGTTTGAGTTTTGTTTTTTTACTCTTATGTTTCAATAAAGGAAAGGGAAATAGATGAAAAAGATCATATGCTAATCTTATGGTAAGTAATGACATCACATAAAGAAAAGTATAAGTGGTAAAATTTGTTGGAGATTGACAAACATAGCATTGGTCAATGATGCAACTCATGAAAGAATTAATAAGGGAAGAGAAGATTCACATGCAAATACACTATCTTGGACATCTTTTATCATTGTGAGCCCCCATTAAATATTTTGTGTCAAAATAGTTGACGTTGGACAAGGAAGACAACGTAATGATTTACGTTTGTTCATATTCACATAGAAGTTATATTTTCATAGATCCTTTAACATGTGGTGCTTGCTCAATATCTTTTCTAGCCAAAAATTCTGCACTAAGTAGAGATACTACTTGTGCATCCAAAAACAATTAACCCAAATCTTATTTCGAGAGTCCACCATACCTACCTATGGATTGAGTAAGATCCTTCAAGTAAGTTGTCATCGGTGCAATAAGGCAATAAAAATTGCTTCTAAATGTGTTGGATCATTTAGTGTAAGAGAAAATTGAGCGTTCTACGAACTTGTGATGGCAAAGTAATAAAAGCGACGTACTGCATAATAAAGGTTGCTATCATAAGGAGAAATATAACGTGATGTTCTTTTGCATTAAGGGATTTGGCATACAAAAAAAATAAGCGCATGACAACCTCTGCTTCCCTCTGCGAAGGGCCTATCTTTTACTTTATGCATTTACTTTTACGAAGAGTCAAAGTTTTCTTCCCTATTCCTTTTTATTTTCTCTTTTTGCAAGCACCATGTGGTGAGGAAAGATCTAGGCACATATATCCAGTTGGATATGAGTGGGCATGAGTTATTATTGTTGACATCACCCTTCAGGTGAATACGTTGGGAGGCGAAACTATAAGCCCCTATCTTTCTATATGTCCGGTTGAAACTTTTTGTTCATGGGTACGATGTGAGTGTTAGCAATCATAGAAGATTAAATGATGGTTGAGTATGTGGACTTGCCTGAAGGGTCCGATACGTGACCCTTCCTGAAAATATGATGAATTGTAGTTGCAAAGTTGACTGAGAACATAGTTTGTCAGTTTTCAATAAGATTTATGCTTTATACTTCAATGTTGTGATGAATTGTTACTTGTTCATGAGAAGCTATATGATAAAAGTTATTTGATAAAGTTTTATGTTAAAGTTCTTTGCTGTTCTAATAATATGCATGATGCTTCTATGTCCGTATTTTGTTTTTATCGACACCTCTCTCTCTAAGCATGTGGGCATGTTTTTCGATTTCGGTTTTTCGCTTGAGGACAAGCGAGGTCTAAGCTTGGGGGAGTTGATACGTCCATTTTGCATCATGTTTCCTACTATTATTTATAATGTTTTCATGCATAATAATGCTTTTTGGAGTATTTCTAATGCCTTTTCTCTCATATTATGCAAGGTTTAAACAAAGAGGGAGAATGCCGGCAGCTGGAATTCTGGACATGGAAAAGCTACGTCAGAGTTACCTATTCTGCACATCTCCAAATGAGCTGAAAATTTACAGAGAATTGTTTTGGAATATATGAAGAATATTGGAGCAAATAACTACCAGATGGGCCCACCAGGTAGGCACAACCCACCTGGGCGCACCCTGGTGGGTTGTGCCCTCCTCGGCCCACCTCTAGTGCCCCTCTTCTGGTATATAAGTCATTTTGAACTAGAAAAATAAGGAGAGGACTTTCGGGACGAAGCCCCTGGGGTGCGCCCTAGAGGCTTGTGGCCTCTTCGGGACTCTTCTGGCCCTCTCTCCAAGTCACGTAGGTGTCTTCTGGTCCAAGAAAAATCATCGTAAAGTTTTATTCCGTTTGGACTCCGTTTGATATTCCTTTTCTATAGAAGTCAAAAACAAGGAAAAAACAAAAACTGGCACTGGGCTCTAGGTTAATAAGTTAGTCCCAAAAATAATATAAAATAGCATATTAATGCATACAAAACATCCAAAACAGATAATATAATAGCATGGAACAATAAAAAATTATAGATACGTTGGAGACATATCAAGCATCCCCAAGCTTAATTCCTGCTCGTCCTCAAGTAGGTAAATGATAAAAACAGAATTTTTGATGTGGAATGCTACCTAACATATTTATCAATGCAATTTTCTTTATTGTGGAAAGAATATTCAGATCCATAAGATTCAAAACAAGAGTTTAATATTGACATAAAAACAATAATACTTCAAGCATACTAGTAAAGCAATCATGTCTTCTCATAATAACATGGCCAAAGAAAGTTATCCCTATAAAATCATATAGTCTGGCTATGCTCCATCTTCATCATACAAAGTATTTCATCATGCACAACCTTGATGACAAGCCAAGTAATTGTTTCATACTTTTGATGTTCTCAAACTTTTTCAACTTTCACGCAATACATGAGCGTGAGCCATGGATATAGCACTATAGGTGGAATAGAATATGGTGGTTGTGGAGAAGACAAAAATAAGGAGAAAGTCTCACATCAACTAGGCAAATCAATGGGCTATGGAGATGCCCATCAATTGATATTGATGCAACTGAGTAGGGATTGCCATGCAATGGAAGCACTAGAGCTATAAGTGTATGAAAGCTAAAAAAGAAACTAAGTGGGTGTGCATCCAACTTGCTTGCTCACGAAGACCTAGGGCAATTTTTGAGGAAGCCCATCATTGGAATAAACAAGCCAAGTTCTATATTGAAAATTTCCCACTAGTATATGAAAGTGACAAAATAGGAGATTCTCTATCATGAAGATCATGGTGCTACTTTGAAGCAGAAGTGTGGAAAAAGGATAGTAACATTGTCCCTTCTCTTATTTCTCTCATTTTTTTATTTGGGCTTCTTAGCCTTTGTTTAGTTGGGCTTCTTTGGCCTCTTTTATTTTTTATAAAGTCCGGAGACTCATCCCAACTTGTGAGGGAATCATAGCTTCCATCATCCTTTCCTCACATGGGACAATGCTCTAATAATGATGATCATCACACTTTTATTTACTTACAACTCAAGAATTACAAATCGATACTAGAACAAGATATCACTACAAAAAAATACACTTCTGTGATGATATGTGTTTTTCATAGTAGGTCATGTTTTCTGTCATGCATGTACATCCATGACGATTTTATGACACAATCAAGATAGTCATACCTGTGCTGTCGTAGAAGTGTTCCATGACAATACCAAAATTATCATCACGGAAGTGTCCACTTTAATGACGATAAATGGCGTGTCATGGAAGTGTTTTCGTCAAGGGTAACCGACACGTGGCATCCATCGTAATGGGTCGCCGTTAAGCTATTGGGTTCTGGTTTGGATCCGATAACCCGTTAACAGCCCCGGCCAATGGGGATTTTCCACGTGTAAAATTCTCATTCGCCGGAGGATCCACGTGTCGGATCAGCGTTGGGACAGATGTCATCCACTCATTGTACGAGAGGCGCCTATGATATGTCGGCACGTGGCAAGGCCCAACAGTGGCCCATTTAGGTGAAAGAGGCCGGCCCAGTCAAAATTAGCAGGCCGGCCCATATAGGCCTACTTGTGTCTGGTCCATCTAAACCCATGGCCCATACGAGATGTGCCAATTCGGCCCGTCAACGGCCCGTTAACTATTTAACACCATTGCAGCCCATCGTCAGTTCGGGCCCGTTAATAGCCCGCTATATATTTGGGCTCAATATCGGCCCGATGTGGTTTCGGCCTGTTAGCGGCCCATTCAAGGGATGGGCCAATTTTCAGGATGTACGTCTTTCGGCCTTTTAGCGACCCATTTAAGTGTTGGGCCAATTTCCAGCCCGGTGTGTCTTTCAGCCTGTTAACGGCCCATAAATGAGTTGGGCCTATTGCAGTCGGACATGAGTTTTGGCCTCTTAACGGCCCATGCTCTTCATGGTCCAATACCAGCCCGGTTTCTCTTTTGGAATGCTAAAGGCCCACAACACAGCTGGGCCATATAGAGACCGACCTGACTTTCGGCCTCTTAGCAGCCCATGCTCTTAATGGTCTAGTACGAGCCCGCTGCCTCTTTCGGCCTGCTAAAGGCCCACAGTATAGTTGGGCCATATATAGCACGACCTTAGTATCAGCCTGTTAACGGCCCGTGAAATCGAGTGGGCCAACTTATTGCCCGCTTCGATGTCGGCTTGTTAACGACCCGGGAAGTAACAGGGCCAAGCATTAACTGTTGGCCTGTTTCAAATATAGCGGCCCAATAGAGCTTTCAACTTGGTTATGCCCCATCAACTTAATGGGCCCGCTAAAGTTTGAACATGTCTGTAGGCCCAATTAGATAACGTCGATTCCGGCCCAGCTATAATTTGAGCCCATTGCAACGAGCAATTATGGACAGGACCAAAACCGATCAATCAAAGGCCTATGAGAATATTGTCCCCTGGGAGCCCATTAGAGAAGCCCATTTAGGGCAGTGGGCCGCTATCCTTCATATAGTGCCCATGACTGTTCGTGCAAACTAATAATTTCACTGCTTGTTTGGCTTCCTAGCGACTAGTTAGCTGGAATGCGAGGCGCGCTAAGCAAACATACGACATACAAGGAAAAACGTAGAACATCTAGCATATATTACAGGAAATTACATCCACTGGTGTCGGTGCAACAAACCCTGGTGTATGTTGCCCGGACTGTACACAGGCTCAAGGGCAAGGATACAGCGACAAGACAAGACCAAATTGGAGAATTAGCTCTTTGAGAAATCAAAGGGTGGATCAAGAAGACCAAGACAAGCCAAAGGGACAAGATATCACTAAGGGAAAAACCTCCCTTGCCGGGCAGGCGAGCCTGGTTAGGTCGAGGCCACCCCAAGGGAAAGTCCCAAAACCTCCCTGACAAGGGTTGCCGGGGAGCTGACGGCCTGCTTCCCCGCCAAGGCTCCACCGCTCCACCTCACAGTGACTCAAGTCACTTATTGGTGCGGTGTCGAGCCCCCAAGTGGTTAAGTGGCTGTCATTTGGTACGTGGCTGCCATTTCTGAGGATGATCACCCCTAAATGACACCCGTCCAGGGGCGTGTCATGCAGGCAGACGAAAAGGTGGTTGAATGGCGCGGCAAGGCTTGCCGGGCTACATCCATGATGTGACACTAAGCAGTGCATTTAATGCACCTTGTCCTGTCTGCAGAGTTAGGTATGATAGCATTGTGGCTATCTAATCACTGGATAATGACTATTTTGCCATTGTGGTAACCCCTTTACCTATAAAAGGAGGGCTGAGGCAACCTTAGAAAGGATTCGGACCCTTGTACGCTCTTACACGTGTAGCTACTCTCCCCAAGGCGACCTTGCCGGGCTTGAGTACTGCGCGTCCATCATGGTCCTCCATCCTATCCACCAAAGCAGGAGTAGGGTTTTACGCCTCGCGGCAGCTCGAACCTGGGTAAAAACCAGCCGCGTCACCATTGCTATGCTGCTCTACGGCCTCCGCTCTTTGTGCAACATGCCCTTCCCACTTACTGAACCACAAGGGGCCGATGGCCCCATAGGTGATCGTGTTGAACGACGACATCTTTGGCGCGCCAGGTAGGGGGGAGCGCTTGTGCGAACCCGAGGACGTAAATAGCGCGTCAATCTTCATCATCATCTTCTTCATCGACGGCTTCATCATCCATGGTGCCCAAGAAAAAGTCCGGCGCAGCAGCCCACCCTTCCACCTCGAAGGCCCTCTCGCATGCAGCCACTGATCCCATGGGAGCTGCAGTGGCATCAGGGGACGCGGACGCCACAGGGAACATGATCGGCGCGGGCGGCGCTGTCATCGTTCCCCCTGCGGCCGAGGTGGGGGCAGGAGGCGCCGGAGGAGGACAGCATTAGCAGCACCCTAGCGGCCACGCTCCACAAGGTGCGGGTGGGGAGAATATTTATTCTCCGCCTCTCCACCTCACTGGAGGACGCAGCCGCAGCGATGGCGCCCGCTCCAGCGCGGATCGCAACCCCCTAGCTACCCCTGCTGCAGGCGCGGCTACGGGGCACATGCCTTCCCCAGGGCAAGGCAATCAAGACAAAGCGCCAAATGGGGTCATCAACCCCCAAGCGCGTCCTTCTCATCGTCACGCTGCCCTTGCGACTGGCTCGTGATGATGAGAACGCGACACCACCACTACCGGTACCATCAAAAGTCAGGCGACATCGCGATCTACGTCATTGTCCATGCCAAGCACTGCTTCGGAAGCCATGGCACTAGCCCAGCTCCTTTGAGATTCCCACCTGCGGCCGATCAAATGGATGAATGTGAGAGCCACCATTCAAAGTTTGATTGGTTTCCACTGCGGGGGGGGGGGGGGGAGGGGGGGGGGGGTCACAACGAGCGGGCTCCCACGGGATCCACAGGCAGCGAAATGGCCCGAGCCACTGCCGTGCCGAAGGGGCCATCCTACGGTGCAGTTCGCTGACAGCAACCAGCGCAGGGTGCGGCCAGAGCCATGCGACCAAGAACCCGATGAGGTGTCGATGGCTTCATCTGATCCTCGAGCCCGTTGAGATCAGCGGCAGGTCCTGGAAGACAGGCGGAGGGAAGACACGCGCGTCACCATAGAACGGTGCCACGAAACCACACCACGCCAGTCTGACAGGCGCAATGGCCCCGACATCGAAGAGCCTGCGCCCAGTGGAGACGGATAGCTGCCTTTCGAGGTTGGTTGTCCTGCCTTCACTTGTGAGCTGCGGCAGTCCGTTGGCCATCTGCCCATACGGTCAAGCCAGAGATACCAGAAAAATATGATGGAAGACTGAACCCAGTAGAGTTCTTAAGCATCTACACCATCGTTGTTCAAAGCCGCTGGAGGAAGAGATGAAAAGGTATTCGCCAACTACTTCCCTTTGGCGCTCAAGCCAAATGTGAGGTCGTGGCTGATGGACTTGCCGGAGAGTTCACTAGCAAGAGATCCAAGGTTTCTGCACCCACTGTGAAGAAGGTCCCGGTAGGGCTGGTTGGCGCTGATGGTACATTCACTATCAGCTCCACCTTGACGATAAATAGGAAAGCGCGCTTGTTGCCTTCCTTGGGCGAATGTCGACGTGTTTGTTGGCAACCATCTGACATCCCCAGTGTTCCTAGGGAGGTAATCGAGCACCACCTTGCTATCTGCCATCATGCTCGGCCTGTCAAACAGAGGGCCGGAAGCAAGCCTTGGAGTGGCAGCAGTTCATTGCCGAAGAGATCAAGAAACTTGAGGCAGCTGGTTTGGTTAGAGGGGTATTGCACCCAACATGGTTGGCAAAATCCAGCGGTAGGTGCAAGGTAAATGGGAAATGGAGGCTTTGCATAGATTTCAAATATCTGAATAAAGCATGCCCGAAGGACCCATTCCCCTTGCCGCGCATCGACCAGATGTGGATTCCACCTCTGGGTGTGATTGCTTTCCTCTTGGATGCCTACTCCGTGTACCACCAGATATTCATGTCCAAGGAAGACGAGGAGAAGACAACGTTCATAACCCCATGTGGCACGTACTGCTTCGTATGGATGCCCTTTGGGTTAAAGAGCGTTGGGTCCACTTTTGCAAGAGCAGTGCAAATGGGGTTTGAATCCCAGCTGCACAGGAACATTGAAGCTTACATGGATGACATAGTGGTCAAGACCAAGGGCAGATCAACGCTCATTTAGGACTTGGAAGAAACTTTGCAAACCTGCGCAAGATCAACTTGAAGCTGAACCCAGAGAAGTGCGTGTTTGGCGTTCCCTCCAGCAAGCTACTTGGCTTCTTTGTGTCTCACACGGGGGATAGAGGCCAACCCGACGAGATCAGAGCGATCGAGCAGATTCAAGCACCCAAGACAGTCAAGGACGTGAGGCGTTTAACTGATGTGTTGCCACGCTAAGTAGGTTCATTTCCAAGTCGCTGAGCACGCTCTATTGTTCTTCAAAATTTTGAAGAAGGCAGGGCCCATGAAGTGGACCCCAGAGGCAGAAGCAGCATGCAGGACTTAAAAACCACCTTTCCTCTGTTCCCAATGGTCGCTCCTAAACCACAAGAGCCGTTGCTGCTATATCTGTAGCGACCAATCAAGTGGTTAGTGTAGCATTGGTGGCACAACGGGAAGTGGAGGAAGGAGCAGCTGCAGCTACTGTCCTCCCTGGGGAAGGAAGTGAACCCGTCACGGCAGGTGAGTGAGGTCATGAGAAGGAAGAGCAGAGAGTGAAGGCAGTCCCAAGACTGTGACAAGGAAGAAGGTGGTGCAGCGACTAGTTACTTGTCAGCTCCCTATTGCAGGGGGCTAGGTCAAGGTACTCGCGTGCAAAAGTTGATCTTTGGCCTGTCATGGCCTCAAGGAAACTGCGCCAAACTTCCAAGCCCACGAGATCACATTTGTCACCTGATTCCCTTTGCAATGCATACTGAGGAACCACAGGCCACTGGTAGAATAGTGGAATGGGCTTGGAGTTATCAAGCTTTGGTTTGAAGTTGAGAGCACATCAACCATTCAGAGCAGAGCGCTGGCGGAGTTTATTGCGGAGTGGACGCCTACCCCAGATGAAGAGGCAATGGAAACAGTTATCCCCAGAAGGAGGCCCCCCAAGAATGGATCATGTACTTTGATGGTTCCTTCTCACTACAAGGTGCAGGAGATGGCGTGCTCCTCGTCACACCCACTGAGAGGCACCTCAAGTATGTGGTCCAGATGCATTTCCCCGGGAGAAGGCTACCAAAAACATGCAGAATATGAAGGACTCCTTGCCAGGCTCAGAATCGCGACGGAGTGGGGATAAGAAGTTGATCATTCGAGGAGACTCACAAATCATGGCGAGGCAAGTGAACAAGGATTATCAGAGTCCATTAATGGAGGCATATGTGGAGGAAGTGAGAAAGCTGGAGGAGCGCTTTGACGGATTGCAAATAAAGCACGTGCCACGTATGGAAACAGCATTGCTGATCATCTGTCAAGTGCGCTGCCACAAAAGCTTCCTGTGGAACCAGGGACTTTTATTCTTCACCGACTCAACCTCTGTATCCCCAGCAACAATGGCCAGAAAGAGGAGGAAACTAGACTCCGGTAAGCCTCTCCTGGCAGAGCTTCCTGAAGCCCCAGCAGAGAGGTTGGCGGGAACAACTCCACTTCGCTTGGAGCAGCACCCTCCCGCCGAACTACTAGTACTTGCGGTTGAGACATGCGCTCCCACGAACGAGGAGGTGCCGCTAATCCTTGTTGTCGAGCCTCAGGCTCCAACTTGGGCGGACACATAGTCCATTACCTCCAAACAGGAGAACTTCCCGAAGA
Organism: Thinopyrum elongatum; assembly: GCA_011799875.1. Lineage (NCBI taxonomy): Eukaryota > Viridiplantae > Streptophyta > Magnoliopsida > Poales > Poaceae > Thinopyrum > Thinopyrum elongatum. Next base: position 596,393,026 of record CM022303.1, on the reverse strand, counting down.
GCAAGAAGAAGCTGAAAGAGTAGCCGGAGGGCCAGTATGTATCAGTTATCGATGACGCACTATACAGAAGGAGACCCAACCATGTGAAAATGAAGTGCATTTGCCGGGAAGAGGGGAAGGAACTATTGGCAGAGATAAACAAAGGCATGTGCAACTCCCATATTGGATCAAGAGCCTTGGTTGGAAAAGCTTTCCGGCAAGGTTTCTACTGGCCCACGGCCCTCCAAGTGCAATTGAGCTAGTCATCAGTGTGAAGCCTGCCAGTTCCACTCCAGAATATCTATCAGCCTGCTCAAGCTCTCTAGACGATTCCTTTGTCATGACCATTTTCAGTCTGGGGGCTTGACATCTTGGGCCCCTTCCCCGCTGCTACCGGGGGCTTTGATCTTGTACGTTGCACCGACAAGTTTACAAAGTGGCCGAGGTGGAGCCCGTAAGGAAGGTAAAAAATAGTTAGCTATCAAGTTCTTAAAAGATTGGTGTGCCACTTTGGGGTACCCGCCAGAGTCATCACTGACAACGGCATCCAATTCACAGTGCGCCTTCATGCAATACGTTCAAGCCCTCAGAAGCAAGGTCTCATTTGCCTCTGTTGCCCATCCCAGAAGCAACGGACAAGCTGAGAGGGCGAACGCTGAAGTGCTATGAGGACTCAAGACAAGAACATTGATAGGCTGCGGAAGTGCGGCAGGTGCCGGATTGATGAGCTGCCAGTGGTTCTTTGGTCCCTTCGTACGACACCAAATCGAGCCACTGCCAGACTCCCTTCTCCCTAGTCTATGGGGCAGAAGTAGTGATCCCACGGAACTCATATACGGGTCACCTCGAGTATTTGCTACAATGAAGTAGAGCAAGAGCAGCACTGGCATGACGATGCCGTGTCTTGAGGAGAACCGCCTCTGGCTGCCTACGCGTGCTGCATGCTATCAGCAAGCCCTGCGTCGCTACCACAGCCGCAGGGTTCATGCCCGGAGCCTTGAGGAAGGCGACCTTGTCCTTGGCGATTAGTCTCCAAGGGTGCAAACAAGTTGACGCCGAAGTGGGAAGGCTCTTACCGGGTAGTATGAGTCTCCAGACCCGGCGCAGTCCGTCTGGAGACCGAATATGCCATTCTATTGCAAAACTCATGGAACACTGAGCATCTTCGTAAGTTCTACCCGTAAGGCGGGGTGTCGAGCCCTGCCCGGCAGCCACCCTTTTGTACAAGCCTTGCCGATGCTCGTAATCCTTTGTACAAAGCCAGGCGCAGACCCTGAGCAATAGATAAATAAACGAAGCACTGGGGCCCCCAAAAACTTGCATGCATGCATGCATAACATGAGCATGGCATGATCATGCAGATAAGGTCATATGTAGCTTTTTTTTCCTCTGCACTAAACTGCAAGGCTCTTTCTGCGGACTCGGTCCCGAAAGAAAGAAATAGAAACAAGCCTACATATCGGTCCCCGAAAAGCCAAACAGATAAGTTCCTTCTATCCATACATGTTTTGTAAGGAGAAAACTTGTGCATATACTAACCTCATCACCTTCGAAGCATGGGTGCTCCCATCCTTTGACCCGAACGTTGCTTCGGTCAAGGTGGTTGTAGTGACCTTTGACAGAGAAGGTTCAAGGGGGGCTGGTCCCTTTTCATAGTTTCGAGCCCGGCAGGCCAAGCCTTGCGGCAAACAAACGAAAGGCACCGGCAGGATAGCTTGCCGGAGAAAACTTGTTTACTTAAACGTATGAGGCATTCCACCTCTGCATGGACGTAATACATGCACAAGTAACCGGAAAGGCTTTTCTTTTCATAAATAGCGGATAAACAAGTACATATCTTACAGAGCACAAACACGATAAAGAAGATTGCATATTTAAGACTAAAGTTTGGCAAGTGCCTACATATTTTGACTAAAAAAAGATAAGTGCCCCGTAATCCCTTCTTGTCCCTCTCCTCCTAGAACTATAGTGGGAGGCGAAGAGGCAAAGGAGTGCCTGGTCAGAAGCCCAGCCTGACCTCGTCAGGGCCATGTGACGGAGCCTGACAAGATCGAGAGGGCGCGGGCAAAGGTGATGGATGGGGAGAGCGACAGGTGGCGCCCTGGTCACTGCCACCAGGGCCAGTAGGACGCGGCAGGGCAAATGAAGGCAGAGCCCATGAGGAAGCCTGCGGGGTCCAACTGGAAGACTACTAGAGGAGGCGAAGGCAACACCTGCACCCAAAACCCGGCAAATCGCCTTGCGGGGAGGAGATGCAGGTGCAGATGGTGGTGTTGCCGATTGATGGTGACGATGCGCCTGGTGTTCAACCGAAGTCGGAGCGTGTCCTCCCCATCGGCTCCGCCATCATTGCCGTCACTGTCCTCCTCGTCCCTATCGCTCGAGGAGGAGCTTTTACGTTGGTCGAGCTTTCCGCGTAGCACCCTAAGCGAGCACCGAGCGTCTGAAGACTTTGACGGAGAGCAGGGTGGCGTCCATTAGCTTGAAATGGAGGACGTGCCCGGCCACCAAGCTATGGGCACGAGAAAAAGTCTTCCAACCACGCTGGAGAAGCATGACATGGAGAGCGGGGAACTCCACGTCCGCCGCATGCAACCATTACAGCAGCCCCTCATGTGCAGCCTCAAACCGGGCTGTTCGATCCCCATCACCCTTGCAAATGGGGTAGGGAGCCGAACACGGCTGCGCTGGGCCTTCGCAGCTTGACGATGAACTCCAGCGGCTAGTCCTCGACGTGGCCTTCATTCGGGTCCTGAACTCCGGGGGAGGTGCGATTAGAGCACCGCCTCGTCCTCCTCGACCCCGAGCGCCACGGGACCACGTCCCATCCCCTCCCACCTCCCCTCACGAGGGCTCCGCTCCTGAATCCCCAATAGGAGGAGGACGGGCTGTCGAGCAGAAGCCCTCGTCGCTGCTACTGGAGTGCCACTACGTGCTCTCCCGCTCACCATGATGGAGAAACAATGCCAGAAGGAAGGAGGAAAGATAGGTGTGAGCCAGCACCTCGCCACGTCCCCTTTTATAGGCAAACGAGGCTGTGGCTGGCTCCTCACCTAGGGGGGGCAACCACCTGCTCTGCCAATCCGAATCCTCCGCGCCACCAACGTCTCATGGAATCAAGGCTGACCCCTGTGCCAATCCGTGGCGCCTGGCTTTCTGCCATGGCACACATTTCCGCACCCTCCGTGTTGCCACCAACCCTGTGCAATGCATGCAACATACGTGGCGGAAGCGCCAAGAGCGGAGAAGCTGGGTGGAATGGAGTTATCGCCCTGAACGTGGACGTGGGTAGCCCATGGATCGTGGCTTAAAACTCCCCCATAACGTCTTGCACGACACGCGAAAAAATCGGAAACTGACTCAAGCACAGGTTAATGAAGAAGCAAAGGAAATCTCAAGAAATGAGCTGCCACAAGCCCTCTACCTGTGTACCTGATAGGGCCTACCCCGACAACGCTCGGCAGCATGTTCGGGCCAGGCCCGGGGGCTCCTGTCGGGGCAACAAAACCTGGTGTATGTTGCCCGGATGTACACAGGCTCATGGGTAAGGATACAGAGACCAAGACAAGATGAAATTGGAGAATTAGCTCTTTGAGAAATCAAAGGGCGGATCAAGAAGACCAAGACAAGCTAAAGGGACAAGATATCACAAAGGGAAAAACCTCCCTTGCCGGGCAGGCGAGCCTGGTCAGGTCAAGGCCACCCCAAGGCAAGTCCCAAGACCTCCCCAGCAGGGTTGCCGGGGCGCTGATGGCCTGCTTCCCGCCAAGGCTCCACCGCTCCACCTCACAGCGATGCAAGTCACTTATCGGTGCGGTGTCGAGCCCCCAAGTGGTTAAGTGGCTATCATTTGGCACGTGGCGGCCATTTCTGGGAAGAGACACCCCAAATGACACCCGTCCAGGGGCATGTCATGTGGCAGACAAAAAGGTGGTTGAATGGCGCGGCAAGGCTTGCCAGGCTACAATCCTGACGTGACACTAAGCGGTCCATAATACACCTTGTCCTGTCTGCAGAGTTAGGTACGATAGCACTGTGGCTATCTAATCACTGGATAATGACTGTTTTGCCATTGTGGTAACCTTGCGACTATAAAAGGAGGGCCGAGGCAACCTTAGAATGGATTGGAACCTTGTACGCTCTTAGTGCGTAGCTACTCCCCAAGGCGACCTTGCCGGGCTTGAGTTACTGCGCGTCCATCACGGTCCTCCATCCAATCCACCAAAGCAGGAGTATGGTTTTACGCCTCGCAACGGCCTGAACCGGGTAAAAACAACCGCGACCATTGCCGTGCTGGCCGATGGCCCCATAGGCGACCTGTTGAACCACGACAACTAGGCAATCAAAGATTGATGCCGGTGCCAAATAAATGAACATAACTTAATGATCTACAACCTCACAATCTTCAACCTCAGCACGGATGAGTGCCCATAAGCATGTGAGCAAGTTCTTCCTTCTTGCTACACTGTCTCTGAAAAGATTGATCAGTTGTTGTTGCGCAAGAATGTGCACCTCTGATTCCTCCATGATTTCCATCATGCTTCAGCCAGTAATTGGTTCACAAACATACATTTTTTCTGTTGGATTCAAGGGGAGAAAAATGAACAGATTCATATGGCCATTTTGGCAGGCTTGTATTATGATTATGGAGAGTGTCTCGACCACTGCATCATAACATAAATTAGGAGGGGAACCGCACAGATTAATCAAGAGTATTGTCATTAGGTGGCCTAGATTTATTGGAAAGAAACAATGGGGTTGCCTTGCTATTTTCAGAGTTTGTCTGTTATCTTTGCAGCCTGCACCAAATTAACACACTAGCATTGCTATCATTGGCCAGGTCAGATAAATAGGAAAGCAACATTGACACAACAAACATTTGGGCAACCAGACCACACCAGCCTACACCAAATTAACACAATATGGCACAGCTATCATCTGCCAAGGAAGGTAATAGGAGAGCACATTGACACAGTGAATGATGGGCAACCAGAACCGCACTACAATTTAGTAATGTGCATGATATGAGATAGTACACATGCAGCTCAGTATGCAAAAACTACCAGGCATGTTTCCTTACAAACATCAACATTGTCGCCTTTAATTTTACATTTTGCTACAAGTAAGTTTAGATCAGATAAAGGTTGGATTCACGCGATTAACAAAATACATGTTGATGTAAAAATATAGTGATATACAATAGATACTTACATTAGCATTGGAGCTCAGAGAATTCCCGCAAGATACTTTCGTCGAACACGATCCCAGTTTAGAAATCTTCTATCTTTAAGCTTATTTTCCAAAAGAGATATGGGTAAGAAACATGTAGAAAATATGATCTGAATGCTATAAAATTTCATGATGTGAGGATACGACATGCTTTTCAGAATGGAGTTGACATATTTTGTTGGACTGGAGCGGACTAGTTCATTGGCCACTTGAATCTGCTTATTATCAGTAGGAGTTGGGTTTCTCTATGTGGAGCAGTATATAACACTAGAGTTGGTTTACTATCTCCTGGCAATTGGATCTTTTGCAAAGACCTTGTTTGTAACCCTTTAGATTCTAACATAGCCGTCTTCCCCTTGCATGCCTATATAGAAGAATGGTTCTTCAGTTATAAAACATGTGTACGGCAGAGAGATGGAATAGGTACTGCAAAATAGAAAGGCATGACATATTGACATGTATTCCCTCCATCCGGAAATAAATGGATGTGTCTAGGTGTATTTCAGTTCTAGATACATCCATTTTATCATTTCGGCGACATGTAATCCGGACAGAGGGAGTATGATGTAAGAGCTAGGGATACGACAGGACAAGATAAAAAACGCTAGTGAATGTAAAACTGTATGATAGCAGAATACATACAGAAAAACACTAAGGCAACACTATGCAGTATGATTGGGAAAACAAGATGGCATTGCAACAGACCACTAGAACAACACTTCAATGTAAAAAAAACATGGTATGGTAGACATATGGAGTACATACTGATGAATAACAATGCATAAGATATTCAGAAGCAGGATGTCCAAACTAAGCAGATGGCATTGCGACAGAGTAGAATGACAGTACTTGAATTTGAAAACATGTTGTCATGAATGGATAGGTACTGAAAAACAGGAAGGCATGACATATTTCCATGCATGATCAGCAGGCTAAGCACATGGCATTGCAAAAGAGTAGATGCACTCCAGGACATTTATGCATGTTGTACCCATATCACATGCCAAGTTAGAGCAAGGACCTTGTGGGTGAATAGGCTTCATCATGGTTTCTACAAGTGTCTGAAGAACTGCCTTTAACTGTTCCATCATATTGGGTTTCATTGACGTCAAGTTGTTGGCCATTACATTGCTCCGCGAGGTTTTGTCGATATATCAGTATGTGCAATTATATCTGACATGCATGCCAGACAAACTAGTAGTTAGATTTATGTAATGAGTGCCATAGGAGACGACATAAATAGTAGGACTGGGCTTAACTAGCAGCAACAGGTCTCAAAAAAAATAAAGGGAGAACACAAATGAAAGCTACAGAATATGTATCATTTGTACTCTTGATTAACTGATGGCCACAAAAAGTATAAAGAACAACATAGGTAATACAAGAAGTGGTATAATCACCAGCCTGGGGATAGCATTGCTGATGGATGATAACTATGGAACAACATTACCTAAAGAACAAGTCTTATCTGAACTAAGGAACAACGTTAACCCCTGAACAAGACTCTTAAGAGATCAGCAGGAATATACAGTGAAATGTGATAACTATTTCCATGCTTAGATGAATAACCAGCCAAAAATGTTGCACACAAGTAAGATGAGGGTACAACCTATTGATACATCTCTAACGTATCTATAATTTTTGTTGTTCCATGCTGTTATATTATCATTCTTGGATGTTTACAATCATTTTAACAACTTTATATCTTTTTTGGGACTAACCTATTGAAATAGTTCCCAGTGCCAGTTGCTGTTTTTGTTATTTTTTACTTCGAGAGAAAATCAATACCAAACGGAGTCCAAACGCAGCGAAACTTTTGGACATTTTCTGGACCAGAAGGAACAACTGGGTGAAGAAGTACCAGAGGGGTGCCCCCGAGGGGAGCAACCCACCTGGGCACGCCTGGGCCCCAGGCGTGCCCTGGTGGGTTGTGACCATGTTGGTGGCCCCCCAACCGCCCTTTGCTCTATAAATACCTCAAAAATCAAAAAACCCTAGGGGAGTCGACGAACACAATTCTAGCCACCGCAGTTCCAGAACCACCAGATCCATCTAGACCCATCACGAGGGGTTCATCGTCCTCATTGGTGCCTCTCCGATGATGCGTGAGTGAGTTCATTGTAGACCTACGGGTCCGTAGTTATAGCTGATGGCTTCCTCTCTCTCTTTGATTCTCAATACAATGGTCTCTTGGAGATCTATTTGATGTAACTCTTTTTGCGGTGGTTTGTTGGGATCCGATGAACTTTGAGTTTATGATCAGATCTATTTTATCCATGAAAGTTATTTGGGTTTTGATCTCTATATGCATGATTGCTTATAGCCTCGTATTTCTTCTCTGAATCTTGGTTAGTTAGGCCAACTGACGATTTTCTTGCCATGGGATGAGGTGCTTTGTGATGGGTTCATCTTATGGTGCTCAATCCCAATGACAGAAGGGGACATGACACGTATGTACGTTGCCATTAAGATAACAAGATGGGGTCTATTCCTAATGAGTAGATCTTGTCTACTCATGTCATCATCTTATTGCATACCGTTTCTCCACTGAACTTAAACAGTAGATGCATGATGTATAGCGGTCGATGTGTGGAGTAATAGTAGTAGATGCAGGCAGGGGTCGGCCTACTATTCTTGGGACGTGATGCCTATATAATGATCATTGCCTGGATATGACTCCTATTGAACTTAGTTTTCTAAAATAAAACTTGATAAACATGGGACTGGAGATGAGTCAACTTTAGCTAGAGGGTGAAGATCTTAATAAAAAAATGATAAAAGTGGGATTGGCAAGTCAAAACTTTAAGTAGTGATGAACCCAATCTTTTGGATTTTATGGACTTTAATATGATAATTGCTCTTTAATATATTGTATTTCCTTTTTGCAATCCATGCTTAATTCACCTCATGCTTATAATCAAAATAAAGCTTTTACTAAACAATCGTTGATACTATGATGAAATCTTTTAAAGAAAAACTTGAGTTGGAAGTTCTATCCCTAGAAAGCTTTATGATGAGTGGGAACCTACTATTAAGATTAAAATTAAAGATTATGAGTGCAATTCTTGTGTGTTTGGGTGCTAGCGTTTCCACTATTCCGAAAACTTTATGTGATGTGCTGAGGTTTCCATAAATTGATGATTGTTCTTTGAATTTGCATCTACCGGATTCCACTATTAAGAACCTTGGGAAGGATTAATGATGTTCTTACTGTTGCAAATAGGAAATATGTGCCTGTAGATTTTATTGTGCTTGATATATATGCATCCTACATGTCCTATTATTCTTGGTAGACCTTTCCTGGAACGATTGGTGCAATTTGATATGAAAGAAGGAAACATTAGATTTCAATTTCCATTAGGAAGGGCATGTAACACTTTCCAAGAAAGAAAATTAAGTTTCCATATGAATATATTATGAGGGCTACTTATGGATTGCATACCAAAGATGACCATACGTAGATCTATTTATGCCTAGCTAGAGGCGTTAACAATAGCGCTTGTTGGGAGGCAACACAATTTTTTTTTGTTTTCTTTTATTTTTATCCTGTTTTTCAATAAATACACATTTTACTCTATAGTAATTGTGTTTTTGGTGTTTTAGTTTGTCTTTGAGCAAGCAAGACCTTTGGGATACTTTGGTAATCATTGATTTGGTTTTGTGAAAAACAGAAACTTTTGCGTCTAGTAATAGAATTGTTTAAAATCACTGGAGCATAAAAAAAATTGTGAATTTTTTACACAAGATTGGTATATGAATTCTCTCCGTTGTCTTAATTTTTCAGAATTTTTTGAGTTAAACAAAGATTGGGTATATGAATTGTCTCGTTGTCCTAATTTTACACAATATTCTACTTACTACAGACTGTTGTGTTTTTGGCAGATTCTGTTTCTATGTTTGTTGCTTAATTTGATGAATCTATGGGTAGTTAGTTGGGGGGTAATGAACCATGGATGTGGCACCCCGGCTCAGAGGAAACCGGAACGCCCGTATTCCGTCCCAGGGACAAGTCCACTGGAATACGGCACTGTTGGCATAGAACAATAAACTCTTTATTGCTATAAATATGGTTACAACGAGCGGGCTCGCCACGGGATCCACAGGCAGCGAAAATGGCCCGAGCCACTGGCCGTGCCGAAGGGGCCAATCCTACGGTGCAGTTCGCTGACAGCAACCAGCGCAGGGGCTGCGGCCAGAGCCATGCGACCAAGAACCCGATGAGGTGTCGATGGCTTCATCTGATCCTCGAGCCCGTTGAGATCAGCGGCAGGTCCTGGAAGACAGGCGGAGGGAAGACACGCGCGTCACCATAGAACGGTGCCACGAAACCCACCGCCAGTCTGACAGGCGCAATGGCCCCGACATCGACGAGCCTGCGCCCAGTGGAGACGGATAGCTGCCTTTCGAGGTTGGTTGTCCTGCCTTCACTTGTGAGCTGCGGCAAGTCCGTTGGCCATCTGCCCATACGTTCAAGCCAGAGATACCAGAAAAATATGATGGAAGACTGAACCCAGTAGAGTTCTTAAGCATCTACACCATCGTTGTTCAAGCCGCTGGAGGAAGAGATGAAAAGGTATTCGCCAACTACTTCCCTTTGGCGCTCAAGCCAAATGTGAGGTCGTGGCTGATGGACTTGCCGGAGAGTTCCACTAGCAAGAGATCCAAGGTTTCTGCACCCACTGTGAAGAAGGTCCCGGTAGGGCTGGTTGGCGCTGATGGTACATTCACTATCAGCTCCACCCTTGACGATAAATAGGAAAGCGCGCTTGTTGCCTTCCTTCGGGCGAATGTCGACGTGTTTGCTTGGCAACCATCTGACATCCCCAGTGTTCCTAGGGAGGTAATCGAGCACCACCTTGCTATCTGCCATCATGCTCGGCCTGTCAAACAGAAGGTCCGGAAGCAAGCCTTGGAGTGGCAGCAGTTCATTGCCGAAGAGATCAAGAAACTTGAGGCAGCTGGTTTGGTTAGAGGGGTATTGCACCCAACATGGTTGGCAAATCCAGCGGTAGTGTGCAAGGTAAATGGGAAATGGAGGCTTTGCATAGATTTCAAATATCTGAATAAAGCATGCCCGAAGGACCCATTCCCCTTGCCGCGCATCGACCAGATCGTGGATTCCACCTCTGGGTGTGATCTGCTTTCCTTCTTGGATGCCTACTCCGTGTACCACCAGATATTCATGTCCAAGGAAGACGAGGAGAAGACAACGTTCATAACCCCATGTGGCACGTACTGCTTCGTATGGATGCCCTTTGGGTTAAAGAGCGTTGGGTCCACTTTTGCAAGAGCAGTGCAAATGGGGTTTGAATCCCAGCTGCACAGGAACATTGAAGCTTACATGGATGACATAGTGGTCAAGACCAAGGGCAGATCAACGCTCATTTAGGACTTGGAAGAAACCTTTGCAAACCTGCGCAAGATCAACTTGAAGCTGAACCCAGAGAAGTGCGTGTTTGGCGTTCCCTCCAGCAAGCTACTTGGCTTCTTTGTGTCTCACCGGGGGATAGAGGCCAACCCGACGAGATCAGAGCGATCGAGCAGATTCAAGCACCCAAGACAGTCAAGGACGTGAGGCGTTTAACTGGATGTGTTGCCACGCTAAGTAGGTTCATTTCCAAGTTCGCTGAGCACGCTCTATTGTTCTTCAAAATTTTGAAGAAGGCAGGGCCCATGAAGTGGACCCCAGAGGCAGAAGCAGCACTGCAGGACTTAAAAACCTACCTTTCCTCTGTTCCCACCTTGGTCGCTCCTAAACCACAAGAGCCGTTGCTGCTATATCTGCTAGCGACCAATCAAGTGGTTAGTGTAGCATTGGTGGCACAACGGGAAGTGGAGGAAGGAGCAGCTGCAGCTACTGTCCTCCCTGGGGAAGGAAGTGAACCAGTCACGGCAGGGCTGAGTGCAGGTCATGAGAAGGAAGAGCAGAGAAGTGAAGGCAGTCCCAAGACTGTGACAAGGAAGAAGGTGGTGCAGCGACTAGTTTACTTTGTCAGCTCCCTATTGCAGGGGGCTAGGTCAAGGTACTCCGGCGTGCAAAAGTTGATCTTTGGCCTTGTCATGGCCTCAAGGAAACTGCGCCACTACTTCCAAGCCCACGAGATCACATTTGTCACCTGATTCCCTTTGCAATGCATACTGAGGAACCACGAGGCCACTGGTAGAATAGTGGAATGGGCTTTGGAGTTATCAAGCTTTGGTTTGAAGTTTGAGAGCACATCAACCATTCAGAGCAGAGCGCTGGCGGAGTTTATTGCGGAGTGGACGCCTACCCCAGATGAAGAGGCACTGGAAACAGTTATCCCCAGCAAGGAGGCCCCCCAAGAATGGATCATGTACTTTGATGGTTCCTTCTCACTACAAGGTGCAGGAGATGGCGTGCTCCTCGTCACACCCACTGGAGAGCACCTCAAGTATGTGGTCCAGATGCATTTCCCCCGGGAGAAGGCTACCAACAACACTGCAGAATATGAAGGACTCCTTGCCAGGCTCAGAATCGCGACGGAGTTGGGGATTAAGAAGTTGATCATTCGAGGAGACTCACAAATCATGGCGAGGCAAGTGAACAAGGATTATCAGAGTCCATTAATGGAGGCATATGTGGAGGAAGTGAGAAAGCTGGAGGAGCGCTTTGACGGATTGCAAATAAAGCACGTGCCACGTATGGAAAACAGCATTGCTGATCATCTGTCAAAGTGCGCTGCACAAAAGCTTCCTGTGGAACCAGGGACTTTTATTCTTCACCTGACTCAACCCTCTGTATCCCCAGCAACAATGGCCAGAAAGAGGAGGAAACTAGACTCCGGTAAGCCTCTCCTGGCAGAGCTTCCTGAAGCCCCCAGCAGAGAGGTTGGCGGGAACAACTCCACTTCGCTTGGCGAGCAGCACCCTCCCGCCGAACTACTAGTACTTGCGGTTGAGACATGCGCTCCCACGAACGAGGAGGTGCCGCTAATCCTTGTTGTCGAGCCTCAGGCTCCAACTTGGGCGCGACACATAGTCCATTACCTCCAAACAGGAGAACTTCCCGAAGAGCAAGAAGAAGCTGAAAGAGTAGCCCGGAGGGCCAGTATGTATCAGTTCATCGATGACGCACTATACAGAAGGAGACCCAACCATGTGAAATTGAAGTGCATTTGCCGGGAAGAGGGGAAGGAACTATTGGCAGAGATAAACAAAGGCATGTGCAACTCCCATATTGGATCAAGAGCCTTGGTTGGAAAAGCTTTCCGGCAAGGTTTCTACTGGCCCACGGCCCTCCAAGTTGCAATTGAGCTAGTCATCAGATGTGAAGCCTGCCAGTTCCACTCCAAGAATATCTATCAGCCTGCTCAAGCTCTCTAGACGATTCCTTTGTCATGACCATTTTCAGTCTGGGGGCTTGACATCTTGGGCCCCTTCCCCCGTGCTACCGGGGGCTTTGAATTCTTGTACGTTGCCATCGACAAGTTTACAAAGTGGCCGGAGGTGGAGCCCGTAAGGAAGGTAACCACATAGTTAGCTATCAAGTTCTTAAAAGGATTGGTGTGCCACTTTGGGGTACCCGCCAGAGTCATCACTGACAACGGCATCCAATTCACAAGTCGCGCCTTCATGCAATACGTTCAAGCCCTCAGAAGCAAGGTCTCATTTGCCTCTGTTGCCCATCCCAGAAGCAACGGACAAGCTGAGAGGGCGAACGCTGAAGTGCTATGAGGACTCAAGACAAGAACATTTGATAGGCTGCGGAAGTGCGGCAGGTGCTGGATTGATGAGCTGCCAGTGGTTCTTTGGTCCCTTCGTACGACACCAAATCGAGCCACTGGCCAGACTCCCTTCTCCCTAGTCTATGGGGCAGAAGTAGTGATCCCCACGGAACTCATATACGGGTCACCTCGAGTATTTGCCTACAATGAAGTAGAGCAAGAGCAGCACTGGCATGACGATGCCGTGCTCCTTGAGGAGAACCGCCTCTGGGCTGCTACGCGTGCTGCATGCTATCAGCAAGCCCTGCGTCGCTACCACAGCCGCAGGGTTCATGCCCGGAGCCTTGAGGAAGGCGACCTTGTCCTTAGGCGATTAGTCCTCCAAGGGTGCAAACAAGTTGACGCCGAAGTGGGAAGGCTCTTACCGGGTAGTATGAGTCTCCAGACCCGGCGCAGTCCGTCTGGAGACCGAATATGCCATTCTATTGCAAAACTCATGGAACACTGAGCATCTTCGTAAGTTCTACCCGTAAGGCGGGGTGTCGAGCCCTGCCCGGCAGCCACCCTTTTGTACAAGCCTTGCCGATGCTGCATGTAATCCTTTGTACAAAGCCAGGCGCAGACCCTGAGCAATAGATAAATAAACGAAGCACTGGGGCCCCCAAAAACTTGCATGCATGCATAGCATAACATGAGCATGGCATGATCATGCAGATAAGGTCATATGTAGCTTTGTTTTCCTCTGCACTAAACTGCAAGGCTCTTTCTGCGGACTCGGTCCCGAAAGAAAGAAATAGAAACAAGCCTACATATCGGTCCCCGAAAAGCCAAACAGATAAGTTCCTTCTTATCCATACATGTTTTGTAAGGAGAAAACTTGTGCATATACTAACCTCATCACCTTCGAAGCATGGGTGCTCCCATCCTTTGACCCGAACGTTGCTTCGGTCAAGGTGGTTGTAGTGACCTTTGACAGAGAAGGTTCAATGGGGGGCTGGTCCCTTTTCATAGTTTCGAGCCCGGCAGGCCAAGCCTTGCGGCAACAAACGAAAGGCACCGGCAGGATAGCTTGCCGGAGAAAACTTGTTTACTTAAACGTATAGAGGCATTCCACCTCTGCATGGACGTAATACATGCACAAGTAACCGGAAAGGCTTTTCTTTTTCATTAATATGCGGATAAACAAGTACATATCTTACAGAGCACAAACATCGATAAAGAAGATTGCATATTTAAGACTAAAGTTTGGCAAGTGCCTACATATTTTAGACTAAAAAAAGATAAGTGCCCCGTAATCCCTTTCTTGTCCCTCTCCTCCTAGGAACTATAGTGGGAGGCGAAGAGGGCAAAAGGAGTGCCTGGTCAGAAGCCCAGCCTGACCTCGTCAGGGCCCATGTGACGGAGCCTGACAAGATCGAGAGGGCGCGGGCAAAGGTGATGGATGGGGAGAGCGACTAGGTGGCGCCCTGGTCACTGCCACCAGGGCCAGTAGGACGCGGCAGGGCAAATGAAGGCAGAGCCCATGAGGAAGCCTGCCGGGGTCCAACTGGAAGACTACTAGAGGAGGCGAAGGCACCACCTGCACCCAACACCCCGGCAAATCGCCTTGCCGGGGAGGAGATGCAGGTGCAGATGGTGGTGTTGCCGATTGATGGTGACGATGCGCCTGGTGTTCAACCGAAGTCGGAGCCGTCGTCCTCCCCATCGGCTCCGCCATCATTGCCGTCACTGTCCTCCTCGTCCCTATCGCTCGAGGAGGAGCTTTCATCGTTGGTCGAGCTTTCCGCGTAGCACCCTAAGCGAGCACCCGAGCGTCTGAAGACTTTGACGGAGAGCAGGGTGGCGTCCATTAGCTTGAAATGGAGGACGTGCCCGGCCACCAAGCTATGGGCACGAGAAAAAGTCTTCCAACCACGCTGGAGAAGCATGACATGGAGAGCGGGGAACTCCACGTCCGCCCGCATGCAACCATTACAGCAGCCCCTCATGTGCAGCCTCAACCCCGGCGGCTGTTCGATCCCCATCACCCTTGCAAATGGGGTAGGGAGCCGAACACGGCTGCGCGTGGGCCTTCGCAGCTTGACGATGAACTCCAGCGGCTAGTCCTCGACGTGGCCTTCATTCGGGTCCTGAACATCCGGGGGAGGTGCGATTAGAGCACCGCCTCGTCCTCCTCGACCCCGAGCGCCACGGCGACCACGTCCCCATCCCCTCCCACCTCCCCTCACGACGGGCTCCGCTCCTGAATCCCCAATAGGAGGAGGGACGGGCTGTCGAGCAGAAGCCCTCGTCGCTGCTACTGGAGTGCCACTACGTGCTCTCCCGCTCACCATGATGGAGAAACAATGCCAGAAGGAAGGAGGAAGAGATAGGTGTGAGCCAGCACCTCGCCCACGTCCCCTTTTATAGGCAAACGAGGCTGTGGGCTGGCTCCTCACCTAGGGGAGGGCAACCACCCTGCTCTGCCAATCCGAATCCTCCGCGCCACCAACGTCTCATGGAATCAAGGCTGACCCCCTGTGCCAATCCGTGGCGCCTGGCTTTCTGCCATGGCACACATTTCCGCACCCTCCGTGTCTGCCACCAACCCTGTGCAATGCATGCAACATACGTGGCGGAAGCGCCAGAAGCGGAGAAGCTGGTGGAATGGCAGTTATCGCCCCGTGAACGTGGGACGTGGGTAGCCCATGGATCGTGGCTTAAAACTCCCCCATAACGTCTTGCACGACACGCGAAAAAATCGGAAACTGACTCAAGCACAGGTTAATGAAGAAGCAAAGGAAATCTCAAGAAATGAGCTGCCACAAGCCCTCTACCTGTGTACCTGATAGGGCCTACCCCGACAACGCTCGGCAGCATGTTCGGGCCAGGCCCGGGGGCTCCTGTCGGGGCAACAAACCCTGGTGTATGTTGCCCGGACTGTACACAGGCTCATGGGTAAGGATACAGCGACAAGACAAGATGAAATTGGAGAATTAGCTCTTTGAGAAATCAAAGGGCGGATCAAGAAGACCAAGACAAGCTAAAGGGACAAGATATCACAAAGGGAAAAACCTCCCTTGCCGGGCAGGCGAGCCTGGTCAGGTCAAGGCCACCCCAAGGGCAAGTCCCAAGACCTCCCCAGCAAGGGTTGCCGGGGCGCTGATGGCCTGCTTCCCCGCCAAGGCTCCACCGCTCCACCTCACAGCGATGCAAGTCACTTATCGGTGCGGTGTCGAGCCCCCAAGTGGTTAAGTGGCTATCATTTGGCACGTGGCGGCCATTTCTGAGGAAGAGCACCCCTAAATGACACCCGTCCAGGGGCATGTCATGCTGGCAGACAAAAAGGTGGTTGAATGGCGCGGCAAGGCTTGCCAGGCTACATCCATGACGTGACACTAAGCGGTCCATTTAATACACCTTGTCCTGTCTGCAGAGTTAGGTACGATAGCACTGTGGCTATCTAATCACTGGATAATGACTGTTTTGCCATTGTGGTAACCCTGTGACCTATAAAAGGAGGGCCGAGGCAACCTTAGAATGGATTCGGAACCTTGTACGCTCTTACGTGCGTAGCTACTCTCCCCAAGGCGACCTTGCCGGGCTTGAGTACTGCGCGTCCATCACGGTCCTCCATCCAATCCACCAAAGCAGGAGTATGGTTTTACGCCTCGCAACGGCCTGAACCTGGGTAAAAACCAACCGCGCCACCATTGCCGTGCTGGCCGATGGCCCCATAGGCGATCCTGTTGAACCACGACAACTAGGCAATCAAAGATTGATGCCGGTGCAAATAAATGAACATAACTTAATGATCTACAACCTCACAATCTTCAACCTCAGCACGGATGATGCCCATAAGCATGTGAGCAAGTTCTTCCTTCTTTGCTACACTGTCTCTGAAAAGATTGATCAGTTGTTGTTGCGCAAGAATGTGCACCTCTGATTCCTCCATGATTTCCATCATTGCTTCAGCCAGTAATTGGTTCACAAACATACATTTTTTCTGTTGGATTCAAGACGGAGGAAACTGAACAGATTCATATGGCAATTTTGGCAGGCTTGTATTATTGATTATGGAGAGTGTCTCGACCACTGCATCATAACATAAATTAGGAGGGGAACCGCACAGATTAATCAAGAGTTATTGTCATATTAGGTGGCCTAGATTTATTGGAAAGAAACAATGGGGTTGCCTTGCTATTTTCAGAGTTTGTCTTGTTATCTTTAGCAGCCTGCACCAAATTAACACACTAGCATTGCTATCATTGGCCAGGTCAGATAAATAGGAAAGCAACATTGACACAACAAACATTTGGGCAACCAGACCACACCAGCCTACACCAAATTAACACAATATGGCACAGCTATCATCTGCCAAGTAAGGTAATAGGAGAGCAACATTGACACAGTGAATGATTGGGCAACCAGAACAGCACTACAATTTAGTAATGTGCATGATATGAGATAGTACACTCATGCAGCTCAGTATGCAAAACTACCAGGCAGTTTTCCTTACAAACATCAACATTGTCGCCTTTAATTTTACATTTTGCTACAAGTAAGTTTAGATCAGATAAAGGTTGGATTCACGCCGATTAACAAAATACATGTTGATGTAAAAATATAGTGATATACAATAGATACTTACATTAGCATTGGAGCTCAGAGAATTCCCGCAAGATACTTTCGTCGAACACGATCCCAGTTTAGAAATTCTTCTATCCTTTAAGCTTATTTTCAAAAAGAGATATGGGTAAGAAACATGTAGAAAATATGATCTGAATGCTATAAAATTTCATGATGTGAGGATACGCACATGCTTTTCAGAATGGAGTTGACATATTTTTGTTGGACTGGAGCGGACTAGTTCATTGGCCACTTGAATCTGCTTATTATCAGTAGGAGTTGGGTTTCTCTATGCTGGAGCAGTATCTATGAACACTAGAGTTGGTTTACTATCTCCTGGCATTTGGATCTTTTGCAAAGACCTTGTTTGTAACCCTTTAGATTCTAACATAGCCGTCTTCCCCTTGCATGCCTTATATAGAAGAATGGTGCTTCAGTTATAAAACATGCTACGGCAGAGAGATGGAATAGGTACTGCAAAATAGAAAGGCATGACATATTGACATGTATTCCCTCCATCCGGAAATAAATGGATGTGTCTAGGTGTATTTCAGTTCTAGATACATCCATTTTTATCTATTTCGGCGACATGTAATCCGGACAGAGGGAGTATGATGTAAGAGCTAGGGATACGACAGGACAACAGATTAAAAAACGCTAGTTGAATGTAAAACTGTATGATAGCAGAATACATACAGAAAAACACTAAGGCAACATATGCATGTATGATTGGGAAACTAAGATGGCATTGCAACAGACCACTAGAACAACACTTCAATGTAAAAAAAACATGGTATGGTAGACATATGGAGTACATACTGATGAATAACAATGCATAAGATATTCAGAAGCAGGATGTCCAAACTAAGCAGATGGCATTGCGACAGAGTAGAATGACAGTACTTGAATTTGAAAACATGTTGTCATGAATGGAATAGGTACTGAAAAACAGGAAGGCATGACATATTTCCATGCATGATCAGCAGGCTAAGCACATGGCATTGCAAAAGAGTAGATGCACTCCAGGACATTATATGCATGTTGTACCCATATCACATGCCAAGTTAGAGCAAGGACCTTGTGGGTGAATAGGCTTCATCATGTTTCTACAAGTGTTCTGAAGAACTGCCTTTACATGTTCCATCATATTGGGTTTCATTGACGTCAAGTTTGTTGGCCATTACATTGCTCCGCGAGGTTCTTGTCGATATATCAGTATGTGCAATTATATCTGACATGCATGCAAGACAACTAGTAGTTAGATTTATGTAATGAGTGCCAATAGGAGACGACATAAATAGTAGGACTGGGCTTAACTAGCAGCAACAGGTCTCAAAAACTAAAGGGAGAACACAAATGAAAGCTACAGAATATGTATCATTTGTACTCTTGATTAACTAGATGGCACAAAAAAGTATTAAAGAACAACATAGGTAATACAAGAAGTGGTATAATCACCAGCCTGTGGGATAGCATTGGCTGATGGATGATAACTATGGAACAACATTACCTAAAGAACAAGTATCTTATCTGAACTAAGGAACAACGTTAACCCCTGAACAAGACTCTTAAGAGATCAGCAGGAATATACAGTGAAATGTGATAATCTATTTTCCATGCTTAGATGAATAACAAAGCCATAAATGTTGCACACAAGTAAGATGAGGGTACAACCTATTGATACATCTCTAACGTATCTATAATTTTTGCTTGTTCCATGCTGTTATATTATCATTCTTGGATGTTTTACAATCATTTTATAACAACTTTATATCATTTTTTGGGACTAACCTATTGACATAGTTCCCAGTGCCAGTTGCTGTTTTTTGCTTATTTTTTACTTCGGAGAAAATCAATACCAAACGGAGTCCAAACGCAGCGAAACTTTTTGGACATTTTTTCTGGACCAGAAGGAACAACTTGGGCTGAAGAAGTACCAGAGGGGTGCCCCGAGGGGCGCACAACCCACCTGGGCACGCCTGGGCCCCCAGGCGTGCCCTGGTGGGTTGTGACCATGTTGGTGGCCTCCCCAACCGCCTCTTTGCTCTATAAATACCTCAAAAATCCAAAAACCCTAGGGGAGTCGACGAAACACAATTCTAGCCACCGCAAGTTCCAGAACCACCAGATCCAATCTAGACACCATCACGGAGGGGTTCATCGTCCTCATTGGTGCCTCTCCGATGATGCGTGAGTAGTTCATTGTAGACCTACGGGTCCGTAGTTAGTAGCTAGATGGCTTCCTCTCTCTCTTTTGATTCTCAATACAATGGTCTCTTGGAGATCTATTTGATGTAACTCTTTTTGCGGTGTGTTTGTTGGGATCCGATGAACTTTGAGTTTATGATCAGATCTATTTTATCCATGAAAGTTATTTGGGTTTTGATCTCTTATATGCATGATTGCTTATAGCCTCGTATTTCTTCTCTGAATCTTTGGTTTAGTTAGGCCAACTAGATCGATTTTTCTTGCCATGGGATGAGGTGCTTTGTGATGGGTTCAATCTTATGGTGCTCAATCCCAATGACAGAAGGGGACATGACACGTATGTATCGTTGCTATTAAGGATAACAAGATGGGGTCTATTCCTACATGAGTAGATCTTGTCTACATCATGTCATCATTCTTATTGCATTACTCCGTTTCTCCATGAACTTAATACAGTAGATGCATGATGTATAGCGGTCGATGTGTGGAGTAATAGTAGTAGATGCAGGCAGGGGTCGGCCTACTATTCTTGGACGTGATGCCTATATAATGATCATTGCCTGGATATGACTCCTATTGAATCTTAGTTTTCTAAAATAAAACTTGATAAACATGGGACTGGAGATGAGTCAACTTTAGCTAGAGGGTGAAGATCTTAATAAAAAAATTGATAAAAGTGGGATTGGCAAGGTCAAAACTTTAAGTAGTGATGAACCCAATCTTTTGGATTTTATGGACTTTAATTATGATAATTGCTCTTTAATATATTGTATTTCCTTTTTGCAATCCATGCTTAATTCACCTCATGCTTATAATCAAAATAAAGCTTTTACTAAACATATCGTTGATACTATGATGAAATCTTTTAAAGAAAAACTTGAGTTGGAAGTTTCTATCCCTAGAAAGCTTTATGATGAGTGGGAACCTACTATTAAGATTAAAATTAAAGATTATGAGTGCAATTCTTTGTGTGATTTGGGTGCTAGCGTTTCCACTATTCCGAAAACTTTATGTGATGTGCTAGGTTTCCATAAATTTGATGATTGTTCTTTGAATTTGCATCTACCGGATTCCACTATTAAGAAACCTATGGGAAGGATTAATGATGTTCTTACTGTTGCAAATAGGAATTATGTGCCTGTAGATTTTATTGTGCTTGATATATATTGCAATCCTACATGTCCTATTATTCTTGGTAGACCTTTCCTGGAACGATTGGTGCAATTATTGATATGAAAGAAGGAAACATTAGATTTCAATTTCCATTAAGGAAGGGCATGTAACACTTTCCAAGAAAGAAAATTAAGTTTCCATATGAATATATTATGAGGGCTACTTATGGATTGCATACCAAAGATGACCATACGTAGATCTATGTTTTATGCCTAGCTAGAGGCGTTAAACAATAGCGCTTGTTGGGAGGCAACACAATTTTTTTTTGTTTTCTTTTATTTTTATCCTGTTTTTCAATAAATACACATTATTACCTCTATAGTAATTGTGTTTTGGTGTTTTAGTTTGTCTTTGAGCCAAGCAAGACCTTTGGGATACTTTGGTATATCATTGATTTGGTTTTGCTGAAAAACAGAAACTTTTGCGTCTAGTAATAGAATTGTTTAAAATCACTGGAGCATAAAAAAATTGTGAATTTTTTACACAAGATTGGTATATGAATTCTCTCCGTTGTCTTAATTTTTCAGAATTTTTTGAGTTAAACAAGATTGGTATATGAATTGTCTCTGTTGTCCTAATTTTACACAATATTCTACTTACTACAGACTGTTGTGTTTTTGGCAGATTCTGTTTTCTATGTGTTGTTTGCTTAATTTGATGAATCTATGGGTAGTATTGGGGGGTATGAACCATGGATGTGGCACCCCGGCTCAGAGGAAACCGGAACGCCCCGTATTCCAGTCCCAGGGACAAGTCCACTGGAATACGGCACTGTTGGCATAGAACAAATCAACTCTTTATTGCTATAAATATGGTTACAAAGATTACATCAACACGGCGACACTACGCCTGCTCAAAATAGCTCTATGCTAACAGCGGATCGACCTGAGGAGGCGGAGTATCTCTCGGCAGCGGAACAGCGTCGGCGGTGATGGACTCCTCTCCGCAGGGACTCTGGCTAGAACGCGTATCCTAGCTCGCGCACGCAACATCTCCAACAAACAATCAAACATGGCATGACCTGCAAACTGCCATGACATGCCAGGTGAGTACTTTGAATGTACTCGCAAGCTCACAACAAACATCAGCATTAAGGCAAGACAACATCACAACAATCAAGATTAAGTTAAGATTTATTGTTACCGAAGGAATGGTTGAAATGAGCAATAACAGGCTACTCTTCCTGCATTCTGGTGACCAACTCATGATCACTCCAAGAACATCCAACGATCATCCTCGAGATCGTTACCAATACTTGCCCATGGCATACTGTCCAACTGTTACCAAACTCAGATGAGTTCTCCCATCATTACTGTCATTATTGTGGTTGATCTCCTATAGAGGTCTGGACGGGCTGTCCAATACCGTGGACACGGCTATTCGAATAGATTTTACACTCTGCAGAGGTTGTACACTTTACCCACACCATGGAACTCATGGCCTCGTGCTCCCATTCGGGTGGACCAACGACGTTCTGACGAAACCCGCCTGACCCGTGACTCTTCCATCGTACGACCGGCAATCATACTCCCTCTTGGAGTCAAGCCCTTGGTGGCCCCGTGTCCTCAAGACACCTGCCAACGTCCTGGCCAAACAAACTGTCCCAAATGGGGACCTGGATCCAATAACTCAACTGGGCTCACAGGGTTATTGCCGCCTACCAGGCCAGGGTAGCGCGCGCGCATAACCCTCCCTCTTTGGAGGTACCGGTGGAAGAGCACGCGATCAGACCAAGTCAAGGCCGTCCCATACTGGCAAATGTGGCTGCACGAATAAGCCCGGACAGGTGACTCTCGATCAACCAACTAAGTTCACTTATTACCAGGTTGTTTCATCAAGTTAACTTAGTTGGTCAAATTAGGCATCTTATCCTCGAACAATCTTTCTGTCACAGCTGACACTCCGGTATCATAGTAATCCAATAACCGACATGCTTAGGCTACTGCTACTAGTTCATATCCACAAATGCCGGATGGAATCCCAAAATAATCATAGACGGTAATCTCAACATCATAACCTCAACGAGTGGGTAAACTACTACTCAATAACAATCCGGTATTCAACATCTACTCATGCATGTCATAATCCAATCCATGCTACAGATAACATTCTTGCTATTAAAGTAATTAATTAAACTATGATATTTCATTGCAATTATGCGGATGAGGGTTGTGGCTTGCCTGGAGATGAAGGAGTCATTGGAATGAAGTACGGAAATGTTGCGGGGACGAATGCCGGAAACAGTACTCTCTCGGAGGGGGCTGATTAGGGGCAAGGGCAATAAGGTCATTTTCACTATGTCAAAGGATTATGAAAATGATTCCAAAAGAAAGGGCTCGACGAGACGAAGAAGTGGGCTTTGGAATCACCTGATTTGGACTTACGAGCGAAGAGATATTGAGGAATGACTGCCAGGGACTTTTCTGCAAACATTTCATTAGCATCCGGGGTCCCTGGACAGTTTCCAGAAAAAAAAAAGAGGCACTGTGCCGACCCTGGCCGAAACTGCTGCCACTGCACTGCTGCTCCTGGGCCAAGCCCAACACCGATGCCCACTAATTCAATTTAAAAAAAATTGGGCCACACCGGGCCAGGCCCACCCCATCCCTCCACCACCTCCTTCTTCCTCCTCCCGTACAGAACCGGAGAGGCAGGGCAGAGGCGGGTCCGGTGCCGGCCCCGGCGGCTCAGGCCATCCCCGGCGAAGGCGAGGACACCGGCAGGCGCGGGATGGGGCGTTGCATCCAGGAGCGGCAGAGAGAGCGGCGGGGGAGGGCTGTGGAGCGAGGGGCAAAGGCGGCAGCGGACGGCGGCAGTAGGCGGCTCTGGTCCGCGTCGGGCGCAGTTCTCCGGCGATCCCGGCGATGAAAGAAGGAGGTGGGGTGAGTCTACGGCAAGAGGGGAGACCACCGGAGAGGTCAGGAGAGTAGGTGGTAGCTCGGCTGGCTCCAATTCGAGCCGAGCTCCGCGGCGGCCATGGCGGCCAAAGGAGAGGAGGGGGGGCTCCGGGGTTCAGGAGGGGGCTTGGGGAGGGGCAGAGGAGGGTGGCCAGCTCGCTGGTGAGGTCGGACGAGCCCGGGGAGGGCCTTAAATAGGCGGGTGACGGCGAGGTCCGGGCACGGCCGCGGTGACGCGTGCCCCGGTGCCTCGATGCCTCCAGAGCTCGTCTGGAGGAGGTGAGGGCATTCCAGGGGGTTCGGGGAGGGGCTGAGAGCGATCAAGAGGAGTCGGGAAGGACCGAGGGGGCTCGCGGTGGTCGGAAACGACGACGGCCGAGAGGACATGGCCCTGGCACGGCGGCCACAGGGCGATGGAGGGGACGGGAGAGAGGGAGACTGGTCTGGGGAGGAAGAAGACAGTGAGGGAGAGCTGTTGGACATGACTACTCGCGCGAAACCGACGAGGAGAAGAAGGGCCCGAGCTGACTAGTACGCAGCTCACGTCCATGTCATGCCAGGGCGGCGGTCACCGCGTGGACTCGGTGTTTCCATGTGTCCTGGTCAACTCCATCATGTCAACTCGATCAGTCACTCGTAGGAAGAGGTCAAGGAGGAAAGAAACGAGCATAGTGGCACATGAGTTGACCACAGCTTGTAGGTTTTGTCTGGAACAGGAAGGTGTTTGGAGTGGGCTGGGGGAGATCGAGCAGGATCTAGACTCCGATATTTGGCATGGGATGATCAAATGCTAAGGTGATCATGTCTGCAAATTTGTAGCTTATTTGGATGAAGATAAATAGCACTTGCTGTTCAAAGGGCCTCACTGACCAGATTTGCAAACTATGAAGTAGCACTCTCATACTTCATTGGATTGAGCTGAAATTTGTCAAGGCAGGGTTATTTGGACATATGAAGATGCTGTAAAAATTTCATACCAAATGGACAAGCCATAATGGTACTTGCTTCACCAGCATCCTCTCTGTCCAGAAACTTGCAATAATTCTAGGGAATTATTGGGAAGATGAATTGAGCCCAAATTTGGTGGATATGTGTTATATGGGTAGTAGAACGTTCTGGTAAATTTTCAGCTTAAATGAAGCAATATAAAATATAATTGCTTCACAACTGAAAAATATGACCAGAAGCTAGGATTTGATGTTTTGCTCACACAGATGATTGGATAGGATTGAAACTTGTGTAAGAGTCATTATTTGGGCAATTGAAGGTGCATGCAAAATTTCAACTCATTTGGATACTCCTAGCTAGCACTTGCTTCACAAAGATTCCAGTTGCCCAAAAACTTTGGAAATTAGCCAGGGGAGATTTAATATCCAAATAAATTTGAATTTTGGCATGTGGCAATGATATGGATAGGAAAGAATGCCCAAAAAGTTTGAGAGCAAGCAAGCAAATATAAATGGTACTTGCTTCACAAACTGCCAGCTGGGGCAGAATCAGAAAAGGAATATTTGTGAAATATTTTTTGGACATGGCAAGGAATATTTTGACATATCTGGATAAGATATGTCCGAAAGGATTTATGAGAATTATTTGGGAATTTTGGGAATGATAGAAATATGAGTTGCTTCACAACTCAGAGCTGACAGGGTTATTCCTTTAATAGAAAAAGAAATATTCCCAAGAAAAGAATATTGGGATTGGTCCAAGATGGAAATGACAAGGTCTTGGGATGATTTTGAGGTTGGCAAGCCACTTGGGAGAGGAATCAAGGGTGATCTCTCCAGGTTTCAGGACTACTAACTCACAGAAAAGCAAATCCAGACCAAAATAAAAAGGAAAAAGAAATGGGCAAAATCCAGGTTGTCACAAACCTACCCCCCTTAAAGAAATCTCGTCCTCGAGATTTGGTTGCTCAGGGGTTAAACCTGAATATTCCCCTTTGAGGAAACCGTTTCCCACTCGGGTTTCCTTTTTAACCTTTGTGTTATGCCCCCGCTGATTTCTCCGATTGACTGCCTGGCTTTGATGTGGTTCATTTCACTGGATTCTCATTCTGACCGGTCTTTCCTCATATATTATTCTGACTTTAATCCTTTTATGTCTAATGGCCTGCCTAGGTGCAATGAATTATCCTGACTACAATACCCGTCCTTCTCGGAAGCCCGAGAGTTGTTCTTTATGGACGTGTTGTGATGAAGTCCAATACGGATGATCGTCCATTGACTCGTGAACAGATCCTCTCGAGGGACATGAAATCTTTTACTCATCGTGCTTGGGTGTCCTCAAAGGGCTGTATGTCTTCCAAGTTTGAAACAGTACTGTGATTCATATCGTTCTCCTTCTCGCATGGTTTACTGAATCATCTTTGGTATCTGTACTATCTCAGGTAACACATTCGTACCAAAGATTTAATTGTCACCTGTCGTGACCAGCATAAAGGTGTACGGTGATATTATCCATAGACTTGACTGACAGTGGTCCTGGCAGCAGAATCTTGTTCACGGTAGGTTATTCTTTATCTGCTTCCCATATGTGAGGACATGTGCTGCGAGACTGTTGCTCATCCTTCTGAGTGCTCAGTCTGACAGGCTTGACTATTCTCTTCTGATGATTCTGGGAATATTTAGTTGGCTGAGCGGGTTGACTCAATATGGGGTCCTTGCAAATAGATTAGACCCCGTGGTGTGTATCCCCATGGTGACCGGTATCGAACCAGTCTATTCTGGCATTTGTACCAAGTTGATCATGTAACCATTATCATATCTGTATGGCCAATCTTGCTCCTTCATTATGGTTTTCTTTACCTGGATCCTTAGCTGAAAGAGCTTGGCCTTATGTATTCTCGATTCTTCGGGTGACCATGGGTACTGCCAGATGCAACGTTCCGGCAGGCATATTACTTTACAAGTTGTAGCTGTAGGGTAACGACTGTCTGAACCCTTGGATGAAATCGGCAAATAAACCAGTAGCCACCAGAACGGTCTTTACAACTCAGATCTGGGACATTACTGGAGTAACTCAACCCCGACTCAAGACGGCTGAAAAGCAGCTCAGAGCATGAGACGGTGTCGATAAGAAGAAAGTAGCAGCTCCCTAAGACGGCCGAGAAACAGCTCAGAGCATAGGGTCACCGCTACGGAAAGAAATTCAACAACTGTCCGAGACGGCCGAAAAGCAGCTCAGAACACGGGCCAGTTACTGACAAAAGAAATAAAAATCGGCATCCACCCCGGACGGCCGTAAACAGCTCAGTACACAAGCGTGGTGCCGTTACTAAAGAAAGGCAGGCAGGGGTTCAGTAGCGTCCCATACAGCTTGCTACTACGCAGACAAGCACAGGTATGTTAATTGAAACCGGGCTGACATCCTGGTCTGAGTAACTCATGTAACCTTGGCAGCATGTTCATCATTTCCATAAAAACATGTGTAGCTAGCACTTGATTTCTGAGGCAGGCTTGTGTCCTGACTGGTTCTTGCATTCCGACCAACGGTTGCGGACCTGACTCTTGGGATGCATTGTCATATGCTGCCAACTGTCTGGGGAGTATCTTGTACTCTGAGGCTTCCTTTTTGCCACATACGGACTGAGTGCATATATCTATTCCTTAATGTTTCTGCTGTCAGTTACTTGTTGTAAGCCACATGGTATTCAGCTATCCTTCTTGCTGAACACCGCACTCATAACATATTCTGGCTTACTTCCGGGATATATCAGGGTTCAACTTGTACTCATAGCAGACTCAAACCGTATATGGTAACCATACCTTTGACATGAACTGTACTGTGGATCAGCACACAATCTGTCGTCTTGCTGATCTGATGATTTCTGCTGTGAAGGTTGCAATGATGCACGCTGGATGCTAATAATCAATCCCAAAATACCATTGGTAGTCAGGCCAGGTATTTCCCGATATCAGGCAGTCAGCGGAAAATTCCATATTGTTGAGCTGAGCCTCCAACTAACTGTCTCTTCACTGATTTCTTTGAGTCCGGTGTCGGGGAGCAACTTCCATAAGGGAAAATAAGGTAATACCAAGGGCCCAACGAAAGAAACAAAAGCACACAAAGCACTAAGATCACACACAAGCAATATCATATATTACAGCTATCCACAGCAATGATATGCATGCCTACCTAAGCACACAAATCTCGCGGAGACTCCGGTACTACGGTCTAACATGCTGTGGCGATGTGCACGAAAGGAAGTCAAGGTGTGGAAGGAGTTGGTGTAAACAAAGGTACACCAAACATGTCTTAACTCTGGTTGCAGCTGGAAGGATACTGAGGCGAGGACGGACTTGATGATCGTGGATCGGGACACAGAGGTCACGACCACATCGTCATCAAGCGTACGGAAGAAACCGTACTTGTCCAGGGAGTGGATGGCTGGGTGGGATAGCGATGAAAAGACAGGCTTGCGGTCATTGCCCTTTTCTGATAGCCAAGATCAGTAAGGGTTGCCAACGCGGCTAGAGGGATGGCACGATCCGGGATAGAAACATGTCTATCACCGATCCATAGGGGTGGCTAAAGAGGATATATTGGTGTGGTACCTGTGCATCAATCCTGCAAAGGATCGATACACCAAGCACCTAGGCATTACTCCGCTGGGACGAAGATGACACCAACCACCAAGAAAAGATATGCAACTGGAGGGTACAGGTAGTGGATTGCCGCCTATACTCACCAGATCAATCATTAGTGATAACTAGTCTATATGCATGCTATGCAGCAAACAAATGCAACAAACAAGTGCAGCGAACCAACTAGACTCTATACTACCGGTTCTAACGCTCGCACCTAGACTGCGCGTCCTATAGCCAGACCTGCTCTGATACCAACTCCTGTGGCACCCCGGCTCAGAGGAAACCGGAACGCCCCGTATTCCAGTCCCAGGGACAAGTCCACTGGAATACGACACTGTTGGCATAGAACAAATCAACTCTTTATTGCTATAAATATGGTTACAAAGATTACATCAACACAGCGACACTACGCCTGCTCAAAATAGCTCTATGCTAACAGCGGATCGACCTGAGGAGGCGGAGTATCTCTCGGCAGCGGAACAGCGTCGGCGGTGATGGACTCCACTCCGCAGGGACTCTGGCTAGAACGCATATCCTAGCTCGCGCACGCAACATCTCCAACAAACAATCAAACATGGCATGACCTGCAAACTGGCATGACATGCCAGGTGAGTACTTTGAATGTACTCGCAAGCTCACAACAAACATCAGCATTAAGGCAAGATAACATCACAACAATCAAGATTAAGTTAAGATTTATTGTTACCGAAGGAATGGTTGAAATGAGCAATAACAGGCTACTCTTCATGCATTCTGGTGACCAACTCATGATCACTCCAAGAACATCCAACGATCATCCTCGAGATCGTTACCAATACTTGCCCATGGCATACTGTCCAACTGTTACCAAACTCAGATGAGTTCTCCCATCATTACTGTCATTATTGTGGTTGATCTCCTATAGAGGTTTGGACGGGCTGTCCAATACCGTGGACACGGCTATTCGAATAGATTTTACACTCTGCAGAGGTTGTACACGTTACCCACACCACGGAACTCATGGCCTCGTGCTCCCATTCGGGTGGACCAACGACGTTCCGACGAAACCCGCCTGACCCGTGACTCTTCCATCGTACGATCGGCAATCATACTCCCTCTTGGAGTCAAGCCCTGGGTGGCCCCGTGTCCTCAAGACACCTGCCAGCGTCCTGGCCAAACAAACTGTCCCAAACGGGGACCTGGATCCAATAACTCAACTGGGCTCACAGGGTTATTGCCGCCTACCGGGCCAGGGTAGCGCGCGCGCATAACCCTCCCTCTTTGGAGGTACCGGTGGAAGAGCACGCGATCAAACCAAGTCAAGGCCGTCCCATACCGGCAAATGTGGCTGCACGAATAAGCCCGGACAGGTGACTCTCGATCAACCAACTAAGTTCACTTATTACCAGGTTGTTTCATCAAGTTAACTTAGTTGGTCAAATTAGGCATCTTATCCTCGAACAATCTTTCTGTCACAGCTGACACTCCAGTATCATAGTAATCCAATAACCGGCATGCTTAGGCTACTACTACTAGTTCATATCCACAAATGCCGGATGGAATCCCAAAATAATCATAGACGGTAATCTCAACATCATAACCTCAACGAGTGGGTAAACTACTACTCAATAACAATCCGGTATTCAACATCTACTCATGCATGTCATAATCCAATCCATACTACAGATAACATTCTTGCTATTAAAGTAATTAATTAAACTATGATATTGCATTGCAATTATGCGGATGAGGGTTGTGGCTTGCCTGGAGATGAAGGAGTCATTGGAATGAAGTGCGGAAATGTCGCGGGGACGAATGCCGAAAACAGTACTCTCTCGGAGGTGGCTGATTAGGGGCAAGGGCAATAAGGTCATTTTCACTATGTCAAAGCATTATGAAAATGATGCCAACAGAACGGGCTCGACGAGACGAAGAAGTGGGCTTTGGAATCACCTGATTTGGACTTACGAGCGAAGAGATATTGAGGAAGGACTGCCAGGGAATTTTCTGCAAACATTTCGTTAGCATCCGGGTCCCTGGACAGTTTCCAGAAAAAAAAACAAGAGGCACTGTGCCGACCCGGGCCGAAACTGCTGCCACTGCACTGCTGCTCCTGGGCCAATCCCAACACCGATGCCCACTAATTCAATTTAAAAAAAATTGGGCCCCACCGGGCCAGGCCCACCCCATCCCTCCACCACCTCCTTCTTCCTCCTCCCGTACAAAACCAGAGAGGCAGGGCAGAGGCGGGTCCGGTGCCGGCCCCGGCGGCTCAGGCCATCCCCGGCGAAGGCGAGGACACCGGCGGGCGCGGGATGGGGCGTCGCGTCTAGGAGCGGCAGAGAGAGCGGCGGGGGAGGGCTGTGGAGCAAGGGGCAAAGGCGGCAGCGGACGGCGGCAGTAGGCGGCTCTGGTCCGCGTCGGGCGCAGTGCTTCGGCGATCCCGGCGATGAAAGAAGGAGGTGGGGTGAGTCTACGGCAAGAGGGGAGACCACCGGAGAGGTCGGGAGAGGAGGTGGTAGCTTGGCTGGCTCCAATTCGAGCCGAGCTCCGCGGCGGCCATGGCAGCCAAAGGAGAGGAGGGGGGCTCCGGGGTTCAGGAGGGGGCTTGGGGAGGGGCAGAGGAGGGTGGCCAGCTCGCTGGTGAGGTCGGACGAGCCCGGGGAGGGCCTTAAATAGGCGGGCGACGGCGAGGTCCGGGCACGGCCGCGGTGACGCGTTCCCCGGCGCCTCGATGCCTCCAGAGCTCGTCTGGAGGAGGGGAGGGCATTCCAGGGGGTTCGGGGAGGGGCTGAGAGCGATCAAGAGGAGTCGGGAAGGATCGAGGGGGCTCGTGGTGGTCGGAAACGACAACGGCTGAGAGGACATGGCCCTGGCACGGCGGCCACAGGGCGATGGAGGGGACGGGAGAGAGGGAGACTGGTCTGGGGAGGAAGAAGACAGCGAGGGAGAGCTGTTGGACATGACTACTCGCGCGGAACCGACGAGGAGAAGAGGGGCCCGAGCTGACTAGTACGCAGCTCACGTCCATGTCATGCCAGGGCGGCGGTCACCGCGTGGACTCGGTGTTTCCACGTGTCCTAGTCAACTCCATCATGTCAACTCGATCAGTCACTCGTAGGAAGAGGTCAAGGAGGAAAGAAACGAGCATAGTGGCACATGAGTTGACCACAGCTTGCAGGTTTTGTCTGGAACAGGAAGGTGTTTGGAGTGGGCTGGGGGAGATCAAGCAGGATCTAGACTCCGATATTTGGCATGGGATGATCAAATGCTAAGGTGATCATGTCTGCAAATTTGCAGCTTATTTGGATGAAGATAAATAGCACTTGCTGTTCAAAGGGCCTCACTGACTAGATTTGCAAAGTATGAAGTAGCACTCACATACTTCATTGGATTGAGCTGAAATTTGTCAAGGCAGGGTTATTTGGACATATGAAGATGCTGTAAAAATTTCATACCAAATGGACAAGCCATAATGGTACTTGCTTCACTAGCATCCTCTCTGTCCCGAAACTTGCAATAATTCTAGGGAATTATTGGGAAGATGAATTGAGCCCAAATTTGGTGGATAGGTGTTATATGGGTAGAAGAACGTTCTGGTAAATTTTCAGCTTAAATGAAGCAATATAAAATATAATTGCTTCACAACTGAAAAATATGACCAGAAGCTAGGATTTGATGTTTTGCTCACACAGATGATTGGATAGGATTGAAACTTGTGTAAGAGTCATTATTTGGGCAATTGAAGGTGCATGCAAAATTTCAACTCATTTGGATACTCCTAGCTAGCACTTGCTTCACAAAGATTCCAGTTGCCCAGAAACTTTGGAAATTAGCCAGGAGAGATTTAATATCCAAATAAATTTGAATTTTGGCATGTGGCAATGATATGGATAGGAAAGAATGCCCAAAAAGTTTGAGAGCAAGCAAGCAAATATAAATGGTACTTGCTTCACAAACTGCCAGCTGTGGTAGAATCAGAAAAGGAATATTTGTGAAATATTTTTGGACATGGCAAGGAATATTTTGACATATCTGGATAAGATATGTCCCAAAGGATTTATGAGAATTATTTGGGAATTTTGGGAATGATAGAAATATGAGTTGCTTCACAACTCAGAGCTGACAGGGTTATTCCTTTAATAGAAAAAGGAATATTCCCAAGAAAAGAATATTGGGATTGGTCCAAGATGGAAATGACAAGGTCTTGGGATGATTTTGAGGTTGGCAAGCCACTTGGGAGAGGAATCAAGGGTGATCTCTCCAGGTTTCAGGACTACTAAGTCACAGAAAAGCAAATCCAGACCAAAATAAAAAGGAAAAAGAAATGGGCAAAATCCAGGGTGTCACAATGGAGAAGTTGGAATACAGTAGATATTACACCAGTATAAATTTAGAATGAGTTCACAATAGTACCTAGAGTGGTGAATTATTTTATTATACTAACGGATCTTATTAGTTTTCTGTTGAGTTTTGTATTGTGAAGTTTTCAATTTTTGGGTAAAGTTTTGATGGACAACGGAATAAGGAGTAGTAAGAGCCTAAGCTTGGGGATGCACAAGGCACCCCAAGGTAATATTCAAGGACAACCAAGCATCTAAGCTTGGGATGCCCCAGATGGCATCCCCTCTTTTGTCTTCAATCCATCGGTAAATTTACTTGAGGCTATATTTTTATTCACCACATGATATGTGTTTTGCTTGGAGCGTCTTGTATAATATGAGTCTTTGGTTTTTAGTTTGCCAGAATCATCCTTGCTGTACACTCCTTTTGCGAGGGACACACATTAATCGTGAATTTATTAGAATACTCTATGTGCTTCACTTATATCTTTTGAGCTACGTAGTTGCTCTAGTACTTCACTTATATCTTTTTAGAGCACGGCAGTGGTTTTATTTTATAGAAATTGATGAACTCTCATGCTTCACTTATATTATTTTGAGAGTCTTTAAACAACAAGAAAATTTTCTTAGGTTATGAATTTAGTCCTAATATGATGGGCATCCAAAAGGGATATAGTAAAAACTTTCATATAAGAGCATTGAATAATATGAGAAGTTTGATTCCTTGCATTTGTTTTGAGATATAAAGATGGTGATATTAGAGTCATGCTAGTGAGTAATTGTGGTTTGGTAGAAATACTTGTGTTAAAGTTTGTGATTCCCGTAGCATGCACGTATGGTGAACCGTTATGTGATGAAGTCGGAGCATGATTTATTTTTTGATTGTCTTCCTTATGAGGGGCGGTCGGGGACGAGCGATGGTCTTTTCCTACCAATCTATCCCCCTAGGAGCATGCTTATTAGCACTTTGCTTTGATGGCTAATAAATTTTTGCAATAAGTATGTGAGTTCTTTATGACTAATGTTGAGTCCATGGATTATACGCACTCTCACCCTTCCACCATTGCTAGCCTCTCTAGTACCGCACAACTTTCGCCTATGCATTAAATCCACCATATACCCTTCCTCAAAACAGCCACCATACCTACCTATTATGGCATTTACATACCCATTCCGAGATATGTTTCCATGCAACTTCCACCGTTCCGTTTATTATGACACATACCATCATTGTCATATTGCCTTGCATGATCATGTAGTTGGCATAGTATTTGTGGCTTGGCCACTGTTCATATTTTTTTATACATGTCACTCTTGATCATTGCACACCCCGGTACACCGCCGGAGGCATTCATACAGAGTTATATTTTTTTCTAGTATCGAGTTGCAATTCTTGAGTTGTAAGTAAATAAAAGTGTGATGATCATTATTAGAGGATTGTCCCTTGTGAGGAAAGGATGATGGAAGCTATGATTCCCTCACAAGTTGGGATGAGGCTCCAGACTTAAAAATAAAAGAGGCCAAAGAGCCCAAAATAAAAAAGTGGCCAAAGAGCCCAAACAAAAAAAAATGAGAGAAAAGAGAGAAGGGACAATGTTACTATCCTTTTTCCACACTTATGCTCCAAAGTAGCACCATGATCTTCATGATAGAGAGTCTCCTATTTTGTCACTTTCATATACTAGTCGGAATTTTTCATTATAGAACTTGGCTTGTATATTCCAATGATGGGTTTCCTCAAATTGCCCTAGGTCTTCATGAGCAAGCAAGTTGGATGCACACCCACTTAGTTTCTTTTTGAGATTTCGTACACTTATAGCTCTAGTGCATTCGTTGCATGGCAATCCCTACTCACTTGCATCGATATGAATTGATGGGCATCTCCATAGCCCATTAATTTGCCTAGTTGATGTGAGACTTTCTCCTTTTTGTCTTCTCCTCACAACCTCCACCATATTCTATTCCACCAATAGTGATATATCCATGGCTCACCTCATGTATTATGTGAAAGTTGAAAAATCTTGAGAACATTAAAAGTATGAAACAATTGCTTGGCTTGTCATCGGGGTTGTGCATGATGAAATATTTTGTGTGAAGAAGATAGAGCATAGCCAGACTATATGATTTTGTAGGGATAACTTTCTTTGGCCATGTTATTTTGAGAAGACATGATTGCTTTATTAGTATGCTTGAAGTATTATTGTTTTTATGTCAATATTGAACTTTTGTTTTGAATCTTAAGGATCTGAATATTCATGCCACAACAAAGAAAATTGCATTGATAAATATGTTAGGTAGCATTTCACATCAAAAATTCTGTTTTTACCATTTACCTACTCGAGAACGAGCAGGAATTAAGCTTGGGGATGCTTGATATGTCTCCAACATATCTATAATTTATTATTGTTCCATGCTATTACATTATCTGTTTTGGATGTTTTATATGCTATTTTATATTATTTTTGGGACTAACTTATTAACCAAGAGCCCAGTGCCAGTTTCTTTTTTTCCTTGTTTTTGACTTTTACAGAAAGGAATATCCAATGGAGTCCAAACGGAATAAAACTTTATGTTGATTTTTCTTCGACCAGAAAAAACCCACGAGGCTTCGAGAGGAGGCTAGAAGACCTACGAGAAGGCCACAAGTCATAGGGGCATGCCCCTAGGGCTTGTGGGCCCCTCGGAGACCTCCTAACCCTAATCTTCGCACAATAAATCCTCAAATATTCCCCCTATGCCAGAGGGCACAACAAAAATATTTTCCCGCCGCCGCAAGCCTCTGTTCCTGTGAGATCCCATCTTGGGGCCTTTTTCGGCACTCCGCCGGAGGGGGATTCGACCACGGAGGACCTCTACACCAACCTTGCTGCCCTTCCGATGATGTATGAGTAGTTTACCACAGACCTACGGGTCCATAGCTAGTAGCTACATTGCTTCTTCTCTCTCTTTGATCTTCA
The DNA here is from genome assembly GCA_011799875.1 of Thinopyrum elongatum. Classification (NCBI taxonomy): domain Eukaryota; kingdom Viridiplantae; phylum Streptophyta; class Magnoliopsida; order Poales; family Poaceae; genus Thinopyrum; species Thinopyrum elongatum. The sequence continues at coordinate 596,357,379 of CM022303.1, read as the reverse complement.
ATACAATGTTCTCCTCGATGTTCTTGGAGATCTATTCGATGTAATCTTCTTTTGCAGTGTGTTTGTTGAGATCCTATGAATTGTGGATTTATGATCAGATTATCTATGAATATTATTTGAGTCTTCTCTGAACCCTTTTATGCATGATTAAGATATCTTTGTATTTCTCTTTGAACTATCGGTTTGGTTTGGCCAACTAGATTGGTTTTTCTTGCAATGGGAGAGGTGCTTAGTTTTGGGTTCAATCTTGCAATGTCCTCACCTAGTGACAGAAGGGGTAGCGTGGCATGTATTGTATTGTTGCCATCAAGGATAAAAAAGATGGGGTTTATGTCATATTGCTTGAGTTTATCCCTCTACATCATGTCATCTTACTTAAAGCATTGCTCTGTTCTTATGAAGTTAATACTCTAGATGAATGCAGTAGTTGGTCGATGTGTGGAGTAATAGTAGTAGATGCAGAATCATTTCAGTCTACTTGTCACGGACGTGATGCCTATATTCATGATCATTGCCTTAGATGTCTTCATAATTATGCGCTTTTCTATCAATTGCTCAACAGTAATTTGTTTACCCACCATATGTTTTCTTCAAGAGAGAAGCCTCTAGTGAAACCTATGGCCCCCGGGTCTATTTTCCATCATATATTTTCAGATCTATAAACCAAAAAACCCAAAAATACCTTGCTGCAATTTATTTATATTTAATTTAGTTTGCTCTTTTATTTATCTTTTATACCTATCTCTATTAGATCTCACTCTTGTTCATGACCGTGAAGGGATTGACAACCCCTTTTTCGCGTTGTGTGCAAGTGTTTGTTAGTTTGTGCAGGTGCATATATTGGAGACTTGCTTGTGCCTCCTACTGGATTGATACCTTGGTTCTTAACTGAGGGAATACTTATCTCTACTTTGCTGCATCACCCTTTCCTCTTCAAGGGAAAAATCAACAGAAGCTCAAGAAGTATCATGCCCGTGCGTGCTGGCATAGGAAAGACCACGGGTCACGCGTGACCGGCGACGCTAACGCATCGCACCAAAGGCGTGAGCCGACGTCCAACACTCAGACGACCACCAACTAGCCAAACACCCAACTAGGGATGTGATACGTCTCCAATGTATCTATAATTTTTTATTGTTCCATGCTATTATATTATCAATCTTGGATGTTTTATAATACATTTACAAGCAACTTTATATCATTTTTTGGGACTAACGTATTAACTTAGTGCCCAATGCCAGTTGCTGTTTTTTTGCTTGTTTTTGGTTTCGTAGAATATCAGTACCAAATGTAGTCCAAATGCCACGCAACTTTTTGGAGATTTTATTTCTGGACATAAGGGACACTAGAAGCTTCGGGAGAAGACCAGACGTGGGAGCATGGGACCACCACCCACTAGGGCGCGCCCAGGGGGCAGGCACGCTCTGATGGGTGGTGGGGCCCACGTGGCTCCGTTTGATCTAACTCCGCCTCTATAAATACCCAAAAATCCAAAAACCCTCGGTGGAGTCCACGAAATACTTTTTCCGCCGTTGCAAGACTCTGTTCTCGAGAGATCCCATCTGGAGTCCTTCACCGATACTCCGCTGGAAGGGGAATCGATCACAGAGGGGTTCTTCATCAACCTTGTTGCCCCTCCGATGATGCATGAGTAGTTTACCACAGACATACGGGTTCATAGTTAGTAGCTAGATGGCTTCTTCTCTCTCGATGTTTCTCAATACAATGTTTTCCTTGTTGTTCTTGGAGATCTATTTGATGTAGTGACTTTTTTGCTGTGTGTTTCTTGAGATCCGATGAATTGTGAGTTTATGATCAGATCTATCCATGAATATTATTTGAGTTTTCTCTGAACTCTTTTATGCATGATTAAGATAGCTTCGTATTTCTTCTCCAATTTATTGGTTTGGTTTGGCCAACTACATTGATTTATCTTTGCCATGGGAAGAGGTGCTTTGCGATGGGTTCGGTCTTGCGGTGCTCAATCCCAGTGATAGAAGGGAACATGACACGCATGTATCGTTGCTATTAAGGGTAAAAAGATGGGGTTTATTCATACGTGAGTTTATCTTGTCTACATCATGTCATCTTGCTTAATGCATTACTCCGTTTTTCCATGAACTTAATACACTAGATGCATGCTGGATAGCGGTCGATGTGTGGAGTAATAGTAGTAGGTGCAGAATCGTTTTGGTCTACTAATCTTGGACATGATGCCTATATGATTGATCATTGCCTTGGATATCGTTATAATTATTTGCTTTTCTATCAATTGCTCAATAGTAATTTGTCTACCCATCGTATGCTATTTTCTCGAGAGAAGCCTTTAGTGAAAAACTATGGCCCCCGGGTCTACCTTTTATCATATAAAAATCCTAAAAATACCTTGCTGCAATTTTCTTTTATTTATTTTATTTTGTATTTTAGTTTGATCTATCTATCAAAACCTATACAATTTAACCTTGCTCGTAACCGTTAAGGGATTGACAACCCCTTTACGCGTTGGGTTGCAAGTATTTGTTGCTTGTGTGTAGGTGCTGTTTACATAGTGTTGCTTGGTTCTCCTACTGGATTGATAACCTTGGTTTCATAACTAAGGGAAATACTTATCTCTCTGCATCATCCTCTCCTCTTCGAGGAAATCCCAACGCGGATCACAACCGAGGATCGACCGATGATCAAGAAGAACACGAGACATATTGGATTACCGGGCGACAAACACCCACCAGGCAATGGACCCCCCAGCGACAAACGCTGGCCTTTTCTCTCTTGTATTTCTTACTCTCGCCTCAGCTGATTGCAAGCATCACACACACATACATATAGTCCAGTCGCCATACCGGCCACTAACAGCACCAACGAACGCCCACTAACAACCCTGAAAAATCTCCACCATGTACATGACGCAACCATGCATTTACCAACGGCACATCCGGCCATGCAGCCACGGGAGCACAACACCCACGCATATTCATCCTGGTGATCCGATCCTCTCACATGATGAGCTACTTGCTCCTCTGCTATACTTGGTCACCATCATGCATCGGCAGCGCTGGCTGGAACTAACCACCGTCGCCGCACGACCTGGCCACTTGATGGACATAGACATGAGCTTGGACTCACGCGCCGTCCGCGCGCACACATGCGACATACATACACATGCTACACACCCACCCACACCCTGCACGGACCAGACCTGGCACCCCGACGCCGGTCACCAGCGCACGGGCATGGCTTATTCCCAACGGTAGCTACCTCGTTTACTTACCACTTTTTACCTGGATCTTCCAGTGAAGTTGTTCAACAACTAGTTTCAGATAGGGAAAACAGAACATGTTTGGGTACTTAAATATTGAGAAATTTTTGTCAGATGATGCTGATGTTGGTCTGAGACCTTTCTTAGTTATCCGAAATAACATTCTGTTGCTATACATTCCAAGCTACCAATGAGAGTGAGAGCTACTGGTAGAATTCACGCCAGAAACAGAGGAGAAGAGAGAAACAGAGCAGGAGCACCAATCGGCTGGTCATAGTGGAGTAGGCCAGCAATATGTCCAGCCATAGAAGGAGTCCACAACATAAATGAAGCCCTTGCATTCAATGGCATCAGAGAGCCATGGAGGATGTATGATCCTGCAATGGACATGGAGATTTATCCACTTACCGTAGTGACCTGTCAGACAGGCGAGACCGCGGTTGAAGAGCACAATTAGCCTTAAGTCTTTATAATTCGCACATTTTGTGGCACTTGGCAGATTACAACCTTGAGCGAATCAAACTTGGTATCATGTTGGCTACTGTAAGATTCCGAGTATTCTGGGTCGCGGCGCCAAAGTAGTGCGGTGTTAGTCGAAGGAAGGGGGATCAATCATCGGGTGTAGACCTTGCCGAGGATCCACCTGTCACGTCCATTGATGAGCACCATCCAAGATGTGTTCATGCCGACCCAGGACATACCGTTAATGTAGTTGAGGGTGACGGGGATCGGGTCACAGTCGAGGGGGTTGATGCTCGCCACCCTACCATCCTTATGCTACGTGACACGCCATTTGTTAAGACCAGGCGGCATCAGCAAGCAGGGATCTAACTTGAAAAGCTCCGATCTGAGGGCTTTGACTAAATGGTACAGCCCCGACGAGCACGCGGCGAGCGGCATGGTACTAAGACTCTCCACACACGAAACAATGAGTTTGATTTCCTCTGTGGGGAGCGAATTCCAGCTACTCTTTCGGTGGACGCTAATCAGTTCTGCCATTGTTTGTGCTTGGGTTTCGGAACAGGGGGGAGGCGCCTAGCGGGGATGGAAGATTGGACGATTATGTGCGGGTGAGGATGGGGAAGCGAATATGTGCGGTAGGAAGTGGACAGGTGATGATGACAATGTAACAGCAGCACACCGCTTGACTTACGAGACACATCCCAGTAGCGTTGGGTCTTACCGATGCCAAATAGCTTGACTGATTACAGTATACCTACTATAGTGGAGTAGGACTCTGCTCTACCGGAGTATAGTAGTATACTAAATAGTACAAACTTTAAATGCCTGAGCGTGGAACGACTACGAACCACCATCGGTGCTAACGCCAATCCCCAGCAAACATTCGTTGGGAGACATGGCAGTTGCAAATGCCCGTGTTGCAATTACATATGTAAGGGTGGCAGTTTTTTCAAATACCATGGGCTTAAAAAAGGCCACCATCGGATGGAAATCTGGCGCTTATCTAGCCGTTCGCCAGGATTGTGCGCATGGCAAACATTGGTCAGCTATCATTATGAAAGAAAATAAGGTTAAAACACTAGTGGACTAGAACTTGCACCAGCTGACCACTTACACGTCTCCAACGTATCTATAATTTTTGATTGTTTCATGCTATTATAGTATCAATCTTGGATGTTTTGTATACATTTACAATCAATTATATATCATTTTTTGGGACTAGCCTATTAACTTAGTGCCTAGTGCGAGTTGTTGTTTTTTTGCTTGTTTTTGGTTCTCCAGAATATTAGTACCAAACGAAGTCCAAATGCCATGAAACTTTTTGGAGATTTTTTTCTGGGCATAAGAGACCCTGGAAGCTTCGGTACAGGACCAGAAGATGGAGCAGAGGCCCACGAGGCACCAGGTCGCGCCCACCCCCCTAGGGCGCGCCCTGGTGGCTCGTGGGGCCCATGTAGCTCCGTTTGATCTAACTCCGCCTCTATAAATTCTCTAAAATCGGGAAACCAATAGAGGAGTCCACGAAATACTTTTTCCGTAGCCGCAAGTCTCTATTCTTGCGAGATCCCATCTGGAGGCCTTTTTCGGCACTCCACCGGAGGGGGAATCAAGCACGGAGGGGCTCTACGTCAACCTTGCTGCCCTTTCGATGATGTGTGAGTAGTTTGCCACAGACCTACGGGTCCATAGTTAGTATCTAGATGGCTTCATCTCTCTCTTTGATCTTCAATACAATGTTCTCCTCGTAGTTCTTGGAGTTCTATTCGATGTAATCACTTTTTGCGGTGTGTTTGTTGGGATCCGATGAATTCTGAGTTTATGATCAGATTATCCATGAATATTATTTCATTTTTCTCTGAACTCTTTTATGCATGATCATTGTAGCTTCGTATATTTCTCTCTGATCTATTGATTTGGTTTGGCCAACTAGATTGATTTTTCTTGCAATGGGAGAGGTGCTTTGTAATGGGTTCAATCTTGCGGTGCTCAATCCCAATGACAGAAGGGGACATGACACGTATGTATCGTTGCTATTAAGGATAAATGGATGGGGTTTATTCATGAATGAGTTTACTTTGTATACATCATGTCATCTTGCTTAAGGCTTTGTTCTTTATGAATTTAATACTCTAGATGCATGCATGATAGCAGTCGATGTGTGGAGTAATAGTAGTAGATACAAAATTGTTTCGGTCTACTTGTATCGGACGTAATGCCTATATACATGATCATTGCCTTGGACATCGTCATGATTATTTGCTATTCTATCAATTGCCCAACAGTAATTTGTTTACCCATCGTATGCTATTTTCAAGAGAGAAGCCTCTAGTGAAAACTATGGCCCTGGGTCTACTTTATCATATATTAAAAAATCCTAAAAATAGCTTCCTACAATTTTAGTTTATTTATTTTATTTTGTATTTTTGTTCTATATATCTATCATTTACTACACAATTTAATCAAATAATAGCCGAGGGATTGACAACCCCTTGTTCGCGTTGGGTGCAAGGATTTGTTATCTTGTGTGCAGGTGTTGTTAACGAGGTGTTGCTTGGTTCTCCTACTGGATTGATAACCATGGTTTCATAACTGAGGGAAATACTTATTGCTACTGTACTGCATCATCCTCTCCACTCCGAGAAAATCCCAACGCATCTCACAAGTAGCAGGAAGAATTTCTAGCGCCGTTGCCGGGGAGACATCGTCAACATGTATCAAGTACATACGCATAAACTTTCATCTCCTTGCAATTTACTTTATGTGCCATTTTACTCTCGTTTTCATCTCCCCTGCTTCTAAAAAGTTTTACAAAAATATTTTCCATTTGCCTTTTTGCGTATTTTCTTGTCTGCTTGTTTTGCAACTGTCATCATGAGTGATTTTGGTATGGCAGTAACAGATAATGGCAGAACTCCTAAAATTGGAAGTTTTGCTAATCTTGATGCTAAAAATTTTGTGTTGGGACAAGGGAATGTTATAGGGAAAAGTGTCATCCAAGAATTCTTTAATTGCATTGGGACTTTGGCTTGTGATGATGCCCCTATACTAAAAAGAACCAAGACTTATGCTGATGCTATTTCCGCACTTGTTCTTAAACTTGAGAGAAGATCTATCCGCACTCATCCTACTTTACAAAGATTATTTTATTAGTTGCCAGTTATAAAAAATCCTAGGGCTAAAAGATTGCTACCCTTGTCCTCAGGAATGAATTTAATCACATAGTGCAAGAAGCTAGAGAGATCTTTGATTTTTATTGTATGAACAGTGAAAAACTGGTAATAGATAAGATCCTTTATAATAGTGATTATTTATTAAGGTATTTGCTTCACAATGATCGCATCTTCGATGAGAATCTTAAAAAAGAAGTTCCTCCTTTGAGTATGATCCAACAAGTTTTTAATAATGTTAATCAACAATACTCTTGGATTCTAGCCAGTAATCAAGGGGGATATGTAGATGGGCAACTTGTTAATGATAAAATTTCTATGGATGATGTATTTTATGTTATTTTTGAAAAACCTCCAGATGAAAACACACCTAAGGAAAACATTTAGAAAGATGACAACACTTGAACCTATGCATTATGACTAGCTAGGGGCATAAAACAATAGCGCTTGTTGGGAGGTAACCCAATAGTTATCCTTTACATTTTTGTTTATTTTCTGTTATTTAATAACCACACAATTATGCTACTATTATGATTGTGCTTTTCATCTTTTAATTAGTGTTTATGCAAGTAAAGCCTTTAGGATGGTTTGGGTGATAGTTGAGTTGACTCTATTGAGAAACATAAACTTTTGCGCCCATTTATGGAATTTTGTAAATTCACAAAAACGTGATTTTGCTCTGAATTTTTTAAACATAAATGATATACAAATTTTGGGTGAGATCATCATGGATGAAGGAATATTTTTAGCGGTTACATAACTATGGTCAAAGTTCAGATTACTATAGCATGTTATGTTTTTGATAGATTCTGTTTTCGTTGCATTGTGTGCTTATTTTGATGAATCTATGGATTGTATCGGGGGGTATAAGCCACGGTAAAGTTAGAATACAGTAGGTATAATGCAATAATAAAATATGAATGGGTTTCCAATAGTACTTAAAGTGGTGATTTGCTTTATTATACTAACGGAGCTACCGAAGGTTTTGTTAAGTTTCATGTGATTGAAGTTTTCAAATTTTGGGTGAGATCATGTTGGATGAAGGAATAAGGAGTGGCAAGAGCCTAAGCTTGGGGATGCCCAAGGAACCCCGAGGTAATATTCAAGGACTCCCAAGCAACTAAGCTTGGGGATGCCCTGGAAGGCATCCCCTCTTTCTTCTAACGACCATCGGTAATTTTACTTGGAGCTATATTTTTATTCATCACATATCATGAGTTTTGCTTGGAGCGTCTTGTATTATATGAGTCTTTGTTTGTTTTGCTTTTTAGTTTGTCACAATTATCCTTGCTGGACACACCTATTTAAAAGAGCTATAATGATATCATGATTTGTTAGAATTGCTATATGTGCTTCACTTAAATTTTTTGAGCTAGGCAACTGCTCTAGTGCTTCACTTAAATCTTTTTGAGCAGGGTGGTGTTTTAATTTTGAATAAATATGCTCTCATGCTTCACTTAGATTATTTTGAGAGTTAGTAAATTTTGAAGAAATATGCTCTCATGCTTCACTTAGATTATTTTGAGAGTTAGTAAATTTTAGAGAAATGCACTCTCTTGCTTCACTTATATTATTTTGAGAGTTGAAATATTTTGAAGAAGTATATGCTCTCGTGCTTCACTTAAATCTTTTTTAGAGTTGATAATAGCAATGGTAATTTGCATAAGATATGAATTTGGTCCCAAAGTGATAGATATTCAAGAGGGATATAATAAAAACTTTCATGAAGATCATTGGATATTATAAACTTGATTCCTTGCAATAGTTTTGTGATATGGAGATAGTGATATGTGAGTCATGTTGGTGAGTAATTATGCTTTTGTAAAAATATTGGTATTAAGGTTTGTGATTCCCTATGCAGGCACGAAAGTCAATGATTATGCAACAAAGTTACATCCTACTTGTGGTGCATTATTCAGTGTTAGTTATGTTTAATGCGTGTTTATGACCATTTTTGTTTTTGGGTTGATCGCTTCTCAATCTATTTGCTAGCCTTCATTTTACTAAGCGGGAATGCTGCTTGTGCATCAAAATCCCTAAACCAAAGTTGTGCCAAATGAGTCCACCATACCTACCTATATGCGGTATTTCCATGCCGTTCCAAGTAAAATTGTATGTGCCAACTCTAATATTCAAAATGAATTTCCTTTTTGTGTGCCCGTACCGCTCATGAAGCGGCAGGGGGTGGTCAATATTTTCCATGCTAGGTATGTTATTCTCAAGATGAGTGTTTATTCACTTGTCATTGCACGAGAGTGTTGCAGTAATAGGGGTGCCTAGTCCCGTAATGAAAAAATTATATGTTGTTCATAATAAATTCCGTGGAAAGTGTTGGTATGGAAGGCACCCGTGGATGCGGCTATCCATGGATTGTGTAAGAATGGTGGAAAGGAAATAAACTTTATTTTATGTTTGGGAACCGCCTATGATTTATCTAGCATGGAAGATATTGGGAATTCTCGGTCGTTTTCGTTGACAGGAAAAGCATGCCTCTCAAAATAATTTTATCTCTCAATCTAAGCTATGAGCTCTGGCACCTCTACAATCTCTGCTTCCCTCTGCGAAGGGCCTTTCTATTTACTTTTATGCAATTTTTATTTTTTATTTTGAGTCTCCATCTTCTCTTATAAAGCACCAACTAGGGAACACTATTGTCATACTTGTGCATTGGATGTAGCTAGTATTGAGTGTGTTTCATGAATGGATCAATGATTGAGCATAATGGGCTAGGGATAACTTTCTTTAGTGTTGATATTTTGAAAGGCATGGTTGCTTATTGATATGCTTGTGTATTGAGGTCTTCATGTCAAATTATAGACTATTGCTTTGAATCATCTAATTAAAGTCCAAATATCCATGCTACAAAAGAAAAGAATATGTGATTGATGTCGCTTGAGACTACGTCGGTATTTCCCCAAAGAGGAAGGGATGATGTAGTACAGCTACAGTAGGTATTTACCTCAGTTATGCAACCAATGTATCAATCCAGTAGGAAGCCAGGCCAAGCTATGTAAATGGTACCTGCACACAAAGGACAAATATTTGCAACCCGACGCGTAAGAGGGGTTGTCAATCCCTCCTCAGGTAAGAGATAGATTGGTTTGTATGGTTTTGGATAAATAGATCTCGGAATAACACAAAATAAAATAAATAAAGAAAAAGTGCAGCAAGGTATTTTTGGGTTTTTGGAATAATAGATCTGAAAATAAAAGCGAATAAAAATAGATCGGAAAGCAATATGATAAAAGATAGACCCGAGGGCTGTAGATTTCACTAGTGGCTTCGCTTGAGAAAATAGCATACGGTGGGTAAACAAATTACTGTTGGGCAATTAATAGAAGATCAAATAATTATGACGATATCCAGGCAATGATCATTATATAGGCATCACGTCCAAGATTAGTAGACCGACTCCTGCCTGCATCTACTACTATTACTCCACACATCGACCGCTATCCAGCATGCATCTAGTGTATTAAGTTCATGGAGAAGCGGAGTAATGCAATAAGAATGATGACATGATGTAGACAAGATCTATTCATGTAGGAATAGGCCCCATCTTGTTATCCTTAATAGCAACGATACATGCGTGTCTTGCTGCCCCTTCTGTCACTGGGAAAGAACACCACAAGATCAAACCCATCACAAAGCACCTCTTCCCATGGCAAGAAAATTTGATCTAGTCGGCCTAACTAAACCTAAGGTTCGAAGAAGAAATACGAGGCTATAAGAAATCATGCATATAAGAGATCAAAGAAAACTCAAATAACTTTCATGGATATAGATCTGATTGTAAACTCAAACTTCATCGGATCCCAACAAACACACCGCAAAAAGTCACTACATCAAATAGATCTCCAAGAGACCATTGTATTGAGAATCAAAAGAGAGAGAGGAAGCCATCTAGCTACTGCCTACGGACCTGTAGGTCTATGGTGGACTACTCATGCATCATCGGAGAGGCACCAATGAGGATGATGAACACCTCCGTGATGGTGTAAATTGGATCTCGTGGTTCTGGAACTTGCGGCGGCTAGAATTGTGTTTCGTCGACTCCCCTAGGGTTGCTGGAATATTTCGGAATTTATAGGGTGAAGAGGCGGTGCAGGGCGGCTACATGGGGGGCACAACCCCCCTGGGCGCGCCTGGGCTCCTGGGCGTGCCCTGGTGGGTTGTGCTCCCCACGGGCCTCCGCTCTGGTACTTTCTTGGCCCGCAAGGTGTCTTCTGGTCCAAAAAAAATCTATAAAAAGTTTCACTGCGTTTGAACTCCGTTTGGTACTGATATTCTGCAAAGTAAAAAAAAGCAAAGAACAGCAACTAGCACTGGGCACTATGTCAATAGGTTAGTCAAAAAAATGATATAAAGTTGCTATAAAATGATTGTAAAACATCCAAGAATGATTATATAACAAGATGGAACAATCAAAAATTATAGATACGTTGGAGACGTGTCAGTGATGAACATGTTAGGTAGCATTCCACATCAAAAATTCTGTTTTTATCATTTACCTACTCGAGGACGAGCAGGAATTGAGCTTGGGGATGCTTGATACGTCTCCAACGTATCTATAATTTTTTATTCTTCCATGCTATTATATTATTAATCTTGGATGTTTTATATACATTTACAAGCAACTTTATATCATTTTTTGGGACTAACATATTAAATTAGTGCCCAGTGCTAGTTGCTGTTTTTTGCTTGTTTTTGGTTTCGCAGATTATCAGTACCAAATGAAGTCCAAATGCCACGAATCATTTTGGAGATATTTTTCTGGACATAAGGGACACTAGAAGCTTCGAGAGAAGACCAGACGTGGGAGCATGGGCCCACCACCGACCAGGGCGTGCCCTGATGGGTGGTGGGGCCCATGTGGCTCCGTTTGACCTAACTCCGTCTCTATAAATACCAAAAAATCATAAAACCCTCGGGGAAGTCCACAAAATACTTTTTCAGCTGCCGCAAGCCTCTGTTCTCGAGAGATCATGGATGGGTTCTTCATCAACCTTATTGCCCCTCCGATGATGCGTGAGTAGTGTACCATAGACCTACGGGTCCATAGTTAGTAGCTAGATGGCTTCTTCTCTCTCGATATTCCTCAATACAATGTTCTCCTTGTTGTTCTTGGAGATCTATTTGATGTAATGACTTTTTGCGGTGTGTTTGTTGAGATCCGATGAATTGTGAGTTTATGATCAGATCTATCCATGAATATTATTTGAGTTTTCTCTGAACTCTTTTATGCATGATTAAGATAGCTTCGTATTTCTTCTCCTATTTATTGGTTTGGTTTGGCCAACTAGATTGATTTATCTTGCCATGGGAAGAGGTGCTTTTTGATGGGTCCCAGTGACAGAACGGGACATGACATGTATGTATCGTTGCTATTAAGAGTACAAAGATGGGGTTTATTCAGACATGAGCTTATCTTGTCTACATCATGTCATCTTGCTTAATGCATTACTCCGTTTTTCCATGAACTTAATACACTTGATGCATGTTGTATAGCGGTCGATGTGTGGAATAATAGTAGTAGGTGCAGAATCGTTTCGGTCTACTAATCTTGGACGTGATGCCTATATGATTGATCATTGCCTTGGATATCGTCATAATTATTTGCTTTTCTATCAATTGCTCAACAATAATTTGTCTACCCACCGTATGCTATTTTCTCGAGAGATACCTCTAGTGAAAACTATGTCCCCCGGGTCTATCTTTTATCATATAAAAATCATAAAAATACCTTGCTGCAATTTTGTTTTATTTATTTTATTTTCTATTTTAGTTTCATCTATCTATCAAAACCTATACAATTTAATCTTGCTCGTAACCGTTGAGGGATTGACAACCCCTTTACGCGTTGGGTTGCAAGTATTTGTTGTTTGTGTGTGCAGGTGTTGTTTACATAGTGTTGCTTGGTTCTCTTATTGGATTGATAACCTTGGTTTCATAACTAAGGGAAATACTTATCTCTACTGTACTGCATCATCCTCTCCTCTTCGAGGAAATCCCAACACAGCTCACAAGTAGCAGGATGGCACCTGCAGGGTATGGGTACGGGTGGAACCATCCCATAACCTTACACGTCCCACCTAAGCTTACCCATCACCACTGGAGAAAAAAGTGCTAGCCACAACTTTCGTTGGTGGCGCGCCATTTCGAACCAACGCCAGCACTATTTTTTCAGATAGTGGTGGCGTTGGCTTATTTGGTACGACATTAGTAGATGCATAGCGCTAGCGTATGAATTCTAGTGAACGCCATTAGTATGTGGGCCCGGTCATCCTCTCCTTCCGTGGAGTACTGCTGGCGTAGGGAAAACACCTACGCCAGCACTGTGTCTCATACTTGTGGCGTAGGACGTTGTGGCAATGTCACCAGTACTTTAGGTGGGGCCCACAATTAGTTCACAGATATTGTGCTGACGTCACAACTGGTAGCATGCCATAAGTATATGTAGCTATATATGTATATAATATATATATATATATATATATATAGATTAATAGCTGTGCGTAGCTAGCTCATGCTGTGAACATCATCTCTTACAATTTTTGTCAATCTTGTTTCTCTCAGTAGATCCAAAGTAATACACGCGGTCGTCCGCTGCCCTCGACTGATATCATCTATCAACGACTATATAAATCTAATCTAGGTAATATGCCCAATATTTGGTTTTCCATTTTTTAGCAAAAGGTGTATATATATATTGTCGTGTTGAACAACTTTGTTGTAGGAAATGGTATGAAAGGAACGATTCTTACATATATATTTATATGGATCGAACTATAAATGAGTTCTTCGAGGTGGCATCAGAAGATATGAATCGCAAAGGCAAAAAAGAGATATTATGTCCATGTAAGAAGTGCAAAAACGGAGTTTTGATTGACCCTTCCACTGGTCGTGTGAAGATGCAGTTGTTGAAACATAGTTTCATGCCTGGTTACAGATGATGGACAAGTCATGGTGAGGACGAGGAGGATGCCGGAATCGAAAGGGTGACACATGATGATAAGCTGGAAGGAGGCATGAAGAAGGCGGCCGGACATGAAAATCAGCTGGACGGGCAGGAAGTCCGTGCAGAGGTTCAGGAAGTGAGAAACCTTTTGTACAAAAGACAGAAAGAATAGAGCAATAAGGACCTGTCCAAGAAGGAAGATCTAGATGATGAGCATGATATCGAAGACAAACAATCTGGCGTCTATCAAGAAGAAGGCGAAGTCCAGCACAAAACAAACTGTACGAAAAGAAGCCGAAACACGTTGTTGGGTGTAGAAAGTTCTGTCGAGAGAATTCAGAAATGACACATCACTTAATTTTATATATATCTTATATTATTCTGCAGCACTTGTGTATCGAGAGTATTTCAATCTTAATAAAATATTCTCACGTATTTTTTGGATGTAAAAAAGCTACGTGCAAAATAGCGCTAAACAAAATTTGGCATGTGAACATTTGCCCCAAATCGGCTAAGGGAATGGTGTAAAACGCTATGGCGTTGGTGACATCACCAACGCCATAGCTATTTTACACCATTCCCTTAGCCGATTTGGGGGAAATTTTGTTTTGCGCTAACACACACACTCCACTTCTCTTGGGTCGCCGCCGCAACCCTCATCGCCGTCCGCCACTGCAACATCTGTCGTCGACCACCTCGGACGGCGCCGCCGCTTCTCCTGCCGCCCTCGCCCCCCTCCCCCAACGCTCACTCGGCCTCCGCCCCCTCCCCCCCACTGCTCGCTCGGCCCCCGCCCCCTCCCCGGCCGGCGGCAACCACCTCGACCTTGCCTCCGGCATCTCGGGTTACAAAGCATCCGGCGTCGCTCTGCCCAGGCGCGGAGACCGCGATTCCGCCGGTAAGTGAGATCCCTCCATTTTCTTGAAGTTCATAGACATATTTGTTATAATTGGTACACATCTATATTTTAGAGTAAATTAGTTCTATTTGTAACATTGTGAGTTGTTTTGGACATGGATTTGAGGAAATGTGGCTGAAATCATGAAGATTTAATTGTTCATAGACAAATTTGTTACAATTGTTGTCGAATTTTTGAGGAAATTTGGAGGAAAAGTGGTTGAAATCATGTATTGTAGGTGTTGATTTGTTTGCAGGGATTGTATAGGGTTGCCAATGTTTTGTCGAAACATTGATTAAATTCCGTTTCATCAAATTTCTGCCAACCAATATGTCATATTTTTAGCAAAGGTCATGCCAAAATTTTGAATTTTGTATACGAACTAAGTATATGTCCTATATGTTTGTAGATGTCCGATGTGGCCTCTTCTTCGACACATTCGGCCAATGGCGAAGAAGCATTTACGGAAGCGCAGGGACACGATGATTATGATGAAGATGTTCAGGGGGAGCATATAAATCCGGATGACTGCTATATCAGAGGCAGTGCCTACAAAGATATTCTTGGTGAGGATAGTAATCCTGATAAGGACGCTGGTACTGCTGAAGATGATACAAATGAGTATTGTGCTGAGGATGAGGAGGACGTGGAGGATGCTGCAAAAAACAAGAAGCAGTGAAAACCTAGGAGCCGAAATGCTATCGGCACTGACAGGCTTGTGGTCACTCAAGTTAACTCCACTGGTGAGCCCGTTAGTCCGTGGAAGGCTGCGTCTCGCTACGGCAACGCCCTAGGTGTCATCCTTCGAGAAGTCTGCTCCAACAATGAGTCCAATATAAGGGATTTAGGCAAAAAAAATCTGTGAGAACTCCTCATAGGAAGGGTGCACGCTAGATTTAAGTTTCCTGACGAGTACGACAACCTGTCGTACCCAAAGAATTAGGTCAACAACCATGCAATCCACAAGTTCTCAAAGAATTTGAGTTCTTGGAAATCAACCGCAAGAAAAGAGGTTCACGAAGATTACTCTGTGATCAAGAATAAGTGGCCTACCATTAGTGCTGATGACTGGAACATTTTCAAGATGCAAAATGCGGAGAACCCTGTGGTGCAGAGCCAGTCGACATGGGGGAAGGACATGCGATCAAAGACACTAAGTAACGACACGCTCGGAAGCCGTGGTTTTGTTGGGAAGAAGTACATGTTGGACAAGCAAGACACTATACTTGCAGTGAAGGGCATCCCAAACAACTTTGGGAAATTCAAAGACCCCCTCAAATATAACTATGTCAGGGGCCAGTACCATTATGATTATAAGACAGGGGAATTTTTATGCCGATCACCAAACTAGAAGACTTGAAGAAGAACAGGCAAGGTAGCATGCGGAACCTCAGAGCTCTCAAGGGCGCATGGCTAGGTGGAACACTCCTCTTAACCGGACAATCAACGTGAACCTCGGCAAGGACCCATTGCATCCTGATACGTCTCCAACGTATCTATAATTTTTTATTGTTCCATGCTGTTATATTATCATTTTTGGATGTTTTACAATCATTTTATATCATTTTTTGGGACTAACCTATTGACATAGTGCCCAGTGCTAGTTGCGGTTTTCTGCTTGTTTTTTACTTCACAGGAAATCAATACCAAACGGAGTCCAAGCGTAGCGAAACTTTTTCCAGATTTTTTCTGGACCAGAAGACATCCAGTGGGCCAAAGAAGTGCCGAAGAGGGGGCCCGAGGTGAGCACAAGACACCAGGGCGCGCCTGGGCCCCCAAGTGCGCCCTGGTGGGTTGTGCCCATCTCGGAGACCTCCCGCACCGCCTCTTTGCTCTATAAATACCCCAATATTCCAGAAACCCTGGGGGAGTCAACAAAAATCAATTCCAGCCGCCGCAAGTTCCAGAAACCACAGATCCAATCTAGACACCATCACGGAGGGGTTCATCATCCTCATTGGTGCCTCTCCGATGATGCGTGAGTAGTTCATTGTAGACCTACGGGTCTATAGTTAGTAGCTAGATGGCTTTCTCTCTCTCGTTTGATTCTCAATACAATGGTCACTTGGAGATCTGTTTGATGTAACTCTTTTTGCGGTGTGTTTTTTGGGATCCGATGAACTTTGAGTTTATGATCAGATCTATGTTTTTATCCATGAAAGTTATTTGAGTCTTTTGATCTCTTACATGCAAGATTACTTATAGCCTCGTATTTCTTCTCCTATATTTGGGTTTTGATTGGCCAACTTGATCTATTTATCTTGCAATGGGAAGAGGTGCTTTGTGATGGGTTGGATCTTACGGTGCTTGATCCCAGTGACAGAAGGGGAAACGACACGTATGTATCGTTGCTATTAACGATAACAAGATGGGGTCTATTTATACATAAATAGATCTTGTCTACATCATGTCATCATTCTTATTGCATTACTCCGTTTTTTCATGAACTTAATACACTAGATGCATGCTGGATAGCGGTCGATGTGTGGAGTAATAGTAGTAGATGCAGGCAGGAGTCGGTCTACTAATCTTGGACGTGATGCCTATATAATGATAATTGCCTGGATATCATCATGATTATTTGAAGTTCTATCAATTGACCAACAGTAATTTGTTTACCCACCGTTTGCTATTTTTCTCGAGAGAAGCCACTAGTGAAACCTACGGCCCCCGGGTCTCTTCTTTAATATATTTGCCTTCGCGATCTATTTTTATTTGCTTTTATTTTCAGATCTATTAATCCAAAAATCCAAAAATACCTTGCTGCAATTTTTACTTATTTATTTTGTCTCGCGTTCCCGTGAGATCTATTTATCCAATCTACTACAATTTTATCTATCTTTTTACCCGTGAGGGATTGACAACCCCTC
The DNA here is from genome assembly GCA_011799875.1 of Thinopyrum elongatum. Lineage (NCBI taxonomy): Eukaryota > Viridiplantae > Streptophyta > Magnoliopsida > Poales > Poaceae > Thinopyrum > Thinopyrum elongatum. Next base: position 596,339,768 of record CM022303.1, on the reverse strand, counting down.
TCTTACGTCGGGTTGCAAGTATTTGTTCTTTGAGTACATGAGCTGTTTACGTGGTGTCGCGTGGTTCTCCTACTAGTTCGATAACCTTGGTATCATCACGCAGGGAAATACCTATTGTTGCTGTGCTGCATCATCCCTTCCTCTTTGGGGAAATACCGATGTAGTTCAAGCAAACATCAAAAGGAATTTCTGGCGCCGTTGCCGGGGAGATATCATCAACATCAACCAGGTTCCTAATCACAAATCTCATCTCCTTGCAATTTACATTATTTGCCATTTGCCTCTTGTTTTCCTCTCTCCCACTTCACAAAAATTTGCCGTTTCATTCGCCCTCTTTTTCGTTTGTCATTTTCTCGTCAGGTCTATTCGCGTTCTTGCTTTCTAGTCACAATGGCTGGTTTGACCACTCCTCCTTTGTTACCAGATTTTGAAGTTTTATACTTCAAACAAAGACAAGGAGAAAATTTGAAAGATGCTTGGTATAGGCTAATGGAATCCTATCATGTTTGCAACCTACAAGGAGACGCAAAAATTTTGCTTCAAATTTTTTATATAGGATTGGCTTTGCATCATAGACAACTCTTAGATTTTGCCGCAAAAGGGAATTTTATTGAGCTTGATGTCAATGCTGCCTATGAAATCTTAGAAGGAATTTTGGGGGTTCCACCACAAAAGAAAGGGTTTTCTTTCACCCTAGAGGGAGTTCAAATTTTGAACAAACTTGGTGATTTGCATAAGCATATGGTTGAATTGCAAAAATATAATGAACCCCTCAAACATCTTAATGGTAGTATCAATCGTTTGAACACTTTGATTACCCTTTGCAATAAACAGTTGGATATTTTAGATCTCAAGATGGTTTCTTTCCCGGAAGATTTAGGGAAGTGCAAAGAGCCTCCCGGATTTGAAAAGACCCTTACTAAAGTGGCAAAGACTACAGATGACAATACTTAGATCCTTTGCTTTATGCCTAGCTAGGGGCGTAAAACGATAGTGCTCGTTGGGAGGCAACCCAACTTGTATATTTTTGCTTTCTGGTTTTCTTGCTGTTTTCAATAAAATACCCAATTATGCCTCTGATTAGATGTGTTTTTGTGGTTTAAATTAGTGTTTGTGCCAAGCAAAGCCTTTGGGATGATTTGGGTGATAGTTGATTCGATCTTGCTGAAAAACAGAAACTTTTGCACTCAGGAAAACAATTCTTATTTTTAACATAATAGTGATTTTGATTTTATTCATTTTGAAGAAGATTAACAAACAAATTTCTTACGTTGTCCTAATTTTTCAGAATTTTTGGAGTTACAGAAGTATTCTAAGTTTTCAGATTGCTACAGACTGTTCGGTTTTTGACAGATTCATTTTTCTTTGCGTTGTGTGCTCGTTTTGATGATTCTATGGTTTTCTTTGAAGAGTTTTTGCCATAGAAAAGTTGGAATACATTATATATAATGCAAACATAAAATATGAATGGGTTTGCAACAGTACTTATAGTAGTGATTTGCTTTCTTATACTAACGGATCTCACGAAGGTTTTGTTGAGTTTTGTGTGATTGAAGTTTTCAAGTTTTGGGTGAGATCACGATGGATGAAGGAATAAGGATTAGCAAAAGGCTAAGCTTGGGGATGCCCGAGGCACCCCAAGGTAATATTCAAGAAGTATCAAGCAACTAAGCTTGGGGATGCCCCCGAGTGGCATCCCCTCTTTCTTCTAACGACCATCGGTATTTTACATGGAGCTATATTTTTATTCGACACATATTATGAGTTTTGCTTGGAGCGTCTTGTATGATATGAGTCTTTGCTTGTTTTGCTTTTTATTTTAAGTCTTGAATCCTTGCTGGACACACCTTTTTGGGAGAGCCAAAAATTATGCTATGCTTGCTCCTATGCTTCACTTAAATTTTTATGAGCTATGGAATTGCTCTAGTGCTTCACTTATATCTTTTTGAGCACGGTGTGCTTTGTTATTTTTGAAGAAATGCTCTCATGCTTCACTTAGATTTATTTGGGAGTTAGTAAAATTTTAAATAAATTCTCTCTTGCTTCACTTAGATTAATTTGAGAGAAAGAAATATTATGCTCATGTTCTTCACTTATATTTGTTTGAGCTTATTAAAAGCAACATATGAAACTAGTCCCAAAGTGATAGATATCCAAGAAGGATATAATAAAATCTTTCATGAAGATCATTGGACAAAATAAACTTGATTCTTAGTAATAGTTTTGAGATATGATGATAGTGATATGTGAGTCATGTTGATGAGTAATTATGCTTTAGTAAGAATATTGGTGTTAAGGTTTGTGATTCATTATGCAAGCACGAAAGTCAATAGTTATGCAATGAAATTATATCCTACTTGTGGTGCATTATTCGTTGTTAATTATGCTTAATGCTTGCTTACGAGATTTTTTCGTTTCTTGGTTGGACGCTTCTCAATCTTTTTGCTAGCCTTCATTTGCACTAAGTATGATCACTACTTGTGCATCCAAAACACTTTAAACCAGTTTTGCCATATGAGTCCACTATACCTACCTATATGCGGTATTTTCGTGCCGTTCTAAGCAAATTTGTATGTGCCATCTCTAATTTTCAAAATAAATTTCTCTTTTGTGTGCTTTTACCGCTCGCGAGGCGGTGAGGGGTGGCCGATATTTTTCCATGCTAGATGTGTTATTCTCATGATGAGTGTTTATTCACTTGTCATTGCACGAGAGCACGGCAAAGGTATTAGGGATGCCCAGTCCCGAAATGAAAAATGAATTTACTTTATGTTGTAAAATAATAAATTCCTTGGAAAGTGTTGGTATGGAGGGCACCCGTGGATACGGTTAGCCATGGAAAGTGAAAGTATGGAGGAAAAAGGAATAAACTTTAATTTTTGTTTGGGAACCGCCTATGATATATCTAGCATGGAAAGTATTGGAAACTCTAAGTCATTTTCGTTGGTGGGAAAAGTATGCCTCTCAAAATGTTTTTATCTCTCAATTTAAGCTTTGAGCTCTCGCACCTCTACAAATCCGTACTTCCCTCCGCGAAGGGCCTTTCTTTTACTTTATGCAATTTTTATTTTTACTTGAGTATCCATCTTCTCTTATAAAGCACCAATTAAGGGGCACTATGTTCATACTTGAGCATTGGGTGTAGCTAATATTCGAGTGTGTTTCATGAATGGATCAATGATTGAGCATAATGGGCTAGGGATAACTTGCTTTAGGCTTGATATTTTGAAAGACATGGTTGCTTGTTGATATACTTGAGTATTAAAGTCCTCATGTCAAAACTAGACTATTGCTTTGAACCATATAAAAGTCCAAATGTCCATGCTACAAAGAAAATAATATGTGATGAACATGTTAGGCAGCATTCCACATCAAAAATTCTGTTTTTATCATTTACCTACTCGAGGATGAGCAGGAATTAAGCTTGGGGATGCTGATACGTCTCCAATGTATCTATAATTTTTGATTGTTCCATGCTGTTATATTATCATTTTTGGATGTTTTATAATCATTTTATATCAACTTTATATCATTTTTTGGGACTAACCTATTGACATAGTGCCCAGTGCCAGTTGCTGTTTTCTGCTTGTTTTTTTACTCCGCAGAAAATCAATACCAAACGGAGTCCAAACGTAGCAAAACTTTTTGGAGATTTTTTCTGGACCAGAAGACATCCAGTGGGCCAAAGAAGTGCCGAAGAGGGGGCCCGAGGTGAGCACAAGACATCAGGGCGCGCCTGGGCCCCCAAGCGCACCCTGGTGGGTTGTGCCCATCTCGGAGACCTCCCACACCGCCTCTTTGCTCTATAAATACCCCAATATTCAAGAAACCCTGGGAGAGTTGACGAAAATTAATTCTAGCCGCCGCAAGTTCCAGAAACCATAGATCCAATCTAGACACCATCACTGAGGGGTTCATCATCCTCATTGGTGACTCTCCGATGATGCGTGAGTAGTTCATTGTAGACCTACGGGTCCGTAGTTAGTAGCTAGATGGCTTTATCTCTCTCGTTTGATTCTCAATACAATGGTCTCTTGGAGATTTATTTGATGTAACTCTTTTTACGCTTTGTTTGTTGGGATCCGATGAACTTTGAGTTTATGATCAGATCTATGTTTTTATCCATGAAAATTATTTGAGTCTTTTGATCTCTTATATGCATGATTACTTATAGCCTCGTATTTCTTCTCCGATATTTGGGTTTTGTTTGGCCAACTTAATCTATTTATCTTGCAATGGGAAGAGGTGCTTTGTCATGGGTTCGATCTTACGGTGCTTGATCCCAGTGACAGAAGGGGAAACGACATGTATGTATTGTTGCTATTAAGGATAACAAGATGGGGTCTATTTCTACATAAATAGATCTTGTCTACATCATGTCATCGTTCTTATTGCATTACTCCATTTTTCCATGAACTTAATACACTAGATGCATGTAGGATAGTGGTCGATGTGCGGAGTAATAGTAGTAGATGCAGGTAGGAGTCGGTCTACTAATCTTGGACGTGATGCCTATATAATGATCATTGCCTGGATATTGTCATTATTATTTGAAGTTCTATCAATTGCCCAACAGTAATTTGTTTACCCACCGTTTGCTATTTTTCTCGAGAGAAGCCACTAGTTAAACCTACGGCCCCCGGGTCTCTTCTTTAATATATTTGCCTTCGCGATCTATTTTTATTTGCTTTTATTTTCAGATCTATTAATCCAAAAATACAAAATACCTTGCTGTAATTTTTACTTACTTATTTTGTCTCGCGTTCCCGCGAGATCTATTTATCCAATCTACTACAATTTTATCTATCTTTTTACCCGTGAGGGATTGACAACCCCTCTCTTACGTCGGGTTGCAAGTATTTGTTCTTTGTGTGCAGGAGCTGTTTACGTGGTGTCGCATGGTTCTCCTACTTGTTCGATAACCTTGGTCTCATCACTGAGGGAAATACCTACCATTGCTGTGCTGCATCATCCCTTTATCTTCGGGGAAATACCGACGTAGTTCAAGCAAACATCACATCCGCCGGCAGGTGACCATGTGAACGGCACTGCATGCAGAGCCAAATGGGAGCATCATTATGTCGAAGACTGCGAGCAGCAATGCCAGAGAAGGAGAGCCAACAAGCAGACCATCGAACAGAAAATAATTGCAGCCACAGCCGCCGCCACAGCCGCAGCAACTACCGACATTGAAGCACGCATCAACACGCAAAGCCAAGCCCATAGCCAAGCCATGTTGCCTTCAATAATTGAAAGTGTCAAGCAATGGATCAAAAATGGTGAACTAGGGAACATTGTCATCGAAGCATCGCCCAAGGATAGCAGCCCTTCTGTCTCTTTCATTGGCAACCCGCCACCAATGGCTTCTCTTGACACTCTTACAGAAGACACTTTGTGCAGTCTCTTAGCCTATGTGAATGGTGAGCTAATTAAAGTTGCAATCGGCTTGATCATTTTCCCCAAAGATACAATCATGCACGGAGTGCAGATGCCTAAGGGGGTCTTCAAAGTTGAGTTGTTTGTTGTCTTAAATGGTTACGATGATATTGCTCATCCGATGCAACATCCCGTTGCGGATAGCCAGCTTACCCTTGGACGGTGCTTATGTTGGCCAATGATGTGGCCGAAGAGTCAAATTTGGGTAGGAAACGTCCAAATCCCAACAAGCTCGCTGCAGATGAACAATTGAAAGACGTCGTGTCGAGGACCATCTCCTTTGGGTCAGAGTCAACCTGAAGTGCGTAACAACAATGTGGATGTCATTGAGGGCCAAGTAAATACTGGTGACTTACTTGTCAATCGATTCTTCTTGTTTGAAGACACAACTACAGGATGCTGCTAATGCAACACTACAATCAGAGACCCTTCCACGAAACTGTGCGATACATTAATAGCAAACCGTGATGTAAAAAAAATCAAAAAAGATGCAAAACATTTGCGAAGGCGGATACATCAAACACGATTCGTATTTTAGTTACGTGTGTGATGCGGGGCATACGGTTCAGTTCAATGAGCTGTTTGTCATGAGGCAGAACAACAGAAACGGGCAGCCAGAAGAAGGCGTGTGCGATATATGGCATACAGTTCACTCAGATAAACTGTTTGTCATGACGCGGAACAACAGAAACGGGAAACCAGATGAAGGTGTGTGTGATATACGGCATATAGTTCACTCAGATGAACTATTTGTGATTAGGCAATACAAAAGAAATGGTCAGCCAGATCAAGGTGTGTGCAATATACGGCATACGGTACACTCGGATGAACTGTTTTCGATTAGGCAACGCATCAGAAACAGTTCAGCCAGATCAAGGTGTGTGCAATGGAGGGCATACAGTTCATTCCGATAAAATGTTTGTGTTGAGCCAAGAGAACAAAAATGTTTCACATAAACAAGATGTGTGTGATACGCGGCAAACATCCAATTACATACTCCCTCCGTTCCTTTATATAAGGTGTATTTGTTTTTTGATAAAATTCCACAATGTAAGGTGCATTTCTTCTAATTCCGCATAATTCCGTCATTAGCCCTTTAAAAAAAGGAGAGTATCTCACCCATGTTGCATGCATCTCTTATCATGAAGGGAAAAAGGAAAGTATCTCTCTCCTGATTGTGTTTATCTCTTACTTTCCTTGCCTAACGATGTAGTTGCCGCTAATCAATGATTTTATGAAGGTTAATTTCATCCTAACATGTGTATAATTGTGTGCCTTGGTCACTGTGCCGGAAATAATACATCTTACATAAAGGAATGGAGGGAGTAGGTGGCTAGTACACACATGACATTTCCACACACCAAAGTAAACTATTACATGCATAATTAACTAGGATAAATGATCATCTCATCATCATCTACTTCTTGTGATGATTGCCGCCACTGCTCTACTAGGATAAATAGAACAATATTCTTTACTGTGAATAGTGTGCTCTATTGGGCACACAAGTATATGGATCATAGCCTTGGGTGAGCAATGTGCCCGCACCCGTTGTTCTACCTCGATGTTCCTTCTATGCTAAGTTTCCATTAATTGATGGTGTTTTATGAACACACCACCGTTTCCCGTAATTTCCTCACCGGTTTCCCGCCGCCACCCATCGATATTGCACATAAACCTAGGCGGTGCACGACGCATGGAGGCAACAAGCGCAGCCTGTAGCACATCCACCTTTTTCAAGCATGCCAACCCACCAAAGCGCCGCCTCTGCCATCAACCTCCTCGACGAGGAAAGCGAGAAGGCGCCATGGCCCGTCGAGGCCGAGGCGCTCCCCGGCAATGAGATGGATGACGCCGTGATGCACATCATCGCCAGGGTTGAGCATACCCTTGGCGCATGGCGCTTCAGCGCAACGGATCAAGATAGGCATGTCAGCGCCGAGAGGCTGCAGCTCGCCGCACAACACGATCGATGGCGCACCACAGAGCAAGCTAGGCGCGTCCACGCTGATAGGCTGCGGCTCGCCGCACAGCGAGACCGTTGGGACGCCGCAGAGCGAGGGGCGCGATGCGCCGCACAACAAGAGCGGATCCATCGGTGCTTGCCTGCTGTCGACAGGGCGTCACAGCTGGGTACACATCCCGTCAGTACCCCCATTCGTCGCCAGGAGTGGACAGAGGCCGGTCGCGCCGTACTTGCACCAGAGGCCGGCCGCGCAGTTCTCATGGTCGCGCCGTTCACCTTGTCCGCGGCCCGCTTGATGCCAACACGCTGGTCGCTAGGCTCGACTGCCTCCTTGGCCCAGGTGTCCAACTGGGCCCAGTAGAGGAACATGGCCGTCGCATCCTCGAGCTGGTGATCTCCGATGAAATAGCTAACTTGGAGCTTGAGATCACGCTCCAGATGTACCGCGAGCGTGTCGACCACTTGGACGAACGCCTGCACGAGTTCAGGCAGAGCCAAGAGCTACCGTAGGCAAGGGCTGCTGGTCATGGTCTCATGGACGCATTTTATTTTATTGAGTCGCTTCGATGTGGATCACTATGTATTCACAGCAATCATAATATTGCTCTGTTTATTGCTGTGTTTCAATGTGTGTACTCTGTTTTCCGTTCTTATATGTTCTGTTTCAATGTGTGTATATATGCTTTCCATTCTGTATATGTGGATACATGATAATAGCTAGATACAAATTAGTATAAAAAACAGATAGAAAATGGAATTCATAATATATATTAATTGTTCATTAGTTCATCACAGAATATATATATAATATCATCACATATACATGATGATTCTTAACTACTAGGTACAATGCATAAAATTGAAAATGAACAATACTAAAACTAATAATCCCTCCTGGGGTTAGTATTCCGGCAGCCCCTCACCAGCAGCTCCCTGGTGTGCAGTGTCTTCCCAGCGTGGAGGCAGTACTCCGCCTCCTCTGCCTCGCAGCGCTTGATGTACCGATCTGCCTCTTGCTGGCGGACGAGCGCGAACGATCTTGCCAATTCGTTGGGCGCCCACCGAAGCTCCTCGTCGGTGGCACGCTGGAGCTTATCAGTCCACCTCCACACAGCGATGAGGCGCCTAGCACCTTTGACCTTCCTCGTGAAGTACCCGTCTTCATACACCTCCTCCGCACGACGACGCGCCCGCCCCCAAAGCTCCACCACCTCCTTTTTCCAGGCGGCATCACGGGCTTCACAGGCCGCCTGGTACCTGGCTTCCTCCTCCGCCATTTCCTTCTTGAACGCCACTTGTCTGGCTTTCTCAGCCGGCGGCAGCCAGAAGAAGGCGTGTGCGATATATGGTATACAGTTCACACGAATAAACTATTTGTGATGAGGCGGAACAATAGAAACAGGCAGCCAAATGAAGGTGTGCGCGATATACAGCATACAATTCACTCAGATGAACTATTTGTGATTAGGCAACACAAAAGAAACGGTCAGCCAGATCAAGGTGTCTGCGATATACATCATACGGTTCACTCGGATGAAATGTTTTCGATTTGGCAATGCAACAGAAATGGTTCAACCAGATCAAGGTGTGTGCAATGGAGGGCATAAAGTTCATTCCGATAAACTGTTTGTGTTGAGCCAAGAGAACAGAAATGTTTCACATAAACAAGATGTGTGTGATACGCGGCAAACATCCAATTACATACTCCCTCCGTTCCTTTATATAAGGTGTATTTGTTTTTTGATAAAATTCCATAATGTAAGGTGCATTTCTTCTAATTCCTCATAATTCCGTTGTTAGCCCTTTAAAAAAAGGAGAGTATCTCTCCCATGTTGCATGCATCTCTTATCATAAAGGGAAAAAGGAAAGTATCTCTCTCCTGATTGTGTTTATCTCTTACTTTCCTTGCCTAACGATTTAGTTGCCGCTAATCAATGATTTTATGAAGGTTAATTTCATCCTAACATGTGTATAATTGTGTGCCTTGGTCACCATGCCAGAAATAATACATCTTACATAAGGAATGGAGGGAGTAGGTGGCTAGTACACACATGACATTTCCACACACCAAATTAAACTATTACATGCATAATTAACTAGGATAAACGATCATCTCATCATCATCTACTTCTTGTGATGCTTGCCGCCACAGCTCTACTAGGATAAACGGAACAATATTCTTTACTATGAATAGTGTGCTCTGTTGGGCACACAATTATATGGATCATAGCCTTGGGCGAGCAATGTGCCCGCACGCGTCGTGCTAGCTCGATGTTCCTTCTATGCTAAGTTTCCATTAATTGATGGCGTTTTATGAACACGCCACCATTTCCCGCCATTTCCTCACCGGTTTCCCGCCGCCACCCAGCGATATTGCGCATAAACCTAGGCGGCGCATGACGCACAGAGGCAACAAGTGCAGCCTATAGCACATCCACCTTTTTCAAGCATGCCAAACCACCAAAGCGCCGCCTCTGCCATCAACCACCTTGACAAGGAAAATGAGAAGGAGCCACGGCCCGTCGAGGCCGAGGCACTCCATAGCAGCGCGATGGACGATGCCGTGATGCGCGTCATCACCAGGTTTGAGCAGACCCTTGGCGCATGGCGCTTCAGCGCCGCGGATCAAGATAGGCATGTCAGTGCCGAGAGGCTGCAGCTCGCCGCACAACATGCTCGATGGCGCGCCACAGAGCAAGCTAGGTGCATCCACACTGATAGGCTGCGGCTCGCCGCACAGCGAGACCGTTCGAGCGCCGCAGAGCGAGAGGCGCGGCATGCCGCACAGCAAGAGCGGATCCATCGGCGCTTGCCTGCTGTCGACAGGGCATCGCAGCTGGGTACATGTCCCGTCAGTACCCCCATTCCTCACCAGGAGTGGGCAGAGGCCGTCTACACCGTACTTGCACCAAAGGTCGGCCGCGCCGTAATGGAACCAGACGCCCGCTGCGCCGTTCGCATCGGTCGCGCCATTCACCTTGTTCGCGGCCCACTTGATGCCAACGCGCTGGTCACTAGGCTCGACTGCCTCCTTGGCCCAGGTGTCCACCTGGGCGCAGTAGAGGAACATAACTGTCTCATCCTCGAGCTGGTGATCTCCAATGAAATAGCCAACTTGGAGCTCGAGATCGCGCTCCAGATGTACCGCGAGCGTGCCGACCGCTTGGACGAATGCCTGCACGAGTTTAGGCAGAGCCAAGAGCTACAGTAGGCAAGGGATGCTGGTCATGGTCTCATGGACACGTTTTATTTTGTTGAGTCATTTCGAACAATACTTAACGTGATGATACTTAACTACTAGGTACAATGCATAAAATTGAAAACAAACAATACTAAAACTAATAATCCCTCCTGGGGGCAGTATTCCGGTAGCCCCTCGCTAGCAATTCCCTGGTACGCGGCGTCTTCCCAGCATGGAGGCAGTACTCCGCCTCCTCCGCCTCGTAGTGCTTGACATACCGATCTGCCTCTTGCGGGTGGACGAGCGCGAACGATCTTGCCATTTCGTTGAGCGCCCACCGGAGCTCCTCGTCGGTGGCATGCTGGAGCTTATCGGTCCACCTCCACACAGCGATGAGGCGCCTAGCACCTTTGACCTTCCTCATGAAGTACCCATCTTATTACACCTCCTCCACACGACGACGCGCCCGCCCCCAAAGCTCCACCGCCTCCTTTTTCAAGGCGGCATCATGGGCTTCACAGGCCGCCTGGTACCTAGCTTCCTCCTCCGCCATCTCCTTCTGGAACGCCACTTGTCTGGCTTTCTCAGCCGGCGGCAGCGACTTCCACAGACAAAGATTGTACTGGCCCCAAAACCACTCCAAAGGTGAGGGGCCAGTGCAACCTCGTTCGGTGGCGCGTAGGGGTCCTCCTCGTCGCTGCTCTTCGACTGAGCGTCCTCGAGGGTGGCGCCTCCTCGTCAGTGCATGGGCAGATCAGCGGTGACATGGCAGAGATTTGAGAGAGAGAGAGAGAGGGCGAACAAGAGGAGGATGTAGATGAGAATGCAGGTGGGACGATGTGAGCAAGGTAGTATTTATTGGCGGCCGAAATCTAGATCGATGGGAACAGTACACATGTCGGTCGCTGGAATTTACTAGTACTGTAGTTTGAATTACACACGATTCCCGCAGCATAAGCCGTGTGTGAATTTAATAGCTGACGGTTTCCAATACAGAACTGTGTTTGATTAATAACCCGCGCCACTCACGTTCCAAACCTCGAGGCTCGAAATAGAGTGCCAATCATGTGGGGCCCGGTTGTCTTGCCAGATCTTTACATTTTCTTTTTTGAACACCAGATATTTACATCGTCTGATCATTTTTTAATTTTTTAGAATTTAAATGCCATGTCACTCCATGCATGTCTCAAAGCCGTGACACCGATATGTTTGAAAATTCGTTCCAATTTACTGCACATGGAATTAACTCGCACACAAGTACACAATTTCTTTTCAAACCGTTATGGTTAGCCGCTGCATGTAGATGTAGTTCAAATTTGGATTACGGTCATTAAATGTCTAGAAAATCACTTAAATGTCTTAAAAAGGTCAAATGACCCCTGAAATTTTCCAAATTTTGACATGACAGTTGTATAAGTGCATGTTAACTGTAGAATTTTTTTGATGCCCATAAGAGGAAGCTATCATCGATTCGTCGTCAAACATGCATTGTTCACACTCGGAACCATGAGCCTTCTTGTCAGTTGCTCCGGTTTGTGAGGGGTGTGTGTCCAAACTTTTGTCAAACAGGCCAATTGTTTTACCACATCATCTTGGTGGCATGACATTACGTCAAGCAAGATTTCATGTGTTTCAGATCATTTTTTAATTTTTTGGAATTTAAATGGCATGGCACACTCCACGCATGTGTCCAGGCCGTGAAACCAATATGTTTGAAAATTCCTTCCAAGTTACTGCACATGGAATTAACTCGCACACAAGTACACAAATATGATTTTTCAAACCGTCATGGTTAGCCAATGCATATAGATGTAGTTCAAATTTTAATTATGGTCATTAAATGGCTAGAAAATCACTTAAATGTCTTTAAAAGGTCAAATGACCCCTAGAATTTTCCAAATTTTCACATGACAGTTGTATTAGTGCACGTTAAATGTAGAAAAAATTTGAAGGCCATACGAGGAAGCTATCTCCCGTTCGTCATCAAACATGCATTGTTCCCTCTCGGAACCACGAGCCTTCTAGTGAGTTGCTCTGGTTTGTAAGAGATGTGTGTCCAAACATTCGTCAAATAGGCCAATTTTTTTACCATATCATCTTGGTGGCATGACATTATGTCAAGCAAAGTTTCATGTTTTTCTGGTCATTTTTTTATTTTTTGGAATTTAAATGCCATGGCACTCCATGCATGTGTACGGGCCGTGACACCAATATGTTTGAAAATTCCTTCTAATTTAGTGCACATGGAATTAAGTCACACACAAGTACACAAATATGATTTTTCAAACCGTTATAGTTAGCCATTGCATGTACATGTAGTTCAAATTTGAATTACGGTCATTAAATGGCTAGAAAATCACTTAAATGTCTTAAAAGGTCAAATGACCCCTAGAATTTTCCAAATTCTCACATGACAGTTGTATTAGTGCATGTTAAATGTAAAAAAAGTTGAAGGCCGTAAGAGGAAGCTATCTCCCGTTCATCATCAAACATGCATTGTTCCCTCTCGGAACCACGAGCCTTCTAGTGAGTTGCTACGGTTTGTGAGGGGTGTGTGATCAAACTTTCATCAAACAGGCCAAATTTTTTACCACATCATCTTGGTGGCATGACATTACATCAAGCAAGATATCATGTGTTTCTGATCAACTTTTAATTTTTTGGAATTTAAATGGCATGGCACTCCATGCATGTGTCCAGGCCATGACACCAATATGTTTGAAAATTCGTTCTAATTTATTGCACATGGAATTAACTCGGACACAAGTACACAAATATGATTTTTTTTCAAACCGTTATGGTTAGCCGTTGCATGTAGATGTAGTTCAAATTTGAATTACGGTCATTAAATGGCTATAAAATCACTTAAAAGTCTTTAAAAGGTCAAATGACCCCTAGAATTTTCCAAATTATCACATGACAGTTGTATTAGTACATGTTAAATGTAGAAAAAATTTGAAGGCCGTAAGAGGAAGCTATCTCACGTTCATCATCAAACATGCATTGTTCCCTCTCGTAACCACGAGCCTTCTAGTGAGTTGCTCCGGTTTGTAAGGGGTGTGTGATCAAACTTTCGTCAAACAGGCCAAATTTTTTACCACATCATCTTGGTGGCATGACATTACGTCAAGCAAGGTTTCATGTGTTTCTGATCATGTTTTAATTTTTTGGAATTTAAATGGCGTGGCACTCCATGCATGTGTCCAGGCCGTGACACCAATATGTTTGAAAATTCGTTCTAATTTGCTGCACATGGAAATAACTCGCACACAAGTACACAAATATGATTTTTTTTCAAACCATTATGGTTAGCCGTTGCATGTAGATGTAGTTCAAATTTGAATTACAGTCATTAAATGGCTAGAAAATCACTTAAAAGTCTTTAAAAGGTCAAATGACCCCTAGAATTTTCCAAATTTTCACATGACAGTTGTATTATTACACGTTAAATGTAGAAAAAATTTGAAGGCAGTAAGAGGAAGCTATCTCCCGTTCGTCATCAAACATGCATTGTTCCCTCTCGGAACCACGAGCCTTCTAGTGAGTTGCTCCGGTTTGTGAGGGGTGTGTGTCAAACTTTCGTCAAACATGCCAATTTTTTTACCACATCATCTTGGTGGCATGACATTACATCAAGCAAGGTTTCATGTGTTTCTGATCTTTTTTTAATTTTTTGGAATTTAAATGACATGGCACTCCATACATGTGTCCAGGGCGTGACACCACTATGTTTGAAAATTCCTTCCAATTTACTGCACATGGAATTAACTCACACACAAGTACACAAATATGATTTTTCAAACCGTTATGGTTAGCTGTTGCATGTAGATGTAGTTCAAATTTGAATTACGGTCATTAAATGGCTAGAAAATCACTTAATTGACTTTAAAAGGTCAAATGACGCCTGGAATTTTCCAAATTTTCAAATGATAGTTGTATTAGTGAACGTTAACTGTAGAAAATTTTTGAAGGCCGTAAGAGGAAGCTATCGCCCGTTCGTCATCAAACATGCATTGTTCCCTCTCGGAACCACGAGCCTTCTAGTGAGTTGCTCCAGTTTGTGAGGGGTGTGTGTCCAAACTTTCATCAAACATGCCAAAATTTTTACCACATCATCTTGGTGGCATTACATTACATCAAGCAAAGTTTCATGTGTTTCTGATCTTTTTTAAATTTTATGGAATTTAAATGCCATAGCACTCCATTCTTTGTGTCATAGCCGTGAGACTAATATGTTTGAAAATTCCTTCCAATTTACTGCACATGGAATTAACTCGCACTCAAGTACACAAATAGGACTTTTCAAACCGTTATGGTTTGCTGTTGCATGTACATGTAGTTCAAATTTGAATTACGGTCATTAAATGGCTAGAAAATCACTTAAATGTCTTAAAAGGTCAAATGACCCCTGAAATTTTCCAAATTTTGACATGACAGTTGTATTAGTACTACAAACTTTCTCGTACATTTAAAACACCATCCATTGCCACTTTATTCCAATTTCATATTTCACACCTAATAAAAAATATCAACAACAGCACACACAGTTTGTTTGTAGGAACTTTTTGCGATGAAATTTCGTGGGTCTATTTAAGTCTTCCTCCTTAAGCTTCGTCGGCTCGTCTGTTCCAGTGCCGGCAACCACCGAATCCACGAATACTGATCCCCATTCCCACAACCCCTTCTTGCAAAGATGACGCCATGGAAACGCTTCGTGAGGGCCCGTATGGTGGCCGCGTGCGCCGAGAGCATGGCCGCCTACGCCGAGAGTGCTGCCACATCCGCATTGAGCACGGCCACTTCCGCCGAGAGGGCATCTGCGGCAGCCGACAGGGCAGCTGCAGCAGCCGAGATGGCTGCAGCAGCTGTTGCGACGGCGGCTGCAAACACTAAGAGCGCTCGAGCTGCCGTCCGTGCCGCCGATGTCGCCCTGGCCTGGGACAAGGCCATCCACGCCAAGATCGAGGATGCACACACCAAGATATTCCAGGCCACCTCGGAATCCAGCATGCAACGTTCAAAAAGGCGGCGGTGGCCATGGAGAACCTGCTTCCTCATGAGATCACTGAGCGGGAGCTGGAGATGCAGGAGGCGGCAGAGATCGAGGAGCGCCGGGATGAGGAGTTGCACGTGGCTGAGGTCGAGGTAGAGAAGAGTCTGTCCGTCGAGGAATCGGAAGTGGAGTACCGACACGACCTCTGGTGTAGCCACTACTATGAGTACTACAACCTTGAGGGCGGCGCCCAGGACAAGGACGAGGATGAGGACGCGGTCGACTTCAATAGGGGGGACGCAGAGTCCACCAACAGCGGCATGTCGCCAGGACAAGTCATCGACGTCTCATCTCACACCAGCGATGCATAGGCCGACGCAGCGGCGACTTTGTTAAAATTATGCATACTTAGGCTTTGTTTTTAATGCTAGTCTTTTGGTAGAGCAATGTTTAGGTCAACTGGCTCTATTTAATTACTAAAATTGCTCGATTCAATAAGTGTGGTATGTGTGCTGTATGCTCTTTTGTGTGCCCAAATTAGCAAGCGATGTTAAATTATGCAATGACGTGGATGAGGAGAGTACCCAGGGAAATTTCCACCAAAATTTGAATTATCAAACTCATCCCATGCACGTAAAGTAGAAGAAGCATTTGCGATGCACACAATCGTTCAAAGTGAATGGTGTTCGGCATCACCGCGCGAAAAGTTTCCCTCCACCTTTCAAAATTTTTGGCCTAGCGCCGAAATATCTACCCCCCCTTCCCCACCACCTTTTCTCCCCGACCACAAGTCACATTTCCCCTGTTTCCTCCTTCCTTCCTTCCGAAGCTATAGCCGCTTCCTCGCTTGCTTCCTCGCTCTCGCCGTCTCACATCCTACCGCCGGGGTCGCCATGGTCTTCTTCAATGACCTCTCCAGCGGTACCTCCTCTGATGATAACTCCTTCACCACCCAGGTATGCCTCTCTTCTCTCTCTCGGGTTATGACTTGGAATGAAGGATTTTAACCCGGCGGTCAATTAGAGTCATTTCTTCCTCTTGTAGCTCCCTAGGACCATCAGTTGCAATGAATAGAGCGGGGTGGCTGAAGATCTGCCTGCTCGTTGTCACCATCAATCTCCATGCGTGAAGTTAGTTGCGTTTGAATCTGTGGACAGTGGGAGGAAGTTTCTGGCATGTGCAGAGAAGGTTAGCCCCACTTTTGTTGTTACAAATCATTTGTTAGATGTGATTCAGACACTGTCACTGTGCTATGTTATTCTGGATGTTAAGATAGTGTCACAGTTTGTGCCTAGTATCTAAAAATGTTGCCATCTCATTAGCGGTGCCATTAGAAAATTATTTGGCACCGCTTCAGCAGTTTGTGCAGCCAACTTTGGTCCACACATCAGAGCAGCCAAGCAGTTAAATACTAAATCTTTATGGCATGAAGGAACTGGGCATCGGAGCAATTAGGTGCCCCGAAGTCCGAGTCCCTGATTTGTTTCCGCTGCATCGGCTCGCCAGTGCATGGCACCGGTGCCAAATGTAGCAACAGTTGTCTTTACACCGGTTTTGGCATACATAGTGGACGGCCTTAGTGCTATTAGTCCTATGTTACTAAATTTGTGCATGTACACACCTGTTAGTATCAATTTGATGTCATCCAAACACTGTCGCTACGTTGTTGCAATTATATTTAGCTTCATCATAAAATGTTCAATTTGTTATTTATAGTACATGACTAAGAACTTGTAGTGTTGTTGTAGTTAATTATAGCTTCTGATGTTTCAGAATTTGGTTGTTGTCTCAGTAGCAATTAATTCATTTGCACATTGATCTTTTTGAGAAGATATGTCATAATTAACCTGTTTCTTTAGTTTTTCAAAATATGTATTTGGTGGTGATTTTCTATGTTGCTAGAAACCCATTTTCCAAACAATTGTTACTGATCTAGTTTGAAATATTATAGGATGAACAAAAGTGTTCTTACCTGGAGTGGGTTGAACAAGAGTGGCCACAGTCTTTGAAGATGTGCCTAGCAAAGCTCTAGAGCATTTATGAGGAAGAGAACAGAGGTAGGCTTAGAGAAAGTGTTGTCAACGCTGAAGAATATTTAAAGATGCGGGATAAAAAGAGGAAGATGGAGAATGAGCTCAGATTTTTTTAATTAGACTTTGCTAAGATGGTGTTGGCAAAGGAAGAGGCACTTTCCCAGTTGGCCAGTGCAAAACATGTTCTTGCTGAACTGAAAGTAGAGGTGGATAAGATGAGCCTGGATGATCTCGATTAGGGAAATGAATATATTGTTCTAATATTGTTCTTATGAAGGTGAACTAGCTATATGTTGTACTGTGCTGTTTTCAGGTAGCTATCGGACTATGATGATAAAATATATTTATGTGCCTGATATGAAATTGGCAAACATCTGTTCGATATGAAATGTGAATTTGCATAATACTGGAATTATTAATTGTAAACTAATAAACCTGCTAAATGGGTCTTCGAACTTTGCAAACGGTTCTAGCAGTAAAAGTGCTTGTGATGGATAGCCCAATGCCATACAGTTTTCTTCATCAAATCGTGTGTGATGTAGTTGAATAAAAGCAAACGGTTAACTGAGGCAGAGCGTGTGTGATAGTTACACCTATCACACACGAGGCTATACATAAAACTGTGTGGGATGTATATATGAAAGGAAACGTTTTCGCTGGATTGACTGTGTGGGATGTACATACGAATGGAAACGTTTTCCCTGGATTGACTGTGTGGAATGTACATAAGAACGTAAACGTATTCCTTGGATTGACTGTGTGGAATGTACATAACAAACTGAAACGTTTGTTTGGGACTGACTGTGTGGGATGTACTTACGACCGGAACGGATTGGGCCTGTATAACCGCATTTGATCGCTCACCCGTCGCACACGACCTCATTTTGTCGAGCGTGTGTGACCGGAGGGCCTATCCCCGACAGTTTCTGGGTAGTGTGCGAAGGACCCCCCCTATCGCACACACTCACTTGGCGACGATACAAAACACCATCGCGCAAAAAGGTTAAAAACTGTTTGTATAGCACCTCGTTGTACCAGTTAGAATATCATAACTCAGCTGCCATGTGCAATCTTGATGGACATATTCCTGCTAATCCGATCGAAATCCAAGCAATCTCTGTACCTCCTACTGTTGAAGCTGATCAGCATGTTGTTCATTGCCAGAAGATTCCGTTCAACGAGGACTTCACGCCACCAGACACACAAGTGCCACCATCCAGGGGAGCATTGCCGAGTCCAAACACGCTCAATGCGACGGTAGAAAATGCATTGACTGGCGGTGCAGCCAACCAGCCTAACATGTCACGCAAGAAGAGGTGGCGACTAGCAAATGCTAAGAAGGGCACTGCCGGCGCCAGCCAGGCGGTTCAGAATAATAAAGAAGTAGTTCGTCGTGTTGCATGGCGGACTTACCATTCCCCGGGTGAACCCATCCTTCAAAAGGAGCTCTCTGATCTTCTACAGACAGAATTTAGGCTTCTACATGATGCAATTCTCTGTAGGGAGAAGTACACATTTTCTCATGCAGGTGGACATCGCCCCGTTTTCACAGTGATGGTCCCACCTAATATTGGTTTGTGCGACTTTTTCCCCGCGGAGAAGTTCTATGTGCCATTCGAAGACATCTTCAACCTAATCCACCTATACAAGCTTGCTCTTTCCTTAATACGCATATGGGCAATCAATAGCGGCTACACTGCCATATGTGAGGTCAACGAGGTTGTCGCGGTAGGGGACCCCTACCTCATGCACGAGACCAACATGAATCTCCCTGATTGCCATCAAGATATGATGAACTACTTGACAGACCTCATGCTTGCCAACATGGAAAAAGATTGCCTTCTAGTGCCCTACTATCTGAAGTAAGTCATTTGGTACTCAGTGCACACTATTCTTTGGTACAATTTCGTTCTGCTTCCACGTCAAAACATTATATACTCAAGAATAATTGGGTTTTCTCAACTTTTTATGCAGAGAACATTGTGTCCTCGTCGTTATTACCCCGAAGTTCACCGAAACTTATTTCTTGGATTCAATGAGGAAAGTGAAGAAAGACTACAGAGGCATCAAGAATTTTCTCGATGAAGCACTGGTCGATTATACTAGCTGGGAAGGAGTGATCAGAGACAGATATCGCAAGTTCGACAAACTTAAAGCGGTACGCTTCGCCCACAAAACTGACTTTTGTTGCATGCAGTAGCCGGAAAACACTGATTCAGACAGTTACTACGTCGTCCACCACATGGAGGAGTACACACAGGAGGGAGAACGCCTTAAAAAGAACTCTGACATCATCGCATGGGGGAAGAAAATGGAGGAAATTATCCCGGGAGATAGTAGAGATGAGTTCAGACGTATCCAGGTCAAGTTTGCTACAATCCTCAACAAGGATGTCATCCACCATGCCGGCGTTTTCAACGGCGGCGCACCTACCAGCCCGGAGGAGATAAAAACTCGTCTTAATAAGCAGGTTCACGATGCTGACAGACCGGTGTCTCTTGCGGATCCGATGAATAAATACATTAATGATCCTTATTATTGATGTAATAGGATAGTGATAGCTAGCTATGCTGTTGTGGTTTTGTAAACTACTCGATCAGCTACACATGTCATTCTGTCGTCTTATCGTACTTCAAAACTTTGCCTAGCTATTTTAATTTTAAGTGCTACACATAATTATCATGGATGTATTTTAATTAATGTTACCTAGCTAGAAATATATTTGATCTTAAAAAACGCTGCCACGGCACTGTTTTTCGGCTGCCGTGGTAGCGTTTTTCCTATGCTTTCAAACTAAGTAATGGTGTGGGAAGGATATGCAACGCCTCTAAGGTTTCTCCATATTTATGTCGTGTGGAGAAGTACCAACACTGTAGGTATATATGATTTTACCGTCGTACAATTTTAACTAACGCCATAGATATCAAAAATATTGCTGTCGTAGCTTCAAACGCAACCGCTATTTTGTAACACCGGCGCCATATTGGTGGCGTGGTGCTCCTACGCTAGCAAGGTTGTTTTTGGCACGCCATAGCTAGGTTTTCTGCACTAGTGCGCCGTTACCAATATCCGCCAATGGGTACAATTATTTCCTATACCCGTTACCCGACAGGGTAGACGGGTACCCGCGGGTAAAATCACCCATGTTTGCAAAGCACCAATTTGAACAACTCATAGTCATAAACAACAACGTGTAATCATAATTTACAACAATATATTATAAAAACAACACATACTTATAGATAAAAAGAGAAGTAAAATAAAAAGTATAAAATTGCATAAAAGTATTTTTAGTTTTTATAATATCATAAGGGTAGACCCGGGGGGGCATAGTTTTCACTAGAACACATAGCATACGGTGGGTAAACAAATTACAATTGGGCAATTGATAGAAAAGCGCATAGTTATGATGTTATTCATGGCAATGATCATGTATATAGTCATCACGTCCCTTACAAGTAGACCGACTCCTTCCTACATCTACTACTATTACTCAACAATCGACCGCTATACAACATGCATCTATGGTATTAAGTTCATAACAAACGGTGTAAGGCTTTAAGCAAGATGACATGATGTAGACAAAGTAAACTCAATTAATATGAATAAACCTCATCCTTTTACACAAAATGGTACTAATACAATACCTGCCTTGCTACCCCTTCTGTCATGAGGTGGGGACACCACAAGATTAAACCCATCACAAAGCACCTCTCCCATTGAAGATAAGTCAATCTAGTTGGCCAAACCAAATAGATAGATTGAAGAGAAATACAAAGCTATAACAATCATGCATAATAAATTTCAGAAAAGACTCAATTGCTTTCAATGAATAATCTGATCATAAACCCACAATTTATCGGATACCAACAAACACACCGCAAAAGAAGATTACATCGAATAGAACTCGAAGAAGATCAAGGAGAACATTGTATTGAAGATCAAGGAGAGAGAAGAAGACATCTAGCTACTAGATATGGACCTGTAGGTCTGTAGTAAACTACTCACACATCATTGGAAGACAGCAAGGATGACATAGAAGCCCTCTGTGATCAATCCCCACTTTGGCAGAGTAACAGAAAAGGCCTCTAGATGGGATGGCAGAACAATAGAAGCTTCTGGCAGCGGAAAAAGTGTTTCGTGTGGCTCTATGTTTGTTTGGGAATATATGTGAATTTATAGGCTTGGAATTAGGTCAAACAAAGTTACATGGGGCCCATGAGCTCAGGGGGTGCCTACCCCCTGGGGCGCGCCCTGTGAGCTCGTGGCTCTCTCTTAGCTCTTCTCGTCTCCTCCCAAAGCTTCTAGGGTCCCTTCTGGTCCAGAAAAAATTACCGTAAAGTTTCATCGTGTTTGGACTTCGTTTGGTACCGATTTTCTGAAAAGCTAAAAATAAGCAAAAAACAGGAACTGACACTGGGCACTTGGTTAATAGGTTAGTCCAAAAAAAATGATATAAAATAGCATATAAATGCATATAAAGCATCCAAGATTGATTATATAATAGCATGAAACAATAAAAAATTATAAATACGTTGGAGACATATCATATAGCACTACTGCAGGAATGCCTAGCAGTGGTAGGCAAGCCTCCCATGGCCGCCTGCCACTGAACTCCCACCACTGTTATAACCGCATCGGTGGCAGGCACCCGGTCGCCACTGGTTTGTAGCTTCCAGTGGCGGACGTTAATTCCTACCCGCCACAACTCGATATTGCTGCCCGCCATAGATACCATGTTAGAAGTGGTGGTTCTACCATAGCGCCCGCCACTGGAGGGAAAGGGTAGAGTATACTTGTTGGCATTACGCGTTGACACACATTACTCCAAAAGGCGTAGTCATGATTCTCAATGTAACTGAACCAGACTGAATTCATCTTGGAAACAAATGGCCAAATAATTAAGTAACACCTCTAATTGGTTTCACTCAAGAAACAAACATCAATGTTGTATCACATCCATCTTAACATACTAATTAACAAAGAGTTCAGGGGATGATATATTCATGACTCAGACCTTATTTCTCAACATGGTCAATGACAATCATCATCTGAAAGTCATTGTGGTTGCTCTTCCTTATGGTAATTATTGCTACTTCTTGAGCTTGCGTTGATTTTTCCCTTGAAGAGGAAAGGGTGATGCAGCTGTTGACACACGAACACGTCACGTGTACCCTCGACGCCAGGGGTGATGCACCGCAGCTCACGTCGAAGGAGACCCGACCGACAGCGTGATACGCAGGACAGTCGGCGGGTGCTTTTTAGACCCGAAACCCCACACACCCGGGAGGGACCCCGTCAAGGAGTGCGGCGGCTATGGGCTGCTCCAGGTTAACCTGATCGCCCCTAGAGCCTCGTGGATCGCTGCCCTCCAATACGAAGAACGAACGAAGAACGAGAAAGAAAGATACAAGGGTAGGGGATAAAGATAGATGAACACGAAAGTGTAATAGATTGATTGGTTCGATTGGTGTTGTTCAATCGGCCGTCACCCCCAACATATATAAGAGGCGGCTGGACTTCCTGTACAAGTAAAGGATTCATCTAGGCTTTCCTTACACGAAAAATTACATCAGTTCACGTCCTAGAGTCCTAGTTCTATTCCAACTCGGATTCAGTCTGAATCTGGCCCAAACTCTGTCTTCCTTCTTGCATGGGCCACCGAATTTGCATATGAACTCCGATCAAGATGGTCCAAGTATCAAATTTATGCGCCTCGATGAGACGAACAACTCTTGTGTTGATCACTTCTCCAAACAAGGCCATCTTGAATACTTTATGAGGTCATCTTTACCTTCCAGTCGGACTCGGTCTTGCAGCAGACTGGACTGTCCGAGTCTCATAGTCAATTTTCAGGCCGTATACTATGTCAGACGATGATAACTACAAAACCAAAGTTTACCATTTTGACGAGACGCACAACTTCCGTGTTGAACACTTTTCCATCTAAGGTCATCTAGATAACTATTCGGGCACATCTTCAGCTTCTGGTCGGAGCACTCGGATCTCTCCACTCGGATATTAGAGTCTTTCACTCGGATCGTCCGACTGGACTTTTCCACTCGGATGTTAGAATCTTTCACGCGGATTTCCCGACTAGACTTCTTCACTCGGACGGCAACTTTCACTAGGATGGCAAAACTTTCACTTGAAGACAATCTTTTACTCGATCGGCAAGTTTTCATTCCGACAGTAATCTTTTCACTCGGATAATAATAAGTTCACTCGGACGGCAAACTTTCACTCGATCGCTAATTTTTCACTCGGATGGTAAGCTTTTCACTCGGATTTCCCGACTGAAAACATAGCCTCATCTTGATTTGTCTCTCCAGGTTTCATACGACCTCGGATTGAGACGAATTATATATGAAAATCGATCGGCTCGACGAGAGGAAACTTTTCCGTGCTGAAGGTTTTTCAATTCAAGGCCTTCTTTAGGGCCGAATTGCTAGCGCGCCCCATCAGACAGGGTGTCTGGTACCTCGCGCCATATTTCCGTTTAGGTTCGGTCTGCAGTGTATTGTCTCTAACTTTTGCGTATGAACTCGGATTGAGATAATTTATATATCAAAATCGATTGCCTCGATGAGACGAAGACAATTCCTTTAGAGTGCTACTTCATCAGAGGTCGTCTTGAAGGCGTGATATGCCGAAAACTACTCGGAACACTGAATTCTGCCACTCGGAGTACAATTTCGATCCCTGAGATGGGTTAGGATGACGATAACCTAAACCTCAAAGTTGTTCCACTCGGTGACGTGAAATTGTTCATGTTGAAAACCCTTTCACTCGAGGCCATCTCATTCTCTTTTTATGCCGTGCTAAAATCTGATGTCAACACATGCCCCCCCGATTTTCTGGCAGAGCTTGCATGCCAGAAAATACTTTGCCTAGGGCAATGTTTAAGCACGATGTCAACACTCCGTCAGCTGTGCATGCTAAGGACGATAATTATTATCGGCCATATGCTCAGGTACTCCTTGGGAATATTAGAACCGTTCGACGATACACCGTTCTGGCTGCCGAACGGTTATGACCATGCACCTCAAAGGAATACCGTCAACTATTCAGCAACACAAATCATCAAAGATCAAACTGTATATTAAGCCATGTGCCGAACAATCTTGCTTCACTTGGATCCTGCAAATGACTGACACTCGGATTTCTTCCAGTTAGCTTCCTGAATTGCACTAGATCCTTCATTACTGGCTGAATCGACTAAGGAGTCGGTCACATGTAGTTTTCCTGGCCGATTCAAAGATGAGTCAGCCGTATTTTCCTCACAAGCCGAGTGAATAAAGAAGTCAGCCATATGTGAATTGGCTACACCAAGCATCAGACTGTTCAGATGTGAAAAACACACCTCTTGTTGGATCAACTCCATCTGAAGTTATTTGAACAGTTCTGATAGGTCCATCTTTAGTTTTATCGATATTACCCAAGTGATGATCCACTCAGATTCTGCTGAGATAGTATCTGAATGCTCGTTGCACAAACATGACGAATTCTCAGGACGATTAACAAAATATCGGCCATGCGTCCTCATCTCAAAGGATCTGGGGAACCTTCCCACCAAAGTGTGAATAGCCAAAATAAACTAGATATTTCAGCTGTGGAAAAATTGTTGGGCACAAACTCTGATGGCATGGTTGAAGAACGTGGATGATGCGCCGTGTGGAGTCTCCCATAGTGACACGAAAGCTGTCAGCTTCGCCTGCTGGTTTCACGCTTGTCCTCCTTTACTCTTGTCAGCTTCACAACAAAAGCTGGCACATCACTCCCTTCTCGAGGGCTACCCTTGGGAACCCACGCCATATTCCTCTTCTCTAGCTCTTCGGCCTTGAGTCGCTTCAACTGTCTCTCTTGCCAATGTGATAAGCCGAGTGAGCATTCCGACTGTGATTTTGTTTTATGCACTGGCAATTCTTTCCTGGCTTTGGGCACCTCCGGCTTGGCCTGCTGAAATTCGGCAATTGGATCCTTGAAAATTACACGCTTCATGTCCTTGCCTTTAGTAGCCAACATAGACTCGGCTGAGTTTTTGTCATCCGATGTCGGATCTGAAACAGCACACTTGCGGCCATCTTTTTTCACTCGGTAAACTTGCTTGACCGCGTCCATATTTTTCGCCGAGGTCCGGACCGATTCTTTTTTGTTGAGCCGGTCATTAACATATGGATGTTGATCAAAACGATGTTCCAGTCGGACTCGGTCTTGCAGCAGACTGGACTGTCCGAGTCTCGTAGTGAATTTTCAGGCCGTATACTATCTCATACGATGACAACTCCAAAACCAAAGTTTACCGTTTTGACGATACGCACAACTTCCGTGTTGAACACTTTTCCATCCGAGGTCATCTAGATAACCTTTCGGGCACATCTTCAGCTTCTGGTCGGAGCACTCGGATCTCTCCACTCGGATATTACAGTCTTTCCCTCGGATCGTCCGACTGGACTTTTTCACTCGGATTTCCCGACTAGACTTCTTCACTCGGACGGCAACTTTCACTAGGATGGCAAAACTTTCACTTGGAAGACAGTCTTTTACTCGATCGGTAAGTTTTCATTCCGACGGTAATCTTTTCACTCGGATGACTATATTTTCACTCGGATGATAATAAGTTCACTCGGATGGCAAACTTTCACTCGATTTGTAATTTTTCACTCGGATGGTAAGCTTTTCACTCGGATTTCCCGACTGAAAACATAGCCTAATCTTGATTTGTCTCTCCAGGTTTCATACGACATCGGATTGAGACGAATTATATATGAAAATCGATCGGCTCGACGAGAAGAAACTTTTCTGTGCTGAAGGTTTTTCAATTCAAGGCCTTCTTGAGGGCCGAATTGCTTGCGCGACCCATCAGACAGGGTGTCTGGTACCTCGCGCCATATTTCCGTTTAGGTTCGGTTTGCAGTGTATTGTCTCTAACTTTTGCATACGAACTCAGATTGAGATGATTTATATATCAAAATCGATTGCCTCGACAAGACAAAGACAATTCCTTTAGAGTGCTCCTTCATCCGAGGTCATATTGAAGGCGTGATCGGCCGAAAGCCACTCAGAACACAGAATTCTGCCACTCGGACTACAATTTCGATCCCTGAGATGGGTTCGGATGATGATAACCAAAACCTCAAAGTTGTTCCACTCAGTGATGTGAAACTTTTCATGCTGAAAACCCTTTCACTCGAGGCCATCTCATTCTCTTTTTATGCCGTGCCAAAATCTGATGTCAACATCAGCAAAGTAGAGATAAGTATTTCCCTCGGTTAAGAACCAAGGTATCAATCCAGTAGGAGGCACAAGCAAGTCTCCAATCTATACACCTGCACAAACTAACAAACACTAGCATACAACGCGAAAAAGGGGTTGTGAATCCCTTCACGATCACGAACAAGAGTGAGATCTAATAGAGATAGGTATAAAAGATAAATAAAACAGCAAACTAAAGTAAATATAAATAAATTGCAGCAAGGTATTTTTGGGTTTTTTGTTTTATAGATCTGAAAATATATGATGGAAAATAGACCCGGGGGCCATAGGTTTCACTAGAGGCTTCTCTCTTGAAGATAGCATACGGTGGGTAAACAAATTACTGTTGAGCAATTGATAGAAAAGCGCAAAGTTATGACGATATCAAAGGCAATGATCATGAATATAGGCATCATGTCCGTGACAAGTAGACCGACTCCTGCCTGCATCTACTACTATCACTACAAAGAAATGACACATCCGTGACATTTTGGGCCGAACGAACTTTTCTCTGTCATGCTTATGACACTTCTATGACGATAATTGTGACAAAACCACGTATCATCATAGATGTGGTGGGCTCGTACTTCTATGACAAAAATTCATGACAGAAAATGGGCTTTTCGTCCTGGGCGGGCCGGGGACGCACCTGCATGACATTCTTTCGACTGTCCATGACGGAAAAAATCATGGTAGAAGCGAGGGCGAGGAAAATTTCGGGGAGTTCCCGGTTACGGTGGGTGGTCGGGGCCGAGCGATGCATGGAGGTTTGCGCGTTTCTCTCGTACACGTACGCGCGCGTGTGCGAGGCGTTGGGCTCTAACTGAACCTGAGCGAGGTGTTCGCTTACTGAACCTGAGCGATTGCACTAGCTACGTTACTGAACACGAGCGATTGATCCCTTGGCTGTTAACTGAACCTGAGCGATTCCTTCGCTACTGCTGCTAACTGAAGACAATCGAAGCTGCCTCTTGATGAACAGTGACTGTTGTTGGGGGTTGGATGAACAGGACCCCGTGGTAGTAGAGGCCGATTCCGCTGGATGAACAGGACCCCGATCGAGAGGAGGCCTCCACACACCCGAGCCGGTTGGGAGTGGATGAACAGGACCTCGTAGAGGGTTGGTTGAACAGTAGCTGGTGGAGGCTGAATGAACAGGACCCCGTGGAGGGCTGGTTGAACAGTAGCCGGTGGAGGCTGGATGAACAGGACTCCGTGGAGGGCTAGTTGAACAGTAGCCGGTGGAGGCTAGTTGAACAGTAGCCGTGGATGAACAGTAGCTGGTGGAGGCAGAAGGAAGGTCGCGGTGGATGAATAGTGCAGGTGGAGGCTGGAGGAGGTAGATGGTGGATGAACAGTAGCCGAGGAGTCCCGTTTTGCGGCACGCCACACCCCTCCCGATGAACAGGACCCCTTTTCGACTGTAGGCACTCTAACACAAGTCCGTTTCCTCCGTTTTGCGGTACGCCACACCCCTCCCGATCAACAAGACCCCGTTTCGACCATAGGCACTCGAACAGAAGTCCGTTTCCTCGGTTTTGCGGTACGCCAGACCCTTCCCGATGAACAGGACCACGTTTCGACCATAGGCGGAGGAATAGAAGGCCGTTTCCTCTGTTCTGCGGTACACCAGACCTTGTTTTAGCTGTTCCGTCCAAGCCGGTTGGCTCCCGATGAACACGTGACGCTGTTTACTCCGTTCTGACCTAGCCGGTTGGCTGCCGATGAACAGGACGATGTCGCTCGGTCGCTGTACGCGTTAGAGACCCCGCTCGTATGTACGTACGTAGCCGTATTTACTATCTTGCAGCGTGGTTGTACGTACGTGTACATGATATAGACGGGACTGCGTGACATGCTATGTCGGCACCTCTACTTCAACACGTGCCGCTCCTTACTCGGCCATGGTACATCGCTGCAGAGGGATCGATCGACCGCTATGTACGTACACGTTCGCGGCCAGACAGATAACGCTACCTTCGCTTCAACCTGGTGGGTCCCAGCTGTCAGGGGGTAATAAGGCACTTCCTTCCGTGTGAAGATAAAGACGGTGGGTCCCAGCTATTAGGGGGAATGTTTTTTTGGCAAAATACAGAGGCCCTTCTGGTGGGTCCGACCTGTCAGGTGGAGGAATCATTATTTTGCGCGTAATAAGGAGGCACTTCCTTCCGTGCGGCCATGGACCCAGTTGAATCCTCTCCACTTACAGTCCTCTTCTACTGGATGTCGTTCATTGACTGCGTTAACGACGTCGTACCATCCGAGAGCACCAAGGTGGTGGGCGACGGCGCGACTTAGGAAGGGAACAACCCGGAGCTGGGGAATACGCAAGAGTGGATGCCCACGAGGAGGGGAGTATGAGGGTTGACTGGTTCAGCTGCGGCTTGAGGCTGCCGTCGCCGGAGAATAACAGGGGGTGTGGGTGAGTAGAGGGAAGGCCTGGCCAGCGGTGGGAGTAGGGTGGGGCGGTGAGGCCTACGTGGCAGCACAGCCGGCCACTGGAGGCAGGAGCAGGCGGTCCCGCCAGCGCTGGTTTGGGCGGCTGCTGCAAGAAGATCAAAGATTGAAGAAGCAGCAGGGTCGTTCGATTAAAATCCAATGGTCACTGCTGCTAGAATCATTTGTTGACTAAGTTGACAAAGCCCTACATTAGCGTCAACTTAGTAGGCCCACAGGTCAGCCTACGAACCGGTGCGCCCCAGATGTCAGTGGGAGGAATCATTTTTTTGCGTAATAAGGAGGCAGTTGCTTGTGTACAGCCATGGACCATGGGGGTCCCTACTGTCAGCCTCTCCACGTACATCCCTATTCCAATGGCTGTCGTTTGTTGAATGTTGACCGCGTTGAGCACGCCGCGCCTAGAGCACCAACGCGGTGGACGATGGTGAGGCTTAGGAATGGAATGACCCGGAGCAGGCGAAGACATAGCAGTGGATGCCCACGCTGAGGGGAGTATGAAGGTTGACTGGTTCAGCTGCGGCGTGAGGCTACCGTCACCGGAGAATAATAGGAGGTGTGGCTGGGTAGAGGGATGGTCAGGCCAGTGGAGGGAGTAGTGTGGGCCGGTGAAGCCTGCGCGGCATCACAGCCGGCCCCAAGAGGAGGTAGCAGGCAGTCCCGCTGGCGCTGGTTTACGCGGCTGGAGCAGGAAGATCAGAGAATGAAGAAGCACGTCGGCCGTTGGATGGACATCCAACAGTCATTGCTACTAGAATGGTGTGTTGACTATAAGTTGACAAAGCCTTGCGTAAACAAGTGAGGCTCAAAATCTATGGCGTGTACCGCCCATTTGCTATTATTTTTTGAATTTACAGCCCATTTGCTAATTCATATGGAATTTATTGCAGCCCATTTTCCATTTTTAGAATTGCTGGCCATTTTATGGTCAGTACCCGGGTTAAAAATTTGGACTAAAAAATATGCAAAATTTTAAAAATTCGCATATTTTTGCTAGGGAACAAAATATTTTTAATCCAAAAATTATTAGCCATACTAAAACTAATTTAAAAACAAAGTAATACTATGTTATGTTAAAATCCAATGAAATATAAAATATCAGTGAAGAACAAAAAAGCAAAAAAGTAACTAATTGCCCATTTGCAATATTTTTTTTTTTGGAATTTGCAACCCCTTTCATATTACTTTTAAGATTTACTGCCCATACTCTCTGGCCAGGCCGGAATGCACCCCTCCTCGTCTTCAAAGATTTGCAGCCCACTAAGTCGGAGAAAAAAAATAGGCCTAGCTTGGTTATTCTTCAAAAAGAAAGAGTGGGCTACCTATTTTCCCAAAGAAAAAAATGTTGGGCTGGTCATGTTGTTAGACGGGCCACAGAGACTGCACAACCTAGTTTATAGCCTGCTCCTCTGAACAAATCCACAAAAAAAACATTGTGCAATTCTGTCGTTAATTGACTATACGTTGACAATGATGTGTGTCCCAGATATCATTAGGGTGGATTAGAGTAAAAAAAAATCAAGGGGTGCATCTGAGTAGTAAAGAGGCGCTTGTTTGTGTTCGGGAGTGGACCTGGTGGGTCCGTACTATCATACTCACAAATATAGTCCTCTCCCGATTCACTATGTTGACAGGGCCGGACGGCGGCGCCGCTGCAAGCGCACCAAGGCGGAGGACGATGGTGAGGCCTCGGACGGGAATGAACAGGAGCCGGGGAACATGCAGCAGTATGCCCGTAGGTGGAGGGGAGTACGAGGGTTCACTGGTTCAGGTGCAGGGTAGGCTGCCGTCGCCGGAGAAGAATAGGACCGGTCAGACCCAAAAACTCATTATGCTGGATTATAAGAACTAATTTTATATGGCTGCAACTTATTGTAAAATGCTGTGGAGCACCATTTTCTTCTTGAGGTTTTTTTTAGACAACTTTCTTCTTGAGGTGTGAAGCCGAGCACATTCAGAAGCCCTGGGATAAAGTGGTGTCGCCAGTGTGTTGGGCTGGGTTGCGCATTCTTATCGAAAAATAATAATGGACCAGAACTATTTATGACGTTGACTACGATTTGCATGGGTCCGCTGGTTGCAGGAAGAAAATGGTGGGAGAAAAAAGACTGGTCGCTATCTTCGCCAAAGAATAATATCGACTAAATGTAACGACACTCTCATATGAAATAATATCCTCCTGTTAAAATTTGACTTTTCAAACCGTAAATTTAAAGAATTGGTGCATGAGCATTTAGCTTTATTTATTTACTTATTTATGTTTAGGGGACCATTGAGCATGTAGCTGGGTCGGATTCATGTGAGTGCCTCCCTTCCAGTTATGGGCTCCTCTATTGGGCCTTAATCACTGGGCTGCATGTGATCGACAAGTGGAAAATGTATTCCGTACCAAAAATAGTATGTGCAACGTATGGGGCACTAAAGGATCGGACTGTGCAACAACTTCCAAAACATTGTGTTTGTCGTTCTAACAACACATTTATTCAACCAACAAACGAAATATATTATGATTGTACATTGAAAATAGCAGCAGCAGCAACCAGGGTTGGGGGTGCAACAGATGCAGTAAGCAGGCCAGAAGAGTAAATACGCAGCTCCCTCTTCCAAACCAAACATCAGCCAACATTACAAAAGGGTTACCAAAAAAGAACAAGTGTATGCATCAAACTAAATGAAGATCCTACTACACCAAGTGTATGCAACTAACTAACTGGCTCAGTTAGACATTACTATTTATTAAGCTGTGGAGATTGGCTGACGGCTTGAACCAGATGGATGCCTGACGGGGGAAACTCCAGCCAGTAGGTCAAAGTCAGATACTTGTGACCCTCTCTCCTACTTTGGGCTGCAGAGCGTGGCGGCACATATCAGGGTATGGTGCATGGAGAGACGCATGGTACGCTGTGTACACATAGTTCTGCCTAATGAACGAAACCGCACTGCCATCATGATCCTTGCCATCGGTTATCTCCTGGTTAATCGGATAATTCAGTCCGAGAAACAGAGAGCATGTACAAAGGCTACTTACCGGCCTCCAGTCAAAAATTCCTGAAGGCCCAGAGAAGCTGGGATCCTGCTCAAAGACCTTGCAGTGACTGTGATTGTATTCCACGAAACAACACGTCCGGTACGTGCGAACGATCATCAATCGTTTGCCATCATCTGATCGGGACAGGAACCACCTGCAACTGCCATGCTTCTTTTCTTTGAAAGGTTCTGGGATTAGGAAGGGTAGGGACACCAGGCGGCTTACAACATCATATCAAGTTGGAGTCAAATAAAAAAGGGCTCATACTATAGTAAATCTTAAGAACGGCATGTTATGAGCATGAATATTTTCTCAATAAATGTTGACAGTAATATAAGCAAGCCATCATGATATCATAGGAAAGTAACATACTGCTGTAACAGCCCGTTGTAGCGATGACTGGAGTAGGCCAGCAATACGTCCAGCCATAGAAGGAGTCCACAGTGTAAATGAAGCCCTTGTGTTCAATGGCATCAGAGAGCCATGGAGGATGTATGATCCTACGATGGACGTGCAGATTTATCCACTTACCCCAGTGGCATGTCAGATAGGCGAGACCGCGGTTAAATAACGCAATTAGCCTGAAGTCTTTATAATTCGCAGATCTTGTGGGCACTTGGCAGATTACAACCTTGAGCAAGTCAAACTTGGTATAATGTTGGCTACTGTAAGATTCCGAGTATTCTGGGCCGTGGTGCCAAAGCAGTGCAGTGTTAATCGAAGGAAGGGGGATCAATCGCCGGGTGTAGACCTCCACGAGCATCTAGCTGCCGCGACCGTCGACAAGCACCATCCAAGACGTGTTCATGCCGACCCAGTACATACTGTTAATGTAGTTGAGGGTGACGGGGATCGAATCGCAGTTGAGGGGGTCGATGCTCGCCACCCTACGATCGTTATGCTGCGTGACACGCCGTTTCTGAAGATCAGGGGCATCAGCAAGCAGGGAGCTGGCTTAAAAAGCTCCGGCCTGAGCGCTTTGAGTAAATGGTACAGCCCCGACGAGCATGCAGTGAGCAGCATGGTACAAAGATAGTCCACACGTGAAACAATGAGCTTGATTACCTCTGTCGGGAGTGAATTCCAGCCACGCTTTCGGCGGACGCTGCTCGGTTCTGCCATTGTTAGTGCTTGGGTTTTGGAAGAGGGGGGAGGCGCCAAGAGGGGATGGAAGATTGAACGATTATGTGCGGACGAGGATGGAGAAGCGAATATGTGCTACGGGAAGTGGACAGGTGATGATGACAATGTAGCAGCAGCACGCTACTTTACTTACGAGACACATCCTAGCAGCGTAGGGTCATATCGATGCCAGACAACTTGCTTGAGTGATCACAGTACTAGTACAATAAACTACAGTACCTACTACTATGCCCTAGTTTGCATAGAGTGGAGTAGGACTCTGCTCTACTACTAGCACCGGAGGAGTAGTAGTATATTGTAAAATAGTTACAAACTTCAATGCCCGAGCGTGGAACAACTACGAACCGCCATCGGTGCTAACTCCAATCCCCAGCAAACGTTCGCGGGGAGACATGGCAGTTGCAAACGCCTGCGACGCAGTTATAGTACGTGTGTAAGGGTGGCGGTTTTGTCAAATACTATGGCTGAAAAACAGGCCACCGTCGGATGGAAATATGACGGTTATGTGGGATTCGCCAGGATTGGGCTCGTGGCGAACAATCGCCAAATATTATTACTAAAAAAAAGGTTAAAACACCCGGGGCTATAACTTGTACCGGCTAACCACTAAACATTATACTAACATAGTTGTAAATGGTCAAAGAACGTGTCTATGTGGTGTTTGGAATTATATGCAAACTAGCAAGATGCCCGTGCATTTCACGGAACATCAAGATGCATTTTTTTTACAAAACACCTGTTGTGATTGACCCATGCAGGAGTAATCCCATGTGTAAAAACTAATGATATCTCGAGAATTTCATCGGAAAAATGGTATCTCGAGAATTTCATAGAAAAAATGATATCTCAAGCAAGATGAGAGATAAGGTGAGGAGGAGTGGGGCGTGGTGGTGACTGATGGTCGGACTGGGTGCAGGCATGGGGATGGACGGCGCTGGCAGTGGCCACCATGCCAGATTGTTCCAGAGCCTTCCTTTTTTAATTGCTCAACAATGAGGTTGTGGGAGATAAGGATGAATGAGGGAAGGCCTTATCTGCAAATGTCGAGAGAGGTGCGGGTATCTTTTTGCAAAATTGCCATAGTTTGCTTTCTATCCGTCAGATATAAATTGGACGGTCTATATTGCAAGATGGCAGGCACACCATCATTGCCAACTTGGTTTTTTATAAGAAAGTAGAGAAGTAGAGAAAGTAGAGAGTAGAGAAACGGAGGGAGTACTAGTAAGGACACAATCTACTACTTCATGTGCTACTCCTGCGCTCCATTCGGCGGGCGCAACAACCCCTACAGCCACTCCCGTTTCATGGACGGCCTGGTCGATGCCTGCAAGGTGCCCTGCATCTACAAGAGTTTCAGCTGTGAGAGGTACGTCGACCAGCACTCACTGGCGGAGCATAGTTCCAGATGCACACACGCGCCCTGCTACTGCTATGAGTGCACGCCGCTGTTTGAGGGCTCGCCGACGAGCCTTGTGCATCACCTCACGGCACCGTCCGTCAATCACTACTAGCCCGCGGCGGTGAACATCAAGTACGAGACGTGCTACCCGTTCGTCGTGCCGGAGTCGCTGGAGGATCACCGCCACCTGCTAGTCGCGGAGGAGGACGTCAACGTCTTCCTCTTGGCCGTGGGCACCGGCAAGGCCCACGCAGGCCGCTGCCCCGTCTCTGTAGTATGCATCAGGGGCAATGCCGTTGACGCTGACAAGAGGCCGTTGTACCGGTGCATGCTCACTGTTACTGCCCCTCCGAAGTACGAGGGCGCCCACGACGCCTCCCTCACGCTGAATGGGACTGTGCCAAGGTGGTCCGTTCCCGGCAATGTGGACATGGAAGATGCCTGGTATGATTTTCACCCCAAGATGATGCACGGGGACTCCAAGGAGGTTCACCTCCTCATATGCATTACCAAGTCAATTGTTCATCATTAGTCTTCGCTCAATGTAAGCTGCTGCCTAAGCATGTGGAGACTTCTTATTTACATAGTATAGAACCTTCCATGCATGATCTTGCTCTATTAGAGTAACGCGCTTGAATAAAAGTGTATCCATTTATGGTTTAGCCTAGAATCTTCCATGTATGCTTTTGCACCATTAGAGTTCTCGCTTGCCATTTATGAGATTAATTGAGAATTTTTACTACAGTAATGGTGAAAGACTTATGATGAACCATTTCTTACATCTCCTCTGCCCCCTTCCAAGTCATCCTGATTTACATTCATGGTGGTCTAGAAAAAATAAAGAAAATCGATACTCAAAAAATAATTCTTAAAGATCATTTCTTGCAAAGAATAATAAGTGTTATTTCTTCAAAAGTTTTGGATGCAGGTTGAACAGTTGTACGCTTTTGTTTGCACAAGGTACTTTTTTAGCTATTTAGCCTACATTTACTATTCACCCGGATGCTTGTGAGCTCTAGAGAAGAAATAATATCTGAAGAAACCTATCGATACTCGTTACACATGAGATGACCCCCACATACTTTGTCAAAATAAACAACTCCCTGATCAAATCATTTCACTGTTCCGTGCAATGCACGGGCACCTTACTATATATAGTACGACAATAAATTTGACTAACATTATATATAGTACGATAAATGCTCATGCATGTCACCAAAAATTATATCATTGGAAACTATGTTCAAATACGAATCCAACGATATAGTTTTTGGTGACATGCACTAAGATTTTGTCAGTTAAATCATTAGTCAAATTACATGCGGGACTAATAAACCACGAAGGAGGTTGTACTAGTGTAGAGTTCGGCGCGGCACGGGAGTCTCACCCCGCTCGTGGCGCGGCAGCAAAGCCGTCATATCACAAAACCCCAACACTCCCAGTAATAAGTGGCCTGGTAAAATAAACGGACAAGCAACCATCACATCCCTCTGTCTTTTTTGCATTTCATCTCTCTGCATTTACTTTGTCCGGTTCATCTCGCACACTCGATCCCTAACTACTACTCCTAGTATCCCTAGCTACTACTCCTAGTATCCCTAGCTACTACTCCTAGGGCCAGTTCTTTTGGCGGCTTAAAAAATAAGCCGTCTCTTCCCCAGCTTTTCCCATAAGGCACCTCACTCATTCATTTGGGCTTCTAAACTACTACCTCCATCCTGGTTTATTAGTCCCCATTGTAATTTGTGCTAAATTTTGACCAAAGATTTAATTGATAAAATGTTAGTGCATGTCAACAAAAGTTATATTGTTGAATTCGTATTTGAACATAGTTTTCAATGATATAATTTTTGGTGACATGCATAAACATTTCATTAGTTAAATTTATGGTCAAAATTTGACAAAGATTACAATGGGGACCAATAAACCAGGACGGAGGTAGTAGTTATGGGATTACTAATCTAGAAGCCTAAAAGAACTGGCCCCTGGTACTCCCAGTAGTAGTACTCAAGTTGGAATTCCAATTGCACGGCACAACTTGCTAGGCAAAAAATTCGATGCAGGGTGTACTAAGCGGTTTGGGAATTTGCAAGCCTTCCTGACCAGTGAGATACTCCGTACAAAGTACGATAGAGAAATAACCACAGAGAAGGAAGCTAAAAGTAAACAATCAAACGAGCATTTTTGCATTTCTTTTGCATTGAATCATTTCACAAGCTTGACTAGTGTTGTTTTTCTACTTTTACAAAAACCGCATCGTAATGTTAAAATGTGCATTTGCATGTACATAAGTAATAGTAGTAGCACAGTCTGCAAGCATATATATAGAGAGAGTGTAGTGCGATATATAGTTAAGTTTGTGCTATATGCACGTACTTACAAAATGCGTACGGATACACAAGGTTTCCAAACTTTTCCTTTTACATACTTAATTAAGGACGCTAATAATTCCCGAACGTTCGGGATTTATCAATTCTGTCCCAAAACTAATGAGATCGCCTTACAAAACTAAATTATTCCTAATAAAAGCCACGGCGCTCGCAGGAGCGCTTGCGGCGCGCCACGAGTTCCCTGGTGCGCGACCGTTTCCCAGCGCGGCGACACAACACCTCTTCCTCAGCCTCGCAACTCACGAGGTGCTGATTGGCGGCTTGCCGGCGGGCAAGCGTGATCTCACTGGTCTGGTGATCCGGCGCCAATATCTACTCTTCCTCGCTGGAAGCGTGCACCCAGTCCACGTACCGCCAAGCGTAGATGAGGCGCTTGGGCCCGACTGCACTCAGGGCTTTGGCACGGGTGTCCTCCGCCACCCTCACGGCCCTCGCACAAGCCTTCTGCCAAAGAGCCAATTGCCTGACTCTCTCGGACACGACATAGGCTTGCCAGGCAGCATGCCTCGTGGTGCGCTTCTCTCCCTCGGCCTTCTTCTCCGCCTCTATTTTGGTGCGCTCTGCCAGAGGCAATGCCTCCACAAGGCAACCTCCATTTCTTTCCAAAGCTCCTCAAGGCTGGGGGGCTCGGCGGGCGGCGCGATGTTCTCCTTGTAGCGGGGAGCCGACGCGTCCTCCGACGCGCGTGCTAGCGAGATTGGGAACGCCAACGCGTCCACTTCGATGCGTCGCGGCGAGGAGCGGAACACGGACACG
This sequence comes from Thinopyrum elongatum, assembly GCA_011799875.1. Classification (NCBI taxonomy): domain Eukaryota; kingdom Viridiplantae; phylum Streptophyta; class Magnoliopsida; order Poales; family Poaceae; genus Thinopyrum; species Thinopyrum elongatum. Next base: position 596,301,731 of record CM022303.1, on the reverse strand, counting down.
TCCACCTCGACGCGTCGTGGCGAGGAGCGGAACACCGACGCGTCCACCTCGACGCGTCGCGGCGAGGAGGAATGGAACGGTGACGCGTGACCCTTTGCGCGGGGCAGCGAGGGGCACCTAGGGCTTGGGAGGGGCGATGCCATGGTGGTCGATGTGAGAAGGAGGGGGAGGAGATAGTGATGAACGTGAGCGTTCTTCCGAATGTCGTGGGAGGTGCAGTATTTATAGCGAGCAATGGCACACCTACGTAAGATATGTTGCGTGATTAACGTAACAGCTAGGCATATTTTTGTTGGAGTAAATTACGGGGGAGGGAAGGGGTGGAAATATTGCTGATCACAACGGATTGGACAAGCGTGGGGGGAGGAGAGTCATGCATGCAGATTTTTTTCACACGGGGTGGAGTGGTGGGACTGCCGGAGGGAGAAGGAGAGTCAAGCAGGCAAATTGTTTTCACACATGGAGAGGAAAAGATTTGGAGACGAACGGGCTTCCTGCAAGTATGGGAACTGTGCGTAATAAGTCATCTTACATGCAATGATCTAACCATTGCATGCCGGGCTAGGTATAGTCTCAAGTCATTAAAAACATACACACCACAGACATGTTCAGATTTCAAGGTGCACTAAATTATTGCATGTGATGATTAAGGCTGGCCATAGTAGTGGTATCTTAGCTGGTATCATGCACACGGGAATAGCAAACATGCTGATGTGGCAAAGAATTGAAGAAGAGAGGGGGCTTAGAGTAACACAGGTAGATACCGTATCATGTTAAATACTATGCTACTTTGTATCATGCATGGCACTATAAAGGTAGTCCCATATCATACACTAGTATCATGCACATGATACTAGTATATGATACTTTCCACTATGAGTAGCCTAAAGAGAATATTGACTAATGCATGTAAAAATCTTTTTTATTTACTAGTGTTCATGCATGGATGTAATGCGATAATGCATTGGTAAACACATTTTTTTGTGAAGAACGAGAGCATTAATTGAGTACTTTTGTAGACTACAAAAACTATTCCACTGCCTCTATCTTGGTAAGAGTAGGTGAAATTTTGGAATCGAGCCCGTTAAACTAGAAGGGAGGTAGTAGTTCTCTAATAGCTAACCTTGTTGTGATGACTAGATAGGACATGGCACGCACCTGGACGGAGGAACTAGTCTGCATTGTGCATATAAGTTTTGTCTGAAGTCAATGTACCTCTACTTTGACCAAACTTATTAAAAAATGTATCAACATTCACAATGTCAAATCAATATTTTTATACTCATTATGAAATGTAGTTTCATAAAAATATATATTTGGTATTGTAGATATTGATATTTTTAGTATAAATTTGGTCAAACTTTGCAAACTTTGACTTGACACAAATCTTACGCGGAGTAAAACGACCAGAGGGAGTATCACGCATGCGGAGTAGGCAAAAAAATTGCTCATTTATAGCCGTCCGAAGTCTCAAAGGGTGCGATCGCGCGAGGGAGGCGAAGGTCGTGGGAGGTGCGACGGTTGACAGAATTAAGTGAAGTTACATGAACGCGCCGGCATGGCGTGCGAACACGCAGAAGCTATATCGTCAGGCCTACGATGTGGGTCTAGTAGACATGACATCTAGAGGGTCCTGCATAGTACTCGAGAATTCTTTGGGGGCATGCAGCTGTTTATCCACCGGGCAAGCCACCACCCCACGCCATTCGCATGCCCTACTCGTCCCCGCCTTCTACCTTACAACAGTTCACTCCCAGTCATCCCGTCCTTTCACAATACACCAGTTCCACTTGTCCTAACCCGCCTCCAAAATCCATGGCCTCCCAAATCTCCATAATTGGCAGTGAGTACAAGGTTAGAACCATCACCGGCGATGAGTTCATCGTCATCTACACCCGTAGATCCGCGACGGTGGAAGCATGCCTTGGTCGCTTCCTACACATGTTCAAAAGTTAAAAGGATGAGTGGGTCGTTGGGCTAGATGTTAATTACACCACAGTCCTGGAAAAGGAGAAGCTTCTAAAGGTGGCAGAGATGAAGAAGCCCACCATGATCCAGGTTTGCGGACATAACGTGTGCTTGGTCTACCATATATGCCATGCCGACGTTAGGTGCCAGGATTTTGAGTTCTTCCTCAAGGACAAAAGAGTGAAATTCGTTACTGTAGACTTTACGAACGACAGGAGAGCCTGGATCGGATAGGCCTCGTTGTAGGCCAGCCCTTCGATCTCCAGAAGGAAAGCCTGCTGTCCTCCTCTCAGCCTTCAATGTTGACCCTAGCAGCAGCCATGATTGATCCTTCGTACGCTTAACTGAAGAAACCTCACCCGGAGTTTCATCATGCATGGGAGTCGAAGACAATAGATGAAGATCACATCGTGTACGCAGCAACGGATGCCTACATTTGTTTAAATATCTACAAGGTTTGGATAAAGAAGCAGAGCCCAGTGTTCGGTTCATGCAAAGAAGTGTCGGTGAAGAGGAAGAGGAAGAGGGATGAGGACGAAGTCGAGGACGTGGACTCGGACTCCGAGTATGGTGGCAGTGTCGTTGCTCATGCTGGTTCTACTGCAGTGTCAAGCGGACTAGTTGCTTAGTTTTATTTGAGGGGTGTGTTGTGCTGAGCCCCCAGCAGAACTATGTTATGTTCTTTCTCGTTATTTGAACTCTTTAGTACGTACTGTAGTACTAGTGTGTCTTACTACTGTTCTTCTTGTAGTTGGTACTACTACTCGTATCTTCGTGTTCCTACTGTACTTAATACGTACTAGTAGTATAATTTGGGTCAGTCGATTTGTGAAAGAAGTTCGACGGAGCGAAGGAAAAAGACGGCAGAGAAGCTACCCCAGTATCTATATTAGGGTGGCAGGGTGCCCATGATCTATCTTATGAGTGTTGGGTGTGGAATACAGTTCGTCGGAAAAAATGGATCGTGCCCGGGGTTAAAGGGATGGCGGGGGTGGGGGGAGCATGGCACTGGTACGCGGTTTAGAGGAGGGCGGGGCGGTGGCGGCAGGTGGTTAGGCCTGTGGCGGGCTGGCGGCTCGATGCCTGAGAGAGAAGATGAACAGTGCATCATTTTCAGAGGTTGAAGAAGCCCTTCTGGCCGTCCATGTTGCATCCAACGGCTCATAAGAGTCGACTGACCCAAATTGTTCCTTCAGATTGCAGGATCCACGTGGCATTCAAGGTCTTGAAGGTAGATTCCATGTCCGCACGCGGTTTGCAGGCTCGGCGTGGGCGCGACCGGCTTCTGCCGGGACAGCCACCATGTGCGCCTCCTCCGCGCGGGCGGAGACGACAATGACATGCTAGCTCCTCCTCGCCGGCGTGCTGGAGCATGCACTCATCCTCCTCTTCGTAGGCTGCAGGCATAGACGCGGCTCCACCTGCTCGCGTGCTTGGCAGCGCGGCGGCATCGCGAGGAGGGACTGCAGACGATGTTAGCGGGCGAGCCTTCGGCTTCATGGCACAGGGATGGCGGGGACATGGCGGTGATGGGCGAGAAATGGTCGGCCAGAGCTGGCGGGTGCCGACATGCGCAATGGCGGCGGCACATTGATCAGTGTGCATATGGGAGCTTAGTTTAGTTTTATATAGGGTTGGTCAAACTTAAAAGAACACCGTACTAGTACACGTAAACATTAGACTGGGGCAGCGCTTATACTACCACATTAGATAGCACCGCATCAATACAGAATCATTTGCAAGTGCGTGCACCGCGGCCGCGCGGGCGATCGAACCTTGCATGACCGTGTCACACTCGAAGGACATCCACCGAACCTTTTTTTTTTGTGTGTGAAAACAATCCCCGAATATTACTCTACTTTTTTTCCTGGAAAAGTTCTTCACGCTACAATATTTCCATATATTTGAATTTAGCTTCAGTTCATGCTTATTTGGATTTGGACGTTTTAGGTGCACCCTAGACATTTTTTTTAATAATGATTCTGTGTGTGTGACTGAGAGAGAACGCGTGTATGTGTCCATATGTGTGTTGTGGCGGAAGGGCAATGTGGATACGGTGTGCGTGTGATAGAGACATAGAGAGGTGTGAATGTGCAAATGATCATGCATGAGTGAGACATAGAGAGATGCCGATATGTTGTGTATACATGAGAGAACGGTCTTCTATTTGTACTTGTGTGTGCGAGAGCGAGAGAGAGAGAGAGAAAGAGAGAGAGAGAGAGGAGCATCCGTAACACAACAACCATCTCTCTCGATTCGTCCGTCCCTCGCACGATCGCATGTAACACATGCATCAACGCACACATTTTGACACCCTCACCCGGCCCCTGCCGCCTCAAGGCCCGCACATCGCTCTCTATCTCGCACGCACAATCTCTTCGTGAAAACCCTATTTAGCATGTAGCTTTTCGTCACATACACACACATTCTCTCCATAGGTGTGATTTCTCTCAATATCACACACACACACACACACACACACACACACACACACACACACACACACACACACACACACTGCACGCACACTCCCCCTCCCCCGAGCACACAATTCATCCCAATCCAAGGTTTATGGCGACCACTCTCGCTTGTGCTTCTGTGCACCCTAGCATGCACACCACCTCAATCTTCAAAGAGGGCATCGAGGAGATCGAAGACGTCAACCACACTGCACTAGAGAATGCGGAGCCATTTGGAAGCAGGATGATGTGACGACGGCTGACTGATTCCGCCTCCCCCCCTCTCTCTCCCGCACAAAATTATCAATCCCTTAACCCACGAGATCCTTCCCCTCTCGTCCATGTTTTTCTAGATCTCTCATCAAACCCGTTGTCGCTTCTCCTTCCACATGTACAAAATCCGGATGCACACGCATCTCATGTATATTACATGTCTCCATCTATCTCACAGACCTAACTTCTTCCTCTCTCTCTCTCTCTCTCTCGTGAGGTTTGTCTCCTACTCTCTCGCCCACATACATACAATCTTTCCCGCCCTATTTGCTCCATCTTCACAAGTTCTCTCTACTGTGGCACCCCGGTTCAGCGAACCGGTTTACCAGTGTTTCCAACCCAGAGATCATGTCATTTGGAAACACACAACAACTTGGAACAGAACATAGCTGAACTTTTATTGATAACAGTCGAGTACAAGCTCATATTTTACATGATCTTCGAGGCCAGAAGCACATCTGGTGCTGCAACAATATCTACATTATTTATCTAACAAATCGGGGCCTCGGCATTACTACAGATTACTACAACGGAAGACTACAGCAGAATACTAGTGCGTAGCGGAACATGATAGCGACTCCAACCACAGGGACACTGCTGTGGACACATCCTAGGCATCGCAACTCGGGCATCGAGACCTCCGTCTCAGTCTTCTCTTGCATCTGGCATGATACGCCAGGTGAGTACTTTGAATGTACTCACAAGCACATGACAATCAAATATGCAGCAAATAATAGCATGGCACTGAGCAAGTTAAAACTTAGGTGATTCACTTACTGCCATCAACTTACTCATCTCCGGGTTGTCTCACAACCCCCAGAGCACTTTATCTCAACGAGCACCACTGCTCACAAGACGAGTTCTTCAATCACTACTAAGGTTGTTACGGTTGATCACCTAGAGAGGTCTAGTCGGGCTGTCCAATACCGTGGACACGGCTATTCGAATAGATTTTACACTCTGTAGAGGTTGCGCACTTTACCCACACTATGGAGCACTGACCTCGTAATCCCACTCGGGTGGACCAGCGTTGCTCCAACGAAACCTGTCTGACTCATGACTCTTTCATTGTACCACCGGCAATCACACTCCCTCTTGGAGTCAAGCCCTGGGTGGCCCTGTGTCCTCTCGACACCTGCCACCGTCGTGGCCAAACTACTGTCCCAAACGGGGACGCCGACAAAACAACTCAACTGGGCTCATAGGGTTATCGCCGTCTACCTGATCAGGGCAGCACGCACCCATAACCCTCCCTCTTTGGAAATACCAGTGAGAGAGCATGCAGCCAGACCAAGTCAAGGCCATCCCATACCGGCGAATGTGGCTGCACGGGTAAGCCCGGACAGGTGACTCATGATCAACCATCTAAGTTCAGCTTAGGCATCACGGTTATTTCAACAACTTAACTTAGTTGGTCACATAAGCCATTTTAATAATTTACTTGGAGTTATTCATGTTAAATAAATGCAAGAGTTGCATATGAACAATGCAATGCTATGAAATGCCACAAAACATGGATGCCCTGGCTTGCCTTGATCAGTTGGGTGGTTCAGAAACTCTTGATCTTCAAATCCACAGTTTTCTCCTTCTGAAAATATTTTTAAACAATAAAAGAAAATGTCAAACAACACTGTTCATAGCACCAGTAATTCTGTGAGTGTGCCAAAAATCTCAAACTTGGTGGAAAAATAAAGCATTTGACTATGAACCCAATGAAAAAAGAATCAACTCATTTGGACTTTTCTGTTAAAAGTTATTAACAGTCAAAGTTACTAGTCAAACTCTGGTTTAAAAAATAAAATTCAGAAAACCTGGCAAAGGCCACATCGAAGGCGTAACGGCCAGGGGCGCCTTCACTTACCCCTTCGCGCGCATGCCTACGGTGGCTGACAGGTGGGGCCACACTGTTTTAAAACAGAGAGGGAGAGAGAGGGCAGAGGGAAGGCGGCTCACCGGCGGCGATTGCCAGAGCTAGCGACGGCGGATGGGCTCGGAGAGGGCGGGGATGGATAGAGCGTTCACAGGCGGTTCGCCCTGTACCCGCAGCTCGGTCGAAGGTGCACGAACGGAGTCGTCCCCTTCGTCTCCGGCGGACAGCAGCTGCGGTGGTCGGCGGCGACAGCGATTTCGGCGGTTGTTCAGCTCGGGGTGGGGTTAGGGAGCACCACCAGAATCTATTGATTACAACTGAAGGTTCGGTTGAGGTGGAGGAGGAGTGGAGAGGGCTAGCGACAGAGAGGGGATCGGCGGCGGAGCTCCGATCGAGCTCGAGGCCAGAGGCCTCTCTGCCTCGTTTGCTGCTGCTGGCTGTGGCTATGAGGGAGGAGGGGTTGGGTGATGAGCAAAGCAGCGAGGGGCGGGGCTATTTATAGCCGGGAGGAGGCGGGAGGCGAGCTCTCCCGAACCTCGTCGATGCGGGCCATGGCGCCGGCGCTCATACGCCGCGCTGGCTGGCTCGACGCGGGCGAGGTGATGGGTGAGGGCAGGAGCATTAAATGCTCGAGAGGACTGGGCAGGAGGAAGACGACGCGCCGCTCGCCACACTGCAGCCACGGGCCGAACAGGGCGGCGATGACGCGGCGGCCGGCGAGGGCGTCTCTGGCACAGGCGAGGCTTCCAGGAGGTCTACGCGTCACCAGAGAAGGTAGTCGGCACGTTTGGACAACTTCACGCTGCTCGAATGATCAACTCCAACGTGACCTGAGCCTAGTGCGGCGCAGCGCGCGGCGACAAGCACGCCAGCACCGTGCTCACCACGCCAGCTCGTGTCCACGGGCCATGTTGGTCTGGCACAAGTTGTTTGACGCATCGACCGTCGACGCCTCACCTCACCTGAGCACTTGGTTTGGCTTGGTATGGTCTTAGATGAGAGGTAGAGTCAACTATAGGTTCTGACAGAAATGTTGGTGAGTTTTTGGAGCTTCGATGAGTTTGACCTAGAGCCAAGAGAGATGTCTGGTGTGATTCATGTTGAATGAACAACAAACTGGCCAAGTTTGAAATGGTTAGGACAAGAAATGAGGGTAGTTCATGTGTAGGAGGTCAAACTGGTCCAGAATGAGGATGTTGATGTACTGCTCACTTGGATGATCTTCAAATGCTGAAATTTGGTGGAGGGAAGTTATTTGTAGGTGCCCTCATGCCATAAAAATTTCAGAGCAGTTGGACAAACCTAGCAAGCACTTCCTTCACAAAGGTTCAGCTTGAACGGAAGCAAGACTGGATTATTTAGCAAAATATTTGAACTAGGTCATGAGATATTTTTGGATATTGGGGCAAGATATTATCCAAAGTATTTTAGGGAATTATTTGGGAATTTTCTGAGCATCCTAGCTATAGGTTGCTTCACAACCCATAGTATTGCCCTAAATTCCCAAATAAACGGAAAGGATTATTAAAAATGATTTAAATGGAATTTGTGTTTTAGAGATGCTTGGCAGGGTTTTGGCAAGTAGTTGAGGCTTTGGATCACTCGGAAGAAGATTCACTAATGCCAAGACCAAGTAAAAGATCCAAAATCCATTCAAATTCCAAATAAAACCAGAAAAAGTTTGAAAAGAAAAAGTTGCCAAAATCAGGGTGTCACAAACCTACCCCCCTTAGGATGAATCTCGTCCTCGAGATTCGGTTGCTCAGGGAACAAATAAGGATATACGGATCTTAGGAAATCTTCTTTCTCCCAAGTAGCCTCTTCTTCCGTGTGGTGTTCCCACAATACCTTATAGAACCTTATTACCTTACTCCTTGTGGTTCTTTCCATCACATCCAAGATCTTGACTGGCTTCTCCTCATAAGTTAAATCCTTAGCTAGTTCCAGTTCACTCATATCTGCTTCTTTCGCTGGGGGTGCGATGCATTTTCTCAATTGTGAGACATGAAAGACATCATGCACATCCGACAGTACTAGGGGCAACTCCAACTGGTATGCAACTCTGCCCTTCCTAGCAACCACGGGAAAGGGGCCAATATACCGTGGGGCTAGCTTTCCTCGGGTACCAAACCTCTTCACTCCCTTCATGGGAGTTACTCGCAGATAGGCATAGTCTCCAGGTTCGAAGGTTACTTCCCGATGCTTCGGGTCGTAATAACTCTTCTGGCAGGACTTGGTTGCTCGCAGGCGTTCTTGAATATCCTTGACCTGTCTTTCTACCTCGAGCATCAGGTTCGTTCCAAATATGCGACTGTCCCCTGTCTGAGACCAGTTTAACGGTGTGCAGCACTTTCGTCCATATAACGCCTCAAAAGGCGACATCTTGAGACTGGCCTGATAATTATTATTGTAAGAGAATTCCGCATACGGCAGAATATCCTCCCACTTGGGTCCATGAGAGAGAGCACAGGACCGACGCATATCTTCCAAGATTTGATTTACTCGCTCGGTCTGTCCATCCGTTTGTGGATGATATGCTGTGCTGTGTTTCAGCACGGTGCCCAAAGCTTGATGTAACCGATGCCAGAATGCTGAGGTGAATAGGGAACCTCTGTCTGAGGTGATAGACTTGGGTACCCCATGCAGACTGACAATCCGAGACATGTAAAGTTGTGCCAGCTGGTTTGCGTTGTAAGTGGTCTTCACTGGGATGAAATGTGCCACTTTTGTAAGAGTGTCTACAATGACCCAGATGGCATCATTACCTCTCGTGGACTTGGGTAATCCCACAATAAAATCCATACATATGTCGTCCCACTTCCACTTGGGTACTGGTAAAGGTTGTAATAGCCCTGCGGGTTTCTGATGTTCTTCTTTGACCTTGTTGCATATATCGCAACAGGCGACGTAGTATGCAATATCATTCTTCATTCCTGGCCACCAAAATGTCTCTCTCAAATCTTGGTACCTCCCGAATGGATCGAATATGCGGACTCATGTGCTTCCTTGAGTATTTGTTGCCTCAAGTTGTTCTGATTCGGCACCCAAATTCGTTTCTTGAACCACACGGTACCCTGTTCATCCGCACGGAAAGACTTGGCCTTCCCTTGCTGAATTAACTCCTTGATCTTCCGAATTTCTTCATCTGACTTCTGGGCTTCCTTGATTTCCTCCTTGAGGGTTGGAGTAATCTCCAATGTGTTCGGGGTCATTGGGCTGCATAGCACCATATTGAGCCTGGTAAACTCTTCTTGTAGGCTTGGATGCATACCCGCAATTAGCGCGTTTACAGTAGCTTGTTTCCTGCTCAGGGCATCAGCGACCACAATCGCTTTCCCTGGATGATAGTTTATTCCAACATCATAGTCCTTGACTAGCTCAAGCCATCTTCTTTGCCTGAGGTTCAAATCTGGTTGTGTGAAAATATACTTAAGACTCTTGTGGTCTGTGTATATTTGACACCTTTGTCCAATCAGATAATGCCTCCAAATCTTCAGGGCATGTACTACTGCGGCTAGCTCCAAGTCGTGAGTGGGGTAATTTTCTTCATGCAGTCATAGCTGTCGTGATGCATAAGCTACAACCTTCCCCTCTTGCATTAGCACGCATCAAATCCCACGTCTGGATGCATCGCAGTATATGTCCAAACTCTTGTGAATGTCCGGAAGGATTAAGACAGGGGTTGTAGTTAGCCTCGTCTTTAGCTCCTGGAAACTGCTGTCGCACTCGGCTGTCCAGATAAACCTTTGATTCTTCTTCAATAATTCAGTCAGCGGTTTGGCTATCTTAGAAAAGCCTTCAATAAAGCGGCGGTAGTAACCTGCTAAACCCAGGAAACTACAGACTTCGGTCACCGTGGTTGGTGTCTTCCAGTTCAAGACCGCAGTAACCTTGCTGGGATCGACAGCTACTCCTTTCTCTAACAGAATATGTCCAAGGAATCCCACCTCTTTTAGCCAAAATTCACACTTGCTGAACTTGGCATATAAGCGATGGGTTCTCAATCTTTCTAGGACAGCTCTGAGATGTTGCTTGTGTTCCTCTTCATCCTTAGAGTATATAAGGATGTCGTCAATGAACACCACTACAAATTTGTCCAAAAAGTCCATGAAGACTTTATTCATCATACTCATGAAGTATGCTGGAGCATTTGTTAATCCAAACGCCATGACTGTAAATTCATACAGTCCATATCGAGTGGTGAACGCTGTTTTGGGGATATCCTCCTTTCGGATCTTTAATTGATGATATCCTGTTCTGAGGTCGATCTTGGAGAATACCCGTGCTCCATTCAACTGGTCAAATAAGTCATCAATTCGAGGGAGCGGGTACTTGTTCTTGGTAGTGACCTCATTAAGCTGACAATAGTCTACGCACATTCGTAGACTTCCATCCTTCTTCTTGACAAATAATACTGGTGACCCCCATGGCGAGATGCTTGGACGAATGTATCCTTTCTGTAGTAACTCGTTCAACTGCTTCTTCAGTTCTGCAAGCTCTGGCCCTGGCATATGATAATATTTCTTGTATATTGGGGCTGTACCCAGAATTACTTCAATGGCAAACTCCAATTCTCGGTCGGGCGGCATTCCTGGTAATTCCTCAGGGAACACATCCGGCAACTCGCAGACTACTGGAATCATGTTCATATCTGTAACAGTAGTCTGGTATACCGTGCCCTTTCTTGTTATCATTCTGCTGGCCAGAAATTGCACGGTTTGTCCAGCGGGGTTCACCAATTTCACTGTTCTAGTGGCGCAATTGATACACACTTGGTGCGGTGCCAACCAGTCCATTCCTAGGATTATATCCAGTCCTGGAGATTCAATAGCAACAAGGGTGGCTGGGAATTTTACTCCGTGGATTGAGATTTCCAGTCCCTTGTATACTATATTTGTTCTGAGCATAGAGCCAGAGGATTGTACCACCATGATTTTATCCAAAAGCGAAGGAGAAAGTTTGTGCAAGGTGGCAAAATTTCACAAAATAAACGAGTGAGAAGCCCTAGAATCAAATAAAATTACTGCAGGTATGTTATTGACAGAAAACATACCAAGAACAACGTCTGGAGCTTCGCAGACTTCTTCGGCAGATATGTGGTGGACGCATCCGTGATGGAAATTGCGGCGTCCAAGGTGGTTGACTTGTGGCTTGTGATCCGCTGCTTGCTTCCCATTATTAGTAGGACACTGCTTGGCATAGTGTCCACTCTGACCACAAGTGAAACAGGTGTTGTTGCAGCGACAGTCTTCTATGACTGGCTGCTTGCCGAAGGTCTTAGTCTGAGTGCTTGGCTTGCTGTTATTGCCACCATTGTTCCACACTGGCTTGTTCTCAGATGCCCCTAGCTACCAACTGCGTAGCTTTTGCACATATGGTTCCTTGCTGTCCTTCTTGGGCTCGAACGTCCTTTTATGATCATCATTTCCAGACTTGTGCTCACGTTCGGCAACGAATGCTTTATCCACCAGTGTCTGGAAATCAGGGAAGTCTAACATGCATAGCTGGCATCGGAGGGCGTGATTGAGTCCTCCGAGAAACCAGTCTACTTTTCTTTCTTCGGTAGCCACATCATGAGGAGAGTACCGGGCCAAGTTATTGAACTTGTTTAGATATTCCCCCATAGACATGTTTCCTTGTGTGAGGGCCAGGAATTCCCTCTGCTTCACTTTCATAATACCCGTGGGGATATAATAGTTGCGAAACAGCTCTTTGAATCTCTCCCAGGAAATCTCCTCTCCAACAGGCCACATTAACTTGGTGTTATCCCACCATATAGCTGCCGGACCTTCAAGATAATGGGTGGCAAATGGGACTTTATCTGCTTCTTCACATTGAGCGATGTCCAATTTCTTTTCCATGGTTCTCAACCAGTCATCAGCCTCAATTGGATCCACCGCCTGACTAAAGCTAGGTGGCTTTGTACGCTGGAAGTCAGTCTGCTTGGAACGCACCCCATTGCCATTATTCTGACCTACTATTGTCTGCATACTTTTGAGAAATTCCAGAAGGTCTTGGTTTCTCTTTTCCTCAAACATTCTCATTATCTGGTCTGTGGTTGGTGCTTGAGGTGGTGGTGGTGGTAAGTCTTCGGGCGGTTGCCTTGCCTGTCTGGCGGATCGATGGACGGGGTTTCCATCGCCGCCTTGACTGCTACTTCCTTTCTTCATCCTAATTTTTTTGTTCCCATGGCAAAGACCGAATTGATGAGCAACATCCATAAGGAGAAATATAGTAATATGACACCGGAGAAAAATTCATGAAAAAGACGAATAAAGGAAACATCATAATTATACAAGATAACCCAACATCATACACGGCAAGCTAGTAGGGGAATATCATTTCTAGACTGCTCATATGACAGCCACATATGCACAGATGCATGCATAACTACGCAAACTCCAATCTAGTACGTTGGTGACACGAACACTGTCCATCAGAAGAGTCCTCGTCATTCGATCCTGAGTTGGAATCAGAACTGATGATGTGAGTCACCGGGTCAAAGGAGACGCGACGTCGCTGCTGAGAGGGCTCTCCTTCTGCAGAAGAAGAAGCACGCCGCCTTAGCATCGGTGAAGCAGGAGTAGCTAAGAGTGAGGCCCACTCAGCTGGGGTCTCAAGTCGATTACCAGACAATAAGCCTGGCGGCATAGTAGTGCTAGAAGAAGTACCCAGCCTATGTTGAGGTGGAACTGGTGATGGATAGCTAGGCGGAACTACAGGAGGAGGTGCTGGAGTCACTGCTGCAAGTGCCTCCTGGACACGACATAGCTCCTCAGCCAGGGAAATGATCATGCGGTAAGTGGCGTTCACGTAGCGAGACAAAACACCAGTCGCATGGTCACACGCTGGGTCAACGGGTGGGAAAAGGACTCGCCCTGTCGTAGGTGACAGAGTGGGATAGTGAAAGAAACCTGGATGGGTCCGCATCTCGGCCTCGCGGAAGCGCAAGTCAGTAATAGCCTCCATGGCAGCAAACTGGATCGCCAGCTCCGGAGTAGAAGCTACTCCACCCTTGGAAGAGCGAGAAGAGCTTCCAATGTCCGAAGTCGCGGTCATGTAAGCCACTGCATGGTACTCATATACTGACTCGCCCAACTGCTCCCGGAACACCTGGTATACCGGGTCATCACCGTTGGGATACAGCCGAAGCCAGATGCTGCGAAGCAGAATCGGAAAAGTGTGGGGTTCTGGCTCATGATGGTAGTGATATGGAACTGGCGCCATCTACACTCACAAAGCCAAAGGTTAGTAACATGATGGATTATGATGCATGATGCATAGCATGCCATGCACAAACAAATGCAGCAAGCAATATGCATACTCAAAGCCTATACTAATCGTCGTCCTAGCGCGGGTTACCTAGGGTGTCCTACAGTCAGCCTGGCTCTGATACCAAGCGTTGTGGCACCCCAGCTCAGCGAACCGGTTTACCAGTGTTTCCAACCCAGAGATCATGTCATCTGGAAACACACAACAACTTGGAACAGAACATAGCTGAACTTTCATTGATAACAGTCAAGTACAAGCTCATATTTTACATGATCTTCGAGGCCAGAAGCACATCTGGTGCTGGAACAATATCTACATTATTTATCTAACAAATCGGGGCCTCGTCATTACAACAGATTACTACAACGGAAGACTACAGCGGAATACTAGTGCGTAGCGGAACATGATAGCGACTCCAACCACAGAGACACTGCTGTGGACACATCCTAGGCATCGCAACTCGGGCATCGAGACCTCCGTCTCAGTCTTCTCCTGCATCTGGCATGATACACCAGGTGAGTACTTTGAATGTACTCGCAAGCACATGACAATCAAATATGCAGCAAATAATAGCATGGCACTGAGCAAGTTAAAACTTAGGTGATTCGCTTACTGCCATCAACTTACTCATCTCTGGGTTGTCTCACAACCCCCAGAGCACTTTATCTCAACGAGCACCACTGCTCACAAGACGAGTTCTTCAATCACTACTAAGGTTGTTACGGTTGATCACCTAGAGAGGTCTGGTCGGGCTGTCCAATACCGTGGACACGGCTATTCGAATAGATTTTACACTCTGCAGAGGTTGCGCACTTTACCCACACTATGGAGCACTGACCTCGTAATCCCACTCGGGTGGACCAGCGTTGCTCCAACGAAACCTGTCTGACTCGTGACTCTTTCATCGTACCACCGGAAATCACACTCCCTCTTGGAGTCAAGCCCTGGGTGGCCCTGTGTCCTCTCGACACCTGCCACCGTCGTGGCCAAACTACTGTCCCAAACAAGGACGCCGGCAAAACAACTCAACTGGGCTCACAGGGTTATCGCCGTCTACCTGATCAGGGCAGCACGCACGCATAACCCTCCCTCTTTGGAGGTACCGATGAGAGAGCACGCAGCCATACCAAGTCAAGGCCGTCCCATATCGGCGAATGTGGCTGCACGGGTAAGCCCGGACAGGTGACTCATGATCAACCAACTAAGTTCAGCTTAGGCATCACGATTATTTCAACAACTTAACTTAGTTGGTCACATAAGCCATTTTAATAATTTACTTGGAGTTATTCATGTTAAATAAATGCAAGAGTTGCATATGAACAATGCAATGCTATGAAATGCCACAAAACATGGATGCCCTGGCTTGCCTTGATCAGTTGGGTGGTTCAGAAACTCTTGATCTTCAAATCCACAGTTTTCTCCTTCTGAAAATATTTTTAAACAGCAAAATAAAATGTCAAACAAAACTGTTCTTAGCACCAGTAATTCTGTGAGCTTGACAAAAATCTCAAACTTGGTGCAAAAATAAAGCATTTGACTATGAACCCAATGCAAAAAGAATCAACTCATTTGGACTTTTTTGTTAAAAGTTATTAACAGTCAAAGTTACTGGTCAAACTCTGGTTTAAAAATAAAATTCAGAAAAATTCAGAAAACCTGGCAAAGGCCTCGTCGAAGGCGTAACGGCCAGGGGCGCCTTCACTTACCCCTTCGCGCGCGTGCCTACGGTGGCTGACAGGTGGGGCCGCGCTGTTTTAAAACAGAGAGGGAGAGAGAGGGCAGAGGGAAGGCGGCTCACCGGCGGCGATTGCCGGAGCTAGCGACAGTGGATGGGCTCGGAGAGGGCGGGGATGGATAAAGCGTTCACAGGCGGTTCGCCCTGTACCCGCAGCTCGGTCGAAGGTGCACAGACGGAGTCGTCCCCTTCGTCTCCGGCGGACAGCAGCTGCGGTGGTCGGCGGCGACAGCGATTCCGGCGGTGGTTCGGCTCGGGGAGGGGTTAGGGAGCACCACCAGAATCTATTGATTACAACTGAGGGTTCGGTTGAGGTGGAGGAGGAGTGGAGAGGGCTAGCGACAGAGAGGGGATCGGCGGCGGAGCTCCGATCGAGCTCGAGGCCAGAGGCCTCTCTGCCTCGTTTGCTGCTGCTGGCTGTTGCTATGAGGGAGGAGGGGTTGGGTGATGAGCAAAGCAGCGAGGGGCGGGGCCATTTATAGCCTGGAGGAGGCGGGAGGCGAGCTCTCCTAAAGCTCGTCGATGTGGGCCATGGCGCCGGCGCTCATACGCCACGTTGGCTGGCTCGACATGGGCGAGGTGATGGGTGAGGGCAGGAGCTTTAAATGCTCAAGAGGACTGGGCAGGAGGAAGACGACGCGCTGCTCGCCACATTGCAGCCACGGGACGAACTGGGCGGCGATGATGTGGCGGCCGGCGAGGGCGTCTCCGGCGCAGGCGAGGCTTCCAGGAGGTCTACACGTCACCAGAGAAGGTAGTCGGCACGTTTGGACAACTTCGCGCTGCTCGAGTGATCAACTCCAACGTGACCCGCGCCTGGCGCGGCGCAGCGCGCGGCGACAAGCACGCCAACACCGTGCTCACCACGCCAGCTCGTGTCCACGGGCCATGTTGGTCTGGCACAAGTTGTCTGACGCATCGACCGTCGACGCCTCACCTCACCTGAGCACTTGGTTTGGCTTGGTATGGTCTTAGATGAGAGGTAGAGTCAACTACAGGTTCTGATAGAAAATGTTGGGGAGGTTCTGGAGCTTTGATGAGTTTGACCTAGAGCCAAGAGAGATGTCTGGTGTGATTCATGTTGAATGAACAACAAACTGGCCAAGTTTGAAATGGTTAGGACAAGAAATGAGGGTAGTTCATGTGTAGGAGGTCAAACTGGTCCAGAATGAGGATGTTGATGTACTGCTCACTTGGATGATCTTCAAATGCTGAAATTTGGTGGAGGGAAGTTATTTGTAGGTGCCCTCATGCCATAAAAATTTCAGAGCAGTTGGACAAACCTAGCAAGCACTTCCTTCACAAAGGTTCAGCTTGAACAGAAGCAAGAATGGATTATTTAGCAAAATATTTTAACTAGGTCTTGAGATATTTTTGGATATTGGGGCAAGATATTATCCAAAGTATTTTAGGGAATTATTTGGGAATTTTCTGAGCATCCTAGCTATAGGCTGCTTCACAACCCATAGTATTGCCCTAAATTCCCAAATAAAAGGAAAGGATTATTAAAAATGATTTAAATGGAATTTGTGTTTTAGAGATGCTTGGCAGGGTTTTGGCAAGTAGTTGAGGATTTGGATCACTCGGAAGAAGATTCACTAATGCCAAGACCAAGTAAAAGATCCAAAATCCATTCAAATTCCAAATAAAACCAGAAAAAGTTTGAAAAGAAAAAGTTGCCAAAATCAGGGTGTCACATCTACATGTTTCATTCACACATTGGGATGTGTTCAAAATGTTGCTCTATAATGGATCATGTAGAGTTACGGTTTGTTTTGTTGCATCCTACAAAGTAATAACTATGAAATGCATTTAGATTTTCATTTGATTGGGATTATGTGAGTCTGAGCATATTGTGAAGTACTATAGACCATACATCTTGGAATTCAACAATGATTCTAACTATTGAATTGTATAAACCATTACATTCAAAGTCAGTAGCTTAATATATTTATTTCACGATTACAACAAATGATTAATTCCACTACAAACTTAGAAAACAAATGTGTACTCCCTCCATTTTTATTTAAGTCCGCGTATTGGCTTTTGGCAAAGTCAAGTTTTGTAAACTCTCACAAAGTTTATAACAAAAAAAATATTAACATATACAATAACAAATAAATACCATTAGATTCATTATTGAATGTACTTTCACATCATACATATTTGTTATGGTAAATGTTTATATTTTTCTGTAAACTTGGTCAAACTTTAGGAAGTTTGACTTTGGTCAAACCTAATATGCAGAGTTAATAAAAACGGAGGGAGTACTAGTAGTTACTAGTACTACTCGCTAGTTGCTTAGCCCAATCACCCAACATGCCAGATGGGGAGTTCAGTGTTACAAAATTTTGAGGTCCGCGGGAAAATCTCCCGCGGCCCTGATTCGAGCAGTGCGAAGTTACCATCATACCCTTCGGAATAGGACTATGGATGCTGGTGGGTAGGGGGCTGTTTTGGTAACTTCAGGTTCACCCTACCCAGCCAACCCCACCCCGGCACCCAGAGTAGTACACCTGAATACTCCCCATTTTCTATCCCCACCCCAAAATAGACTTCTCCACGGCACCGCAGCCTTCGTGCTCCTCCCCTTCTACATCGGCACACTCGTCCACCGCAGCGCATCTGCCTCATTGACGATGTCGCACGCCGCACTGGAGCCGGTCCACCATCGTCGTCGTACACGGAGCCTCTTCCCCGGCACCGCCTTCCACGGTCTCGGATCTGCTTCCCGGAAGCCGACGCCAAGCGCAGAAGCACCACTGTCGTGGACAATGAACTGACTCCCATTGCCGACCATGATGCACAGACGCTGCCATGACCATTGTACTCCTCCTTGATTGGTAATGTGTATATTGAATCTCTTAGCAGTACATGTGCAGTTCCAATTTTGTTCATACCTAACCTTCAAATTTCCTGGTTGCTATTGTTCCGGTAAAAGTAATTAGTTATAGCTTGCATTGTCCAACAGAATATCACCTTGTAATTGTGCGTCGCTCCTGTATTGCGCTGTGCTTGGGTAGGTTCTTTATCTGCATCCAGTAGTGTGGCAAATGATGGAAAGTTTTTTAGAACTAGCAAGATGCCCATGCGTTGCACGGAACATCAAGATGCATTTGTATGAGTAGTTTATCTTGTGGGAGAAAAGGATGAATGAGGGAAGGCCTTATTTGCAAATTTGGAGAGGGGTGTGGGTATCTTTTTGCAAAATTGCCATAGTTTCCTTCCTATCCGTCAGATATAAATCGGACGGCCTATATTGCAGGATGGCAGGCACACCATCATCACCAACTCTGTTTTTTATAAGAGTAGAGATAAATATAAATATATAACATATATATATAAGAGTAGAGAAGTGAGTAGAGATAGTAGGGACGTCGGGAAAGGATCGCGCGCACGCGGGAAAAAGCGGCCAGGCGCTAGCAAGTTTTGGCGCGCGGCGTCCGGCGCTTTATAACATCCAACGCCCTCCCGCACCCTCCCACCGCTCTGTGCCTCGCCACCGCTCTCTCCCCGCTCTTTCTCGCCTCGCCGCCACCGCGCCACCATGCCGCCGGGCCACCGGGAAAGTTGGGGCTACCGCGACGTCCGCGCGTGCCCCTCCGACGGCTTCTCCGCCGAGATCCTGTTCGGCGAGATGCGCCTCGGCCTCGGCACTTTCAACACTGCCCATGAGGCCGCCCGCACGTACGACGCGGTGGCGTGGCGCCTCCGGCGGCCTCGTAGGTACATGAACTTCCCGAACGTGCTGACGCGGGAGCGGGCGCAGGAGCTCGCGCCTCCCCCGCGTCTTATCACCGACGAGGATCATCGCGACAACCGGAGGCAGGAGCACCGTCTCGGCATCGTCGAGATTGATGAAGAAGCCATGGCGCTGTGGCGCCAACGCTTCCCACGGGACATCATCAACAAGCGCGAGTTCTACGCACAAAGGAGGGTGGAGAGGGAGAAGAGGAGGGCGGAGCGAGCCGCCTATCACGAGGACAGGCGTACGCGGAAGGCGGCTGCTCAATTCAACATCAAGCTAGAAGCAGCGTCGCCTTGGGACTCCGACGACGATCGGTATCTTGACGCCTACATTGAGACGTCGGAGGAGGACATCACCGAGGCGGAGTCGGACGACGAGGTGTAGTTGAACTATCTATTTTTTATCTATCTATGCTATATCTATGCTGAGAACTATCTATGTATCTATCTATGCCAGTATCGACTCGGAGTCGAATGTGTATCGAGTCAGAGTAGAAAGGAGAGAAAAATATAGCGCATCTCCTGGAGCGGCGCGCGCGCGCAATTTTTTGCAGTGGCCGCTGGAGCCAGCACTCTGTGGCCCGCAAAAACTGGCTATTCCAGCGCTATAAACGCTTTTTTAACGCTCCACGCGTTGTGCTTCTGTTGGAGATGCTCTTACATGGCAGATGAGTGCTTTAATGTTGCCCACAAGATGCGTGAGTATTACTATATTTTTCTTGCCTTGTTGAGATTTTAAAACTATGAATGCGAACATGCAGAGGAGCAATGAAGACCAAACACGGGATATTGGGGACATCTTCAAGGAATGTGGCGAGTTAAAGAGGAGCTGCACCGAACCTGTAAAACGAGCTTTGGTAAGTAACACCCTTTCAATTACTTTCATTTAGCCTCGTGTTCTTAGATGTGTATATGTTGTAGTTTCTATTTCTCTTAGCCTCGTGTTCTTCGATGTGTAATATGAAGAGTCTTACTTGTCCCAATGCTTTCGTTTTTAGCTTGATGTAGGAAGTGGGTGTTCTCACCTTGGAGTCTGTTTTTATATTTCTCCTTTTGAATTCACTTCTCCGAGTCCTGTTTATTTGGCTTCTACTTAATGGATCTGGGTAGCTCTGACTATTGATCTAAAAAAGAAGTAACTTCATGTTAGGATGCAGTTCCTGCAAGGAGGGAAGTATGGTCAACCTTGAGATCATGTTTCCAAAATAAGGCTGGATTACACACAAGGTGCCCATTCCCTAATGATGCTAGATTAGACACAAGGTGCAAATTGCCATATGATGCTGGATTACACACAAGCCAGGTGGAGTCGTCAACTCTTAGTGTCCTCGAGGCTCTAGTAAAGGCTGAAAGAAAGCGTGCAGCAGCCCTTGAGAATGTAGCTGAGTTCCTGAAGAAGCGAAAAGAGCAATCAGACGCTCTCTTCACCCAAGCCAAAGAAGAGATGGAAGAAGCCAGAAAGAAGCTAGTAGAGGAAGAGCAGGCTAGGCGTCTCCTCCTATCTAAAACTATTGTCAATACAAATTTTCCTTCATAATAGCTAGGTTCAAATGTTTATCCAGTCAGCATGCCTGTTATGATGTCCGTGCATCTACTGATGTGGCACAAAATAATTGTTTTTCGGGTCATGTAATAACAGTCATTACTTTCCAAACTATAACAGACGAACCGTTGGACATGGTATAGTTCACACGCAAGCCCAACATTCCAAGTTCAACTTCCATATCAAACTCATGTTCACAGATATCTGCACATTCATAGATAATGTCCACAACCATGATTCACTTCAAAGCCAAAAAAATGTGAGGAGAGTTATAAATAAAGAAAAATCTCTAGTTCCTACTACCAGTGTGAGCACAACAAGTCAAGACCATACGTAATTAATTATATTTTGGATATTTTTTGACTAAATGCGAATAACTTCTGGAAGCAGGTATAATTTCTAATGCCGGCCGCGGCTGGGGTCCATGATGTTTTGAGCCAAACCATTCAACACACCGGGTGTCTATGCCGGCGACGCGGTGGTCGTAGCATTCGTGGGTTCTAAGCGGCGGCGTCTCCTGTGGTCTACTATTCCTCGGTGTCAGTGGTGGCCGCGGACGTGTTGGCCACCTCCACTAGCATGCCGCGGTTCCGCCAACATTTGTGTCAGATGGCGCGGCCAACCACGATGCACTGGACGCCGTGGTCCCCCGTGTGCCAGCGTGCAGCAACTGGCCACTCCTCTGCGAGCAGGCTTGGAGCGTCGAGTTGATGCACCAGGGGCTAGCTTGGAGAGGCGGCTTGCTCCTCCGCTTGCCCGCCTGCAGCCTCGCCCATGGTATTGACGGCCTGGGGCGGGGAGGGGGTGGGGCAGCGAGTTGCCTGGCTCATCGGGGCACCCAGCCGGCTTTCATGCCGGAGAACTCATCTTCCTGCTCATCAGATGCTATGGAGAGTGTGGAGAAAATTGTGTAAGGAGGATATGGAAAGCGGTGGTGTGGTGCGGTTCTTGCCAGGCGTCTGGCCTCGTTTAAATAGCGGGCGGACGAGAGGAGCCAACCGGTGCTGTGTTCTAAAATGCTGGCCGGCTCGCGGAAGGACGTGTCGCTGGCACACGCGTGGATTCAATGGAGGCAGGCGGGGCAGGCTGAAGCCGGTTGCATGTGGCAAGGAGGCGTGTTCAGCCTGGCATGCAGCGAGTGGGGCCCTGTTGGCCGGAGTCCCGGTTCAATGCCTGTGCTATGTGTCGGGGCGGTGTTTCGGGGACACAACATATCCCAGAAATTAACCCCTCGTGTCATCACCAGCCCAGGATTACTATTGCCGGTGGACACGTCCTTGTTACAGATTACCAAGCTATTACAAGAATTGGATACAAGACCATAAAGGTCTAATGATACAACAATGATATCAGGTGATGGGTGACGGACGCGACTCGTGGTTCTCCAACGTCGATGGGGCTCCATTCCCACAGGAAAAACTGACCCGGATAATTCCTATCCGCGTGGCTGCTATCCTAGGCTCCGCA
This sequence comes from Thinopyrum elongatum, assembly GCA_011799875.1. NCBI lineage: Eukaryota > Viridiplantae > Streptophyta > Magnoliopsida > Poales > Poaceae > Thinopyrum > Thinopyrum elongatum. Next base: position 596,279,397 of record CM022303.1, on the reverse strand, counting down.
CGGACGTCTTGGTAATACTCCTCGCTGAAATCCTGACCTGGCCAAGTAAATAGCCAAGGACAAGCCTGTGAGTATGTTTGAATGTACTCGCAAACATCATGAACAAAAGATATACTGAATGCAGCAGATAAAATATATGATCATGTTGAACCAAACTATATGCGTATGCTCATGCTGGATCATGTAAAAATTCTCATGCTGACACAAATGTAAATCATGACATGACAATAGCAAAATGATACAAGAGTAAATATAGCATGTTAGTCATGACCAAACTTGTCAGAAATAACGCAATGAATGCCACGGGTAGTCTAGCCAGCCCAAGTGACATTCAGAAAAATAAAAGAATTGCCAATCGGGTGTCCACAAGAGTAGTGGCAGGACTACCTGTAAACTCGAGGGACGCCGCGAAGAGGTCTTGAAAAGAAATGCCAGTCGGGTGTCAAAAGTGACGCCACGGTCGGACTTGAAGAGAAATGCCAATCGGGTGTCCACAAGAGTATTGGCGCGATAAACCGCCTGTGAACTCAAGGGACGCCACGAGAGGTCTTGAAAATAAAATTTGAGTACCCGGGGTAGTCTAGCCAGCCCCTAAGACACTCAGGAAATACAAAATAAGAGAAACAGGTTAGTCCTCAATAATATGCGTAACCATAATAACATTATCATGCATAAAATATTCATGGTAGCATCAGGGTGTTAATAATTATCCTGCAAAATATCTCAGGCACCATTTAATTATTTTCCTCCGAAGACCGACACTAAGACCGACACTTGACCAACCCAGACTGTAGCCCTTAACCGCGGACACGGCTATTCGAATAGGTTTAAACTCTGCAGAGGGTGTACTCTATACCCACAAGTAAAGGATTTCTTTAGCCAGTACCGTGACACTGACTAAATCCCATTAAGGTCTTTGGGTTGAAAACACACCTGACCAGCACACACCAGAATAACTTTCCGGATGCCAGGAATCAGCCAAAGCATCGTTCAAGAAAAACTCTAAGACGGAGAGACCAACGTCCTACATGGGATCACTATTAATACGCACGGATTCCAAGTGGTGCCCCCCTCTCAGTCACAACTGGAAAAACCCATGCCCCCTGACCTGATGACAGGATTTAGTCCACGGCCACGGGAAACCCTCATCGTGGCGCTCTGTATGGTGTGTGCATGGAAAGGGGTTAACAACTTACTAAACCATACACCACCTGTGGCAGGGACAAGTATCCGGAACAAGACTCGATCTACGGTCGACTCAGGAGGTTTAAGTTTCCTGCAACGGTTAGCACAACAAAGTATTCCTTCAACAGCAATACCAACAGGGCCACAACCCTTGCATGCTCCAACAAGCATAACCAACAAGGCATGATCACGCTCCAACGTGATCACCCTTCTGCCGGTAACGGTATTTTACTTATGCCTGCTCCTGCAGGTTAGTCATGACAAGTACATGTTGCATGGTACGATGAAACATGCCAACACTACATGCATGCAAATTTTACTCGAATTCAAACCATGCAAGCACTACTAGCAATATGCCAATTTAATTTGAATTCAACATAGTCATGTTCAAATTATTCTAGCAAATAATCTACCATGCATTCACCATATCAAGTGTTCAAGATGCTTGCCTTGAGCATGCAGAAATATTGGGTGCACTCCAAAAGTTTGAAAAGTTTCTTCCCTACATTTTTCCTATTTTAAAGATTATAGCAATTACCACATAATTCAAAAACAGTACTAAAAAGTTGTTTGGAAATTTATGAAATAAAAACTGAAATAAACTATATGAAAAATGAAAAATAACAGAAAAAGAATCAATTCATTTGGAGTTAATATGAATTACTTATGAAATTTCTAAGTTGAAATAATTGATTAAAAGGACTATTTAATAGGTTCAACAGAGACAAGGCCTAGTGAAAATGTTCACCTAAGCTGAAATAATAGAGCATGATTTTAGGGATCTGTAGAAATTTGATTCATCAAGTTTCAGTTTGAAAAGGCTGCTGTGGAATTATTGGAATCTACTGAGAAAAGAAAATAGAAAGAGATAGAGAAATGCCCTGAGCGTGGTTTAGCTGCTGGAGCCATTTTGGGCCAAGCCCAGAGACACGGTCGCACGGGGCAAGGCGGTGGCTCGCCGACAGGTTGGACCCACCTGTCGGGTTTGCCTTCCCCACGCGTGCGCCTGGACCGGGATAGAGGCGGGGCTCCGGCGGCGATCCCCGGCGAATGGTGGCTCCTCTCGCGAAGCTGAGGCTACCAGCGTGCTCAGGAGACCCTGGAGCTCCCGACGAGGTATTGTATAGTCTCCAGGGAGCCCTATCTTGCCGGCGGCGAGGACACCCGAAGCTCTCCGGTGGAGATGAACTGGGGCTTTCGCCTGAGAGTGACCCCGCGAAAAATTGAGAGGGGGAGTGGTGCTACTGGGTCATTTAGAGGCTTGTGGAAAGAAAAATGAGGGGAGGGAAGCTCTGGAGGCATCGGACTCCTCCAGACGGTGGCGGCGATGGCCATGGCCGGAAGTGGGGAAGGAGGCTGTCCCGAGCTCGATTGAGGCTTCGGGGAGTTGATTGGGAGGGTGATAGAGGGTGTGCCGTTCTGCTGATAGCCTCGGGACGGCTTTTATAGCTCAGGCGAGGTTGGTTCCCGCGACTCCCGAAAGCGGTTCATGGCAGCTGCCTTTGATGATGGCAGTTGAGGCCGGTGAGGTCGGTTACGAGGTCGGTGGTTGGTTGGCGGGCTGCGGATGAACTCAAGGCGTTAGGTATTAAGTGCAGGGCGCGCTGGCTGGCTCGGGGGCGAGCCACACGTCTTGGGCGGTGACTTGACAGCGACAGGTGAGAGGCGGTGGTGGTGTTGGCCGGTGGAGAGCGGCGACAGGGGGCGAGCTTTGATGCGGGGAAGGTTGAACCTGGCCCCTGCAGTGGCTCGAGCGCGTAGGGGAGCCAGGGAGGGTGAGACTGGGACGGCAGGGCTCGGGCGGCGTCCTGGCAGGCAGTGTGGGCACTCTTGCCATGCCCAGAGCACGCACATATGGTGCTTGTTAAAATGCCAGTGGCACACAAATTGATCCAAATGAGCTACAATTTGGCATGGTGATGTTTGTTAAGATGGAAAGGATGCTAGACATGGTGATTGGATCAGAAGATCAAGTGCCCAAAGTAGACTTATGAGTTAACAGAATTCTGTCATGCATAGAAGCTGTTTGGTGAAATGCCAGGACCACCTAGGGGTCTTTGATGATAGTGAACATTGGCAGTATTATGTCTCCTTGGATGGTAGAGAGGTTGGTGGGGTTGTCTGGGCAAAATGCAAAACTTGCTAGTGCAAGTTTTAGGGAAATTCATTACTGGACAAGAAGTTAAGAGGAATATTTTGTGAACTAAAAAGATTTCAATGGAGCCAAACTTTTGGACTTAAGGGTTTAGTTGGAAGGACTGTAGGTGGGAAAAATTTCAGAATTTTTGGAGCAGGGAAAATTGGTGTTGCAGTTATAACTCAGAAATGGGACATAAATGAAAAGAGATTGTTTCACTCAAAATTTACAAAAGACAAAGTTGTGTTTTTGCATAAAAGTGATATGTAGGCCTCACATGACCTCCCATAATTTTTGTGGAATTTTAAAAGATTTATTTAAAATAGTTGTAGTGCAACAGAGGCATTTCAGAATTTGAAAATGCTATTAGAAAAATAGTTTTGGGGCAAATTTTATTATGAAAATAATTCTTACTATTATTAAACTATAATTGAAATGTTTTAAGAGAACTACCATAGCCACAATATTATTTCCCAAAAATTGCTATATGGAGGGAAGAATTTTGAAAAACAAAAACAGAAATGGTTCTGAAATTACTAAAAGACCTAGCAAAAATTCAAAATTTTAATTCTAGCCAAATTTTATTTAGTAAAAACATGATTAAATTTTTGGGGTGTTACACTATGAGAGGTCACGTCCGTGTCAGAGCAATCACTCCCTCCGGTCCTTTTTTGTTTGGGTATAACAAAATCTCATTTTCCATTCACATTTTACAAGTAAAATTCGTGGACAAACTTTGATCCAAAATACGATGGGGACTAGTAAACCAGGATGGAGGTAGTAGTTATGAATTCACTTTTTGCTCCATACCAATCATTCTAAAAAGTAGTACGTATAACGCGCCATTGAAAATTGGAACTCTTACCCCGCTAAAAAAATGATATTTTAAACGTGGCAACTCGATCAGTGGCGACTGGCGAGCCACCGCCTCCAGGTCGTTCACCTGTGGTCCCGACCATCATCTCCTACGGATCAAATTATCATGCGAGCTGACTATTCCTACAAAGGTGTGCTCCACCATGTACCCGGTACGTGCACATGCAGCAATCGTGCACCTAGGGTTTATTTGTTTACGGTACCTTTACGTAACTCTCATGTGTGTGAGACAGCGAGAGACCGACTGCATGCGTGCGCCTCTTCTCTTCGTATATGTACTCCACCGTTTGTCTGGTCTCCAAAAAATTATACAGTAATAACTAGCAATCTGCCAATGCGTTGCCACATGTTCAAAGTAGATTAATACATATTCACCGATTTGATAGAAAAGAGTCTAGTTTTGAAATACGTATATAACTAAAAATATGTTATGTTTCACTCAAAATATATTCCGTTGTCATTTTTGATGAGGTAAGGGAGGAATGTGGTTCGTTTCAAGATTTGAGAAGTGGTATATTGTTGCAAAAAGCCCATGTGTGTGTGTGGTGTGTGTGTGAGAGAGAGGGAGAGAGGAGGAGGATGGAGTGCGTGTGCGACAAAGACACAAAGAGTGTGTGTGCGAGAGGTATCACCATAAAATGAGGTGATAGTGTGTGTGTGCACGATCAAGAGGGCGTGTCTCAAGAAGGGACAAAAAATCTACATAGATACAAGGAGCGCGAGAGAGACATGTACGAGATAGTGGAAGCAAGAGTGTGCGGATGTATAAACCTATCTGGAGGCTGGTCGATCAATGTTTGTGAGAGAAATACGAGTTGGGGTGCGAAAGCGAGAGTTTTGTGTGTGTGAGAGAGAGACGGTAGTCGGGAGGGGGAGTGGAAGCAGGAGTTGTGTGTGTGAGAGAGAGAGAAAGGGGGTAGAGTTTGTCTGATCGGTAAACAAATGAATAATGTCAGTTTTATAACTGAGATGAAGACGGAAAGGAGACCCCAACAAACGTTGTGTGTGTGGGATAGAGTAATTTTAGTGGTAGGAGTCATATCTAGACAGATATAGGGTGCGTGAGAGAACCCTAGAGAGAAATATAAAGTGAAAGACGAGTGAGAGTGTGTGTGTGTGGCGGTGAAAAAGAAAGCTTAGGTACCTAGTGATACCAGATAACGATAGAGATGTGAGAGATAATGAAAACTGTGTAATGTATAATGATAGGGAGAGTGTGACACTTCTCAAGGGAGACGGCGAGAGACCTTGTTTGCGAAAATAGGAGAAACATGAAGTGAGCGTGCGGGTGAGCTGGAGAAAATAGAGTGACACCTACATGAAGGAGCACGTGAGAGAGATGGGCGTGAAAGGAGATTCAAATATTTAGTTGCATGTATAGAAAATGTCAACATAAAAGGGATTCAAATATTTGAATTCAAGATGATGATACATGTAATTCATACTCGAGCCAAAATTGATCTATCAAACATGCATACTCATATGAATTCACGTGCATCTATGTTATTTAATATCTAGATATTACTGATCCATACATTTGAATAGAACATAATTTGGTTTAAATTTTTTGAATTCAACCTTATGATTTTGAGATCATTGTATTTGTAAATCATATTTTATATATAAAGGAGCAGAATTCTTTGTTGTGCTTTTGAAAGTATATATAAAAAAATGATGTATATAGAATTTTATTCGAATAAAAAATGGATCCTGCCCAAAAAAAAGAATACAAAATGGATTGGAATTGAGTTGGCACGGTAAACATGCAAGCTTTTTCTCAAAATTTTTAATGAAGCGGCAAAACTCGCAGTAACCGCCCAAAACCAAAATATAGGAGATGGAAATTACTGCCTGTCGCTGACATGCAACAGATGTCGGCTCGATTTCAATAGGTCTTGATAGGGGCAGGTTTGTAATTTCACTCAAACGTGACAGCACCACCTCTCACCCGGATTCATACACGATGGGCGCCAAAACATAGTGTCTCCTCGGCCAAAATCGCCTCTCACCCGGATTCATAGACGGTGGGCGCCAAAACAAACTCTCCTCGGCCGAAATCTCCATCGGCAAATATTCGGTGTATGCGAGATTACCGTCCTATCCCAATAGCCCAATATTCTTGTGATGTCTGAAATTTTAAACGGGGGATAAGTTGGTAACGCGTCCCAGAGACATGGTTCCCCCCTACCTCTCTCCCTCCATTTCCCCATTCGTACTCCGTGGGCGCCAAAACACCCTCTCCACCCCAGCCTCCTCCGTCCGCCACCCCATCCACCGCCGTCCTCCTCCACCATGCCGGAGCAGATACCCCGACACCGTCATCCATTACAAGAGATCGACCTCTCTCATCCACGGCTTCAGACCAGGATCCTTGCAACCCGTCCTCTCGCTTCATCCCTGCGGTCATCCACCTTGCCAGTGCCACTCCAACGACCGTCTCATCCACCACGCCAGGATATTTCCCCCGCCGCCACCATCTACCCTCCTAGATCTGCTTCCATGCCACCGATAGCCATCGCTACCGCAGCACCGTCAAATTCTCAGCAGATGCATACACGGCGCCGCACCAGAGGCGGTACTCTTTCGTATCTGCTCAACTTATTTATCGCAGCAAGAAAATAGATCGCCACTGCTATACTGTGATTTCTTGTCCATCACTTAGGATCTTACTTGTTAGTTGAAAGCAAACATTGGTTGTGAAGTTGCCTTTGTCCGGTTTGCACCTTCAGATCCGCCATGGCACGCTCAACACTATGCTCGCAATGCTTATGGTTTTCCCCTTTTATATTCCACACTAGTTAAATGATAGTAGACTAAATTTGAAAATTGGGTCAGTTGATTTTTGAGAGCTCACCGGAGTTCGCCGGAGGGAAGGAAGGGGCTCGGGTGGGGACGGTGGTTGTGGGGGCCGGTGGTGGGGCCTCACCGAAGGAAAAAAACTTAACACGGGTGGGGGCAGAGGTGGGGGCTGGGGCTGGCGGAGGAACACAGGTGGTGGGGGCTGTTCAGGGGAGGGCAGGGGGGACGGGGCCGGTGGTTCGGCCGGCGGCCCATGCGGTGTGCTGTAGGGGAAGAATTAGAGATGAGGAAGAAGAAGGGTTAGGAGACGTACGATCTTCATCCAACCACCGGAAATGGTGGACTGACCCAAATGACGAAAGTGACGTGACTTGCATGTAGACATTCCTTTATATTCAGTACCATCATCGTCGCTGCTTAGCACTGCTCCTCAATCCATCAAGCTAAATAACGTGCCACTCATAATTCCAAACTTCTTGCTCAAATACGAATCTGATATGATGCTGATATTACTAAAACAGATAACATTTAATTGGTCAGCTAATGTTCCTACTTTACTTTTGAAAAGCATGTGCACCACATATAGAGAGATAGCAGGGAGTTGTATTCTTAATGCGCTCTGGTTCATCATGTGTGGGCACTGCGCAATGAACATTTTATTATCCAAAATCTGCTTGCTCTTCTTTAGCATGTTCCTCTTCTGTTATTCTTTAATAAGTACTCTCTCCGTTCCTAAATACAAGTCTTTGTATAGATTCCACCATGGACTACATATGGAGCAAAATGAGTGAATCTACACTCTAAAATGTATCTGTATACATCTGTATGTGATCCATAGTGGAAATCTCTACAAAGACTTATATTTTGGAACGGAGGGAGTATAATAGTAGTATAGCATGTTCCTTGTAGTGAAGAGGAGCAGGGACATTTGCAGTGTACAGGTCTATTCGGTCGATTGTGATGGACACTTTCAACTCTTCGGGCCTCTTTGATTCGTAGGATTTTGTAAACATAAGAATAGGAATTGTAGTGGCCTGCCCACTTGAATCCTATAAGATTAGCAAGGAAATGCGGGGAGTTGTGTCGCCTTTGAGAGTTACACTGATATTCATAGTACCGCACCTTCAGTTGAAGAGAGCTGGTATCCGAAGCCTTTCTAGCCGTACCGGCAATAGTAGCCCATATTTTCCAGCAAGTTCCACTTTCCTGATTTTACTTGTGATGCTTACGGTTTTCCCGTTATATCTACACTATGATCTGTGTAGCTGCATTGTGTCGCACTAGCAGCACTCCACTCTTGAAGCTAAACAACACACCAATCATAAGTCCAAAGCTTACTTCTTCAAATACGAATTGTGATATGATACTGATATTAGTTAACAGACACACATTTAATTGGTCAGCTAATGCTCCCACTTGATTTTCCAAATGCATGTGGCCACATATGGAGAGACAGCATGGATTTGCATTTCTTTGGGCGCTGTGATTCATCATGAGTGGGCAACCAACATTGTATGGAAAGATGCGGAATCTCAAGAATATGCTTCCTCTTCTGTTCTTTAACATGTTCCTCTTTTGTTATTCTGTATTTAGTACGTACAGTATGTTCCTTGTCAGGAAGGGGAGCAGGGACATCTGCAGTCAACAGCTGATAGAGCTGGCCTGTACGTGATCGATAGGCTTTCAATTAGTAGCGGTAATACAACACCGTATTTTCCAACCAGTTCTACTTTCCCGATTTATATATGCTGTTTATGGTGTACCCCTTTCATGTACACTATGATCTGCCTAGTTGTTGTGTGCTCTTGTTATCATGGTTTGGCAATAAACTCTCTATACAGTATATTATGAACCTATCATCTGCCAACTATCCTTACTTCTGGAGCCTATTTTTTTGTGTACATGTGCCAGATTATATTAATGCACGCACCATATTACAGCACACATGGGCTCTCTCATCAGAATCCAGTGATAGCACACAAGGGTTTACAGGGAGCCCCTATATTAGAATATCCTCTGCATTACAAAGATAATCTCCCTACTATTTATGTTTTCATGCTTCTCAGATATTGTACGTAATCAGAATGAATATGAGAATGCGCGCATCAGAAGAATATTGTGGAACACTGCAATGACTAACAAAATTGGCACCAAGGCATTGAGTTGCATTCTGGATGCAATGAAACTCATACGCTCCGCACCTGCAGATTCTTGTTCAGAATATGATCCTAATGACTATTCTGACCTCGAGGAGTCGAAGGCAGATGGCCTGTCCTATTCACCCATCAAGGTGCCTGTTCTAATTTGGCAAGGTTTTATTGATTGCGCGTATCTTGCATAAGGTGTCTTGCATTTCTTCTTCTTTGTTGCACCGCCATCTGCTTTGTTTACTCATCATATATGTCAAGAGGCCATGCCCATCCATTATCAATACATATTCCATCTATCATCATACCATGTTTTTCCACTCAGATGATGTTCTTGTGCATCAGACATCAAAAAGGAAGAGGGTGATTGCCGAACCTGAAGCAGCACGAGCAAAGTCCTTGAAAAACGTGGTGGTGCCGGAGAAATCAGATAGCACCCCACTTATATTGGCTCTACAACCAATGACATAAAACGTAGGACCGACTATAGCAGAATGTACCCATACTTCACTGGACACACCACTAGCCCCACCACACAGGACCTGCACTCCAGCAAAAGGTATGCCGATTTCAGTTGCCATAGCACCAGCCGTACCACAGAAAAATCCCACTCTAGCAAAAAGTACAGCAAGTCCACCGGCCGAAGACCTATCCCAACTGCAGAGACGGCCAATTCCTGCAGATTGGAACCCCATTCCAGTTATTCCAAGTTTAAAAGATAATGCTTCCAAAGTTGTTAGGGACTACGTGCATATATTCCCATCATGGGAAGTTTATAGGGAAGACAAGCACCATTTTCACATCTTCCTGTCCCACTTACGTGTAAGTGCTATTATTCATGGTGATTATTTTCCTGTTTTCTGCTGATTGAACACATTAATGATTTATATTACATTGTTGTAAGTAGGCGAGGGTCAATCTGGATAGTCATGACAAGCAAACTTGCTTGCGCTTTTCAAGGAAGCATTGCAGCAGTATCGGTGTTATCTAAGGAAAACACACTTTGATGGCAAGTCTATAAACGAATTTCCGGTGAAGTCTCCTGTCCTAAATTTAGAAGACATTGAATGGAAAAATCTTTTTATGAACTGGTCTCGTTCCCAGGATGAGGTACTATCTATGATATCACATGACAATTTGAACTTCTACTTTTTCGCATGTGCCTTACGGATCTCTTTTGCAGGAAATCTGCTCGAAGAAGAATTCCGGTTTGAAAAGGACGACATGATATCGCAAATATGCTACCCGCTGCTTTGCTCTTTCTTAGTACATGTTGTCCTGTATCACTGTACTTGCATTCCTACCTGGTTCATTATGTGACAGCAGTATGCATGTTAGCTTGCTTATCAATTGTTCGCTCCAAATTATCAGATCTGTATTAATGGTTACATTAATGTAGAATATACCCAATGCCAATGAAAAAGTTTAGCTCTGCATTGTACTTGTAAGTACCTGCTGTCCTTTATCAGTGTACTTATATTGACAGCTAGTTGTTCATGTAGCATCACTCTACAGCTTATTTTCCTTTGCCCTCCATTTTCTACACATCAGATCTATATTTACTCTTACCATAAGATTGGATAAAACCAATGGTACTGAAGAAGTTTAGCTCTGCATTTTTCTTGGCTGTACCTTTTGCCTGTATCGCTATACTTACATTTATAGCTACTTAGTTATGTAGCATCACTCTTCATCTTATCTTAAATATTCTCCATTTTTTCTTATATTATCACATCTATATTTACTCTTAACAAAATGTAGAATGAAGGCAATGCTTATGAAGAAGATTCTGTGGTAAACTTCTTGAATTACCCCCCCCCCCATCAGCATGGACAAGGGCTTTATAGAGCCGGTCTTCACCACTAATGTAAGTTTGTCCTTCTCAAGCCTTCAAACTTTGTTGTGTATATTTGGTTAGGCATGACTGCAACAGCTATTTATTTTTGGTGTTTGCATCAAATTGCATGTTTAAAGTTTATTATGAAGTTCATAAACAAAAGTTTGTCCTTCTCAATTTAAGTTTTTAGTTGTACAACCAAGTTCCTTCTTCATACCATGTAAATTAAACTATACAGAGCAAGTGATCTTCTTTTGCACTGCATGTATGCTTCTGTTCTTGATCCGTAATCCAGTGTTCTGGTGAAACTACCCACTACAGCACAATGTCATATTCTGCAATGTCTTAACTATGAACAATGTCCTATCATTCTACTATTATTTAAACCATCTCTTTATTTGCCAATCTGAAATGGGATAAATTGATAGCACACTAACCATTGATAGTTATGAGTTCTTGATCTGTAATCCAGTGGTGTCGTGAAGCTGCCAACTCGTTCACAATGTCATTTCCTGCCATGTCTTAACCTGAACAATACCATATTGTGTTAATGCTATTTTAAAATGTGTCTCTTTATTCGCCAATAAGAAATGTGATGAATTATCAGCACTGATACTTATATGTGCCAAACCTGTCATCTGTCTGCTTGTTTCTCTTTCAGAGTGAGGAAGATATAAGCGTCAAACAAGCGCAGTCTCATCAGCTTGCTCAGCTGCTTGCGCTGCAGCTCCCAAGCAGGGCTAACGTTTCTTGAACTCTATTGAAGTGCTGTCGGTTTTGTATATTATTTTGTCGGCGTGTTTATTTGCACTGGTGGCGATCTTTGATGCCCAGTGTATGTAATCTGCTGTCTGCTTGTGCTTTATTATCATAGTGGTGAACTTTGATGCCCAGTGGATGTAACATGCCGTAATTTCTTTATTGTATAGTCTAGGTTTTTTCTTATTCATGATGCTGCAGTCATTTTAGTGTATATATATCTTGTCTTCGCTCCATGAAAAGTAAACCGGCCAAACCGTAAAATTAAGGTACATAATCGGGTCGTCATGCAAATCACTATATATGGGCCGCATCATGGGCCCAGTCATCTTGGTCCGTTAACAGGCCTAAATGTAAACTGGCCCACTAGTAGTTTCGGGCTTCTAATAGGCCGAGTAAACTGCCGGCCCTATTTTGGCAAGAAAATTCAATGGGCTTTTAGTAGGCTGAAAAGTAGGTTGGGCCTGAAACGTGCCGAATAGCTCACGGGCCAATAGCAGGCCGAAATAGACCCCGGCCCATGATTAAGCCAATCGCATCACGGGCCGTTAACAGGCCAAAATTGTCTCGGTCCTTGTTTGGCCCAATCAGATTATCGGCTGTGAGCAGGCCGGATGTAAAGCGGGCCATAATTAGGCCCAACTATATGATGGGCTTTTAACATGCCGAAATAAATATAGGGCCGAAATGTTAAACGGTTTTAATAGGTCGAAACTAATATCAGGCTGTACTATTAAATGGGCCTTTAGCAAACAGAAATCCTAATTGGGCCTCAAGTGGGCCCAAAAGCACAGCATCCAGTTGACGGGTCAAATCTGATATGGGCCATAATTTAGCCCAAAGAATGAAAGGCTCTTAAAGGGCCGGATCTGATATGGGCCGTAATATGGCCCAGAACGTGATAGGCTATTAACGGGTCGGATCTCATATGGGCCCCTATTAGGCCCAGAACGTGGCAGGCTGTTAATGGACCGGATCAAATATGGGCCGGCATTTGGCCCAAAACATGGCAGCCTATTAACGGGCCGATCCACTACTGTCTTCAAAATCTTGTGGGCCTTTAGCTGGGCCGGCCCATTATGGTCTGCAAAATTTTTTGGGCTTTTAGTTGGGCCGGCCCATTTAATCTTTATGGGCCACTTTTGGGCCAGTCCACATGTCAACATATCATAGGCGCATCTCGCCCATTGGATGAGTGACATATGTGCCAACACGGAGCTGACATGTGGTTCCGTCGGCCAATGAGAATTTTACACGTGGAAAATCGCCATTGGTCATGGCTATTAGCGGGTTATCGGATCCAAAACTGGTCCCGATAGCTTAACGGCGACCCGTTACGGTGGATGCCACATGTCGGTTACCCTTGACGAAAGCAGTTCCATGATGCGGCATTTACCGTCATGGAAGTGGGCACTTCCGTGATGATAATTTTGCTATTGTCAGGGAACACTTCTACGACAGCACAGGTATCACTATCTTGATTCTGTCATAAAATCGTCAGGGATGTACATGCATGATAGAAAACGTGACCTACTATGACAAACACGTATCATCACGGAAGTGTATTTTTTTTGTAGTGTATTACTCCACAACATCAACCGCTATCCAGCATGCATCTAGAGTATTATGTTCATAAGAACAGAGTAACTCCTTAAGTAAGATGACATGATGTAGAGGGATAAACTCAAGCAATATGATATAAACCCCATCTTTTTATCCTTGATGGCAACAACACAATACATGCCTCGCTACCCCTTCTATCATTGGGTAAGGACACCGCAAGATTTAACCCAAAACTAAGCACCTTTCCCATTGCAGGAAAAACCAATCTAGTTGGCCAAACCAAACCGATAGTTCGAAGAGAAATACAAAGATATCTTAATCATGCATAAAAGAGTTCAGAGAAGACTCAAATAATATTCATAGATAATCTGATCATAAACCCACAATTCATCGGATCTCAACAAATGCACCGCAAAAGAAGATTACATCAAATAGATCTTCAAGAACATCGAGGAGAACATTGTATTGAAGATCAAAGAGCGAGAAGAAGCCATCTGGCAACTAGCTATGGACCCGTAGGTCTGTGGTAAACTACTCACGCATCATCAGAAGGGCAGCAAGTTTGATGTAGAGGCCCTTCATGATCGAATACCCCTCCGACAGAGTGCCGGAAAAGGCCCAAGATGGGATCTCACGAGAACAGAAGCTTGCGGCGACGAAAAAGTATTTTGGTGGACGCTTCTGATGTTTGGGGAATATTTGAGAATATATAAAGGTGGAATTAGGGTTGGAGGACATCCGAGGGGCCCAAAAGCCCTCAGCCCCCCCCCCCCCGGGGCGCGCCCTAGAGGCTTGTGGCCTCCTCGGGACTCTTCTAGCCCCCTCTCCAAGTCACGTAGATGTCTTCTGGTCCAAGAAAAATCATTGTAAAGTTTTATTCTGTTTGGACTCCGTTTGATATCCTTTTCTGTAGAAGTCAAAAACAAGGAAAAAACAGAAACTGGAACTGCCACTGGGCTCTAGGTTAATAGGTTAGTCCCAAAAATAATATTAAATAGCATATTAATACATATAAAACATCCAAAACAAATAATATAATAGCATGGAACAATAAAAAATTATAAATACGTTGCAAACGTATCAGGCATCCCCAAGCTTAATTCCTGCTCGTCCTCGAGTAGGTAAATGATAAAAACAGAATTTTTTATGTGGAATGCTACCTAACATATTTATCAATGCAATTTTCTGTATTGTGGCAAGAATATTCAGATCCATAATATTCAAAACAAAAGTTTAATATTGACATAAAAACAATAATACTTCAAGCATACTAGTAAAGCAATCATGACTTCTCAAAATAACATGGCCAAAGAAAGTTATCCCTACAAAATCATATAGTCTGGCTATGCTCCATCTTCATCACACAAAGTATTTCATCATGCACAACCCCGATGACAAGCCAAGCAATTGTTTCATACTTTTGATGTTCTCAAACTTTTTCAACTTTCACGCAATACATGAGCGTGAGCCGTGGATATAGCACTATAGGTGGAATAGAATATGGTGGTTATGGAGAAGACAAAAAGAAGGAGAAAGTCTCACATCAACTAGGTAAATCAATGGGCTATGGAGATGCCCATCAATTGATATCGATGCAAGTGAGTAGGGATTGCCATGCTACGGATGCACTAGAGCTATAAGTGTATGAAAGCTCAAAAAGAAACTAAGTGGGTGTGCATCCAACTTGCTTGCTCACTAAGACCTAGGGCAATTTGAGGAAGCCCATCATTTTAATATACAAGACAAGTTCTATAATAAAAAATTCCCACTAGTATATGAAAGTGACAAAATAGGATACTCTATCATGAAAATCATGGTTATACTTTGAAGCACAAGTGTGTAAAAAGGATAGTAACATTGTGCCTTCTCTCATTTCTCTTTTTTTTTATTTGGGCTTCTTGGCCTCTATTTTTTTATTTGGGCTTCTTTGGCCTCTTTTATTTTTTATAAAGTCCGGAGACTCATCCCAACTTGTGAGGGAATCATAGCTTCCATCATCCTTTCCTCACATGGGACAATGCTCTAATAATGATGATCATCACACTTTTATTTACTTACAACTCAAGAATTACAACTCGATACTAGAACAAGATATGACTATATGAATGCCTCCAGCGGTGTACCGGGATGTGCTATGATCAAGAGTGACATGTATAAAGAATATAACGGTGGCCTTGCCACAAATACTATGCCAACTACATGATCATGCAAAGCAATATGACAATGATGGTATGTGTCATAATAAACAGAACGGTGGAAGTTGCATGGCAATATATCTTGGAATGGCTATGGAAATGCCATAATAGGTAGGTATGGTGGCTGTTTTGAGGAAGGGTATATGGTGGGTTTAATGCACCGGCGAAAGTTGTGCAGTACTAGAGAGGCTAGCAATGGTAGAAGGGTGAGAGTGTGTATAATCCATGGACTCAACATTTGTCATAAAGAACTCACATACTTATTGCAAAAATTTATTAGCCATCAAAAGAAAGTACTACATGCATGCTCCTAAGGGGATGGATTGGTAGGAAAAGACCATCGCTCGTCCCCGACCGCCACTCATAAGGAAGACAATCAAAAAATAAATCATGCTCCGACTTCATCACATAACAGTTCACCATACGTGCATGCTATGGGAATCACAAACTTTAACACAAGTATTTCTACCAATCCACAATTACTCACTAGCATGACTCTAATATCACCATCTTTATATCTCAAAACAAATGCAAGGAATCGAACTTCTCATATATTCAATGCTCTTTATATGAAAGTTTTTATTATATCCCTCTTGGATGGCCATCATATTAGGACTAAATTCATAACCTAAGCAAATTACCATGCGGTTTAAGACTCTCAAAATAATATAAGTGAAGCATGATAGTTCATCAATTTCTATAAAATAAAGCCACTGTCGTGCTCTAAAAAGATATAAGTGAAACACTAGAGCAAACTGCTTAGCTCAAAAGATATAAGTGAAGCACATAGAGTATTCTAATAAATTCATGATTAATGCATGTCCCTCTAAAAAGGTGTGTATAGGAAGGATGATTGTGGCAAACTAAAAAGCAAAGACTCATATCATACAAGACGCTCCAAGCAAAACACATATCATGTGGTGAATAAAAATATGGCATCAAGTAAATTTACCGATGGACTGAATACAAAAGAGGGGATGCCATCCGGGGCATCCCCAATCTTAGATGCTTGGTTGTCCTTGAATATTACCTTGGGGTACCTTGGGAATCCCCAAGCTTAGGCTCTTGCCACTCCTTATTCCGTTGTCCATCAAAACTTTACCCAAAACATGAAAACTTCACAACATAAAACTCAACAGAAAACTCATAAGATCCGTTAGTATAATAAAATAAATCACAACTTTAGGTATTGTTGTGAACACATTCTAAAGTTATATTGGTGTTATATCTATTGTATTCCAACTTCTCCATTGTTCATACTGTTGGGTAATGTGGCATGGAAAACAAAAAAAATTCTTCGCACCCGCAAGATCTATTAAGGAGATACATAGCAACGAGAGGGGAGAGTGTGTCTACGTACCCTCGTAGACCGTAAGTGGAAGCATTTGACAACGCGGTTGATGTAGTCGAACTTCTTTGTGTTCCAACCGATCAAGCACCGAACGTACGGCACCTCTGCGTTCAGCACACGTTCAGCTCGATGACATCCTCCACCTGCTTGATCCAGCAAGATGGCGAGGTAGTGGATGAGTTCCGGCAGCACGACGGCATGGTGACGGTGATGGTGAAGTGATTTCTGCAGGGGTTCGCCTAAGCACTACGAAAATATGAAAGGGGGTGTAAACGGTGGAGGGGGGCGCCGCACACGGCTAAGACAATGTTCTGGTGTGCTAGGCACACCCCTCCCACATATATATAGGTGGGGGGAGGAGGGAGCAGCCAGGAGGGCACCCCAAGTAGGCCGAATCCTACTTGGGGTCTCCTCCACATTGTTTTAAATTCCACATTGTTTTAAATGAAAGCCAAAGTCGTAACTCAAATATTCGCCTCCGCGATCAGATCGTAAAAACTTTATTTTCTTGTTACGATGATTCTCCACTTCACTCTGAAATTCTTTGAACTTTTCAAATATTTCAGACTTGTGTTTCATCAAGTAGATATACCCATACCTACTCAAATCATCTGTGAAGGTCAGAAAATAATGATACCCGCCTCGTGCTTCAACACTCATCGGACCGCATACATCGGTATGTGTTATTTCCAATAAGTCATTAGCTCGCTCCATTGATCTGGAGAACGATGTTTTAGTCATTTTGCCCATGAGGCATGGTTCGCAAGTATCAAATGATTCATAATCAAGTGATTCCAAAAGTCCATCTGCATGGAGTTTCTTCATGCGCTTTACACCAATATGACCTAAACGGCAGTGCCACAAGTATGTTGCACTATCATTATCAACTTTGCATCTTTTGGCATCAATATTATGAATATGTGTATCACTACGATCAAGATTCAACAAGAATAGACCACTCATTAAGGGTGCATGACCATAAAGCTTATTACTCATATAAATAGAACAACCATTATTCTCCGATTTAAATGAATAACCATCTCGCAATAAACAAGATCCAGATATAATGTTCATGCTCAACGCGGGCACCAAATAACAATTATTAAGGTCTAAAACTAATCCCAAAGGTAGATGTAGAGGTAGCGTGCCGAAGGCGATCACATCGACCTTGGAACCATTTCCGACGCGCATCATCACCTCGTCCTTAGCCAATCTTCGTTTATTCCATAGCTTCTGTTTTGAGTTACAAATATGAGCAACCGAACCAGTATCAAATACCGAGGCGCTGCTACGAGCATTAGTAAGGTACACATCAATAACATGTATATCAAATATACCTTTGTTCACTTTGCCATCCTTCTTATCCACCAAGTATTTGGGGTAGTTCCGCTTCAAGTGACCAATCCCTTTGCAGTAGAGGCACTCAGTTTTAGGCTTGGGTCCATCTTTGGGCTTCTTCCCGGGAGTGGCAACTTGCTTGCCAATCTTCTTGAAGTTCCCTTTCTTTCGCTTGCCCTTTTTCTTGAAACTAGTGGTCTTGTTAACCATCAACACTTGATGCTCCTTCTTGATTTCTACCTCCGCGGCCTTAAGCATTGCAAAGAGCTCGCGAATTGTTTTGTTCATCCCTTGCATATTATAGTTCATCACGAAGCCTTTGTAGCTTGGTGGCAGTGATTGAAGAACTCTATCAATAACATAATCAACTGGAAGATCAACTCCCAGCTGAGTCAAGTGATTATAATACCTAGACATTTTGAGTATGTGTTCACTGACAGAACTGTTCCCCTCCATCTTGCAGCTATAGAACTTGTTGGAGACTTCATATATCTCAACCCGGGCATTTTCCTGAAATATTAACTTCAACTCTTGGAACAGCTCATATGCTCCATGACGTTCAAAACATCTTTGAAGTCCCGGTTCTAAGCCGTAAAGAATGGCACACTGAACTATTGAGTAGTCATCAGATCGAGCTTGCCAGACGTTCATAACATCAGCTTCAGTTCCTGCAACAGGCCTTTCACCTAGCGGTGCTTCAAGGACATAATTCTTCTGTGCAGCAATGAGGATAATCCTCAAGTTACGGACCCAGTCCGTGTAGTTGCTACCATCATCTTTCAACTTAGCTTTCTCTAGGAACGCATTAAAATTCAGGGGAACGATAGCTTGGGCCATTGATCTACAACATAGATATGCAAAACTATAAGACTAAGTTCATGATAAATTAAGTTCAATTAATCAAATTATACTAATGAACTCCCACTTAAATAAACATCCCTCAAGTCATCTAAGTGATACGTGATCCAAATCAACTAACCCATGTCCGATCATCACGTGATATGGGGTAGTCATCAATGGTGAACATCTCTATGTTGATCATATCTACTATACTCATGTTTGACCTTTCGGTCTCCAGTGTTCCGAGACCATGTCTGTACATGCTAGGCTCGTTAAGTTTAACCCAAGTATACTGCATGTGCAAAACTGTCTTACACCCATTGTATCTAAACGTAGAGTCTATCACACCCGATCATCATGAGGTGCTTCGAAACGATGAACTTTGGCAACGGTGCATACTCGGGGAGAACACTTTTATCTTGAAATTTAGTGAAGGGATCATCTTATAATGCTACCGCCGTTCTAAGCAAAATAAGATGCATAAAGGATAAACATCCCATGCAATCAAAATATGTGACATGATATGGCCATCATCATCTTGTGCTTTTGAACTCCATTTCCAAAGCACTGTCATGATCTCCATCGTCACCGGCTCGACACCTTGATCTCCATTGTTGCGTCGGGGTCGTCTCACCAACTACTGCTTCTACAACTATCGCTAACGCATAGTGATAAAGTAAAGCAATTACATGGCGCTTGCAATTCATACAATAAAGAGACAACCCTCAGGCTCCTGCCGGTTGTCGATATTACAAAACATGATCATCTCATACATCAACATATATCACATCATATCTTGACCATATCACATCACAACATGCCCTGCAAAAAAAAGTTAGACGTCCTCTACTTTGTTGTTGCAAGTTTTACGTGGCTGCTACGGGCTTCTAGCAAGAATCGTTCTTACCTACGCAAAAACCACAACGGTGTTTCATCAAGTTTGCTGTTTTAACCTTCTTCATGGACCGGCCATAGTCAATTTCGATTCAACTAAAGTAGGAGAAACAGACACCCGCCAGCCACCTTTATGCAAAACTAGTTGCATGTCTGTCGGTGGAACCGGTCTCATGTGCATGGACATGTAAGGTTGGTCCGCGCCGCTTCATCCCACAATACCACCGAATCAAAATAAGATGTTTGTGGTAAGCTGTATGACTATCACCGCCCACAACTCTTTGTGTTCTACTCGTGCATATCATCTACGCATAGACCTGGCTCATGATGCCACTGTTGGGTAATGTTGCATGGAAAAAAAATCTATGCACCAGCAAGATCTATCAAGGAGAAGCATAGCAACGAGAGGGGAGAGTGTGTCTATGTACCCTCATAGACCATAAGCGGAAGCGTTTGACAACGCGGTTGATGTAGTCGAACTTCTTCGCGTTCCAACCGATCGAGCACCAAACGTACGGCACCTCTGCGTTCAGCACATGTTCAGCTCGATGACGTCCTCCGCCTTCTTGATCAAGCAAGATGGCGAGGTAGTGGATGAATTCCGGCAGCACGGCAGCATGGTGACGGTGATGGTGAAGTGATCTCAGCAGGGCTTCACCTAAGCACTACAAAAATATGAACGGGGGTGTAAATGGTGGAGGGGGGCGCCGCAGATGGCTAAGACAATGTTCTGGTGTGCTAGGCGCCCCCCCCCCCTCCCACATATATATAGGTGGGTGGAGGAGGGAGCAGCCAGGAGGGCGCACCAAGCAGGCCGAATCCTACTTGGGGTCTCCTCCCAAGTGGCGCCCCACCCCCCTGCTATGTTTAGGTGCGGGGAAAAGGCAGGGGAGGGAGGCGCCCCCCCCCCCCCATTTCCTTTCTCCCATGAGAAGGGGAAGGCAGGAGGGGCTAGCCCTCCCACTTTCCTTCCCTAGGGCTGGCCGGCCAGGGAGAGGGGCACACCAGCCCTCTGTGGGCTGGTCTGTCCCTCCCTTGGCCCATTAGGCCCATAACACCTACCGGGGGTGCCTGGAACCCCTTCCGGTGACCCGATGAGTACCCGGTACACTTCGAAACTATTCAGGTGTTCGAATACGATCGTCCTATATATCAATCTTTACCTCTCAACCATTTCGAAACTCCTCGTCATGTCCATGATCTCATCCGGGACTCCGAACAATATTCGGTCACCAAAACATATAACTCATATAACACTATATCGTCAACAAACGTTAAGCGTGCGGACCCTACGGGTTCGAGAACTATGTAGACATGACCGAGACACCTCTTCGGTCCATAAACAATAGCAGAACCTGGATGCCCATATTGGCTCCTACATATTCTACGAAGATCTTTATCGATCGAACCGTTATGACAACATACGTAATTCCCTTTGTCAATCGGTATGTTACTTGCCCGAGATTTGATCGTCAGTATCTTCATACCTAGTTCAATCTCGTTACCGGAAAGTCTCTTTACTCGTTCCATAATACATCATCTTGTAACTAACTCATTAGTTACTTTGCTTGCAAGGCTTCTTATGATGTGTATTACTGAGAGGGCCCAGAGATACCTCTCCGATACTCGGAGTGACAAATCCTAATTTTGATCTATGCCAACTCAACAAACACCTTCGAAGATACCTGTAGAGCATCTTTATGATCACCCAGTTATGTTGTGATATTTGATAGCACACAAGGTATTCCTCCGGTATCCCGGAGTTGCATAATCTCATAGTCGAAGGAATATGTATTTGACATGAAGAAAGCAATAGCAATAAACAAAATGATCAATATGCTAAGCTAAAGGATGGGTCTTGTCCATCACATCATTCTCCTAATGATGTGATCCCGTTATCAAATGACAACACATGTCTATGGTTAGGAAACCTTAACGATCTTTGATCAATGAGCTAGTCTAGTAGAGGCTTACTAGGGACACGATATTTGTTTATGTATTCACACATGTATTTAAGTTTTCGATCAATACAATTCTAGCATGAATAATAAACCTTTATCATGGATTAGTAAATATAAAATAACGACTTTATTATTGCCTCTAGGGCATATTTCCTTCACATACCACCCGGTACTACCCATAGATTCATCAAAATAAGCAAACAACACATAGAAAACAGAATCTGTCGAAATCATAACAGTCTGTAGTAATCTGGAAATTTCATATACTTTTATAACTACAAAAATTCTGAAAATTTAGGAAAATCTGGGAAATTTGAATATCAATCTTGTGTCAAAATTCAGATCACAAGAACATTCCTGTGATTTTCTAAAATTTTGGCAATGAGCTCAAAAGTTTCTGTTTTTCAGCAAGATAAAATCAATTATCACCGTAGACCATCCCAAATGTCTTACTTCTCTCAAATACTAACTAAAACACCAAAACACAATTACTACAGAGGTTATAATGTGT
This sequence comes from Thinopyrum elongatum, assembly GCA_011799875.1. NCBI lineage: Eukaryota > Viridiplantae > Streptophyta > Magnoliopsida > Poales > Poaceae > Thinopyrum > Thinopyrum elongatum. The sequence goes on along the minus strand of CM022303.1, from coordinate 596,257,004 downwards.
ATTTATTGAAAAACAGAACCAAAAACAAAAAACATAAAAATAAAATTGGGTTGTCACCCAACAAGCGCTATTGTTTAACGCCCCTAGCTAGGCATAAAACATAGATCTAGGTATTGTCATCTTTGGTATGCAATCCATAAGTAGCCCTCATAATATATTCATATGGCAACTTAATTTTCTTTCTTGGAAAGTTTTCGATGCCCTTCCTTAATGGAAATTGAAATCTAATATTTCCTTCTTTCATATCAATAATTGCACCAATCGTTCTAAGGAAAGGTTTACCAAGAATAATAGGACATGTAGGATTGCAATCTATATCAAGTACAATAAAATCTATGGGCACAAAATTCCTATTTGCAACAATAAGAACATCATAAATCCTTCCCATAGGTTTCTTGATAGTGGAATCCGCTAGATGCAAATTCAAAGAACAATCATCAAATTTATGGAAACCTAGCACATCATATAAAGTTTTTGGAATCGTGGAAATGCTAGCACCCAAATCACACAAAGCATTGCACTCATAATCTTTAATTTTAATCTTAATAGTAGGTTCCCACTCATCATAAAGCTTTCTAGGGATAGAAACTTCCAACTCAAGTTTTTCTTCAAAAGATTTCATCATAACATCAACGATATGTTTAGTAAAAGCTTTATTTTGATTATAAGCATGAGGTGAATTAAGCATGGATTGAAACAAGGAAATACAATCTATCAAAGAACAATTATCATAACTAAAGTCCTTGAAATCCAAAATAGTGGGTTCATCGCTACTTAAAGTTTTAACCTCTCCAATCCCACTTTTATCAATTTTTTCATTAAGATCTTTAAACTCCAAATTATTGGGATGCCTTCTAGCTAAAGTTAACTCATCTCCAGTCCCATCTTTATCAAGATTTATATTAGCAAATAAAGATTCAATAGGAGTCACACCAATCACTTTAAGATCTTCGTCATTATTATTGCAAGAAATAGAAGAACACGCTTAGCACGCATCCTAGTGGTTCTTTCTTTACATTCATCTATAAAATTTTTAATAGCTTTCAGAGATTCATTAATATCATGCTTGGGTGGCATACATCTCATCTTCAAAGAATCAATCTCAAGAAAAATCTTATCAACGTTTCTAACAAAATCATCAATCTTAAGCAATTTTTCCTCTACCATAGCATTGAAATTCTTTTGAAAATTAATGAGATCTTTAGTATTATTCTCAAGATCAGATGGTATTTTATTATAATTTCCATAATAATTTTTGTAGGAATTACCATAATTATAAGAGGAATTACTAGGAAACAGCCTAGGGCTGAAATTACCTCTATACGCGTTATTACCAAAATTGTTCCTACCAACAAAAGTCACATCCATAGATTCATTATTATTCTCAATCAAAGTGGACAAAGGCGTATCATTAGGATCAATAGGAGCACTCTTACTAGCAAACAACTTCTCAAGTTCATCCATCTTTCCACTCAAAGTATTAATTTCTTCAATCGCATGCACTTTTTTACTAGTGGAAGATCTTTCGGTATGCCATTGAGAGTAATTTGTCATAATATTATCTAGGAGTTTAGTACCTTCTCCTATTTAATTTCCATAAAAGTACCTCCCGCGGCAGAATCTAAAAGATTTCTAGATGCAAAATTCAATCTGGCATAAAAAAATTGTATGATCATCCAGAAACTTAAACCATGGGTAGGGCAATTTCTTATCATCAATTTCATCCTCTCTCAAGATTGTGCAACATGTTCATGATCAAGTTGCTTAAAATTCATTATATCGTTCCTAAGGGAGATGATCTTAGCGGGAGGAAAATACTTGGAAACAAAAGCATCTTTAGACTTATTCCATGAATCAATACTATTTTTAGGCAAAGATGAAAACCAAGTTTTAGCACGATCACGTAGTGAGAATGGAAATAGCTTCAATTTAACAATATTATTATCCACATCTTTTTTCTTTTGCATATCACACAACTCAATGAAAGTATTTAGATGAGATGCGGCATCTTCACTAGGAAGACCAAAAAATTGTTCTTTCATAACAAGATTCAACAAAGCGGCATTAATTTCATAAGATTCCGCACTAGTGGCGGGAGTAATCAGAGTACTAATAAAATCATTATTATTAGTGTTGGAAAAGTCACACAACTTGGTATTTTCTTGAGACATCGTCACAAAGCAAGCAATCTAGCACATAAGCAAATGAAAAGCAAACGAAAAGACGAACAAAAGAAGGGTGAATAAAAAGGCAAATATTTTTGTGTTTTTCTGAAAATGTTTTAGAAGTGGGGGAGAGGAAAACGAGAGGCAAATGGCAAATAATGTAAGTGCAAGAGATGAGAGTTTATGATGGGTAATTGGTAGGCTTGATGTAGAACCTTCCCGGCAACGGCGCCAGAAATTCTTCCTGCTACTTCTTGAGCTTGCATTGATTTTTTCCTTGAAGAGGAAAGGGTGATGCAGCAAAGTAGAGATATGTATTTCCCTCGGTTAAGAACCAAGGTATCAATCCAGTACGAGGAACAAGCAAGTCTCCAATCTATGCACCTGCACAAACTAACAAACACTTGCACACGACGCGAAAAAGGGGTTGTCAATCCCTTCACGGCCACGAACAAGAGTGAGATCTAATAGAGATAGGTATAAAAGATAAATAAAAGAGCAAACTAAAGTAAATATAAATAAATTGCAGCTAGGTATTTTTGGGTTTTTTGTTTTATAGATCTAAAAATATATGATGGAAAATAGACCCGGGGGCCATAGGTTTCACTAGCGACTTCTCTCTTGAAGATAGCATACGGTGGGTAAACAAGTTACTGTTGAGCAATTGATAGAAAAGTGCAAAGTTATGATGATATGTAAGGCAACGATCATGAATATAGGCATCACGTCCGTGACAAGTAGACTGACTCCTGGCTGCATCTACTACTATTACTCCACACATCGACCGCTATCCAGCATGCATCTAGAGTATTAAGTTCATAAGAATGGAGTAACGCCTTAAGTAAGATGACATGATGTAGAGGGATACACTCAAGCAATATGATTTAAACCCCATCTTTTTATCCTTGATGGCAACAATACAATACATGCCTCGCTATCCCTTCTGTCACTGGGTGAGGACACCGCAAGATTGAACCCAAAACGAAGCACCTCTCCCATTGCAAGAAAAACCTATCTAGTTGGCCAAACCAAACCGATAGTTCGAATAGAAATACAAAGATATCTTAATCATGCATAAAAGAGTTCAGAGAAAACTCAAATAATATTCATAGATAATCTGATCATAAATCCAAAGTTCATCAGATGTCAACAAACGCACCGCAAAAGAAGATTACATTGAATAGATCTCCAAGAACATTGAGGAGAACATTGTATTAAAGATTAAAGAGAGAGAAGAAGCCATCTAGCTACTAGCTATGGACCCGTAGGTCTGTGGTAAACTACTCATGCATCATCAGAAGGGCAGCAAGGTTGATGTACAGGACCTCCGTGATCGAATCCCCCTCCGGCAGAGTGCCAGAAAAGGCCCCAAGATGGGATCTCACGAGAACAGAAGCTTGCGGCGGCGAAAAATCATTTTGGTGGACGCTTCTGATGTTTGGGGAATATTTGAGAATATATAGAGGTGGAATTAGGGTTGGAGGACACCCGAGGGTCCCACAAGCCCTCAGGGCCCCCCCGGGATGCGCCCTAGAGTCTTGTGGCCTCCTCAGGACTCTTCTGACCCTCCCTCCAAGTCACGTAGGTGTCTTCTGGTCCAAGAAAAATCATCGTAAATTTTTATTCCGTTTGGACTCCGTTTGATATTCCTTCTTTGTAAAAGTCAAAAACAAGGAAAAAACAGAAACTGGCACTGGGCTCTAGGTTAATAGGTTAGTCCCAAAAATAATATAAAATAGCATATTAATGCATATAAAACATCCAAAACAGATAATATAATAGCATGGAACAATAAAAAATTATAGATACGTTGGAGACGTATCAATTATCACAAGGGTGTCCATCCTTAATTCTCTCTTTCCCGTCTTGAACGCCCACCAACCGGACTCATTGAAGGATATGCGCCCATCTTGTATTGAACGTTGGTGACACGCCTTGTCGGTCCATGGCGTACTCCAGGGGTGCCGACGACGGGGATGTCTACTCCGGAAAACATCTTCATAGGTAACTTCTGAAATCCCCATCATTAAGTGCAAATAGAGAGCACACACTCTTAGACATCTTGTCATACTTGGTTATGAACAAAAAAAGATGAAAGAATGCAAAACATCACACAATGACTTTTTTGACGATGTTAGTTTTAGTTAGACCGTGCACAAAGGGCTTCCCCAAGAAGGCCACACTCAATGGTAACATCGCGGTAACATTCATGGTCTCATCTCGAGTAAGATTCTTCATTCTTTGAGAGAATAATGCAGAAAGGAATGGCCCATCATCCTCATCTGTGTCATCATCATCTTGCTCATCCTCGTCATTCTGGCCGTCATCATCATCCTGGTTGTCCTCATCTTCATGGTTGTCATCGTCATCTTGCCTATTTCCATCATCCAGGTATTCTTGGTTATCGTCATCGTAATCGTTGTCGAAATACATTGTCCTTAACCTATTGACCTCTCCTTTCACTAGTCTAGAAAAGCCTAGCTATGGCATGCTAAAAAAAAGGCTTGCTGGCGTAGGAGCCCGACGCCACCAATATGGCGCCATTGTAAAGAAATAGCAGTGGCGTTGGAAGCTATGCCATCAGTATTTTTTATATCTATGGTGTTGGTTAAAATTGCACGATGGCAATATCATTTGTACCTACAGCATTGGGACTTCTCCACACATCCTAGATATGGAGAAACCTTGGAGGCGATGCATATCCTTCCTACGCCATTACTTAGTTTGAAAGCATCGGAAAAACGCTACCACGATAGCCAAAAACAATGTCGTGGTAGCGTTTTTTAAGATCAAATATATTTAGAGCTAGGTAACATTAATTAAAATACATCGACAATAATTAATTATGTGTAGCACTTAAAATTAAGATAGCTAGGCAAAGTTTTGAAGTGCGATAAGACGACATAACGACATGTGTAGCTGATCGAGTAGTTTACAGAACCACAACAACATAGCTAGTCGTCATTATCCTATTACATCAATAATAAGGATCATTAATGTATTTCTTCGTTGGATCTGCAAGAGACACCGGTCCATCAGCATCGCAACCCTGCTTATTAAGATGAGCTTTTATCTCCTCCGAGCTGGTAGGTGCGCCGTCGTTGAAAACGCCGGCATGGTCAGTGACATCCTTGTTGAAGATGGTAGCAAACTTGAGCTGGATGCGTCTGAACTCATCTACTATCTCCCGGGAAAATTTCCTCCACTTTCTTCCCCCGTGCGATGATGTCAGAGTTCTTTTTAAGGTGTTCTCCCTCCCGTATGTACTCCTCCATGTGGTGGACGATGTAGTAGCCATCTGAATTGGTGTTTTCAGGTTGCTGCATGCAACAAAAGTAAGTTCTGTGGGTCTAGTATAATTTGACGAACTTGCATTATCTGTCTCTGATCACTCCTTCCCGGCTAGTATAATCGACAAGTGCTTCATCAAGAACCATCTTGATGCCCTGCAGTCTTTCTTCAGTTTCCTCGTCGAATCCTAGAAATAAGTTTGGGCGAACTTCGGGGTAATAACGATGAGGACACAATGTTCTCTTTGTAAAAAGTAGACAAAACCAATTATTGTCGAGTATATAATGTTTTGACGTGGAAGTAGAATGAGTTGTATGAAAGAATAGTGTGTACCAAGTACCGAGTGATTTACTTTGGATAGTAGGGCACTAGAAGGCAATCTTTTTCCATGTTGGTAAGCATGAGGTCTGTCAGGTAGTTCCTCATAGCTTGACGGTGATCAGGGAGATTAACATTGGTCTCGTCCATGAGGTAGGGGTCCCCTACCGCGACAATCCTGTTGAGCTCACATTTGGCAATGTAGGGGCTATTGATTGCCCATAGGCATATTAAGGAAGGATCAAGCTTGTATAGGTGGAATAGGTTGAAGATGTCTTCGAATGGCACATAGAACTTGTCCGCGGGGAAAATGTCGCACAAACCAATATTAGGTGGCACCATCACTGTGAAAATGGGGCGATTTCCACCTGCATGAGAAAATGCGTACTTCTCCCTACAGAAAATTGTGTCATGCAGAACCCTCAATTCTGTCTGCAGAAGATCACTGAGCTCCTTCGGAAGGATGGGTTCACCCGAGGAATGGTAAGTCCACCATGCAACACGATGAACTACTTCTTTATTATTCTAAACTGGCTGGCTGGCGGTGGCAGTGCCCTTCTTACCATTTCCTGGCCGCCTCCTCTTTTTGCGTGCCTTGTTAGGTTGGTTGGCTGCACCGCCCGTCAGTGCATTTGCTAGCGCTGCATTGAGTGTGGTCTGACTCAGCAACGCTCCCCTGGATGGTGGCACTTGTGTGTCTGGTGGTGTTAAGTTCTCGTTGAACAGACTCTTCTTGCAAGGAATAACACGCTGATCAGCTTGGACAGCAGGAGGCACAGAGAATGCTTGGATGGGATCAGTAGGCATAGGTCCGTCAAGATTGCACATGGCAGCTGAGTTCTGATATTCATCAACCAAGAAGAATTGATTGACAAGTAGTTCATCATTATTTACTTGGTCCTCAATGACATCCACATTGTTGTTATGGACTTCAGGTTGACTCTGACCCAAAGGAGATGGTCCACGGCACGTCTTGCCATTGTTCATCTGCTGCGAGCTGTTGGAATTTGGACGTTTCCTAGCAGAATTTGATTCTTCGGCCACATCATTGGGCAACATAAGCACTGTCCAAGGGTAAGCTGGCTATCCACACCCGGAGGTTGTATCGGAGGAGCAATATCATCATAACCATTTAAGACAATAGACAACTCAACTTTGAAGACCCCCTCAGGCATCTGTGCTCCATGCATGATTGTATCTTTGGGGCGAATGATTGAGTCGATTGTGACTTTAATCAGCTAACCATTCACATGAGCTAAGAGACTCCACGGATTGTCTTCCATAAGAGCGTCAAGAGTAGCCATTGGCGATGGGTTGCCAATGAAAGAGACAGAAGGGCTGCTGTCATTGGGCGATGCTTCGATGACAATGTTTCCTAGTTCACCATTTTTTATCCATTAATATTGCTTGACGCTCTCGATTATTGAAGGCAACATGGCTTGGGCATGGGCTTGGCTTTGCGTGTTGATGCATGCTTTAATGTCGGTAGTTGCAGAGGCTGTGGTGGCGGCTGTGGCTGCATTTATTTTCTGTTCGATGGTCTTCTTGTTGGCTCTCCTTCTCTACCGTTGTTGCTCGCAGTCTTCAACATAATGATGCTCCCATCTGGATCCGCGTCCAGCACCGTTCACACGGCCACCCGCCGGCGGATGCAACGGGTCCTTGTCGAGGGTCACATTGATCGACCGGTTAAGAGGAGTGTTCCACCTGGTCATGGACCCTTGAGAGCTCTGAGGTTCCGCATGCTGCCTTGCCAGTTCTTCTTCAAGTCTTCTAGTTGGGAGATCGGCGGAAAATTCCCCTGACTTATAATCATAATGGTACCGGCCCCTAACATAGTTATATTCGAGGGGGTCTTTGAATTGCTCGAAGTGGTTTGGGATGCACTTTGCTACAAGTATAGCATCCTGCTTGTCCCACACGGGCTTCTTCCCAACAAAACCATGGCTTCCGAGGCTGTGGTTACTTAATGTCTTTGATCACATGTCCTTCCCCCATGTCGTCTGGCTCTGCACCACAGGGTTCTTCGTATTTTGCATCTTCAAAATGTTCTAGTCATCTTCACTAATGGTAGGCCACTTATTCTTGATCACAGAGTAATCTTCGTGAACCTCTTCTCTTGCGGCTGATTTCCAAGAACTCAAATTCTTTCAGAACTTATCGATTGCATGGTTGTTCACCTGATTCTTTGGGTACGATAGGTTGTCGTACTCATTAGGAAACTTAAATCTAGCATGCACCCTTCTTATGAGGAGTTCTCGCAGATTCTGTTTGCCTAGATCCATTATATTGGACGCGTTGATGGAGCAGACTTCTCAAAGGATGACACCTAGGGCATTGCCGTAGTGAGACGCGGCCTTCCGCAGACTAACAGGCTCACCAGTGGAGTTAACTCGAGTGGCCACAAGCATGTTAGTGTCAATAGTATTTCGGCCCCTAGGTTTCCGCTGCTTCTTGTTTTTTGGAGCATCCTCCACCTCCTCCTCATCTTCAGCACAATACTCATCTGTATCATCTTGAGAAGTACCAGCGCCCTTATCAGGATTACTATCCTCACCAGGAATATCTTTGTATCCACTGCCTCTCACATAGCACTCATCCGGATTTATCTCCTCCTATTGAAGATCTTCATCACAATCGTCGTTTCCCTGTGCATCCGTAAATGCCGCTTCGCCATTGGCCGAATGTGTCGAAGAAGAGCCGACGTCGGACATCTACAAAAAAATAGGACATATACTAAATTCGTATACAAAATTTTGTGGCATGACCTTTGCTAAAAATAGGACATATTGGTTGCCAAAAATTTGACGAAACGGAAATTAATCAAAGTTTTGACAAAACATTGGCAAGCCTATACAGTCCCTGCAAACAAATCATCACCTACATTTCCTCCACATTTCCTCAAAAATTTGACAACAATTGTAACAAATTTGTCTATGAACAATTAAATCTTCTTGATTTCAAACACATTTCCTCAAATCCATGTCCAAAATAACTCACAATGTTACAAATAGAACTAATTTACTCTAAAATATAGATGTGTACCAATTGTAACAAATTAATATGTCTATAAACTTAAAAAAAGAGAGATCTGACTTACCGGCGGAATCACGGTCTCCGCGCCTAGGCAGAGCGACGCTGGAGGCGAGGTCGAGGTGGTTGCAGCCGACCGGGGAGGGGGCGGGGGCGACACGAGTGGTGGGGGAGGGGGCAAGGGCGACAGGAGAAGTGGCGACGCCGTCCGAGGAGCTCGACGGGGGCATCGACGGCAGGAGATGTGGCGGGGGGTGGCGACGAGGGTGGCGGCGGCAGCCCGCGAGAAATGGAGTGTGTGTGTGTGTGTGTGTATGTGTGTGTGTGTGTGTGTTAGCGCGAAACGAAATTTCCCCCAAATCGGGTTAGGCAAGGAAAAAATAGCTATGGCGTTGGTGATGTCACCCATGCCATAGCTATTTTAGCTATGGCGTCGGTGACGTCACCAATGCCATAGCTATTTTCCACATTGCCTTAGCCAATTTGGGGCAAATGCTGACACGCAAAATTTTGCTTAGGGCTATTTTTCAAGTAGCTTTTTACATCCAAAGTAATACGTGAGAATATTTATTTTATTAATATTGAAATTCTCTCAATACACAATGCAAATGCTGCTGAATAATAAAAGATATAAAATTAATTGCGGCGTCGTTTCTGAATTCTCTCAACAGAACTTTCTACACCCAACAACATGTTTTGGCTTCTTTTTGTACACTTTGTTTTGAGTTGGACTTCACCTTCTTCTTGGTAGACACCATATTGTTGGTCATCATGGTGATCTACATCTTTCTTCTTGGACAAGTCTTTATCGCTCTACTCTTTCTGGTTTTGTACAAAAGGTTTCTCACTTCATGAACCTCTGCACGGACTTCCTGTCCGTCCAGCTGATTTTCATGTGTGATGACCCACAAGTATAGGGGATCAATCATAGTCCTTTCGATCAGTAAGAGTGTCGAACCCAACGAGGAGTAGAAGGAAATGACAAGCGGTTTTCCGCAAGGTATTTTCTCGAGGCACTGAAATTATCGGTAACAGATAGTTCGGTGATAAGATAATTCATAACGGGTAACAATTAACAAGTGTAACAAAGGTGCAGCAAGGTGGTCCAATCCTTTTTGTAGCAAAGGATAAGCCTGGACGAACTCTTATATAAAGCAAAGTGCTCCCGAGGACACATAGGAATTATTGTCAAGTTAGTTTTCATCATGCCCATATGGTTCGCGTTCGTTACTTTGATAATTTGATATGTGGGTGGACCGGTGCTTGGGTGTTGTCCTTACTTGAACAAGCCTCCCACTTATGATTAACCCCTCTCGCAAGCATCCACAACTACGAAAGAAGAATTAAGATAAATCTAACCATAGCATGAAACATGTGGATCCAAATCAGCCCCCTACGAAGCAACGCATAAACTAGGGTTTAAGCTTCTATCACTCTAGCAACCCATCATCTACTTATTACTTCCCAATGCCTTCCCCTCGGCCCAAATCATGGTGAAGTGTCATGTAGTCGACATTCACATAACACCATGATGCGGCTTGAGACTGCGTCGATATTTCCCTAAAGAGGAAGGGATGATGCAGTACATCTACAGTAGGTATTTCCCTCAGTTATGAAACCAAGGTATCAAACCAGTAGGAGGCCGGGCCAAGCTATGTAAACAGTACCTGCACTCAAAGAACAAATACTTGCAACCCGACGCGTAAGAGGGGTTGTCAATCCCTCCTCGGGTAAAAGATAGATTGGTTTGTATGATGTTGGATAAATAGATCTCGCAATAACACAAAATAAAATAAATAAAGAAAAAGTGCAGCAAGATAATTTTGGATTTTTGGAATAATAGCTCTAAAAATAAAAGCGAATAAAAATATATTGGAAAGCAATATGATAAAACAGGGGCCGTCGATTTGACAAGTGGCTTCTCTCGAGAAAATAGCATACGGTGGGTAAACAAATTACTGTTGGGCAATTGATAGAAGATCAAATAATTATGATGATATCCAGGCAATGATCATTATATAGGCATCACGTCCAAGATTAGTAGACCAAAATGATTCTGCATCTACTACTATTACTCCACACATCGACCGCTATCCATCATGCATCTAGTGTATTAAGTTCATGGAGAAATGGAGTAATGCAATAAGAACGATACAGGATGTAGACAAGATCTATTCATGTAGGAATAGACCCCATCTTGTTATCCTTAATAGCAACGATACATGCGTGTCTTGCTGCCCCTTCTGTCACTGGGAAAGAACACCGCAAGATCGAACCCATCACAAAGCACCTCTTCCCATGGCAAGAAAAATCAATCTAGTCGGCCTAACTAAACCAAAGATTCGAAGAAGAAATACGAGGCTATAAGAAATCATGCATATAAGAGATCAAAGAAAACTCAAATAACTTTCATGGATATAGATCTAATCATAAACTCAAACTTCATTGGATCCCAACAAACACACCACAAAAAGTCATTACATCAAATAGATCTCCAAGGGACCATTGTATTTAGAATCGAAAGAGAGAGAGAAAGCCATCTAGCTACTTCCTACATACCCGTAGGTCTATGGTGGACTACTCACGCATCCTCGGAGAGGCACCAATGAGGATGATGAACCCTTCTGTGATGGTGTAGATTGGATCTCATGGTTCTAGAACTTGCGGCGGCTAGAATTGTGTGTCGTCGTCTCCCTTAGGGTTTCTGGAATATTTGGGAATTTATAGGGCGAAGAGGCGGTGCAAGAGGGCTCCGTGGGGGGCACAACCCCCCTGGGCACTCATGGGCTCCTAGGCGCGCCCTGGTGGGTTGTGCTCCCCACGGGCCTCCCCTCTGGTGCTTTCTTGGCCCACAAGGTGTCTTCTGGTCCAGAAAAATTCTCTAAAAAGTTTTGCTGCGTTTGGACTCCGTTTGGTGCTGATATTCTGCGAAGTAAAAAACATCAACTGGCACTGGCACTATGCCAATAGGTTAGTCCCAAAAAATGATATAAAGTTGCTATAAATTATTGTAAAACATCAAAGAATGATAATATAACAGCATGGAACAATAAAAAATATATAGATACGTTGGAGACGTATCACACCACTAGAGGAAAGACAACATACATCTCATCAAAATATCGAACGAATACCAAATTCACATGATTACTTATAACAAGACTTCTCCCATGTCCTCGGGAACAAATGTAACTACTCGCAAATCATATTCATGTTCAAGATCAGAGGGGTATTGAATATCATTAAGGATCTGAACATATGATCTTCCACCAAATAAACCAACTAGCATCAACTACAGAGAGGAATCAACACTACTACCAACTTACAGGTACCAATCTGAGGTTTTGAGACAAAGATTGAATATAAGAGATGAACTAGGGTTTGAGAGGAGATGGTGCTGGTGAAGATGTTCATGAAGATTGACCCTCCCTCGATGAGAGGATCGTTGGTGATGACGATGTCTTCGATTTCCCCCTCCGGGATGGAAGTTTCCCCGACAGAATCGCTCTGCCGGAGCCCTAGATTGCTCCAGCCCAAGTTCCGCCTCGAGACGGTGGCGCTTCGTCCCGAAAGCTTCCTTCTCTTTTTTTTCTCGGTCAAAACCAACGATATAGCAGAAGAGGGGCACCAGACGATGGCCAGGGGGCCCACAAGCCCTGGGGGTAGCACGCGCCCCCAGGCTTGTGGCCACCTGGTGGGTCCCCTCTGTTAGTTTCTTCGCCCAAATTTTTCTATATATTCCAAAATAATTCTCCATAAAATTTCAAGACTTTTGGAGTCGGGCAAAATAGGTATCTCAGATTTGCTCCTTTCCGGTCCAGAATTCCAGCTGTCGATATTCTCCCTCTTTGTGTAAACCTTGTAAAATAAGAAAGAAAAGGCATAAGTATTACACCATAATGTGAAATAACAGCCCATAATGCAATAAATATCAACAAAAAAGCATGATGCAAAATGGACGTATCAACTCCCCCAAGCTTAGACCTCGCTTGTCCTCAAGCGAAAGCCAAAATCAATAATTATGGCCACATGTTTAGATATAGAGGTGTCGATAACATAAAATACGGACATGAGGGCATCATGATCATCTTCAGAACAGCAACATATGTTGTCATATAATTCCTTATGCTAAAGTAACAATTCGTTCACAAGGTAAAGTATGAATCAAAAACTTTATTGAAAACCAACAAACTATGATCTCGGTCATTGAAACAATTGCAATTTATCATAATATCGAAAAGAGTCAATGTGAGAGCTTTTATTTAGCAAGTTCACATACTCAACCATCATTTAATCTTTCATAATTGCTAACACTCACGCGATACTTATGATATCAAAGTTTCAATCAAACACATAGGAAGATAGGGGCTTATAGTTTTGCCTCCCAACCATTTACCTCAAGGGTAACATCAACAATAATAGTTTATAAACACCTACATCCGAGTGGATATATATATCTAGATCTTCCCCAACATATGGTGCTTGCCAAAAAGAGAAAATATGAAAGAAAGGTGAAAATCACCATGACTCTTGTATAAAGGTAGGAAGTAAAATAAAAGATAGGCCCTTCGCAGAGGGAAGCAGAGGTTGCCATGCGCTTTGATGGTTGGATGCACAAAATCTTAATGCAAAAGAACATCACTTTATATTGCCGCTTGTGATAAAGAACTTTATTATGCAGTCCATCGCTTTTATTTCTTCCATATCACAAGTTCGTATAAAGCTTATTTTCCTCACACTAAAAGATCATACATGTTTAGAGAGCCATTTTTATTGCTTGCACCGATGACAACTTACTTGAAGGATCTTACTCAATCCATAGGTAGGTATGGTGGACTCTCATTGCAAAGCTGGGTTAAGGGATTTTGGATGCACAAGTAGTATCTCTACTTGGTGCAGAAGATTTGGCTAGCATAGGATGAGAAGCAAGCTCAAAATGTTGGAGAATCCATGACAATATAACTTCTATTCGGATATAAGAAAACATAACCCATTATGTTGTCTTCCTTGTCCAACGTCAACTTATTAGCATATAATATTTTAATGAGTGCTCACAATCACAAAAGATATCCAAGATAGAGTATTTATATGTGAGACCTCTCTTTCTTTATTACTTCCTATTAATTGCAACAATGACCAAAACTATGTTTGTCAACTCCCAACAAATTTTATGTGACATACTTCTTATATGTGAAGTCGTCACTTCCCATAAGATTATTATATAATCTTTTTATTTCTTTTATTCTCCACTTTTCTCAAGATCATAGCAAGAAAGCAAAGCCCTCTACTCAAAACTTATCTTTATTATATAACTCTCGGACTCGATTACATAGAGGGAACACAAAGCAAAACTCGAAACTAGATCATACTAAAAACTTTATTCTACTAAACCAAGATATAGCCAAAAGGATCAAACTAAGGAAAATGATAAAGGTAAAGATGTGATGGTGGTACGATACCGGGCACCTCCCCCAAGCTTGGCACAAGCCAAGGGGAGTGCCCATACCCATGTACTCAAGTCTCTTTCTTCGGAGTGGTGATGATGGAGTTGATGTTGTGGTGGTCTTATCCTCCATCTTCCAGGGCATAGGCTCACCATCATAGAAGGATGAACGAGTTTCCGGAATCCTCAAATTTGCAGCCAAACTCATCCTCTTAAATCTATATTCATACTCACAGTTTTGGTTATGCGGGTCAAAGATCTGGGCTTGGAGATGCTCGATTTTCTCATGAAGCTTGAAGATGGCCTTTCCAATCTCACTGGCATCCAGCTTGTGGTTACGGGTAAAGTCTGTGATCATGGAGTGATTGGCGTTGAGTCCGCATTCCACAATCCCTTTGCACCTGAAAACTTCTTGCTCCACCGCTTCGAGCCTGGACTCCACGCTTCTGATCCTCCTTGGCTCTTGAACATCACGGATGTGAAGCACCCCCTCACGCATCTTGATGGTTTGAGAGTGTTGCAGCACCTCTGCAAGGTACGGGTTGATGACCTTCTCGAAGAACTTGTCCTTGGGGGCGCTTGGAGACGTCATGGCGATCTAGATCTGTCAGGAAAATAGCTCGAAACAAGAATAGAGGATATTATCGTGGTACGGTGGTCAAAACCTTCGGGAGATTATATAATGATTTTTTACCATGCAAAAGAAATACTCTGGGAGAAAACAGAGTCTGGAGGGCACACGAGGTGGCCACAAGCCTGGGAGGCGCGCCTACGGGGGTAGGGCGCGCCCCCACGGCTTGTCGCCTCCTCGTGCACTTTTTGGACTACTTTTTATTTTCCTATTTTTTTTAATATTCCAAAATGGAGTAAAATTTCTTTTGGGAAATTCTTGGAGTCGGTTTACTTACCGTATCACATACCTATCCCTTTCTAGGGGTCTAGAGCATTTTGGAAAGTTTCCCTTATGTACTCCTTTGGTGTTATGGTATTAATAATATTGGCTTCAACATTTATGGGAGTACCTGAGATATAATGTTTGATTCTTTGCCTGTTTACCACCTTCGGGTTATTGCCCTCGGCGTTGTTGATCTTGATGGCACCGGAACGATAAACTTCTTTGATAATGTAAGGCCCTTCCCATTTAGAGAGAAGTTTTCCTGCAAAAAATCTTAAACGAGAATTGTATAGCAAGACATGGTCACCTACATTAAATTCACGCCTTTGTATCCTTTTGTCATGCCATCTTTTAACTTTTTCTTTAAACAATTTGGCATTTTCATAGGCTTGGGTTCTCCATTCATCAAGTGAGCTAATGTCAAATAACCTCTTCTCACCGGCAAGTTTGAAATCATAGTTGAGCTCTTTAATTGCCCAATAAGCTTTATGTTCTAATTCAAGAGGTAAGTGACATGCTTTTCCATAAACCATTTTATACGGAGACATACCCATAGGATTTTTATAAGCAGTTCTATAAGCCCATAATGCATCATCAAGTTTCTTAGACCAATTCTTCCTAGATCTATTAATAGTCTTTTGCAAGATCAATTTTATTTCTCTATTACTTAATTCTACTTGACCACTAGACTGAGGATGGTATGGAGATGCAATTCTATGGTTAACATCATACTTAGCAAGTATTTTACGAAAGCACCATGAATAAAATGTGAACCACCATCAGTCATTAAATATCTAGGGACTCCAAACCTCAGGAAAATAACTTCTTTAAGCATTTTAATGGAGGTGTTATGATCAGCACTACTAGTTGGAACAGCTTCTACCCACTTAGTAACATAATCAACAGCAATCAAAATATGTGTATACACATTGGAGGAAGGAAAAGGTTCCATATAATCAAATCCCCAAACATCAAATGGTTCAATAACAAGTGAATAATTCATAGGCATTTCCTGGTGTCTACTAATATTACCAATTCTTTGACATTCATCACAAGACAAGACAAACTTATGAGCATCCTTGAAAAGAGTAGGCCAATAAAAACCAGATTGTTATACCTTGTGTGCAGTTCTGTCTCTAGCATAGTGTCCTCCGTAGGCCTCGGAGTGACACTTGCGTAGGATATATTCATGTTCATGCTCAGGTACACAACGTCTAATAACACCATCTACTCCTTATTTATAAAGGTGTGGGTCATCCCAAAAGTAATGTCTTAAATCATAGAAAATTGTTTTCTTTTGTTGATAAGTAAAACTGGGTGGTATAAATTTAGCAACAATATAATTAGCATAGTCTGCATACCACGGAGTACTACGAGAAGCATTTATAACAGCTAATTGTTCATCAGGAAAACTATCATCAATAGGTAGTGGGTCATCAAGAATATTTTCTAACCTAGACAAGTTGTCTGGTACGGGGTTCTCAACTCCCTTTCTATCAATAATATGTAAATCAAATTCTTGTAGCAAGAGAACCCACCTAATGAGTCTAGGTTTAGCATCTTTCTTTTCCGTAAGACATTTAATAGCAGCATGATCGGTGTGAACAGTTACTTTGGAATCAACAATATAAGATCTGAACTTGTCACAAGCAAACACAACTGCTAAAAATTCTTTTTCAGTAGTAGCATAATTTCTTTTAGCACTGTCTAGAGTTTTGCTAGCATAATGGATAACATTTAATTTCTTATCAACTCTTTGTCCTAGAACAGCACCAACAGCAAAATCACTAGCATCACACATAATTTCAAAGGGTAGGTTCCAATCAGGTGGTTGACCAATAGGTGCAGAGATTAAGGCTTTCTTAAGTATTTCAAATGCTTCTACACAATCATCATAAAAAACAAATGGAACATATTTTTGTAAAAGATTTGTAAGAGGCCTAGAAATTTTAGAGAAGTCTTTAATAAACCTCCTATAGAAACCAGCATGACCGAGAAAACTATGAATACCTTTAATATCTTTAGGACATGGCATTTTCTCAATTGCATCGACTTTAGCTTTATCCACCTCAATACCTCATTCAGAAATTTTATGTCCCAAGACAATACCTTCATTAACCATAAAGTGGCACTTCTCCCAATTCAAAACAAGATTAGTTTGCTCACATCTCTGCAAAACTCGATTAAGGTTGCTCAAGCAATCATCAAAAGAATTTCCATAAACAGAAAAATCATCCATGAAAACCTCAACAATCTCTTCACAAAAGTCAGAGAATATAGCAGTCATACATCTTTGAAAGGTAGCAGGTGCATTTCATAAACCAAAAGGCATATGTCTATAAGAAAAAGTACCAAAAGGGCATGTAAAAGTAGTTTTTTCTTGATCCTCTTGTGACACAGGTATTTGGGAAAAACTAGAATAACCATCTAGAAAGAAAAAATGTGTATGTTTTGATAGTCTTTCTAGCATTTGATCAATGAATGGCAGAGGATAATGATCTTTCCTAGTAGCTTTATTTAATTTTCTAAAATCAATTACCATTCTATAACATGTAACAATTCTTTGCGAAATCGATTCATTTTTATCATTAGGAACAATAGTAATACCCCCTTTCTTAGGAACACAATGAACATGATTTACCCATCTACTATCAGCAACAGGCTAGATTATACCTGCTTCCAGAAGCTTTAATATTTCATTCCTTACCACTTCTTTCATTCTAGGGTTCAACCATTACTGGTGATCAATGACTGGTTTAGCATCAGGTTCCATATTAATTTTAGGCTGACATCGAGAGGGACTAACGCCCTTAAGATCGTCAAGTGTATATCCAACAGCTGCACGGTGCTTCCTCAGAGTTTTCAATAATTTCTTTTCTTCATGCTCTGAAAGGTTACCACTAATAATAACAGGATATATCTTCTTTAAGATCGAACACGGGATCACTCTTGGGTGGTAGAGGATCTGCAAGAGTCTCACCAGGCAAATTTTGTTTCAAAACAGGTATTTGTTTAAAGAATATCTCATCTATTGCAGTTCTTTCATTCATGAACATGCCATTTTCATGATCCAACAAATATTGTTCTAAAGGATTAGTAGGAGGCACAGCAATAGAAGCAAGACCAATAATTTCATCTTTACTAGGCAATTCTTTATCACGAGGTTGTCTACGAAATTTGGAGAAATTAAACTCATGAGACACATCCCCAAAACTTACGCTAACCGTTTCTTTCTCACAATCTATCTTAGCATTAACAGTGTTCAAGAAACGTCTACCAAATATAATGGGACAAAAATCATCTTGTGGAGAACCAAGAACTAGAAAATCAGTAGGGTATTTTATTTTCCCACACAAAACTTCAACATCTCTAACGATCCCAATTGGTGATATAGTATCTCTATTAGCAATCTTAATAGTAACATCAATATCTTCTATTTCAGCAGGTGCAATATCATTCATAATTTCTTGATATAAAGTAAAAGGAATTGCACTCACACTAGCACCCAAATCACATAAGCCATGATAACAATGATCTCCTATTTTAATAGAGACAACAGGCATGCCAACAACAGGTCTATGTTTATCCTTTTCATCAGGTTTAGCAATTCTAGCAGCTTCATCACAGAAATAAAATAACATGCCCATCAATATTATCGGCCAAAAGATCTTTAACCATAGCGATACTAGGTTCAACATTAATTTGTTCAGGGGGTGTAGGTGTTCTAGTATAACTCTTACGAACCACAGCTAAAGCTTTAGCATGTTCTTTTATCCTAACAAGAAAAGCTGGTTTCTCAATATAAGCAGTAGGAATAACTGGATCAACATTTTAAGTAATGGTTTCTTCTTCAGCTTTAATGGGTTCTACTATTTTTACTTCAATGGGAGGATGATATGTAAACCACTTCTCCTTAGGGAGATCAACATGAGTAGCAAATGATTCACAGAAAGAAGCTACTATCTCAGAGTCAAGTCCATATTTAGTGCTAAATTCACGAAAAGCATCGGTATCCATAAAAGATTTAACACAATCAAACTTAAGGTTTATACCTGACTCCTTACCTTCTCGAGTTCCCAATCTTCATAGTTGCGTTTAATTCTTTCCAAGAGATCCCATTTGAATTCAATAGTCTTCTTCATAAAAGAACCAGTACAAGAAGTATCGAGCCTGGATTGATCATTACGAGAAAGCCGAGCATAAAAATTCTGAATAATAATTTCTCTTGAGAGCTCATGATTGGGGCATGAATATAACATTGACTTAAGCCTCCCCCAAGCTTGAGCGATACTTTCTCGTTCACGCGGCCAAAATATATATATATATATAATTCTGATCACGATGAACCGGATGCATAGGATAAAACTTCTGATGAAATTCCAATTTCAATTGGTTGTAATTCCAAGCTCCAATATCATCACATAGCCTATACCATGTCAATGTCTTTCCCTTCAAAGATAAAGGGAAGACCTTCTTCTTGACTTCATCCTCGGGCAAACCTGCAAGCTTAAATAATCTGCAAACTTCATCCACATAGATTAGGTGCAAATCAGGATATAGTGTTCCATCTCCTGCATAAGGATTAGCTAGCAGTTTCTCTATCATACCCGAAGAAATTTCATAATAAATATTTTCATTAGGTGCAGTAGGTTAAGGAGCAACTCTTTGCTCTACCGGTCAAGGTGAAGATACCCCGAACAAGCCCCTCAAAGGATGACTTTCCATAGTGACAAGTGATAATAAATTTTAGCACGTAATATAAATGTTTCCTTACCAAAGGCGCTTGATACGTCCATTTTGCATCATGTTTTCCTACTGTTATTTATGATGTTTTTATGCATAATAAGGCTTTTTGGAGTAATTCTAATGCCTTTTCTCTCATAATATGCAAGGTACACACAAAGAGGGAGAATTCCGGCAGCTGGAAATCTGGACCTGGAAAAGCTACGTCAGGCCACCTATTCTGCACAACTCCAAACAAGCTGAGACTTTACGAAGATTTTTTATGGAATATTTGAAGAATATTGGAGCAAATAAGTACCAGAGGGGGCCCACCAGGTGGGCACAACCCACCTGGGCGCACCAGGGAGCCCAGGTGCGCCCTGGTGGGTTGTGCTCACCCAGGCCCACCTCCGGTGCCCATCTTCTGGTATATAAGTCATTTTGACCTAGAAAAAATAAGGGAGGACTTTCGGGACGAAGCGCTGCCGTCTCGAGGCGGAACTTGGGTAGAGCACTTTTGCCCTCCGGCGGAGCGATTCCGTCGGGGGAACTTCCCTCCCGGAGGGGGAAATCATCATCATCACCAACAACTCTCCCATCTTGGGGAGAACAATCTCCATCAACATCTTCAACAGCACCATCTTATCTCAAACCCTAGTTCATCTCTTGTGTTCAATCTTGTTACAGGAACTATATATTGGTGCTTGTGGGTGACTAGTAGTGTTGATTACATCTTGTAGTTGATTACTATATGGTTTATTTGGTGGAAGATTATATGTTCAGATCCAATATGCTATTTAATACCCCTCTGATCTTGAGCATGATTATCATTTGTGTGTAGTTACTTTTGTTCTTGAGGTCATGGGAGAAATCATGTTGTAAGTAATCATGTGAACTTGATATGTGTTCGATATTTTGATAGTATGTATGTTGTGATTCCCTTAGTGGTGTCATGTGAACGTCGACTACATGACACTTCACCATATTTGGGCCTAAGGGAATGCATTGTGGAGTAGTAAGTAGATGATGGGTTGCGAGAGTGACAGAAGCTTAAACCCCAGTTTATGCGCTATTCCGTAAGGGACCGATTGGATCCAAAAGTTCAATGCTATGGTTAGAATTTATTCTTAATACTTTTCTCGCAGTTGCGGACACTTGCGAGAGGGTTAATCATAAGTAGGAGGCTTGTTCAAGTAAGAACAACACCTAAGCACCGGTCCACCCACATATCAAATTATCAAAGTAGCGAACACAAATCGAACCAACATGGTGAAAGTGACTAGATGAAATTCCCGTGTACCCTCAAGAACGCTTTGCTTATGATAAGAGACCGTTTTGGCCTGTCCTTTGCCTCAAAAGGATTGGGCTACTTTGCTGCACTTTTGTTACTACTATCGTTACTTGCTCGTTACAAATTATCTTGCTATCAAACTACTCTGTTACTTACAATTTCAGCACTTGCAGACATTACCTTGCTGAAAACCACTTGTCATTTCCTTTTGCTCCTCGTTTGGTTCGACACTCTTACTTATCGAAAAGAGCTACAATAGATCCCCTATATTGTGGGTCATCAGCTCTTCACTCCCCGGCAACGGCGCCAGAAAAGAGTCTTGATGACCCACAAGTATAGGGGATCAATCATAGTCCTTTTGATAAGTAAGAGTGTCGAACCCAACGAGGAGTAGAAGGAAATGACAAGCGGTATTCAGCAAGGTATTTTCTGCAGGCACTGAAATTATCGGTAACAGGTAGTTTGGTGATAAGATAATTCATAACGGGTAACAAGTAACAAGTGTATCAAAGGTGCAGCAAGGTGGCCCAATCCTTTTTGTAGCAAAGGATAATCCTGGACGAACTCTTATATAAAGCAAAGTGCTCCCGAAGACACATGGGAATTATTGTCAAGTTAGTTTTCATCATGCTCATATGATTCGCGTTCGTTACTTTGGTAATTTGATATATGGGTGGACTGGTGCTTGGTTGCTGTCCTTACTTGGACAGGCCTCCCATTTATGATTAACCCCTCTCGCAAGCATCTGCAACTACGAAAGAAGAATTAAGATAAATCTAACCATAGCATGAAACATGTGGATCCAAATCAGCCCCTTACGAAGCAACGCATAAACTAGGGTTTAACCTTCTGTCACTCTAGCAACCCATCATCTACTTATTACTTCCCAATGCATAAACTAGGGTTTAACCTTCTGTCAACTCTATATATATACCTTTTGCTAGAATATGGAAACCCGAAAATTGCATATTACCTAGATTAGATAGATAGTCGTCTAGATGAAATCGGTCGAGGGCAGCAGACGGCCACGTTTATTATTTAGGATCTGCAGAGAGAAACAAGATTGACAAAAATTATAAGAGATGATGTTCTGAGCATGACCTAGCTAGGCACAGTTAGCTATTTATATGTATAGAGCTGCATATAATTATGGCGTGCTACCATTTGGAACACCATCACAATATCTATGAATTGATTGTGGGCCCTACTTAAAATATTAGTGACATTGCTAAACGAAACTATGCCACAAATATCAGGCACAGTGTTGGCGTAGGTGATTTTCCAACGCCAGGAGTACTCCACGGATGGTGTGGATGATGGGGCCCACATACGAAGGGCGTTGCCTAAAACTCCTACGCCAGCACTATTACCATAGTAATGTCGTACCAAATAACCCAACGCCAGCACTATTTGGAAAAAATAGTGCTGGCGTTGGTTGAGAATGGCGCGTCACCAACGAAAGTTGTGGCTAGCACTTTTTCTACTAGTGTTTTAAGGAAATGGCTACGAACTCTCCTTCGATGAAATTATTCTGTGAAATGTACTGCTCCCATTCATCGCCATATATGATGGTTCTATCCGTTCATTTACGCACATCCAGTTTGAATGTGCGCCCTTGATCATCCTCAAAGTACATAACGTTACCGCATAAATTGTTGAAGTTAACAATAAAGTCAGTAAAACAATTATACAAATTGTTATAATTGAATACTGATTGAAGTTAAAGACCGTTACCACTAATTTCTGAAATCCCATTCTTCAAGAAGAGCCCGAATTGTACTGCAGTTTCAGTAATGTCCGTACATGGACATTTGCAGATCTGGTAGATCTTACGCGTCATAATCCCTTTTAATAATTATGAAGCACTTATCAAATGTAAATAGTTGACAAGAATACTAAATTATGAAAGTAATATTGAGAAGAGGAACCGACTAAGAAGGGTCCGAGAAAATTCAGCATGATCATTGTTGAATATTGAACATATTGAGTACCCGAAAATTGACGAAACGAAAGTTAATCAATGTTTCACCAAATCGTTGGCACTCATTTTCAAATCTGTGTGAATAACATGCTAAGCCCATGCACTTTTCATATGTAAGAAAATTCGACCAAATTTCACTCATATGTAAGCAGATTAAACAACATTGTCATAGCGAAGCTTACGACAGTAATATTGAACATATTGAGATATTGCAATGCAACTTGTATTGAGTCACAGAAATGATATTCGGCATGAACTTTGCTTAAAAAGTTAACATATTGAGTGAAAGAAATTTGGTGAAATGGAAATGAATCAATGTCACCCAAACTTTGTCACTCTTTTTCAAATCCATGTGAATAACATGGTAATTCCATGCACTTGTCATATGTAAGAAAATGCAAACATCAATGCCACTTGTCATAGGTAGAGGCTAACCGATATTAAAGCCTAGTTATCTAGATACAGATCCTCGAGCAATCAGATAAGCACTTTGATAAACATATTTGATCTTTACCGACTCAATTAAGGTATTGGTGTTTGTTCTATTAGATAAAAAAGATCGCATTTTTTGCACTTCGTTCAAATAAGAGTTGTACCCGTACAGAATTATCCTCTTTATCAGTATAATCTCTATCATCATCTCTATTCCCTATATCAATTTGCCTATCCCTACCTAGGTCTATTAATTTCTCTATCAATTCCATTACATTATGCTTACCCATTAGGTTCCTACATTTGATCCTAAATTGAGTTACGAGTTGTTCTCGGGCATAAAAAAGGTTATTATAAACCCCAATGCAACCCCATCACTTGAAAGAAAGAAGTTAGCACCAAAGAACATGGAGATAGGGTGCCATTGGTGGCTTCACCGGCCGCGAACATGACGGTGGGAAGGTGGCGGCGGTCGAGGCGAACGACGGCGGCGGTAGTCGAGGCACATGACGGCGGCGGCCCTCGAGGCGGATGATGAGACGACGAGAAAATTCAGTGGCGGCGGGTGAGGCAGAAGACGAGACAGAGAGAAAATCCGACGGCAGCCGATGAAGCGGATGACGAGACGGCGAGCAGATCAGGCGGCGGCGGGTGAGGCAGATGACGGGAAGGCTAGCAGATCTGGCGGCGGCGGTCGGGCCATAGCACGGCGCAGAAAGGGGAGAGGGGAGAGGAACTGACTATGAGAAATGAAGATAGGGGGAAATGAAAATAGATCGGGGATGGATGGGCGGGGTCATAAGGGTAATTGACCGGGGAGAGCAGTGGCAAGCAGCAATATAAGTCCGCTAATGTATTTTTTTCAAAATTTGGATATATTTGGCGCGGCTTGTCAAAATTTAGTTGTGGCGGGCGCAGGACAGTGCCCGCCACAGACTTATGAGAGAGCAGTGGCGGGCTCTAACTTCTGCTCTCCACTAAACCTTCCATTCCGTGGGCTTATTTGGAAGATCCTACATGTGACAGTTGCAAGCCCGCGCCCGCCACTGGACTGCCTTTAGCTGTGGCAGTTAAGACTAGTAACTCGCCACTACTGTTTTAGAAAATTTGCAGTGGCGGATAACCTGTCCTGCCTGCCACTAATTATATTTCACCTATAGGGCTTTTCCTAGTAGTGTAGTGAGCATGTGTATGACTCAGCAGGATACCGATGCATCTCGGGTTTTGTTAAGTATCGCGAAGCAAAGGGAACATCACATGATAACCAAAGGTTAACTCGAATCGCATTCATGTAATCAGAGGGATCGATATGGACGTCCACTGTTCCGCTATCGTTCATTGAATGAAGGGGTTTCGTTCATGTCTATGATTTATCGAACATATGGGGTCACAAGCTTATGGTAATCACGATCTGCTGACTGTTAGTAGGACGAGAGAATGGAGGTTTTATTTGTGGAATCATTTCATTAATATTCGGAATAGTTTTGAGAGGAACCCAAAGCATTTCAGGGTCACTCGAAGGGTTTTCGGAGTTTATTGGGCAATACCGGGTATTACCGATAAATAATATATAGGTGAAAAATGTTTACGGTGATGTTAAATTATATATAATATGCTCTAGTAATTGTTAGATGGCTTTTATATTTAACTTAATATCAATGGGACTTAAAAGGCCAAGAGGTGGAAGGAATATTGGGCCACCATGGCCCAATAGGGAAGGCCCCCCACTTTTGCAAGTGGGGAGGCCGAATTGGAGGTGGGGGAGGAGTCCCACTCCTCCTCCTTGGCCGGCGCACCAAGGAGGGGCCTTCCCTCCTTGCTGGCAGCCCCTCCTCTCCCCTCTAACCTATATATACATGAGGGATTGGCCCTTTTCTACACACAAGTTTTGGCGCCTCCTCTAGCTCATCTAGTTCTAGTTCTAGTTAAACCTAGTTGATCTAATTAGACCTAGACTTGGTTCCTGTAATCCTCATAATTAGAAGCCCAATGTGGTTCTAATCTCCTCCCTCTAATTCTCCGGCGATAATTAGCCTTGGACGGCGAAGCGCTGCCGGATCGTGAATATCTTACGCTTGCAACCAAGTAGAGATGTCGTGCTTTCGGTCTTCCGTTCGAGGGATCATTCGAGGGTGGTTCACGGGATCATAATCAACGGTTCGAGGGACTCCAAGTATGATCTACACTGACTCGTCCACTTCCGGTGCACTCTGGAGTCGGTAAAGATCGTTGATCCAAACCTTATATGCATCTTCATATTGTTCCTGGGTGATCGTAGGGTGAATAGTTTTTGTTTTCTACGACGTTTCCCAACAGTACTGACGATAAGTCACATTACTATTTGCCGCCAAGAAAAGTATATAAGCGATATCGAAAGGCGTCCTCGGGTTGTGGGAACTGAAACGATAACAAATGTGACAGGAACACCTTGGAGCTCAACTCCCCGGGACACCGGAGGCACCACGAACAGAATACCGCCACACCGGTATTGTAACAATTCCGAAAACTCACGTGATCCTAGGAAATTTGAAAGAGGAGAGGAGTAGATAAAAACACTTATGTCACACTTTCTCACTAGAGCGACGATGGGGATAAGGAGTAAAAAGAATTCCTACTCTCCGAAACTACCAATTAGCTAATAAAATAGTTTTTCTTTCTAGACTCAACAATGACAAGTTTCGATTAAGCAAGGGAGGGGGCCGGTAGGTCGAGCAGTAGCGATCAAACGCATACCTCTGCGCGCCTTGTCATATGTATGGGCCAGCCCACTTCCACATTCACCCACCGGTTTTAGGAAGGTTTCTAGAACCTTCCCTGAACCCTTTCTTTTCCTTTTTCGCATTGTTTTTCTTCTGGGTTTTCTTTCTTTTTCTCCCTTTTCGGGTTTTCCTTTCCATTTATGGTTTTTCTTTTTTATTTTTATTTTTCTCTTTCCAACTTTGTGACCTTTTTTCAAACTCGAGAAGTTTTTCCAAATCAGTAAATGTTTTTCAAATTCCTAAAGTTTTTTGAAAGTTATGCATAATTTTTTCTAATATGCAAACGATTTTTCAATTTGTGGACATTTTTTTAAATATGTGAATATTTTTATATAATACATGACCAATTTTGGAAATTTGAGAACATGTATTAAGTTTCGTGACCATTTTTTTCTAATTTGCAACAATTTTTGGCAATCCCAAACTGTTTTTGAATTTGTGAACTTTTGTTATTTTCCCGAGTTTTTTTGAATCAGCAAACATCTTTTATGAATTGGCAAACATTTTTTGAATCATAAGCTTTTTTTAAATTTTGGGAACAACATTGGAAATTTGTGAACATTTTTTTAATTTTGAAACATTTTGCAAAATTCATAAACATTTTTTGAATTCATGAAATACCAAACACATTTCAAATTCGTGATTTTTGTTGAAATTAAGAACATCTTTCGAAATCTCGAACATTTTTTGCGTTCGAGATTCGTGAACATTTCTCAAAGTAAAAACTTGAAAAGGAACAAAGAAGAAGACAAAAAAAAAGGTGCACTAGCCCGCACATGGGTCGGCCCAAAATTGCACGTGCCGGAGCCTCGGAGTGCAAATTAGCTCACTTTGTAGTGTAGAGGTCGGGTAATATGAGGACTCAATGTTGTTCTCCTACTCGCTAGGTCTAGAGTTTGATTCATGCCCCACTTATATTTTTTATTATTCTTCACCAAATATATGTTTTACGAAAATTATGACCAAACTGAGGTTTGAACTGGGCTGGTTAAGTATATAGTTGAAAAAAATGGACTAACGGTCACGAAAGAACAATTGTTATCTGTATTGTGCGACCACGTCTTCATATTTAGTTGTTTAAATTTAAAATAAAAAACATTGATCTATCCGAAATAATGTTGAAATTTCAGCCGCCACATGGGATAAGTTAATCAGTTGTATATCCCCGGCGTTTGTAACCTCGCCCAATATGGTGAAGATTTGCTTGTTTTTTCATGTTTGTGTTGGAGGGGTTTTTCACGTTAAAATGTCATATCTCTTGTGTTGATTTCATTATTCATCATTTGATTTGCCTGTCATATCTCTAACGAAACTAGGTCAAAGAGGCACTGCAAAGCCTACAACCAAAATTTAAGAAACAACAACCGGAACTTAAGCTCCGATTGTGCTTCAATCTGCTGCACTTAGGTTGACACATTAAGCTTCAGAAACCGTGACTTTTACTTAACTAGGGCACTCGGCATGCCAAGTTGCACATCAATAAAACTGGAACGAATCCTTAAAAAAACTTAAACTAGCACAAATTATTTTGTTGAAACAGAGATAAGATAAACATGCATTGGAAGTAGACCTGGGTTTGAAATTTGATGCAGTCAACTTGCAAGCCACGACGAAAGCAACTTGCAGTGAAAGCAAGTAAAGCATCTACATAACACACAGAACAAGGGCAGCAAAGAAGCTGGTGACGTGCGCTTCACCGTATGATCAGCATTCTGGACCTTTCGGGCAGCATGCTCAGTGATGATGTCGACCGTGCCCAGTCCATTGACAAAAGAATCATTCAACAGAAACTATGCATGCATGTCTGCAAGCGGTTCGTGGATATGGTGCATATTTGCCTTTTCTGAAACCTCTCATGCCGAATTAACTAGATGAACAAAGATCTAGCAAAGATAAAAAGAACCGTCCAACACAAACTGCCCATGCCGCGTGAGGGGGAAGGAGAGGGGGTGGTGATCGTGCCGCCGCCGCCGGAACCATCTCCGCTGATCACGCAGGCACGTGAGGGGGAAGGAGAGGGGGTGGTGGCCGTGCCGCCGCCACCGGCATCACCTCCGCCGCCGTCTCCGGCGCCGCCGCGGCCGCCGGAGAGTGCTGATTCCGAGTCAGACTCGGATCTGGTTCTGGATCCGTCCGCCAAACCTTCGGATGAAGTGCGTTGGAGGATCCGTTACAAAGATGACCGGAGGGTTGAGATCTGGCGGGATGGTTTCGTGTACGTGCACCCGCTGTCAAGATGGACGACGGTGAGGGATGAGGAGCATGACATTCTGGCCGGACGGTACCTGCGAGCTGGTGAGATGATTCAAACAGGTACGCGTTTGCATATTGATTTCTTCGAGATTCTCGTGCCGGATCGCTTGCAGGTTTCTTCTAGCGGGGAGGAGAAGATCGAGATCGTCGATCTAACCATTTCGGAGCATCAAATCACGAGACCGAATCCAGGGATTGGAGGAAGGTTTTGGGTGCTTGTTGATGACGAAGAAGAGGAGTTCGAGGATCGTCACCCGGTTGCAGCCAAAGACCCAATGAAGACCGTGTCTTTGTCGTCGTTGGTGGCAGATGTTGTTGCGCCTTCTTCCAAGATTATGCCGGGAGAGAGGTGCAAGGACAAGAGGAGCTCCGCGCCAAGGCCGGCGGCGGGCTGCAAACCTGCGGCGCTGGCAATCAAGCCGTGGAAAGGACCCCTTCCTAAGGTAAGTTTGCCTCATGTCACCTTATCGGATTTCTTTCCGGCAGATGGGTGGACGAAGGTCACCCGAAAAAAGAAAAAGAAAGTGATTCCGGCGAAGGTTCACACGCCGCCGGCGGCCGTCGGTCCCGGTGAGATCCGGGCGGCGCGATGCGTGCGTTTGAACCAGATTTGTGCCGACGCTGGGCTGGAGCTCGTTGTGCCGAGTCTGGGGCCGGGGCGGACTGGGTATGAGGCTCAGTCCGTGACCCAGAGACCGGACGCGAACACCGTGGCCCATGGGCCTTTGCCTATGCCGATGTTGGACTCCGTGTCCTCCCATGCACGTTCAGCAATCACGATCAGGAGGATCGCTAGGCCGGGGTTTCCTAAACTACCGCAGGGTCGCGCTAGGAGGATCCCTTTGCTTCGATCGATCGCTTCGGGGACCATGGCGGGTCGCGGAAGGGGAGTACCGCCGCCGCACAAACCTGCACCCCCGTCGCAAAAACCGCCGCCTCCGCATAAGCCGCCGCCTCCGGCGCCGAAGCCTGCCCCGCCGCCGCCGGCCAGGGCCGCGCCTCCGCCCAAAGCTGCGCCGCCCCTGGCCAAGGCTGCGCCAGCCAAGGCCGCGCATCCGGCCGCTAGGGCTGGGCCGCCCCAGTCCGGGCCTCCTCAGCACCGCCCGCCAATGCATCCGCAGCGCGTCCAGCAGCAGCATCAGGTGGTGCGGGCCGACCCTGCCAGAGATGCCGGTGGCGGATATGCTGACCGGGACCCTCCGCGTGGGCGTTGGGGCGATGATGGATACGATGTCTACGGGGAAGGCCAACATCGTGGTTCCTCGTCGACGGGAGGCGGGCGTGGGTATGCTTGGCGGAGTGATGGCACCGCAGAAAAACCGTTTTACGGTCCCCCTGGAGGCTTTGTTGAGGGGGTATCTGGCCCAGACTACCGGCAGAGAGGCGGCTACAGAGGTCATCGTGGTGGTCGCGGTGGTCCGAACCGGTACCGCCAACCTCCACCGCCTGTCGTTGTGGAGCCGACGGCGTCCTCGGAGGTGCTTGTTTCTGGACAGACGCCGGATTTGTCCGGTCAGGTTTTGGAGGCGGTGACGGCACTGGCTAACGCTGACATACCTGTGACTGAGCCTGCGCCTACCGTTGCCGCCGATGCCGCCGACACGTCCGATGTGGACAGAGCTTCGAGGTGGGCTCGAAAAAAGGAAAAGATGCTGTGCTACCGTTGTGGAGAGAGGGGCCACTTCATTGCTGAGTGCACGACTAAGTTATGT
Organism: Thinopyrum elongatum; assembly: GCA_011799875.1. NCBI lineage: Eukaryota > Viridiplantae > Streptophyta > Magnoliopsida > Poales > Poaceae > Thinopyrum > Thinopyrum elongatum. Next base: position 596,226,709 of record CM022303.1, on the reverse strand, counting down.
GATACATGTCTCAAGCCAGCACATGGCACGGGGGAGTGCCCCGTTTTACGTGATCAGTTGCCGAGTATTACCATCTATGGTGTCTATTGTGCTGAGCTGATGTTCTTTGAGTCTCCTAGCGCGAGGGATATACCTGAGGAGCCCCAAAGCACAACCACGGGGATTGTAAAGGTCTCGAAGGGTGATGTGTCTGAGGCGCAGATTATTCACAGGCTCAGTGAGTTAGCTCCAGGTGATTTTCAGTGGGAGCTCTCTCCTCTCGAGGCCAATACATATAAGGTTGATTTCCCTACAACAGAGGACTTGGAGCGTCTTCTGAGCTTTGGGTTGTGTAGAGTTCCTGGCACGTAGTGCATCCTCGAGTTCCATGAGTGGAAGAGAGTTGAGCCGCAGGGCACGCCCCTCACTCAGGTTTGGTTGCGATTCTCCGGTGCTCCATCCAAGCCGCTTCAGGATGCTCGGGTTGTTGCTAGCTTGGGGATTCTGGTTGGGAAAACGGAGAAAGTGGACATGGCCTTCACCCGAGCTAACGGGGTGGCCCGACTGTTGGTGAGTGTCCTCGATATCGAGTTCGTGCCTGACGTGGTTAAGTGGACTTATAGGGGCCAGGTCTTTAAACTTGAGATCGAGTTTGAGGATATAGATCTTTTTGCTGAGGCTTTGGCTGGGACGGATGTGGACATGCATGACAGGAATGATGGATCTGGTCACACGGACGCGCGAGGGGATGATGTTGGGGATGAGTCATCCAACGGCCCGAGTGTTACACCACAGACGCCCGGGACAGGGGCTGCTCCTTCGGCTACGGTGCCGATGAACACTCTGAGATTCGGTTCTTTCAAGCCAACTTCTGCCCCTCCTAGGTTATGGAGTGATCGAGTGGAGTCTGATAGCGTGCTAGAGTGCATGCTTCCTCCCTTGGATTTTCTTGTGGCTGATGGTTCTGTCGATGGGAGCATGGAGATGTCTGCGCCTCTGATGCTTTCGGTCGAAGGGGGGGGAGGATCGTGGGCAGGTGGCCCCTCGCTCCCCTTCTCCGTTGACGTCGGTTGAGGAGGGGGAGGATAGTGGGCAGGTGGCCCCACGTTCCCCATCTCATTCCGATGCTTTGTCACAGATGAGGACTGCGGTGGAGGTGTCTATGGTGACTATCGGCGACACGACCGCTTTGGGTGGGGGGCCTGGGCAGGAGGCCTCGGCCCCCTCCTCTCCTGCAGTGATAGGGCGAGGGACGCGGCAGGAGGCCCCGGTTCCTTTCCCTCTTGGGCGAGGGGCGGCAGCGCCTGTGGCGTCTGCTGGGGAGCGTGGGCAGGTGGCCCTGAGCTCTCCTTCTCCGCGGTTGCCGGTGCCGGTGCCTGCGGCTCCTGGCGCCCCTCTGGGTGATATGGCCTGGCCGCGCGTTGGGGGTGGGGCTGGAGGCCTCGTCCCTAACGGGGCCACTCGGGAGGAGGTCATCGCGTTTGGAGGCATCCCGGATCCTGTGTCTGATGAGCTCCCGTCTCCAGGACAGCCGGATGTTGATGACATGCAGCTGAGGTGCGCCAAGCGGGCGGCTAAGCTTCGTGATATTGAGGTCACAACTGGTATGTCGGTCAACACTTCCAACTCCATTCTGCATTTTTCCAATGATGAAATTATTTATAATGCAAATCAGTTAGGAGTTTCACTAGGTAGTAATGATAGTGAAATCTCTAATTCTGTTAATGATCTCCTGGATCTTGACGCGGATCGCGCTTTAGATATGATTCGCAACTTAGCAGCTGTTAAACCTATGAACGATTCCGATATTGATGCGTTGGGAGTCAGGGTGTTAGATACGCTCTGTGCTGATATTGACCCATCCCTTCCTGAGACTGAAGAGGATGACGACTCTATACCTCTTGGGGATAGTGAACCCATCGAGGATCAGAGTGTTAGGTCCACGCAACCTGGTTATGAGGACCAGGTGGGTGATCATAACAAGACTAAGCGTAAGTGGAAGCGCAAGATTTATCCAGCGTCGGCTGTGTGTAGAAGTGCTAGGATCCGTACGACCAAAAAATTTCATGATGAGTTATGAGAGGAATTTTTTGGAATAGCAGAGGTCTGAGAGACTTGGCTAAAAGAAGATTTCTAGCAGATGCTTCTATTGACCATAGGTTGGATTTTATCGCCCTGTCTGAAACAGGCAGGGGTAATTTTTCCCCACAATTCCTAAATACGCTATCAGGAGGTGTGGATTTTGATTGGCACTGCCTACCCCCGAGAGGAAGATCAGGCGGGATTTTACTTGGGGTTAGATGCGAGACTTTGGAAGTCCATAGTGTGGTTATGGGAGATTTCGCCGTCAAGTTCCGGGTCAGATCGAAGACCGATGGGTTCAACTGGGCATTGGTGGCGGTATATGGGGCCGCACAGCCAGAATTCAAACCAGATTTTTTGGCAGATCTGGTTCGTATTTGCGGGTCTGAGCAGCTTCCAATCTTTGTTGGGGGTGACTTCAATATTATTAGACGGAGAGACGAAAAGAACAATGATAATTTTGACGGTAGGTGGTCGTTCATGTTTAATACCATTATTGAAAGCTTGGATCTGAGAGAGATAGAGCTTTCTGGTAGAAAATACACATGGGCTAATACTTTGCCAACCCCTACGTTTGAGAAGCTTGATCGTGTCCTCGCGAGTGTTGACTGGGAACAGAAGTTTCCTCTGGTAACAGTCCAGGTGTTATCACGCGGAATCTCGGACCACACCCCTTTACTGGTTGACTCTGGTGAGGCAACGCATGTAGGGAATAAAAATACCTTCTCTTTCGAATTAGCGTGGTTCGAGAGAGAAGGTTTCTTTGACCTAATAGCCAGGGAGTGGTCTAAAGAGGTAGGAGGGAGGACTTCTATTGAGAGATGGCAGAATAAGATAAGACATTTGAGAAGTTTCTTGCGTGGATGGGCTAAGCATCTTAGTGGGATTTATAAGGTTGAAAAGGAAAAATTCCTTACAATTATTCAAGCCTTAGATGTAAAAGCCGAGTCCACAATCCTAGAACCCACGGAACTTCATGCTAAAGTAGATGAGGAGATGAGATTGAAAGAACTCCTGCGAGAAGAGGAATTGAAGTGGGCATGGCGGGCTAAGGTTCGCAAAGTTGTCCAAGGGGACGCCAATACTCAATTCTTTCATATGATAGCTAACGGCAAGCACAGAAAGAAAACAATCTTTCAGCTTGAGCAAGATGAGGGGACGATCTTAGGGCAGGAGAACCTAAAATTATACATTACCAATTACTATAAGCAGCTTTTTGGAACGCCGGAGGATAATTTTGTATCCCTGGATGAGTCGAGGATTGAGGATGTTCCTCAACTAGCTGCGGATGAGAACGATATTTTGACTGCACCGTTCTCGGAGAAAGAGGTGTTTGAAGCTATTTCTCAAATGAAGAACAATAAATCTCCGGGGCCAGATGGATTCCCAGCGGAGTTTTATAAAAAATGCTGGCACATTATTAAGGGGGATTTGATGCTGATGTTCCATGACTTATTCTCTGGACAGCTTCAGTTGTTTCATCTGAATTTTGGAACTATTACTTTGCTTCCTAAGAAAACAGAGGCCGTGCGAATTGAGCAGTTCAGGCCGATCTGCCTTCTTAATGTAAGTTTCAAAATCCTCACCAAGGTTGGGACAAATAGACTCACGCAGATTGCGCACTCTGTGGTGCAGCCGTCCCAAACTGCTTTCATGCCGGACAAAAACATCCTAGAAGGGGTTGTGGTCCTTCATGAAACGCTCCATGAAATTCATACGAAAAAACTAGACGGGGTTGTTTTCAAAGTGGATTTCGAAAAGGCGTATGACAAAGTCAAATGGCCATTTCTTCAATAGGCCTTGCGTATGAAAGGTTTTGATCAAGCCTAGAGAAAACAGGTAGAGTCTTTCACGCAAAAAGGGAGTGTTGGAATTAGAGTAAATGATGACATAGGTCACTATTTCCAAACACATAAAGGCCTGAGACAAGGAGATCCGATGTCACCTATTTTGTTCAACATTGTAGTTGACATGTTGACGATTCTAATAGGTAGGGCCAAGGATGTTGGTCAAGTAGGCAGTCTGGTACCTCATCTAGTTGATGGAGGTGTATCTGTCCTACAGTACGCCGATGATACTATCATCTTTATGGAGCATGACTTGGCAAAAGTGAGAAACATGAAGCTGGTGTTATGCTTATTTGAACAATTGACCGGATTAAAGATTAATTTCCACAAGAGCGAATTGTTCTATTTTGGAAGAGCCAATGAGGAACAAGAGGCATATAAGCAATTGTTCGGATATGAATTGGGGGTTTTACCTTTCACGTATTTGGGTATACCAATTCACCATCGTAAGCTAACAAACAGAGAATGGAAAAGCATTGAGGATCGTTTTGAGAAGAAACTGGGATGCTGGAAGGGCAAATTGATGTCATATGGAGGCCGTTTAATTCTCATTAATTCGGTTCTCACAAGCATGCCCATGTTTCTTCTGTCTTTTTTCGAGGTTCCAGTTGGAGTTCGGAAAAGACTTGATTTCTATCGCTCCCGCTTTTTCTGGCAAAGTGACGATCTCAAGAGGAAGTATAGACTCACTAAATGGGACATCATTTGTCGACCGAAGGACCAAGGGGGTCTCGGTATTCAAAATCTTGAGGTCAAGAACAAATGTCTTCTCAGCAAGTGGCTGTTTAAGCTATCTAGTGAGACCGGGGCTACTTGGGCACAGATTTTGCGTAATAAGTACCTTCATTCCAAAACTTTATCCCAGGTGACAGTGAGGCCGATGGATTCGCCTTTCTGGAAAGGACTGATGAGAGTTAAATCAGTCTTTTTTAATCGGACGAAGTTTGTTATTGGGAACTGTACTTCTACGAGATTTTGGGAGGATACGTGGCTAGGTGATACGCCCCTCGCGCTTCAATATCCTTCACTCTATAGCATTGTTCAACGGAGAGATGCAACCGTTGAGAAAGTTTGTCAGTCCATGCCTCTTAATATTCACTTCAGGAGAGCGCTAGCCGGAAACCGTTGGGAAGCCTGGCTCCATCTTGTGAGAAGATTGATGGATGTTCAACTAACTCAACGACCCGATCAGTTGTGTTGGAAGCTAACTAGGAATGGAGAGTTTACGGTTAAATCCATGTATTTGGATGTTATTAATTCTAGCTCTATTCCTAATTCGAAACATGTGTGGCATGTCAAAGTTCCCTTGAGAGTTAAAGTGTTTATGTGGTTTGTACACAAACAAGTCATTTTAACTAAGGATAACTTGATAAAACGCAACTGGAATGGATCTACTAGATGTAGCTTCTGTGACCAAGATGAATCCATCAAACACCTCTTTCTTGTTTGCCCCTTGGCAAAAATTCTTTGGCAGTCTGTGCACATAGCCTTTAATATTACTCCTCCGAATAGTATCAACACGTTATTTGGGACGTGGCTTGATGGGGTTGAGCTCCAAACAGCGAGACACATTCGCGTAGGAGTATGTGCTTTACTATGGGCTATCTGGAATTGCAGAAATGATTTGGTCTTTAACAGAACAACAAACACTCATTTTTTGCAGGTTATCTTCCGAGCTACGGCGTTGATCTGTATGTGGTCGCTACTCACTCCGACGGAGGCCAGGGAGCATTTGGTTACTGGATCTATCCGATGGGAGATGGTAGCATGGGATATTTTCAACCGGTTTGGATGGCGGTCATGTAATAGGATAGGCAATTAGTTTTCCTATCTTTATCTTGCTAGCCGGTTGTGGCTTCATTTTTGTTCTTTTGCTCTTTGTGAGCTTTTTTTGTACTTTGTTGAGACTTTAAGACTGCCTTCGAACCTTTTGGTTTGGTAATAAAGATGGCCGTATGCATCGTTCTGATGCAGAGGCCGGGGATGCCCCCTTTTCGAAAAAAAAACAAACTGCCCATGCATATCTGCAGTTTTGCGTATGGTGAGTAGAGCACGAGAACCCAACAATATCATGTCCTGGCATCGATCCTCCAAAACGGATGTACTACACAAGGTGATCTCGCAACTTAGCTTATCTACTTCTAAATAAAGGAGAAATAATTCATATTTCAAGATAGGGGTACCAGAAGTGAGTACAAAAGAGAGTGAATGGAGCAATGCAATTCTTAATACACGGGATATGGTGGTCCTATTTCTATTTGACAGTCCTAAATTCACAATGGCAAATGTTTGGTCAGGATGGATGGACTGGGCAGAAATGATCTAGAATAGTAAAAAGTATAGGAACCAACAATCTCTGTAGTTGGTCATACATAACTATTTTTTAGTATCATCTAGTGCTATGACTCCACACACACACACACACACACTCACACACAAAGCAACAAGCAAGCAATAAAGTTAAGGCAAAGTCAATGCTTGTAGAGAAGCAAATGAATTTATGTTTGCAAGGACCGTTCCTTCCTTTCTTAGTTGAAAGTTCAATATCAGAGATCAACTGCTTGTACTTAACTTCTCTGGATATTGTATCTATTATTTGAACTATTTGAAATATTCAAGGTATATATAAGGGACGAGTCCAACTGAAAAGCCATGACCTAAAACCAGATCCCATGAAACACGACAAAACAAATGGAATTTTACCATCAATGTTTGTTGGGATAATTGTATTTATACCCTTAGTTGTGTCCCCCTCGTCAGGATTGCCCCTAGTTTCCGAAAACGCGTGGTCTTGCCCAATCCACTTTGGCGTTTTCTGCTTTTGCCCTTTGACTGTTTGACCGTCACTTTGAAAACTTCATAACTAATTCATACTAAATCAGAAAAATGCAAATAAGATACCAAAATGTTCGGAAAAACATCACCTGTATGTCAATGCCACTTGCATTCATGACAAAAGTGTTGGTAAGTGCCCATCCAAGTTTTAGCTCTTATCATACCACCATGAACAGTAAAATCTAAAAAAATTCAAAATTTTCAAAAAAAAATGTTGGGGCAAAGAATGAAAAATGTTTTAAGTGCTTGCCAAGTTTCATCAGGGAATGACATTCGTGGAAGTCGTGGCCAAAAAAACAATCAACACTCGAAAATAGATTGTTTTTTTTTGCCACGACTTCCACGAATGTCATTCCCTCATGAAACTTCGCAAGCACTTAAAACATTTTCCATTCTTTGCCACCAACGTTTTTTTGAATTTTTTTAATTTATTTAGATTTTACTGTTCATAGTGGTATGATAAGAGCTAAAACTCGAATAGACACTTACCAACACTTTTGTCATGAATGCAAGTGCCATTGACATACAGGTAATGTTTTTCTGAACATTTTGGTATCTTATTTGTATTTTTCTGATTTAGTATGAATTAGTTATGAAGTTTTCAAAGTGACGGTCAGACGGTCAAAGGGCAAAAGCACAAGACGCCAAAGTGGGTTGGGCAAGACCATGTGTTTTCAGAAATTAGGGGCAATCTTGACGAGGGGGACACAACTAAGGGTATAAACACAATTATCCCTTGTTTGTTTGCTTGATGTTGCTGCTTTGGGTTGCAGAATTTGATGTGGTTTATCTTCCATAAAGAGAAGGTCATCACATAAGTGCCCGCCTCTCAGTGTAGTAAGCCAAGCTATATTATAGTTTTGTGTTGAAGTTTAAACTAACCAAAGCTAGATCTTGTCATTTTCATTTCACAAAAAGAAAATGACTCATTTGCTGGGAAAAAATTTCTTAACTAGATCATCATGAATGCCGTGTACTCGTGGACACCTGGACAAAAATCTTGCTTATCTGGTCACACACCATTTGATTAGAGTACAATAGTCATCCCAGGCTATAGATGATAGAATTAATGTTATAGTGTGGGCTATTTATATGGATACTAGCTTTTCACCAAAATGTCCAGGTTCATGACTTCAGCCTTTCCTCGGCTGCGCCGAACAACCATGTATGTGTTTGATTCCTCATGAAGATTTTGAAAACATACCGAATCAAAACTCTAGCGGAACTGCTAATTTATGGGTGCTCGTGTCAATTTTGACATTTTAAATGGGTGGAACACAATACTTCCTTTTATCCACTTGAGGTGTCAGTGAGGTTGCTGGAATTTCAAGGCAATGGGGTGGTGGAGCTAAGAAAAGGAATCTTGCATGAAGCAGTAAGAGCCGCATGATAGAGGCCACCGATAAATGTTGAGACAGAGGCGGTGGTGGAAGGGTTTTGGTTGCAAGCATCAAGAGATTAATTATTGTGGACTAGTAGAATGCCCGTGCGTTGCCACGGGCCTTTTCAGATTGCAGCTCTGAATACAATGAATATATGTCCCTCGCTTCCCCACTTTGTCTACCACCCTCCATCTCTCTCTCTCTCTCTCTCTCTCTCTCTCACTCACTCACCCACACCCGCTCCTCTTCCTCTCCCACGACTCAAAACTTAATTTTAGCTCAACTAATTTTGCTCAGTGTTAACATTCGATAGCTACAGTATATCCTAGAAGCATAAACACTAAAGGGAAATCTTAAATAAGACAACTTTTCAAACTTCATGTACAATAAGAGGAACACAGAAGGATGTTTTTAAGATCTCACATCCATAAATATCCAAACGATTTTTGTGCATCCACTCTATAAACATTATGAAAGATGAGCATCTCACATTGAGAGTTCAAAACCAAAGTGAATGTTTTCAAATGTAAGTTATATCAGTGCACAAGCAGATTGCCTCCAAACTGAAGTCTGAATTTGGACAACACCAAACGAGATATTAGTGGTGACATTCACCATGTAGATGACAATATCACATTGTGCTATCCTCTGCATCACACGATCACAGTAAAGCTACAATAGACATGGTTGAAGATTAAGCTTCTAACTTTATTTAACCCCAATGTTTTTCAACTAATAAGTAACGATTTTAAGGAAGACATCATGAAAATGACATACAATCTGAACCATGAAATAAAATAATATTGAAAGACATTTACGAAGGAATTTCTTAAAACTTGATCATTGCATCATGAAAATGTCATTACAAGAGCTAACTTTGCCCAGTCTGGCAAGAGATTCAAAGCAAGAAGCCCTAGCTGTTTGGCTTGTGCCTGAAACCTCTAGTTCAAGTTTGCTTTCTTCCCCTTTACTCTATGTGTGCCACCTCCCAATCAAATCAACAACTGAGTTGATTACACATCCGACCACTTCTCTGTTTCTTGTCAAGTAACTGACGGTGTGTTGGAAAAACATCATAGAACGTGTAAGCATCACATCACTGGCATAGACCATACAATTCAAAAATTTACACTAAAAATACATCACATGTTGTAAGACTGCTTTCAACATAAAAATTCTTAAATTCATCGTAAAAAGGAATAATCGACTGGTTTTAATATTGCAACAGCACTCCAATGCACAACAGTGTATGCAAATAATAAAAGCACATGAGAGAAAATATATCTTTGGACTAAAAACAAAAACTCATATAGAACATTCCATTGGAGATGACTGATAAAAAAGAACAAACAAACAAATCAACTCCGGTATGATGAGAAGGAATAAACAAACAACCATTTCTAAATCGCCCTTTCTATATGGCTAGTTAAAATACAAATGCTTTTCAGTGTTTGGCGATACGCAAACAATACAACCGTTTAGAAGGTGCGTAAACAGAATCCATGATAACTTCAAAGAGGTTCCCAAATTCATCAAATTTTCCAAGATGATTAAATTGAATCATGCAACTTCTCTTGAAACCATACATCCATTTTCTTGAGAAACAGTGACAAGAGCTTTAACATAGATTTTTTGTTGCAATAAAATAACAGTTAGCCTGGTTGCACTTCAACCAATTATAATAGGCATGGTTCCTAGCGAATGAAACTGATTAAAAGTATGAAACATATAAAAAAGAAAACCTTCTAGAAATATGAAACGGTACCATTGGAATGTCAGGAGTTTGAGTCACGTCGGTGTTTCGTCTGGGCTAGGCCGGTTGAGGCAGTTGCATTGTCTAGAGGGTGAAACAGGTGGCAGTGCGGCCCAACTTATGAAGGTGGGAGAGGGAACTCGTGAACAAAAATTAGCCACCAAAACATCATTGCGATTCGGCATAAATGCGGAGCCGGGAGAGGGAACCCGTGATGTAGTGGACATCCAGAGGTGATGGAGATTCTAACCAGCATTACATACATACAGAACAAGTCAAAATGAGGTGAAGCAAATCATGACAGAAGCCTTAACTTCGATAGCAGTCTGCACCTAGCAAAAAGGTAGCAAACTATTTTAGACTTATAAACCCAAATGTCACAGACTCTGATATTCCATGGTTGGAAGATAGAAATTGTTCTCATGAAAACACTAACAAAAACTTGAAAATGAAATGGAAAGAACTAAAATACACACTGCAGAGGAAGCAATGGTGGACTCCAAGTGATTCATGGTTCTTCCACATATTTCACAGTCCGCTTGAAGTATAAAACATACAACCCAAGAGAGTCTGAGCACCAGGAAAATATAATCACTACCTGAACAAAACAATTGCAATTCATGTTACGACTTCTGTAATAATAGTTTATTCGGGAGTACTACTGATTAGTAGTACAGGAGAGCCAAAGTATATGAAGATCTACAAGAGGCAATTAACACTGTCAAAAACACCTTGTGATGCGTGATGCTGCTGCTGTATTTAAGTCTAAAAGGACCCCTGTGCTGGTCATATTCTAGAGTAGTATAAGAACTTCATATTCTTGAGTAGATAAAAACTTGACTGGATTTTCCATGGAGCGTGGAGATCTTAATCTTTATACCTTTGTTCATAGCTGTTTGAAGAGAAATTCATGGTGGCGCACATTTAGAGATGAATTTAAAGAACCGCAACCAACTGGCGTGTTAGTATAGTCTATTATGAATATCATCAACAAGATATTAGTATCTTCGTGCATATGATATTTTATTAGATTATCGATGTATTGCTTAATTTAAATGTGTATTTCTAAACAAATATAACCATGTATTGCTTAATTAGATTATCGATCTAAGCACATCACAAATCCTTCCATCCAAGTGTGTGAATTCCACCCGTTCAATTAGAAGATCAAACCCGAGATAAGAGAAACTAAAAAAAAGGAGAAGAACACATGTCAGTTGCATCCAATTAGTGTATAGAACATGAAAAATATCATGTGATGACACCTTTGCAATGCACTGGACCATGTGGGGCATAAATGCTTCTTCTTCTTCTCGGCTTTGATCAACCGGCGATCAAGCAAGCGGTAAGAAAGATTCTGACTGTCATGTTCTGCATACACGCCGATCGTCGGACTAGGACGCCGCAGCCGGTCACGCCAGCAAACATAAGGAAATTAATGCCACTTAATTTCTCAATCGATCAAACCATGCGTACTATGCCTAATCACCCTGTTTAACAGTTAGCAACTTAGCATTGGTCCGCCAAGAGGTGGACTCGATGAATTGATGCATACCTTTATCAGTGTCCATCCTTTCATTCAGCAGCTCCTTTCCATCAATTATCTGCTTACAAGGTTTCTCGACATCACATTCTGGTCTTGGTTACAGTTATATAGGGGAGTGAGTACCTCGACGATACAAGTGCTGTAGCTGCCCTCGCAGCCGCATTTCATCAGGTTACCCTGCATTGCACACACCAAGAACCATTAACCAATAGTGTCAGAGGAAGCTAGCGTCTCTGGCACCACCAACAAAATTTGAACAGAGATTTAAGACAAATAAAGTGAGGTATAATTACGGAGGCTCAAATAGAGTATGTCACGGAGGAGCTTCTCGCCACTGACCGCCGCCACCCTGTGCTGTCGTCTTGCCTTCCCTTCGACTGCACACACATATACAACACACAAATCAGCTGCACACACATACAACACACGAATCAGCCCCACAGGTATGTATAAAGCATAGGAAATAGATTACACATGCCGTGCCTGGAAATCGGAGCCAGCGGAGGCCACCGAACGAACTTGAGCTGCGTATGCGTCGGGGCGTGGGACGACGCACTGGAGCATCTGATGGAGGATACGGCTGCGGCGGAGCGGGTGGGTCTGTGGCGGCTGCTAGTCCATCCAGAGGCTGTGGTCGTCGTGGACAGGGGTTTGGACGGAGAGGAACGCCACGGAGCTCATGGCCGCCATGATCTCAACTCTTGCTGGTGGAGGAAGCGAGGGGGCGTAGGGGATTGATTTGTCCAAGTGGACTCCAGCTTGGGCCGCGGTACCACGTCTCAGGCGAAAAAGCCGAGCAAGGTGGAGGCAGGACGGGCGCCCCGACCAGCAGCACGGCATCCCTTGGTCCGCGGAGCAGCCAGCAGATCGGGTGCTTCTCGGTGGCATCGGCGATTCTAGCTTTAGTGAAGGACGGGACCCAAGGGAAGGCAGACGATGCGGTGGGATGTGGGCGGCCTCCTGGAGGAGCGCACGCGTGATTGGGAGAGGTTTCGCGTGAAGGAGAATATACACGGGAAAGAAGCGAGGGCGGGGAGGTCGATTAGCGAGAAATAAGGCCCACGCATCACGGCTGAAATTAGAGGAGACGCACTACCTACGAGGGACGCGAACGATGCGGTGGTGGGACGAACGAACGAAACAACTACGAAACTTACCATCACCGCCGCAGACTCCTTTAGAAGTAGAGATTGGGGTTATAGATATTTCAGAAGAACTGTGCCCCTCCGGGCTTAGAAGAACACTCGGGGCAAGTTACCCGATCGACAATTGCACCGGACGGGGGAAGGATGAGGTGATGCTGCAAAAGATAACGATGGTGGTCATGGTACTTGCAATAATTCAAGGGAAATCATTATTTTCAACCGACTGATCTCTGGCTTCCGCAAACCTCCTCGCCAGCCGTCGGATCGCCTGGCGATCGTGTGGCTCTCACCTGTCGCACGTTTTGCGAGCCCAGACAGCGTTGCTCCAATCGGGCACTCAGGTCATTTCGTCTCAGAGCGTCATTTCCGCGAGGTGTGTTGTGTTTTTTTTTTTGAGGGGAAAGAGGCGTGTTGTGTTGCAGCGTTGCTCTCCTTCCTAGATCTGGAAGCAACCATCTTATGCGACGGCGATCTCCCGCGACGGCGAAGCCAACGAGAGGCAGGGAGCAGAGGCTCACGCATCGACGTTTCAGGCCACGGAAGGCGACGCTCCACAACTCAGGTACCTGACCACCCTCCTCCCAAATCACCTGCCGAAATGTTCGTTTATCTGCAAAATTGTGCGGCGGGGATGTGTGGAAAGGGATTGTCTCATCGGTAGTTGTTTCACGATGACGCTGAAGAGGCTCGATGGGATCTGTTTCATGGCGGGCACAGAGGTTAGCTTGGGGATCTGCTATAGGATTTTTCGTCGTTAGAGTAGCATTTTGTGTCTGTTAGATTAGCATTTTGCAGCCCAGCATAGGGTGTGCTCGTTGGGGATCTGTTTCATGGGTGGGAGGGTCTACTCTTTGGAGCTTATTCGATACGGGGGCGAAGGAGTTCCTTTCTGAACCGTGTAAGGCTTTTTTTTAGCTGCAGAGATAGTGATTTGTGTTTGCTAGAGTAGCATTGCAGCGCAGTATATGTCATTTATACTTTCAAGGTGTTGTATTGTAACTGAAAACCTATTTTCATAGTTTAGTTTGTTTCTCATTGTTTTATGTAGTGACCAGTCCAATCTTTAGTATTTTTATGTATTGACCATTGTGTCTGTTATGTAGTGTTTCCATTTAAATTCCAATCCAATGGTCGGCACGGCTGTTTAAAATATGGTCGAGGTATAAAATTCAGAGGCCAAATGCTTTAGCCATATTCGTAGAACCTTCAGAGTTTCCTAGTAGTTCACCAGGGAGTTTTCATTTGGAATTCTTCAGAGATGCTAACCAGCTGAGACACAGCAAATCCCCTCGCACCATTAGTGATGTGCTTTTCTTCAGTTTTTCTTATACATCATACGCCCATGTATGCTATGAAGGTTATACATTGCAACTGAAATCATTGTTTTAGTAGTTTCCAAGTGTTTCCAGAGGTTTTTTGTCAGTGTTTTTAATGGATGGAGAGTATTCTTTTTTTATTTTAGATCATAAGGAGGGAGAGGGTTCTTACCATGTTGCATTTTTATTCTAACAAGACTTTTGTGTTTGTTTTTGTTCCTTGTTTTGCCAAGACTCGACAATGCATGACGAAGAACTGATGGGTCTTTCTCAACACGGTTTTCGGCTATCCGCTTGCGTCAAGTTACAGAGAAGCAGCTGAATGACAAAAGGAGGGAAATCTGAAACTGATATTGCCATGGAGCATCGCCGAGCCACCGGAGCATCACCAGTGCTGCGTTGGAGCATTGCCGGGCCGTCGGAACATCGTTGCTTGCTGCAACGAAGCCTCGTCGGAGCTTTCGCCGATGCTTCAATGGAGCTTAGCCGGGTTGCCGGAGCATCGTGGTGCGGAAACCAAGCATCACCGGTGCTGCGTTGGAGCAATGCCGGGCCACCGGAACGTCATTGGTGCTGCAATGAAACCTCGCCGGTGCTGCAACGGAGCTTAGTCGGGTCGCTGAAGCATCACGATGCGGAAATGGAGAATCACCGGTGCTGCATTGGAGCAACGCCGGGCCGTCGGAACATCGTTGGTGCTGCAATGAAACCTCGTCGGTGCTGCAAAGGAGCTTAGTCGGGCTGCAGAAGCATTGCGGTGCGGAAATGGAGAATCACCGCTGCTGCGTTGGAGCACCGCCGGGCCATTGGAACATCGTTGATGCTGCAATGAAGCCTCACCGGAGCCTCGCTGTTGCTGCAATGAAGCACTGTCGGGCCGCCGGAGCCTCGCCGTCACTGCAATGGAGCATTGCCGGGCCGCTGGAGCATCCCATTGCTGAAACGGGGCATTGTCAGACCTTCAAGATGTGCTCGTAGCAGTGGCGTTGCTGCAACCCCAGGCCTGCCGGCACTGCAGCTGGTGCGTGACGAGTTGTCCGGAATTTTTCTGTGAGTTGAGCGAGATTCGGCTGGTGCTACAAGCCGGCCAGCTGCGAGTCTTGCCGGAGCTATGCGTGCTGCATGGGGAGCAGTGATGCTGTGTTGATGCATAGTCGATGGCTGGAGGCATTACGTAGAGGCATAGGCGTGTTGGGTTGGAAAGGATGGCGTTGTCCTGTCATGGGGATCAAGCGGCCAGAATCATCGCAAATCAACGGCTGGGCAGGCGGCTGATCTTTTTCTAAGATCAGCCGGCTGATCCCTAGCAGCCGCCATAATTCAAATACATTAAGCTTTAGAAACCACAAGTCCTTTAACTCGGGCACTCAGCACGCTAAGTTTCTCACCAATGAAACTCGAACAATTATTTTCCTTGCATAGATAGATACCATAAACATGTGCTACAAGTAAAAAAAGCCCTACTCTTCCCCACCCAAAAAAAAGTAACATGCCCTGCTCTGAACTTTGATGCAGTTGAGTCGCAGCCAATGCGGTCTTTTTCACTGTTCTGACCCATGTGTGATAGTTTAGCACGATTTGACCCGCTTTTGAAAATTTTTTCGGATCTGACCCAAACCGAGACGCCAACATCCTTGGCGTTCTGCTTGCACCGAAGACGCTGCGGACCATGGCGTTTGGTACTGGCCCACCTCCCTGGTCAGACAGTTTGACCGTCCGACGTGGCAATTGTCGACCCCGACCCTAGACGCCGGGAACCTTGGCGTCCACCCCCCTGAGAGATAAGTGGTCACGGGGAAAGTGTGTGGGTCCCACCCCACACACTCTCCCAATCCCAATCTTCCATCCCGAGAAAGAAGAACAAAGGAGAGCTCCCCCCTCTCTCTCCCACCTCAAGGCTCACTCAAATCCCGCTCCAAATTTGATTTTCCTCCGTGGATCTTTCTCTCCCTTGTTGTTTGAGGTAATCTCCCCCGGATCCCTAAATTTTGTGGGTAATTTCTTGTTATTTTAGTGGCATTATGTAACCCTAGGTGGCACCTTAGTTTCTAGATTTATTCAAATCCTTTGGTATTGGATGGCTTTTAATTAATATGTAGTTGTGGTAGTAGTAATGGGATATGCATTTTGTGGGTACAAATGATGGAATTGATAAATATGATGGTTAGGGTTAGGTTATGTGTTAAGCAAATGACATGATTTATTTAGTACATAAGTTTTAATTTGTTTTTGATACAACTCATTAGGAATATATAGTTGTCATTGCTTCATTAGAGTTGCATAGTTTTTGCAACTATGCATTATAATTGTCATTTATTCATCTTGTTTGTTGTCCCTTTTAGATGGATGATAGACTTGTTAATGTTCATTATTTGGACAAAGCGTCATTTGTGACAAAAACTGCAAGTGACAACGAGGAAGTGCTGGTATTCGACACAAGTCCTAGTTATGATGAGGTTGTTATTAAAGTAAGAGATAAGTTGAATTGGATGGACCCCAATGAAAAAGTTGAATTAATAGGAAGGTATGATGTTGGGGTGGGAACAAAATCTCGACTGAAGAATATGCCTATCATCTCCGAGTTGCATTGGGGGATATACAAGGGTAAAGTTGCGGCCTCGGAAGACATGTCACTTGAATTGTTTGCTACGAAGGGGCAAGGTCCGCGGCTTGATATTGACTTGAACCGCCAAGTGTCCTCCCCGTGTCATGCTATGAGCCCTAGTAGAAGTGTGGCTCGTGTTGTGGATAGTGCCGAGGTCTATGCCTCCAATACTTCTAGCCAACCGCCACCTAGCCAAGAAAATGAAGTTGTTGGGCATGCTCTTGAAAAAGTTAATGAACAATATGTTGATGGTCATGGTGATGTCCAATGTGGTCATGGTGATGATGATGATGACAGGCACGAGGATGAGACTCATGCAAATGAGAAGGAGAAGAGGGAACGACAGAAGCGTGAGGCGGACATGGCATGCAAAAACAAGAAAATGGCTCAAGAGGAGGAGAGAGTTAGGAAGCTTGAAAGGGCTCGCCTTGCACTAGAGGATGGATGCAGTGCTGATGATGAGCAAGAGGATGAGATTCATGGCAATGACATCGGTGACTTGGAAGCGTTTGTCAGGCAGCAGGACATGGACCGTGAGATCCCCTATGGTCGTGCATATGCGTATGACTCGGATGATGAAGGTCCGGAGGAAGAACTGGACGTGGATGGATTCACGGAGAGAGAGAACCGTATACACACAGAGGTGACTGGTTTGGAAATAAGAATTCCATTGTTTCGTGATCTCAGGCTGGCCCACAAGGCGGTAGTTGATGGTGGCATGAGTAAGGCGATAGAGCCGAGACCTTGCCCGGAACCGGGCGAACCAAGGGACAAGGATGAAGACGAGAATGCTTACTTGAAGAAAGGGTTGAAGTTTGTGAGTTTGCAGGCCTTCAAAGTATGGCTAAGTGACTATGCTATTAGGAACCATAGACCATATCTTGTTGGGCACTCAGACCAAAAAGTGCGTTACTCCATCCATTGTGACAAAGAAGGATGCCCATGGGCGGTCCATGGAAGAAGAATTAAAACCGGGCAATGGCTGTTAACAAGTTGTGTGTGTACTCACTCGTGCAGGCCATCGTCAAAAAAGAAGCCTAAGACACACCGTCAACTCACGTCTGAGTTTCTCGGGTTTAAATTAATGAAAGAAGTATCAAGTGATCCAACCGTGAAGGTGAAGCTCCTCATGACGACGGTGAAAAAAATGTTTGGATACAAAGTCAAGTATGGGAAGACATGGAAGGCCAAGTCAAATGCTTTAAGGATGTTGTATGGTAGTTGGGAAGAAGCATACAATCGCCTCCCGCGGTTGTTGGGAGCGATTGCCCATAGGAACCCCGGCATGTATCATGTGGTCGAGGATGATGGTCATGGGGTGTTTCACCGTGCCTTCTGGAGTTTCGGACAATGCATCACGGCCTTTAAACATTGCCGTCCGGTTTTGTCTATTGATGGCACATTCTTGACCGGCCGATACAAGGGCACAATCATGGTAGCAATGGCGCACTCCTCCAATGACAATGTGTTGCCGGTGGCATTTGGTTTGGTGCCCTTCGAGCACCAAGACAACTGGGAGTGGTTCATGTGTCATGTTAGGGAAAATGTCATTGGTGATAGAGAAGTGTGCATTATATCAGACCGGCACCAGGGCATACTGAAAGCCATGGACATTGTTATTCCAGGACTTCCAAAGCTCCACCATCGATGGTGCCTGAGGCATTTTGTGGCAAACTTTTACAGGGCATGTAAGAGCAAGGAGTTGAGCAAGGATCTAACCCGTGTTTGCGTGGCTTTCAGCACCGGTGCATTCACCATTCGCTATGACAAGCTCTACGAAGCTGCGAACGAAGGAGGGAAAGATTTCTTAACACGAAATTTTCTAGAGAAACACAAGTGGGCACGCGCTCATGACGAAGGAGGTTGGAGATATGGCGACATGACCAGTAACATGGTTGAATGTTTTAACAATGTGCTCAGAGGTGCCCGCCCATTGCCGGTGACTGCAATAGTGGAATATACTTTCTTCAAGCTTAATGAGTATTTTCTGATGCATTCAGAGGAAACCGTGAAGTGGATTGGTGAAAAAATGAAATATCCACCAAAGGTTGAAGAGTGGATGATGTTACAGCAAAGCAAGTCCTCGGCACAGAAACTTAGGCTATTCAACACCTACGATATGACCTACCAAATCGACGAGCCTGGTGGGACAACAAGAGATGGTATGTCATATGGTGGTCGTGCATTCGAGGTGCACCTTAAGAGACGGTGGTGTCAGTGCGAGAGGCCTAGTAAGTATCATTGGCCGTGCTCTCATCTTTTGACGGCGGCGGCGTCAAGAAATATACATGTGTCTGATGGGACAACCGTGAGGATGCATGAGTTCGATCTTGAAGCTACTAGGTTGACATGGGCCTCTCGATTCCAACCCTTCCTGGACCCATCACAGTGGCCTGACTATAATGGCCCGGAGCTTAGGCCCGATCCTTTGCTCAAGGTTGAGCCCAAGGGTAGAATCAGACAGAAACGGTTGAGAGGCGATATGGACAACCTAGCTGGATACACCGGCATGAACCAATTTGGTAGCGGGCACTTTATGGAGCCTCCGGACAATATCAACTGTGGTCAATGTGACAATTCAGGACACAATGTCAGAACATGCTCTAAGAAAAGGAAAACATCAAAGGAGGGCAATCCAACCACGAGTCAGGCAGGTTGTGGCAGAGGGGGTTCCGGTGGTCGTAGAGGTGGTTCCCGTGTTGCTAGAGGCCCTAGAGGAGGTTCTAGGAGTGGACAACGTGGTAGAGGTGGCACTAATGGAGGCCCTAGAGGGGGTAGTAGTGGTGGTTGTAGAGGTGGTTCCGGTGGTGGTAGAAGAGTACGGAGGACTGATAACGGGTCGGCGTTTGGTTATTTGCATAATCCAAATGGTTGACCAACTTTGAATGGTAAATATTTGTTCAATATTTTCCTTGTTTTCTTGTATTGTGTTTTTTTGCATTTAGTTTGTTAATGTAATTTTTTAACAATTCTTCTTCTCATAGGCATGGCTTCATCCGGTTCCACGACGAGGCCGTGGTGCGCTGACCAAGAGGACATGCCGAACAAGTGGCAGGAGGCAAGGTTGGACAAGACGAAGGAGAAGGATGTGAAAACCCCATCATGTTGGTGTGGAGATGAGTGCAAGGTGAAGGTCTCCACTGACCGGAAGAAGTCGTGGACGGAAGGAAGAAGATATTTTGTGTGTCCGAACTATGCACATGATCGCGCGCGTCCCACTAACGCCTATGACGTCCCACCGGTATGTTAGAAAAGTAGGCTATTCTCCATTATGATTCACTTTATATTACTAACAAAAACTTGTTTTGTGTGTAGTCACCTCCTCCTCTTTGCAAGTACTTCACATGGATAGATAATGAAGTGCCAGAAGATGTCCAAAAAGACCAACTTAAAGATTGCTTTAGGAGACAGCGACTGTTTGAAGAATCCTTACAGAGAGCCGAGGATGAAGAACGTCATGAGAGGGAGAGGAAGGAGCGGAAGAAGCGTGAGGAGAAGAGGGCGCGCAAAGAGAAGGCAGCTCGTCAAGAGGAGAGGGCAAGAAAACTTGCGAGGGCTCGCGATGCACAAGAGGAGGGTGAGGCACGCGATAAGAAGGGGAAATGGCCGCGTGTGACCCAATAGAGACTTGAATGTGCTACTATTTGAGGATTGTATCATGAATTTGTGATGAACTATGTCGTGGATTTATTGTGCTATGTGATGGGAACTATGTAATGAACCTAAGTTATGCTATGTGTCGTGAATTTGAGACCTTCTATTTAGAGTTGTATTATGTATCATACACTTTCTCATTAGTTGTCCATGTGGTGAATTATGCAACAAAATTGTCATATCCAGAGAGGTAAAACTTATGTTGTCCCCCTGATGAAACCAAGACGCCAGGAACAACGGCGTCTAGACCTCTGCTCCAGACCCAGACGCCAGGAACTTCGGCGTCTAGACCTCTGCTCCAGACCAGAAGGTAGGTCAAGTTTCTGTAAACCCAGATGCCAGAAGTCATGGCGTCTGGGTCTCTGCTACAGTGCACACCTAGACGCCTAGAACCACGGCGTTTAGGCCGTATCCAGAGAGGTAAAGCTGTTGTTGCACGTCTGCACACCTAGACGCCAAGGTTTCTGGCGTTTTGGCCCTATGCAGATAATAAGTCCTTGTGGGCCCACTCCATAACTCATTCTTCAACCTCACCAGCAACCCCCCGAGCTCTGCCCCCCCCCCTCCCACTCTCTCTCCCCCAACCAAATTCCCCTCAAATCTCTCACAAATCGGTCCCATTTGACCGTTGGATCGGAGTCATTTACAACCATTGAGGTAAATCCAGTACACCCCCATGATTTGTTTGGTTGAATCCATCACAGTTAGTGGATTATTTCAAACCCTAGTTTTTTTTTTTTGCAAATCCTTTGCCAAAAAAGGTTCATATAGTGTGTTATATGGTGTTGTTAGCTTTAGCCTAATGATTTAAGTTGGTGTAGTATGCATCCTCCTAGTGTTATGCTTACGATTAGGATTACCCTAGTTGTTATGCTTATGATTAGTGATAGAGTTACATACTTCTTTATAATGTTGCATTTAATAATGTTAGGTCACCCTTGTAGGAATGGCACTTAATAATGACGCAAAGATGATTTTCATTGAGAAATATATGGATGCAGCGGATGAAAAGAACCGCGAACTCATTAAAGAAAAGATGACTCTGTGGGTGAACAGTTGCGATGCAAGGAATGAAGCTGCGAGGAACTCTGCACGGTTATATTTTTCTGATGACTCAGATAATATCATCGCTGAAACGGAAAAGAATCTTACCGAGATGAAAAGGGCTGAACTTGATTGTAGAAGTGATGTAGGTAGGCAAATCGCATTTTATGCAACTATGCAAGAATATCGTCAGATGGACTTGAATAGGCCTGAACAGATCATTGACTGGGCAATCAATGAAGGTATGTCCCCGATACTGACCCAGACTGCTCGTTGGGATTGGGTTCTCAAAATACCGGGTGTCATCTATTGCAACCCTGGACCAAACAAAGAGATTCAATTGGAACCTATCCCGCTAGATTACGAGCCAGACTTGTCGCTGCTATATACCGACCCAAGCTCCTCGGTGCTATCTACCGACCCAAGTTCCTCGGTGCTAGATGGGGACAATGCAAGCAAGAAGAAAAAAAAGAATGATTCACGCAAGAAAAATAAGAAAGAGAATTCACGCAAGATAAACTCGAGGGGTTGTACTATGTGATGTTCTATGTCATGGAACTAAGTTATGTTGTATGTCATTTGAACTATGTCAGTTGAAGTTTGTACTGCGTATGTCAGTTGAACTATGTAATGCTTATGTCGTGGATCTAAGTTATGTTGTATGTCATGAATTTGAGACCATCTATTTTATGAGTTTCCAAAAAGTTTCTTCTAATTTGTCATTTGTCATTTGTTTGTACCTGCTATGTCATGAATTTGAGAGCAGTCTATTTATGAGAAGGCATGTGTTTGCCAAGGTTGCTGGCTCCCCCCTCTCCAGGCCAAAACGCCAGGGAGCACGGCGTTTAGGCCGTATCCAGAGAGCTAACGTTGCTATTGCTCATCTGCACACCAAGACGGCAAGGTTGCTGGCGTCTAGCACAGGCCAAAACGCCATGGACCCTGGCGTCTACCCCAGGTACAGAAACTGCAAAACCAAGCAATATTTACCAGGATGACAGCAAGTGTTCTACAAGAGTTCCAGGATGACAGCAAAACTAAGCAATATTTCCAGGATGACAGCAAGAAGGTACCATAGTTCACGCCATCATAGCAAACAACAACATGAAGGTAGCAAAGTTCACGCCACTCCATAAGTGCAAATTAAACACAAGTCCAGGTAGCAAAGTTCACGCCACTTCTAAACTTCACGAATCAAACATAACAAAGTTCGCGAGAATATAGTATTAACTAATTCACTTCTTCCTTCCTTTTTTGCTGCGCGGCGTCCGTTGTGTGGGCTGTGATGGCTCAGACGCATCATCCATTTGGGACATCCCAAGCACCTCCTCTTCGTCTTGATTGTACTCCTCTTCATCTTGCTCTGCCTCCTCATCCTCTTGCTCTGGCTCTTCTTGCAGTTGCTCCTCTTGTTGTTCCTATTGCAAGACAAGACGACGACGCCGTCTATTGTCCCGGCTAGTAGAAGCTCCAGCCGTGAGGACGGCTTTACTTCCGTGGCAAGAGAGCATAGCTGCCATCTTGTGGAACCGACTCACGAAACTCTGCAACATAACAAAGATGCAATACTAGACTAAGTAAAAAGTGTGCAAAGATGGAGGTTTTTGAATAGAGATAACATATACCTTCATTGTTTTCCTAAGAGATTTCTCAGATGATCCACTTCCCTCATCTTCACCAAGTGCTACACCAGCCTCGTTAACACAATGCAATAACTCCATGCCCTGCAAAATGAAGATCACGAAAATTATCTTTGAAGTACATTTCAATGCACTCGAAGTAGGTTCTAATTGTGTGGAGCATACCACTCGGTCGTGTAATTGTGCGTAGTCAAGTTGTGTCCCTTCGTTGTCTCTCGTTTCTACATTGAAGTCCATATACCCGCTCTCACGATCCAACTCTTCCAATTCCAAACGGTTCCAACCGGGCTTTAGCTTCAACCGGTAACGTCCCGCAAGCCACTTCAGATGCTCTTCGTATAATGAATCACTATGTTGTCTTCTTTCCTTCTCCACTAGGGCCGCTCTTTGATTCCACAAATCTATCCACTCGGAGTGCTTGATGGCCCAAGTCGAAGTTTCCGGGTTATTCTTTCGACTAATTCTGCAAATTATGTACAAGATGAAAGCATTAGCAAGAAATGTCTTTCATAATGCTCTACTATATATCCAAAGCTACAACTATCTCACCGATGCAGAAATTAGCTTGTCTCGAAACTCTCATCCCTTGGTGTCCCTTGCCTTCTCCCAAATTGTCTTGCGACACGGTCTGGGTAGTGCCACTTGACAGCATAGAAGCATAACAGTGGGCATCTCGCCCGCCAAATCTTCCTGTCACGCGTGCACATCTCGTTCAGCCGGAAATCACACTCGGCATCATATGGCATCCAATCGACCTACAACACAAGATGATACTAGTTAAGTACACGGTTCCATCACTATTGATGTGCTCTTACGTAAGTTATCATTACCTACTTATGAGTCAACATATCCAGCTCGTTGATGTAGCATTTGTATCGCGCAACCGAGCTGCCTGTGTACACATTCGCCATCTCCCAGCAGTAGGCGACGGTCGGAAACCGCCAAGGATCTTCTCCATACCTCCCGTCATGTGGGACCCATCCTTCAGGAGGTATCTTGTTTTTCTCGGGGCGTCCAACGGGCATCCGCTCCCACATCCAAACCTGAAGGCACCAAACAAAGCCACCCATACCAGATTTGCCCTTCTTCCTACGACATGCCTCGTCGAGCTGCAAATTCAGAAATTGTTGATAAGAGGTCCGCGAAATTGCAAATGCAAACAAATTGACAATTTGGTTACTAATTACCTGACGATATAAGTATGCTAGTGCTCTTGAACCCCAACTGTACTTACGGTCCCAGTCACTTAGTAGGTCCAAGAATATCCACTGGGCTTTATTACCGGTAGAATCTGGGAACACTACCCTCGTTAACAGATACCACAGATAAGCTCGGGCGTGCTGCTGCACAACAACCTCATTGGCGTCCGGAGGGCATACTACTCCTCTCTCCTCTCGGAGCCAATGATGCAACACTTTCTCACTGTCACGCTCGCCTTCTTCAGGAGGCACGGGGAAAACACCTGTCAATTGGCCAACACGATCTCGCCAATTAGCACTTACGGTGGTGCCGGTCAAAGCTTCTCCATTGATTGGAAGGCCACTGATCATCGCCATGTCCTCCAAGGTCACGGTCATCTCTCCACATGACAAGTGGAACGAGTGTGTCTCTGGCCTCCAACGGTCAATAAGTGCGGTCATCGCCCCATGGTTGATCGACGGAGCGTGTCGCTTGAACTGAAGCACGAACGGGAGAAGGCCCAATCTCTCGAAGTATGGCTCATACCGCTCGTCGCATGGCCAGTCGTGGGCACTATGACCCCTCATGCGCATAGGTTTTAGTTCCTGCAAAATAGCATTGCATTATGGTTAGTGCCTAGCAAAACTGACAAATAATAACCAAGAATTCAAATAGATTGAGTCTTACCCCGTTATTCTCAATGTCCCGCACACGATGCTCTTTGTCGTACCCTTTATGAAGACCGTCGTACCAACGTTCACCCGCCATCCTAAAAATCAAGCATGAACAAATGAAACATACATAACACTATATAACATCCTACATATCATATATTTGGCATAACAACATCAACATAAATGCATATCTCAATGGCAACATAACAAAACCTGTTTATCTATATATGACAAAATCTGAATGCACGGGGCAACATATTTCAATGTCAAGATAACAAGACCAATTATCTATATATGACAAAATATCAATGGCAACATATTTCAATGGCAACACAACATAACAAAATCTCAATATAACATCCTAATTATATGACCATATCTCAATGAGAATCAAGCATACAAAATACACAAATATGTTAGAATTATATTTCAAGCAATCATCTATCTAAATCCATGTACATAGCAACTAAAATTAAAATGCCCAACCCTACGACAAATGCCTTCTCTTCCCAATCCTACCATATAAACACATGCCTTCTCTTCTAAAGTATACAACATACCTACATGACCAAGCCATGGGCTCCCCTTTCTCAAAAAAGTGCAAAGAATACGAATCCTAGGGTTCTAACAAGTATGAATTAATGCTGCCAAAATACAAGTTTTGAACCCAAAATAATCGGAGGATCCGGTGGAGAATACCTCAAGGAAGATGGGGGGGCTCAGATCCACACTTTTGATGAAGAGAATAATCGATTTGGGGTTGATTTGGGTGAGGGGAGGAGAGAAGCGGAGCTTCTGTAGCGCGCCGCCGCGAGGAGGAAGACGCCTCCTGCGTCTTGGGTGGGTTGGGCTGCACCCGAGCCGGCTCGGGCCGGTTTTCTGCTCTCCAGGGGTAAACGCCAAGGGTCATGGCGTTTACCCCTTTGCCACGTCGGACAGTCAAACTGGCTGACCAGGGAGGTGGGGCAGTACCAAACGCCATGGTCCGCGGCGTCTTCAGTGCAAGCAGAACGCCAAGGATGTTGGCGTCTCGGTTTGGGTCAGATCCGAAAAAAGTTTTAAAAGCGAGTCAAATCGTGCTAAACTATCACACATGGGTCAGAACAGTGAAAAAACCCGCCAATGCAGGGAAAGCCTTTGCATCACAATACACGGTGGAATAAGAAGTACCGTAACGAGTTCACGGAGAAGTCATAGGGATTCTTTTCTTCTCCATATGTTGCACGTGGAATGGCAAAGGCAGCAATTATGCTGGGCTCCGAAGGCGACGCCCAAAAAATTGCCGGCCGTCTCGTCGAACCATGTTGTTCCTTTTTCAACTCTTTCTAAAAATATTTTGTAAAACAAAGGAAATGAGAGGATCAGAAGGAAAGCAACATGTGACATGAATAGTGTTTTTAGATGCAGAGACATGATGAGATAGTGTATTTCATTATCTGAAATGTTTGTTCTGGCCAAAAAAATCATGTCGTGCACACAAATTGGACGTTTTCCCTCAACAAATAAAGGCTTGGACTTACAAAAACCTACCTAATGGAGAGTTGCTGGCGAAGTCACAAGGCCGTCTACTTTTCATTATAAAATTGATAAACCAAAAAAAAAGATGGATTATTTTGCGAAAGAATCTTTGGACCAATAAAAAGCGGGATTTGCGCTTGTGGATGTTGTGCGACTCGACCCGTGCAATGTCGTAGCTAACACGTTAAGTATCCCGCCTGGGGAGTACGTTTGTAAGAATGGAATTCAAAGGAATTGACGGGGGCCACACAAGCGGTGGAGCATGTGGTTTAATTCCATGTAAAGCGAAGAACCTTACCGGGGCTTAACATGCCGCAAACCCTCTTGAAAGAGGGGTGCCCTCGGGAACGCGGACACAGGTGGTGCACCCCCCATATCCAAATAAAAAAGTGGTTTAAGTAATAAATTTTAATTAAAGAGAAGAATCAATGGATTCATGATTAAACCCCACACCTGGACAATTAGAATTAAAAGAAAATTGCCGTTATTGTCGCAAGCATACGACTCACCATGAATAAGGAAATAGGAACATCATGTATTCGATCTTTTCAAACAACAGAAAGAGGAAGAATTGAACAGGTAAATAAATTTTTGGATGAGTTACGTAAACACCTAAAAGATACTAAACCTCAGTTCTAAGAAATTATATCTTCTAGCAAGACATTCACCGAGCAAGCGGAAATACTTTTGAAGCAAGCTATTCAAGAACAGCTGGAATGGTTTTCCCTTCAGTAACAAATAAATTTTGCATGTCTACTCTTTTTGATGTTTAGTTATCGAAGTCAGTATCTTTTTCTCTCCTGATTCACAAAGCAAGGTTAACCGGTTTGTCGAAAAATATAGTTTTTTCCATCACAACGTGCATATCGTGTTATTGCTCAGTATATCTTCACTTGCTCTAGGCACGGACATGCAACATGCCGACCGTGACTTCAATCATGTGCACTCTCTATTAAAAAATCTATTGTCCTAGGCACCTTACTTTGTACTCACTTCCAGTCCTACATTTTCTTTAAATGCACATTTTACCTTTATTTATAAGCTAGGGTCCTCTCTCTATGACCTTGCTGGGTAGCACATAGGTTATTGCGGGATTCATGCCTCGGTAGGAGAATGTTGGCTCCAAGTGTTCAACCCCATCATAAACAAAACTATAGACATGGGAATTCATGTTCGATGTCCATTCATTTTGTTTTTGCTCGTTCATTGACCAAATAGTTACTTTGACATAAGAGGTTTTGGGAAATTCAAGTATGCTTCTGCGATGGTTTCTTCGTGAAATTGGAGAACCGTTTGTAGCCACCATCGTTATGATTAACCGTATCGTCAAATACCACAAGATGTGCAAAATTCCACAATCCTAGATCTGCTCTATTCAACATTCAACCTTGATATGCTGCCAAATAATCAATCAGCCTAGAACAATCAAACCGATCAAACCATCTTTCATGTTTCATATAATCATGCCCGTCTTGCTAGTCATCTTACGCCGAGCAAGTTCATCTCATCTAGTCACCATATGACTAATCATAGTTCTTTTTTTTTTGAAAGTTCACCGGGGGGGAGAGGATCCTCACCTGAATATATTGCTCAAAAAGCTGCCAAAGCCAAGAGTCGTCCCTTAAGGTTTGGCTGATCCAGTTTATAAGGAAAACCGGATCGAAAACCTAAACAAGTTGACCCCGTTTATGAGGGAAACCGGGTCAAAAACCGTACATGTAACAAGGTTACAGAAGAAGAGAAAAAAAATTGACGCCCAAGAGAAGGCACAACCTAGCTAGCAGGCAGAAAGACCAACACCACGAGAGACACAAGTAGATGTGGGGTGTTGTCGAGAGATCACAATACCAAGACTCGGCAAACAACCTAATGCACCACACCGGCGTGCGTACCGAGCCCCACGGCACAACAGAGGATCATCCATAATCAACGAGTGCCAAGTTAACACGAACCTTGACTGGGAGATCCGGCACGGGCGGTCGAGACGATTAGCAGGTTGGGGAGGCATCATTGCGTCGTCATTGAGCAAAAGTGAACCGAGACAACACCAAGAGCCCGAAGCTCGCCGCAGCACAACGGCAACCATGGGAGGGTCTTGAGCATGACAGCAACAGGACGGAGACCACGCGAAGGACAACCGAAGAGAAACACATGAAGAAGAACACACCAACATGGATGACACACAAAATTATGAGCAAAGGCGGAAGGATGGTGGCAAAGGGCTCGACGAGGAAGCAACGCAATGGCAGCCATGGGAGCATCTTGAGCAGGCACAACAACAGGACGACGCACCACCGAAGGGCAGGGGTCGGATGGGAGGCAGCGGGTGATGGGTTGGAGGGGGGATGTCACGGAGTCATTGGCAGGCCCAAAGTCGCCAGCAACCTAGCACGAGGCCTGGCAATGACAATGGCAGGGGTTCCCAAACGACGCCTTCAGGAAGGTGTACATGTTGTCGGAGCTTTCGCCCGGAACCCCCCCGAGAGGAGATGCATCTCCCAAACCACGCCTCCAGGGAGGATTACGATGGAAACGGCGCCGCCGTGGTCGCTCATACAGAGCAGGATTTCTCCGGGAGTACGCACCTGACCTCAAAGGCACTGCCAGCTGGCGTAGATACTCCAGCCTCACCCAAGCATCAGAACCAACTCTAGCACTGGGGATGAAGCAGAGCAAAGGAGGTCGGGCTGCCACCCCGCACCACCCAGGCTGGACGAGTAGGCAGACCAAGACCCGCACAAGGCGGGGCGATGGATCCCGCAGCCGCGGCACACCGGCCTGAAGCAGAGGACGGTCGACGCGGAGGATGGTGGCGCAGGTCGAGAGTGGCGAGCACTGGCCGGATCTGAACGGTGGAGGACGCCGACGGGCACGATGGAAGTGGATGCCGCGCAGCGGCGCGAGATGGAGCGAGGCAGGAGCCGGTCGGGGCATGGAGGTGCAAGACCCGGCATGGAGCCAAGCCGCGTTGGTGCAGGCCAAGCGCGAGAGGGGAAGGTTGAAGCCCGGAGCAGCGGATGTGGATCCAGAGCCGAGGCGCACAACTCGGCGCTCGGGTGCGTGGAGCAGAGGCTTGAAGTCGAGGCGCGGGAGAGCTGCGGTGAAGGTGGAGCGCGGCAAGCGAGGTGGAGGGAGGTCGAGGGAGCCCGGTGGATGCCAGCACGGTGAGCAGCGACGAGGACCGGCCGCGGCAGAGCAGATCGAAGCTGCGCTCCCGGCAGATCCGCGTCACAGTCGGATGGAGGTCGAGGAAGGACGAGGGATACCGACGAAGCCCATCGCCCCGAGCGGTGACGAGCGCCGGCAGGAGCCGAGCAGATCAACGCGGCGCACTGTGATGGAGCTTTTGGATCTTGGGGAGGGGGAGGAAGACTGCGGGCGTGAGAGCAGGCCAAGCAAGGCCCCGCCGCCGCCGTCCGTCGCACAGGCCTTAGCCCGTGGACATCCTCCGGCGACGGCCAGGGAAGGGAGCGGTGGTGGGGAGTTGGTTTGGTGGTGGCGGCGAGGGGCAAACTTTCGTGTTTTGACCCTTTTTAAGAAGTTGTTCGAGATCTAACCCTAGTTTGCAAAAATTTCGAGATCTGACCATTTTCCTACCGCCAAGGGGCATGGCGGTAGGGTATAACAGCCTACCGCCGAGGTCCCTGGCGGTAGGGTTGCACGCCCTACCGCAAAAAAATTCTAAGTTTCAGACACAGTGCGTGTGCGCACGTACCGCCGGGCACCTTTGCGGTAGGGTTACGCATGCTACCGCTATCCCCCGTGGCGGTAGGGATGTGTTGCGCTGACGTGATCAAGTTTCTTACCGCCAGAGGCCTTAGCGGTAGGCTGCTATAGCCTACCGCCTTACCCCCTGGCGGTAGGAAAAGGGTCAGATCTCGAAAAAAATTCAAACTATGGTCAGATCTCGAACAACGTCTCAAAAAAGGTCAAAACACGAAATTTGACCGCGGCGAGGGGCCTCTGGAGTCGCCACGAGCGACCCGGGAGGCAATGGTCAACTGACTAATCATAGTTCTCATTGCCGTGCATAAACTATATTGATTAATCTAGTGCGCTAAGATTTGTTCAGCAGCCCATGTCGCCGTCTTGCACTATTATTATCAGGTTTAGGTGCAGGGTCGTTCTCCAACCTAATGCATCGTCATCCTCCCAGCTCAAACGCACTACGAAGCAAACTTTAGTAGTCTCTGCTCTCATAATAAGTCTGACACATTAAGGGGTTATTTGGTTTGTGACTAACTTTGCCAAAGATTATCACATCTAAGATTAGGCAAGTTTAATCAACTTAGATAAGTGTTTGGTTCAAGCCACACCTTAGACAAGCCACACTAGGGCCCCACATGGCATACACACAAAAAGTGTAGCAAGATTATCTTAGACTTACCAACTTGTGGCTCTCATTTTGATGAACTAACCTTAGACAAGTTTGACAAAAATGTATGGTAAAGTGTGGCAATGTAAGGCCTAGAACCAAACAGCCCCTGGCTCCAGAAACCACGACTTTTACCCAACGCAAATGCAGGCACTCAGTACGCCAAGTGTCAATATATTCGCATAAAAAAAGTTGCACATAAATAAATCATTTCTGTGCAGCAGAGATCTGATAAACAGGCGCTGCAAGCCAAAAACCCATGCTCTGTACCAGCAAAGAAAAACTGATCCAATCTCTGATGCAATTGAGTTACAAGTGACAACCAAAGCCTCACACGTAGAACAGGAGTAGCAAGGCACGATGATTCCATATGCACGTACGTAGCCAAACGAATCCACGGGGAAATGCCATGACAAGTCATGGCGATTCTTTTCTTCCTCTATATACTGCTGGTGGACACGGCAAAGGCAACGACAATGCTGGCCTCCAAAAGCGAAGCGTCCCGTGGAATCATGTTGCTCGCTTTTTTGTTTATCATTCTGCGAGGTTTTTGTACAGAAAATGAGGGGATGAGAGCGAAAAGCAACACTAACTATCCAAGCCGAGGAAAACAATGGCCCATGACAAGATGTGCAGGACGGGAGGCCGGGAGCGGACACATTTCTTCCTGCTGTGATATCACTTCAGCAAAAATTACACGGACGTTGCATGAGAGGAGCACCCAGGAGAAGGGGTGGTGCCTTTTTTTTTTTTTAACCAGTAGATGGGTCCAGAAGGACCCAGAGCTTCATTAAAAATAAACGGTGACATTACAAAGCTCACAGAAGGACTCAAAGAAAAGAAAAATTACAGACAAGTCCCTGCATCTTGTAAGTAGGACCCCTAGCAGAGGAACAAGATTACAATCAGGTCCAAAAGCTACATCAACACAGAAATAATCACACCGTGGCCGGGGACGAACCACTTGGTACGATGCAACCTCCATCAGCAAAGCTTGAGAGAAGGTAGCATGGATTCTGAATCGGTGTAGCACTGCCTCCCCTATGGCTTCCAAGCCGGGA
Source organism: Thinopyrum elongatum (assembly GCA_011799875.1). NCBI lineage: Eukaryota > Viridiplantae > Streptophyta > Magnoliopsida > Poales > Poaceae > Thinopyrum > Thinopyrum elongatum. The sequence continues at coordinate 596,195,074 of CM022303.1, read as the reverse complement.
GGAAGAAAAAGGCCGCCCTTCGGCCAGAAGAGCCGTCGGTGGTGCGTCAAAGACCGGCAGCCATATCAGGCGCCGTAGCTCTCCCATGAACGCCGACGGTGATGAACATCTCCCTAATCGATCCAGTCCAAAGCTCCATCCATCCCCAACTCTTCTACCATCACCAGGGTGGCAAGAAAAATGGAGGTCGAAAGGAGGGATAACCTCCAGATCAGGGACAGCAAGCTTATTGAGGTTGGAGCCTTCAGATCCGCCTCCCTCCGGTCCTCTCCACCATGGGAGAGTCATCGGAGAGCTGAGCAGGACCTCACCCAGAACTGCTTGCAAGCACCGGGAAGAAGCTCCAAAAGAAAGAAAAAGGAGGAAGGGGAGAGGGAGCGAAGGCAGCCGAAGCAACACATCGCCATGGATCTCGCCGGGAGGTGCCAGCATAGGAGCCACCAGCTAGCTCTCTCCAACCCTCTATCTCTACTTCACCACCGCGAACTAGAGGAAGAGGAGAAAGGGGAAGAACCAAAGTGGATCTGGATCTGGCCGCCTCATTATTTGGCAGGGGAAAACTACCTAATCCTATACACGGACACACCCTCCTTCCTCCCCCATTGCGGCCGGCAGAGCTGGTAGAAGAGAGAGGAAAAAGGGCGGCCGGAATCCAGCACAAGGCCGACCTCACTCAAGAGCGACGAGAACGAGAGGAGGAGAAAGAGAAGAGAAAGAGGACACTTTGTGCAGTACTAGTAGTAGCCGGGGTGGTGCCTTTTTACCCGAGCAATGCTACTTCTACGTGATTTATTTAAGTGATGTTACGCAGGGGCTGATTTGGAGGACTATCATTAGTCATTAGGGGCGCGTAAGGTCACGTGGAATTCATACGTAGGTGTAGCATTTTTGTTTTTACCCCACCGGGAGTGTATTTCGATGGAGTGATTTCTGAATACATCCAGTTACATTTAATTTTATCAAACAAAATGGGACTTGCTATTTGCAAGTTGCAAGAAAAAAAAGAAATAGCCGATTCAAGCGTTGTCGTCTTCCTCTTCTTTGTCGTCGACCCACCCCACGGACCGGTGTCACTAATAGCCCATTCTGGCTTACTCAAGCCGCCTCGTTCCACCAGGCTGCCGTCGCCCCAGTCAATCCTCAAAACCCCCTTCCTCTAGCTCCCATCATCCTCGCCGTGCCTCGGTGCGCCTATTCTTCAGGAAAATCAACTGATGTCGATTCTATTTTCGGGGAACTAACTTTTAGCAAATGCACTGGTAAATATCCAATAAGAGCATACTTTCTAGAAATATATTATGTCGGTTGATCCACTCATCCATCACGAGTAGTGTCAATGCCTTATGCCTCTTCCTGCATCGCCATCTCTCCCCCCTCAATCTTTCTCTTTGTCTTGACCTCTTAGTCATCTCTCATCACTATTTCCTCTCCTACTTCATATCTCGGACGACTTCTCACCAAATATGCCGGCCGTTGCATTACCCACTCCTAATCTCGACCATTAGTTTGTCTTATTAGATTGGCATCGTCCACGAGACGCACTCACACACCTTGTCGATGCACGGCCCCATTTGCCAATTCAAATCACATCACATTGTATTGCAAGTACAATTATTGGGAAATTCATTTATCATGAATGAGCCTAAGGTTCCTTACTAAAAATAGACCCGTGATGCCATTTTTTTATCCAATGTTTGTAAAGTCATGTTTTCAAGTTCACGAATACGAATTCAATTTCAAGCAATAACAAAACAAAAGCCACCAAATTTAAAAAAAAATTAAGGTTTTAAAACTTCGCACAAAATCGGTAATCAAATCTCTAAACCATAATCCGTGTCCATGTGTGACCGGTCAGAAAGATCACGGCTCACGCATGAGTACCCATTGTACACGCTCACGCACCCCGCCAACGGCGTGAGCCGACGTCCAAGAACTCAAACGGCCACCGAATTGCGTATAGTTGGCCAAACGGGCCGTCCTAACTGGGCCGGCCCGGTAGCACGCATGAACGGCATGGCCCAGGCACGGCATGGCCCGGGCTAAATGGGCCAGGCCCAGCACACGGCACGCCATGGGCTATGCCTAGGCCGGGAAGCTGGGCACGCGGGCCAGCACGACACGACCCTTTTTTTTAAATATATAAATATATATGTCCTATATAAATACCTAATACTCTAATATGTTCAATAATTTTGTAGTGCTCTAATATGTATTTCTTATCTTTTTGTAATACTTCACCATATTTTTTACATTTTTTTGGCTTTCCCCCCTGTTTTTTGAAGGTATTTCGCGAAAAAAAATCAAACCGACACAGGCCGGCGTGCCTAAGCATGCCATGGCCGGCCCACTTATCTCCCGTGCCGTGCTTGGGCTGCTGCCTGCAGCACGTGGGCCGGCACGGCGGGCCGTGCCGGGCCGGCCAGGCCCGTTTGGCCAGCTCTGGAATTGCATGGTGGGACCACTCAAGAAAAAAAAAACTCGGGTTGAAGGAAATATGCCTTAGAGGCAATAATAAGGTTGTTATTTTATATTTCCTTATTCATGATAAAGGTTTATTATTCATGCTAGAATTGTATTGATCGAAAACCAAAATACATGTGTGAATACATAAACAAACACCGTGTCCCTAACGAGCCCCTACTTGACTAGCTCGTTGATCAAAGATGGTTAAGGTTTCCTAACCATGGACATGAGTTGTCATTTCATAATGAGATCACATCATTAGGAGAATGATGTGATGGACAAGACCCATCCGTTAGCTTAGCATAATGATCGTTCAGTTTTGTTGCTATTGCTTTCTTCATGTCAAATACATATTCCTTCGACTATGACATTATGCAACTCCCGGATACCGGAGGAATGCCTTGTGTGCTATCAAACGTCACAACGTAACTGGGTGATTATAAAGATGCTCTACAGGTATCTCCGAAGGTGTTTTTTGGGTTGGCATAGATCGAGATTAGGATTTGTCACTCCGTGTATCGGAGAGGTATCTCTGGGCCCTCTCGGTAATACAGCATCACAAAAAGCTTGCAAGCAAAGTGACTAAGGAGTTAGTTACAGGATGATGTATTACGGAATGAGTAAAGAGACTTGCCGGTAACGAGATTGAACTAGGTATAGAGATACAGACGATCGAATCTCAGGCAAGTAACATACCGATGGACAAAGGGAACTACGTATGTTGTCATAAAGGTTCGTCCGATAAAGATATTCGTAGAATATGTAGGATCCAATATGGGCATCCAGGTTCCGCTAATGGTTATTGACCAGAGAAGTGTCTCGGTCATGTCTACATAGTTCTCGAACCCGTAGGGTCCGCAAGCTTAACGTTCGTTGACGATATAGTACTATATGAGTTATGTATGTTGGTGACCGAATGTTGTTCGGAGTCCCGGATGAGATCACGGACATGACGAGGAGCTCCTGAATGGTCCAGAGGTAAAGATTGATATATAGGATGATATGGTTCGGCCAAGGGGTAAAGCCCACGGGGCTTTAGGTCGATGCAAAAGGAGTTTTGCGGAGGCCAGGGGGCCAAATGCCGGAGACCCTGGCGTCTGGCCCTGGGCCAGACGGCGAGGCCCATGGCGTCTGGGCCAGATGCCAAGGATTATGGCGTCTGGTCCTGGAAGTCCGAGAAGGACTCTTCCTTGCGGGCAAAACCTGTTGGGGAACGCAGTAGAAAACAAAAATTTTCCGACCTACGCACCAGCCCAGGACCACTATGGAGACTGCATACAAGGTTTGATCATTTTCGTTACCGACTCGTAGCGCAGCGGAAGTAGAGTCGATGACGATCGTCGGTGCAGATCCCCGCAGCTAGGATTTACAACCTCCCAACCGCGAGGATGTACTCCCTCATCCGCCACTCGGACAGCCCTCCGGGAGGCGGTCGGACAGTCCCCCGGACGGTGTCGTGGACAGCCCTTCGGGAGGACTCACAGAACTCGGACCGTCACTCGGACAGCCCTTCGGGAGGAAACTCGAACAGCCCCTCGGGCAAAAGGACGAAACTACGACCTCTCTACGGGGTTGCACACATACGGTGCCATCTATCCGGCAGGGCTTCGCCGTCCAGAACTAGTTCCCACCGGAACCCAGACAGCCTTTCGGCACTACGAAACTATTTCGTGGGAGGGAGAGAGAATGCCAGATCATGCATGGCTTGTGTGAGAGAGTTGGAGTGGAGTTGGAGAGCACCTCTCCTCCTCCTTATATAGTGGTGGAAGGGGTGGAGGGGGCTGAAAATTCAGCCCACTAAACATGGGGAAAACATGTTCCCACAAAACAAGGAGAACATGTTCCCACCAAACAAGGGAAAAACATGTTCCCTTGTCCATGGTGTTCCCCCATGGGGCCCCACCTTCCTCCCAACACTCTCCACCATTTGTGGGGGCTGCCCCCCACCATGGGCCCCCCCCCAACATTTTGTCCAGCCACAAGGGGGCTGCTCCCAAAGGGGCCCCCCCCAAAAACAGCCCCCACGATCCGTGGGATCTTGTCCCCTCACGCTGGGACAAGATGTTTTCCGCGACTATTATTTCTGAAAAATTCCAGAAGGTCCCAGAACATTTCCGGCGCCCTCTAAAATTATCTGGACGCGCTCTGGAACATTTCCAGTATGGTGGTTTAATTTAAAACCATCTTTGTTTACCCGGTAAACAACTCCGGCAGCTCCGAAACTTTTTTTTCGGTTTTTTCTCCAGAAAAATTCCAGAAATTACCAAACCAATCTGGCAACCTCCAAAACATTCCCGGTGCTTGCCGAAACCTTTTTGGATCAATGGTTTTATCCGAAACAACTTTTCAGTTTTACCAAAACTTTTTCAGTGTTCTCTCTCCGGAACTCTTCCGTTGTCTCCGAAACTTTTCGGTGATTTTCTCTCAGACTCCCTGTCTAGTATTCAGCAGATAGATGACCCTTAAGCGTGTGACCCTATAGGTTCGGTGAAGTATAGACATGACACGGAACACCTTCCGATCAATGATCAACATCGGAGCCGTGGACACCCATATTGACCCCTATACCCACACGAATGAATATTCGAGTGAACCTCCAGTTGCCGTGTGCTATTCCTGTTGCTTCACGATATGTTACAAACACCCGAGGTTAGACATGTAGGCATTTCCGTGGATCAACAACTTGTCCACTATGCCAGTTACCTCGTTACCGGTATTGTTCTCTTTTCTCGTTACCGTGTTCCGGCATCCCTGTGATCAAATCACAAAGTGTCTGGCCAGACGATGATGGATACCGTAACACCGAGAGGGCCCAGAGATATCTCTCCATCGTCGGAGGAGCAAATCCCAATCTTGAGCTATCAAGTTACTTGACACACTTTTCCATGAACCCGTAAGCCGCCGTAATAGCCACCCATTTACGGATGACGTTTAACAAACCCCAAAGTTCATGAAGCAAGTATGAAGAAACTCGACACTCTCATGGTCTAAGGAATTTTGCAAACATTAACCATCTCTGTGTTATTAACCATTAATATGTGACGAATGTAACTCATAGCATAACATCAATTTGGGTTGATTCAACACAAATGTTCTTCTAACACTGTGCCCTCAAAATTGCTGGCATAGACATGCCCATGATCAGGAAAACAGAACCATCATGCAATACTTGAGCTAGTCTTAGAGGCCAGACTAGGAATACATATTACCGTTTATTATTCCACACGTGCATATGAGTCTTCCTCCGAGCCTCGTTTTATTTGCAGACTGGAGAACCATAGCAGTTATAGCATGGAACATAAACCTAATTATGAACAGGGAGATAATCAATAACATTTATTATTGCCTCTAGGGCATATCTCCTACAGACTCCCACTTGCACTAGAGTCAATAATCTAGTTAATGCTAATGCACTTTACACCTGTGGCACACCGGTGTAAATATGCTTCGCTTGTGGTATAGCCTGAATGTTCAACGGATCTGACGACTTCAGCTCCGTGTGTATCTTTGCATATCCTCGCGTTTTCACGCTTTCACAAAAGTCATATTTTGTGTGGACTTGGCTTGATATGTATGCGAATCACAGGTCGAACCTGGATTCCTCAGACTGAGTTATGGAGCAACTACTTGCAGTAGTGTCCCATTGACAAAAGCCATCTTGGAACCATACTAAGTTCATGAATGAACTATATGATTCAACATCTTCTTTGTCGCTTTAAAGGCGGCAACATACTTTGCCTCTGTTATAGAATTCGCCACAGTAACTTGTTTGAACAAATTCCAACTAACTGTGCCACCATATTGTGTGTTACACAAAACCGTCAATTTAAATCGAAAATCGCATGGAGAAATGATGAAGATTGTATCGATGTAACCTTTTACAACGAACTCTTCATGATCTCTACTTGCGAGAAAACTTGTCATCAGTGCTACTATAGTACTCAATGACCCTTTTTCACTGTTGTCCCTTGATCAGTACTTTTGATCACTTTGGTATCTATACTCGCAACAACTTTGGGAGTATTGGACATATCTGGTTGTTATACATACCATGGAATACATGATTAATCCAAACACAAGAGTGTGTGGAATCCCCATCATGTATTTTGCTCATCAGTGTTTTTGGGACACCGAGTCTTGCAAAAACTCTTTCCATGTGACTTCGGCAAGAATCACTCCTTGGCGTTTTAAATGCTAAAAAGTTTTAGCATCTTGTCAATATGTATTTATTGCTTAGCCCCATTAGGTAAATCTATCTTCATAGATCATCATGCCTAATATTAAGGCTATTTAGCCCAAGCACTTCATCGAAAAACTATTTTCAAATGAAGTCCTAATTCGTGTCAAGAATTTTATTTCCAATTAACAATGTGTCAAGCACACAAGGTTTTTAGAAATGTTATTAGGCTCCCACTTACTTTGTTGAATTACAAGCATCTTCGTTATCCATTGATGAAGTCAAAACTCCTTTGACCATTTCATCAAAACACAAAGATTCCAACTCCACTTTGCTCTCTTCTGTCCATCGCTGGAACTCTGAAGTTTGCACCCTTTCTAGCATCCTCTGGATTGACAAAATACCTTGGACTGTAACACATGCAGGTCCTTGGTTTCATTTCCATCAGATGGAAATCCTTTTGTCATCCATTGTTTTATATCTCATGATATGAAATATGTATTAATTGCTAGTTCAACCCGAACCGAATTTAAGCATCGCTACGATGAAGCAACCTCATCGTAGTCAACTCCTTGAACTTGTATATTGCAACAAGTCGAGCTTTATGGATAAAACATTTTTATTCATATCAGTTATAGTTCCATAAATATTCGTCAGACTCTAAGTCTTCCGAAAGGTGTATCAAGGTTTTAATCTTGAATCACTTATATGGAATCTATCTCGGATTGTATTGGCATTTAGCCAATTCCGGAGTTAGGGCCCATCAACGCTTCCTTGTGTATCGTAGGTATACTATTGTCTAACAACAATATCTCGTTTGCGCACCTGAGAGGTTTGCACGAGCCTTGCCTACGTGGTTCAGCTGCAAGTTCGACCGAAGTCCATACATTTTATTGTAGAGACTTCCGTATCAGTCGCAGTAGGAAACTCCAGAATTACTTCCAAGGTCTCTTTCCTTTGATCTGATGGCGAAGATACTGTTTATCTCGTCGAGTTGCACTATTCTCCCACTCACCTTTTTCAAAGAACCATTTTCTTCAAAAAGCATACCGTTTTTTGGCAAAAACTTTTGCCTCGGTATAGTGGTGGGGAAATACCCAATGACTTGGGATAACCTACAAAGTAGCACTTGTCTGATTTGGAATAGGTTTGTAACCTTTTACACAAGCCCCATATTCCAAATGTTAAGAAAAGATATAACATGGTTGGGCGTACCATACCATGGTGTCATTTCAACAGACCTGATGGAGCTCTTTTCAGTGTAAAAGCCGCAGTCTCTAAAGCATCACCTTTTAAAAGGGATAATGGCAAATTTATTTATGTCATCTTTGATCTTACCATGTCATAAATGGTTCGATTACATCTTCACGGACTTTCCACTTGCAGTGGTGTTCCGGGAGGTGCAAGTTATGAAACCCCTTTCACAACGCATCAGACATTCGCTAAACTTGTAACTCAAATATTTCTTTCTGCAATCGAATTGTAGAAACATAATTTTCTTGTTACAATAACTTCTACTTCATTTTGAAAACCTTTCAAATGATTTCAAAAGATCCAGACTTACGTCTCATCAAGTAAATATCCATATATCTACTTGAGTCATTTCTGAAGATAGATAAATCCACTACTTGCAACAACATTTATCGGACTACATACATCAAAATGTATGATCACCAATAAGTTCTTTGCTCGTTCCTTATGGCCTGTGAACGGTATTTCAGTCACTTCACTTTTCGGAGGAAAATTGCAAGTGTCAGGTGATTCAAAATCAAACGACTTCAAAATCCATCATAATGGAATTTTCCATGCGGGTTTCTCCAATGTGACCAAATGCAGTGCCACACTTGTGTGGTATTCTTTTAGTCTTATGACATTTAGCGTCAGTGTTATGGATGTATCATATTACCATCAATATTCATAACATACGTCCCATCGATGATGGAAGTATGGCCCTCATGTTATTCATAATACTGAACAGCAATTGTTCTTCTATGAACAACCCTTTTGCAACAAACATTGTGCAATGGGCTAGAGTGTGTAAAACTCTAAAATGAATTATCAAAGTTAATACTGAGGTAATGTATTATTATCAATATTCATAACATACATCTCATTCATAATGAAAGTATGGCCCTTATGTTATTCATAACACCGAACATCAAAAGTTCTCTTATGAACAACCTTCTTGCAAGATAACTTATGCAATGGGCTAGAGTGTGTAAAACTCTAATTGAATTAGGAAAATAAACACAGACGGTAATACACCGATGGAAGGTACAGTAACATTTACTATGTTCCCTGTGCATACCTAAACCTCATTCCTGGCTAGTCTTTTAGGCCATAGTAGTTCTTACATCGAGTTGCAACAGAATGCAATCGAGCGGGTATCTTTGTGATTAACTCACAATACCCAAGAATCAGTGATTAACAATTTAATCATAATTCCCAAGAACTATATCTTTGACCAGCCTTCTATACATCAAAAACTTGTATGACATTCATACATGAGCTGGATATTCCAGTCTTCTTTCTCATTGCCTTTATACTTCTAACAGTTTAACTTTTAGTATTTCTCCTACTCTCAGAAGAAGCACACAACTTAAGAGTGGCATCAGCCCTGGACTTCCTAGGCGTGAAAGTTTCACTGACACCCTTCGGACACTTCCTTTCTCTTTAAGTTGTTGTTTTATTCACCTTTCATCATATGACAGGCGTTCTTCTGGATCCCTCTCTTATCAGTCTAATGCATAGTAAACTCCTTTACTAATAGTTTGCAAACAAACATTTCTTTGGATATCTCATATCTTTTAGCCTTTGTCTGTCTCTAAAAATGATTTTCAGATTCCATGAATATCACATAACTATCCAAACTTTCGAAGTTCGGGTCTCATGGAAGCAAACATATTGCACTTGACTGAAATGGAATTCCAGCTTTTGGATCGAAGGACGAGAGTCACATGATCCATAGCATAAGCGAGAGAATACCGAAAGTATGCGATAGGACAAAGTCCTTCTCGGCACTCTTGAGGACAATCCTCACATTACGTTGCCAACCGTAAAGTTTTAACCAGATATTTAACAGCTATTCAATTTTAATAGGGAAGGTGGAAACGCGAGCCATTATTCTACAACTATTATGCAAATCACACTTTAGACAGTGTTCAAAATTAATTGCACTGAGAATTAAACAAGTTAATTCAACAGTGCGCTCCCACTCAAATCAATATCTCTCATAATTGATTGTGAGTGATACAAGATCCACATTTCAATTCAACGCCATTGATGTGGACATCACTGATGACGAGAATTTCAATTTGGTGGGCAAACATGCCGATCACATCTCTATGTGACTCCTGTTCATCTTTCGATGGGCGTGTTTCGAGCTCAGGACGATCAAGCCAGAACGTCAAGACAACCAAGTGATCTTGCTGCGAGGTCCGACCTCACCCGCCTCACACTTCTCTAATCGTTCGTACCCATGTGGACATGGCGCACCCCGAAAAGTTAGGTGCCGTGACGGTGCTACACTTGGGAGAACACTAACTACTTGATATTTTTGTGAGAGATCACCCTAATAAAAGGCGACTACCGCGCAATCAAAAAGGGTGCATCATAAGGGATAAACATCTCAGGCAATTCATAATAGCATGATATGGTATAGCCCTTTCTGACGGAGAAGTCTTTCATTCCTTCGTCTTCGGCATTCGCGTCGGTGTTCACCATTGCGAAGATTGCCACCACCTTGTCGATGCACCAGATAATATTGCTATCTCTATAGCTAATAAAATAATGCATTACTTAAGGTTGACACGCAGGTCAATAAAGTGATAATCATATGGCTCTAGCCATCATGCCGAATCATGACACGCAGGTCATGTTAATCAATTTACATTATATAGTCATCTCATACATAATCAAATTATTATGAGCACTGCTATACCACATCACATGCACATGCAAACCCTCCTGCAAAACCAAGTTAGACGTCTCTAATCGGTTCATGCAAAAACCTGTTTTTCGTGGCTTCTAAGGTTTCGAAACAAACCAAAGCTACCAACGTCCATCATCAAGTATGATAATTCAAGTCGCTAGATTAACAACGAGGGGTGTATGAAACACGAGATAATAAAATCTCGAGCTCCATACTAAACTTCGTCATACGCATGACCCCCGTGCAGATCATATCTGCATTGCCCTTTCGTCTGCGAAACATCCATCTTTCTTTAACTAAAGTGGGACCCAAAGAACTGTTAGCACTTCGTTGATCTGTCAATCAGCATACTCAGGAGCAGCATGAAAGGATCGCGGATTGCCAGAACTTTGTGAGATTCCACAATGCTGTCAAGATCAGGACTACGCAAATTCAAGGGAAGCAACAAGAACATCGGGTAACAGATTTCATCTGCTACCCGCACAAATAATTTTCAGTAATAGAACTCATCTACTACCTAATTATATTGTGCAACACCCATACATCTCTATGTATTCTAGATCGCAACCTGCATCTACGCATAGCACGGCTCTGATACCACTGTTGGGGAACGCAGTAGAAAACAAAAATTTTCCGACCTACGCACCAGCCCAGGACCACTATGGAGACTGCATACAAGGTTTGATCATTTTCGTTACCGACTCGTAGCGCAGCGGAAGTAGAGTCGATGACGATCGTCGGTGCAGATCCCCGCAGCTAGGATTTACAACCTCCCAACCGCGAGGATGTACTCCCTCATCCGCCACTCGGACAGCCCTCCGGGAGGCGGTCGGACAGTCCCCCGGACGGTGTCGTGGACAGCCCTTCGGGAGGACTCACAGAACTCGGACCGTCACTCGGACAGCCCTTCGGGAGGACACTCGAATAGCCCCTCGGGCAAAAGGACGAAACTACGACCTCTCTACGGGGTTGCACACATACGGTGCCATCTATCCGGCAGGGCTTCGCCGTCCAGAACTAGTTCCCACCGGAACCCAGACAGCCTTTCGGCACTACGAAACTATTTCGTGGGAGGGAGAGAGAATGCCAGATCATGCATGGCTTGTGTGAGAGAGTTGAAGTGGAGTTGGAGAGCACCTCTCCTCCTCCTTATATAGTGGTGGAAGGGGTGGAGGGGGCTGAAAATTCAGCCCACTAAACATGGGGAAAACATGTTCCCACAAAACAAGGAGAACATGTTCCCACCAAACAAGGGAAAAACATGTTCCCTTGTCCATGGTGTTCCCCCATGGGGCCCCACCTTCCTCCCAACACTCTCCACCATTTGTGGGGGCTGCCCCCCACCATGGGCCCCCCCCCCAACATTTTGTCCAGCCACAAGGGGGCTGCTCCCAAAGGGGCCCCCCCCAAAAACAGCCCAAAAACAGCCCCCACGATCCGTGGGATCTTGTCCCCTCACGCTGGGACAAGATGTTTTCCGCGACTATTATTTCTGAAAAATTCCAGAAGGTCCCAGAACATTTCCGGCACCCTCTAAAATTATCTGGACGCGCTCTGGAACATTTCCAGTATGGTGGTTTAATTTAAAACCATCTTTGTTTACCCGGTAAACAACTCCGGCAGCTCCGAAACTTTTTTTTCGGTTTTTTCTCCAGAAAAATTCCAGAAATTACCAGACCAATTTGGCAACCTCCAAAACATTCCCGGTGCTTGCCGAAACCTTTTTGGATCAATGGTTTTATCCGAAACAACTTTTCGGTTTTACCGAAACTTTTTCAGTGTTCTCTCTCCGGAACTCTTCCGTTGTCTCCGAAACTTTTCGGTGATTTTCTCTCAGACTCCCTGTCTAGTATTCAGCAAATAGATGACCCTTAAGCGTGTGACCCTATAGGTTCGGTGAAGTATAGACATGACACGGAACACCTTCCGATCAATGATCAACATCGGAGCCGTGGACACCCATATTGACCCCTATACCCACACGAATGAATATTCGAGTGAACCTCCAGTTGCCGTGTGCTATTCCTGTTGCTTCACGATATGTTACAAATACCCGAGGTTAGACATGTAGGCATTTCCGTGGATCAACAACTTGTCCACTATGCCAGTTACCTCGTTACCGGTATTGTTCTCTTTTCTCGTTACCGTGTTACGGCATCCCTGTGATCAAATCACAAAGTGTCTGGCCAGACGATGATGGATACCGTAACACCGAGAGGGCCCAGAGATATCTCTCCATCGTCGGAGGAGCAAATCCCAATCTCGAGCTATCAAGTTACTTGACACACTTTTCCATGAACCCGTAAGCCGCCGTAATAGCCACCCATTTACGGATGACGTTTAACAAACCCCAAAGTTCATGAAACAAGTATGAAGAAACTCGACACTCTCATGGTCTAAGGAATTTTGCAAACATTAACCATCTCTGTGTTATTAACCATTAATATGTGACGAATGTAACTCATAGCATAACATCAATTTGGGTCGATTCAACACAAATGTTCTTCTAACACTGTGCCCTCAAAATTGCTGGCATAGACATGCCCATGATCAGGAAAACAGAACCATCATGCAATACTTGAGCTAGTCTTAGAGGCCAGACTAGGAATACATATTACCGTTTATTATTCCACACGTGCATATGAGTCTTCCTCCGAGCCTCGTTTTATTTGCAGACTCGAGAACCATAGCAGTTATAGCATGGAACATAAACCTAATTATGAACAGGGAGATAATCAATAACATTTATTATTGCCTCTAGGGCATATCTCCTACAAAACCGACTTTGAGGAGGCTTTTACTCCAAGTTTCGACCCCAAGGCTCAACATATAAATAGAGGGGCAGGGCTAGCACCTAAGACACATGAAGAATCACCAAGCCGTGTGCCGGCAACCCCGTCCCCTCTAGTTTATCCTACGTCATAGTTTCCGTTGTGCTTGGCAAAGCCCTGCGGAGATTGTTCTTCACCAACACCGTCACCACGCCGTCGTGCTGCCAGAACTCATCTACTACTTCGCCCCCCTTGCTGGATCAAGAAGGCGAGGACGTAATCGAGCTGAACGTGTGCTGAACGCGGTGGTGCCATATGTTTGGTACTTGATCGGGACGAATCGTGAAGGTGTACGACTGCATCAACCGCGTTGATAAACGCTTCCGCTTAGTGATCCTCAAGGGTATGAAGATGCTCTCCCCCTCTCGTTGCTATGCATCTCCATGGATAGATCTTGCGTGTGCGTAGATTTTTTTTGAAATTGCATACTACGTTTTACAAAAGTGGCATCCGAGCCAGGTCTATGCGTAGATGATATGCACGAGTAGAACACAAAGAGTTGTGGGCGGTGATCGTCATACTGCTTACCACCAATGTCTTATTTTGATTCGGTGGTATTGTTGGATGAAGCAGCCCAGACCAACCTTACATGACCACGTTCATGAGACCGGTTCCACCGACAGACATGCAACTAGTTTTGCATAAAGATGGCTGGCGGGTGTCTGTTTCTCCTACTTTAGTTGAATCGAATTTTGACTATGGCCGGTCCTTGTTTAAGGTTAAAACAGCAAACTTGATAAATCACCGTTCTAGTTTTGATGCGTAGGTAAGAACGGTTCTTGCTAGAAGCCCGTAGCAGCCACGTAAAACTTGCAACAACAAAGTAGAGGACGTCTAACTTGTTTTTGCAGGGCATGTTGTGATGTGATATGGTCAAGGCATGATGTGATATACATTGTTGTATGAGATGATCATGTTTTCTAAAAGTTATCGGCAACTGGCAGGAGCCTTATGGTTGTCGCTTTATTGTATGAAATGCAAACACCATGTAATTACTTTACTTTATCACTATGCGTTAGCGATAGTTGTAGAACTAATAGTTGGCGAGACGACCACGACGCAACGATGGAGATCAAGGTGTCGAGCCGGTGACGATGGAGATCATGACGATGCTTTGGAGATGGAGATCAAAAGCACAAGATGATGATGGCCATATCATGTCACATATTTTGATTGCATGTGATGTTTATCTTTTATGCATCTTATTTTGCTTAGTACGGCGGTAGCATTATAAGATGATCCCTTATCTAAATTTCAAGGTATAAGTGTTCTCCCTGAGTATGCACCGTTGCGACAGTTCGTCGTGTTGAGACACCACGTGATGATCGGGTGTGATAGACTCTACGTTCAAATACAACGGGTGCAAGACAATTTTGCACATGCGGAATACTCGGGTTAAATTTGACGAGCCTGGCATGTACAGACATGGCCTCGGAACACTGGAGACCGAAAGGTCGAACGTGAATCATATAGTAGATATGATCAACATAGAGATGTTCACCATTGATGACTACTCAATCTCACGTGATGATCGGACATGGTTTAGATGATTTGGATCACGCATCATTTAGATGACTTGAGGGATGTCTATCTAAGTGGGAGTTCTTACGTAATTTGATTAATTGAACTTAATTTATCATGAACTTAGTCCTGATAGTATTTGCATATCTATGTTGTAGATCAATGGCCTGTGCTACCGTTCCCTTGAATTTTAATGCGTTCCTAGAGAAAGCTAAGTTGAAAGATGATGATAGCAACTACATGGACTGGGTCCGTAACTTGAGGATTATCCTCATTGCTGCACAGAAGAATTATGTCCTTGATGCACCGCTAGGTGAAAGGCCTGCTGCAGGAACAGATGCTGATGTTTTGAACGTCTGGCAAGCTCGATCTGATGACTACTCGATAGTTCAGTGTGCTATGCTTTACGACTTAGAATCGGGACTTCAAAGACGTTTTGAACTTCATGGAGCATATGAGATGTTCCAAGAGTTGAAGTTAATATTTCAAGCAAATGCCCGAGTTGAGAGATATGAAGTCTCCAACAAGTTCTATAGCTGCAAGATGGAGGAGAACAGTTATGTCAGTGAACACATACTCAAAATGTCTGGGTATCATAATCACTTAATTCAGCTGGGAGTTAATCTTCCAGTTGATAGTGTTATTGACAGAGTTCGTCAATCACTGCCACCAAGCTACAAAGGCTTCATGATGAACTATAATATGCAAGGGATGGAGAAGACAATTCCCGAGCTCTTCGCAATGCTCAAAGCTGCGGAGGTATAAATCACGAAGGAGCATCAAGTTTTGATGGTTAACAAGACCATTAGTTTCAAGAAAAAGGGCAAGGGAAAGAAGGGGAACTTCAAGAAGAATGGCAAGCAAGTTGCCACTACCGGGAAGAAGCCCAAAGCTGGACCCAAGCCTGAAACTGAGTGCTTCTACTGCAAAGGGACTGGTCACTGGAAGCGGAACTGCCCCAAGTATTTGGCGGATAAGAAGGATGACAAAGTGAACAAAAGTATATTTGATATACATGTTATTGATGTGTACCTTACTAATGCTCGTAGTAGAACCTGGGTATTTAATACTGGTTCGGTTGCTCATATTTGTAACTCGAAATAGGAGCTACGGATTAAATGAAGATTGGTTAAGGACGAGGTGACGATGCGCGTCGGGAATGGTTCCAAGGTTGATGTGATCGCCGTCGGCACGCTACCTCTACATCTACCTTCGGGATTAGTTTTAAACCTGAATAATTGTTATTTGGTGCCAGCGTTGAGCATGAACATTATATCTGGATCTTGTTTAGTGTGAGACGGTTATTCATTTAAATCAGAGAATAATGGTGGTTCTATTTATATGAGTATTATCTTTTATGGTCATGCACCCTTGAAGAGTGGTCTATTCTTGTTGAATCTCGATTGTGGTGATACACATATTCATAATATTGATGCCAAAAGATGCAAAGTTGATAATGATAGTGCAACATATTTGTGGCACTGCCGTTTAGGTCATATTGGTGTAAAGCGCATGAAGAAACTCCATGCAGATGGGCTTTTGGAATCACTTGATTATGAATCATTTGATACTTGCGAACCATGCCTCATGGGCAAGATGACTAAAATTCCGTTCTCCGGAACAATGGAGCGAGATAATGACTTATTGGAAATAATACATACCGATGTATGCAGTCCGATGAGTGTTGAAGCACGCGGCGGGTATCGTTATTTTCTGACCTTCACAGATGATTTGAGCAGATATGGGTATATCTACTTAATGAAACACAAGTCTGAAACATTTGAAAAGTTCAAAGAATTTTAGAGTGAGGTGGAGAATCATCGTAACAAGAAAATAAAGTTTCTAAGATCTGATCGTGGAGGTGAATATTTGAGTTACGAGTTTGGCCTTCATTTAAAACAATGTGGAATAGTTTCACAACTCACGCCACCTGGAACACCACAACGTAATGGTGTGTCCGAACATCGTAACCGTACTTTATTAGATATGGTGCGATCTATGATGTCTCTTACCGATTTACCACTATCATTTTGGGGTTATGCATTCGAGACAGTTGCATTCACGTTAAAAGGGCACCGTCTAAATCCGTTGAGACGACACCGTATGAACTGTGGTTTGGCAAGAAACCTAAGCTGTCGTTTCTTAAAATTCGGGGTTGCGACACTTATGTTTAAAGGCTTCAGCCTGATAAGCTCGAACCCAAATCGGAGAAGTGCATCTTCATAGGATACCCTAAGGAAACAATTTTGTACACCTTCTACCACAGATCCGAAGGCAAGATCTTTTTTGCTGAGAATGGAACCTTTCTAGAGAAGGAGTTTCTCTCGAAAGAAGTGAGTGGGAGGAAAGTAGAACTTGATGAGGTAATTGTACCTTCTCTCGAATAGGAAAGTAGCACATCAGTGAAATTCGTTCCCGAGATGCCTATACCAACTAGAGAGGAAGCTCATGATGATGATCATGAAACTTCAGATCAAGTTACTACTGGACCTTGTAGGTCGAACAGAGCACGTTCCGCACCAGAGTGGTACGGTAATCCTCTCCTGGAAGTCATGTTATTAGACCATGGCAAACCTACGAACTATGAAGAAGCTATGATGAGCCCAGATTCCGACAGATGGCTTGAGGCCATGAAATCTGAGATAGGATCCATGTATGAGAACAAAGTGTGGACTTTGGTGGACTTGCTCGATGATCGGCAAGCCATTGAGAATAAATGGATCTTCAAGAGGAAGACGGACGCTGATGGTAGTGTTACTATCTACAAAGCTCGACTTGTCGCGAAAGGTTTTCGACAAGTTCAAGGGGTTGACTACGATGAGATTTTCTCACCCGTAGCGATGCTTAAGTCTGTCCGAATCATGTTAGCAATTGCTACATTTTATGATTATGAAATTTGGCAAATGGACGTCAAAACTTGATTCCTTAATGGATTTCTTAAAGAAGAGTTGTATATGATGCAACCAGAAGGTTTTGTCAATCCTAAAGGTGCTAACAAAGTGTGCAAGCTCCAGCGATCCATCTATAGACTGGTGCAAGCATCTCGGAGTTGGAATATACGCTTTGATGAGTTGATAAAAGCATATAGTTTTATACAGACTTGCGGTGAAGCCTGTATTTACAAGAAAGTGAGTGGGAGCACTATAGCGTTTCTGATAAGTATATGTGAATGACATATTGTTGATCGGAAATGATGTAGAATTTTCTGGAAAGCATAAAGGAGTGTTTGAAAGGAGTATTTCAAAGAAAGACCTCGGTGAAGCTGCTTACATATTGGGCATCAAGATCTTTAGGGACAGATCAAGACGCTTAATAAGACTTTCAATGAGTACATACCTTGACAAGATTTTGAAGGAGTTCAAAATGGATTAGTCAAAGAAGTAGTTCTTGCCTGTATTGTATGGTGTGAAGTTGAGTAAGACTCAAAACATGACCACGACAGAAGATAGAGAGAGAATGAAAGTCATTCCCTATGCCTCAGCCATAGGTTCTATAAAGTATGCCATGCTGTGTACCAAACCTGTTGTGTGCCTTGCCATGAGTCTGGCAAGGGGGTACAATAATGATCTAGGAGTAGATCACTGGATAGCGGTCAAAATTATCCTTAGATACCTGAAAAGGACTAAGGAAATATTTCTCGGTTATGGAGGTGATAAAGAGTTCATCGTAAAGGTTTACGTCAATGCAGGCTTTGACACCGATCCGGATGACTCCAAGTCTCAATCTGGATACATATTGAACATGAGAGTAATTAGCTAAAGTAGCTACATGCAAAGCATTGTAGACATAGAAATTTGCAAAATACATACGGCTCTGAATGTGGCAGACCCGTTGACTAAACTTCTCTCACAAGCAAAACATGATCACACCTAAGTACTCTTGGAGTGTTAATCACATGGCGATGTGAACTAGATTATTGACTCTAGTAAACTCTTTGGGTATTAGTCACATGGCGATGTGAACAATGGTTGTTAATCACATGGCGATGTGAACTAGATTATTAACTCTAGTAAACTCTTTGGGTGTTGGTCACATGGCGATGTGAACTATGGGTGTTAATCACATGGTGATGTGAACTAGATTATTGAATCTAGTGCAAGTGGGAGACTGAAGGAAATATGCCCTAGAGGCAATAATAAAGTTGTTATTTTATATTTCCTTATTCATGATAAAGGTTTATTATTCATGCTAGAATTGTATTGATCGGAAACCAAAATACATGTGTGAATACATAAACAAACACCGTGTTCCTAATGAGCCTCTACTTGACTAGCTCGTTGATCAAAGATGGTTAAGGTTTCCTAACCATGGACATGAGTTGTCATTTGATAACGAGATCACATCATTAGGAGAATGATGTGATGGACAAGACCCATCCGTTAGCTTAGCATAATGATCGCTCAGTTTTTTTGTTATTGCTTTCTTCATGTCAAATACATATTCCTTCGACTATGAGATTATGCAACTCCCGGATACCGAAGGAATGCCTTGTGTGCTATTGATAAACCACAAGTATAGGGGATCGCAACAGTTTTCGAGGGTAGAGTATTCAACACAAATTTATAGATTCGACACAAGGGGAGCCAAAGAATATTTGTAAGTATTAGCAGCTGAGTTGTCAATTCAACCACACCTGAAGATTAATTCTCTGCAGCAAAGTGATCAGTAGCAAAGTAGTATGATAGTTTTGATAATAGTAGCAGCAGCAATAGTAATGGTAACAGTGATAGCAGTGATAATGTAGCAAGTGCAATAGTAACAGCAGCAGTAGTAACTTAGCAAGATCAATATGTAGGAAAATCGTAGGCATTGGATCGGTAATTTGTTGGATGATATTCATCATGAGACAGTTATAACCTAGGGCGATACGGCACTAGCTCCAGTTCATAAATATAATGTAGGCATGTATTCCATAAATAGTCATACGTGCTTATGGAAAGAACTTGCATGACATCTTTTGTCCTACCCTCCCGTGGCAGCGGGGTCCATATTGGAAACTAAGGGATATAAAGCCTCCTTTTAATAGAGAACCGGAACAAAGCATTAACACATGGTGAATACATGAACTCCTCAAACTACGGTCATCATCGGGAGTGGTCCCGACTATTGTCACTCCGGGGTTGCCGGATCATAACACGTAGTAGGTGACTATAACTTGCAAGATCGGATCTAGAACATGGATATAATGGTGATAACATAAACGGTTCAGATCAGAAATCATGGCACCCGGGCCCAAAGTGACAAGCATTAAGCACGGCAAAGTCATAGCAACATCAATCTCAGAACATAATGGATACTTGGGATCAAGCCCTAACAAAACTAACTCAATTACATGATGAATCTCATCCAACTCCTCACCGTCCAGTGAGCCTACGAATGAATTACTCACTCCCGGTGGGGAGCATCATGGAATTGGCGATGGAGAAGGGTTGGTGATGACGAATACCGAAGATCCCCCTCTCCGGAGCCCCAAACGGACTCCAGATCTGGCCTCTCGATGAAGAACAGGAGGTGGCGGCGGCTCCGTCTCGCGGAACGCGATAATTCTTTCTCTCCGATTTTTTTTGGAAAAATAGGATTTTATAGAGTCGGTTTCAGGGTCTACGAGGCCACCAGGTGGGGACAACCCACCTGGGCGCGCCTGGGGGGGCAAGCGCGCCCTGGTGGGTTGTGCCCACCCAGGTGCCCCCCTCAGGTGGCTCTTGGCTCCGTAAATTCTCTTATTTTGTATAAAAATTCCTCGCAAATTTTTGTTCCATTCCGATAACTTTTATTTCTGCACAAAAACAACACTATGGTAGTTCTGCTGAAAACAGCGTCAGTCCGGGGTTAGTTTCATTCAAATCATGCAAATTAGAGTCCAAAACAAGAGGAAAAGTGTTAGGAAAAGCAGATACGTTGGAGACGTATCAACTCCCCCAAGCTTAAACCTTTGCTTGTCCTCAAGCAATTCAGTTGATAAACTGAAAGTGAAAAAGAAAAACTTTTACGAACTCTTTTGTTCTTCTTTGCATAAATATGCTTAAACAGCACCCAGGTTTTCAGCCAATATTATAACTAACCTTGTCGACAATAACTCTTAAAAATCATATTAACTCATATCAATGAAATAATCAGCTAGCGAGCAATAATAAGATATCTCAAATGGCAACACGTTATTAAAACAACCACGATATAATATGACAATAGTGGTATCTCGCTAGCCCTTTCTGAGACCGCAAAACATAAATGCAGAGCACCTCCAAAGTTCAAGCAGCGACTAAACATTGTAATTCATGGTAGAAAAGATCCAATCATGATGCACCTAACATTAACTACACATAATGCATAAGCATGCCAGCAGTGCTCTCAGGTTCTGGCGCTTATTTGAGAAGGTGATGACACAACATAAAAGTAAATAGATAGTCCCTTCGCAGACGGAAGCCGTGATTTGCAGAGGTGCCAAAGCTCAAAGCTTAAATTGAGAGATAAAAATATTTTGAGAGGCATACTTTTCCCACCAACGAAAACGACTTAGAGTTTCCAATACTTTCCATGCTAGATATATCATAGGCGGTTCCCAAACAGAAATTAAAGTTTATTCCTTTTTCCACCATTTCTTTCACTTTCCATGGCTAGCCGTATCCACAGGTGCCCTCTATACCAACACTTTCCAAGGAATTTATTCTTTGACAACATAAAGTAAATTCATTTTTCATTTCAGGACTGGGCATCCCTAATACCTTTGCCGTACTCTCGTGCAATGACAAGTGAATAAACACTCATCGTGAGAATAACACATCTAGCATGGAAAAATATCGGCCACCCCTCGGCGCCTCGCAAGCGGTACGAGCACACAAAAGAGAAATTTATTTTGAAAATTAGAGGTGGCACATGCAAATTTACTTAGGACGGCAGGGTAATACCGCATATAGGTAGGTATGGTGGACTCAACTGGAATAACTTGGGTTTCGGGTTTTTGATGCACAAGCAGAATTCCCACTTAGTACAGGCGAAGGCTAGCAATTAGGGTGAGAAGCGGCCAGCTAGAGAGCAACAACGGTCATGAACATGCATTATGCATAAGTAACATTGGATACTAGCATGAGTAGGATATGAACACCATGAACATAAATATCATAGAGGCTATGTTGGTTTTAATTCAACTACATGCATGAACATGTGCCAAGTCAAGCCACTCGAACGTTCAGAGGAGGATACCATATCATCGTACTACATCACAATCATCTTAACGCAATGTTGATATCCAAGATAAATGATTATTCACTCCCAGCTACTTATGCATGGCATGAGAAACTATAATCTCTAATTGTCATTGCAAACATGCTTAATCATAATGGGCTGAATCATGGATACTAGGTTAAACATATTTACAAAAACAGAACAAGTCGAGTTCATACCCGTTTCTCTCTGCCACGGCCAGTTCATCGAATACCGTCATTATTGCCTTTCACTTGCACGAGCGAACGATATGAAAGTAATAATAGTGCAAGAGTGCCATGGACTAAGCTGGAATCTGCAAACATTTATTCAACAGAAGAAGACAAGGTAAAATGGGCTCTTTATTAGATCAACAATTATGCATATGAGAGCCACTCAACATTTTCATCATGGTCTTCTCCTTGGTACCACTCGAAAGAAAGAAAAGAAATTCAGAGAACCATACTGAAATATTTTTGGAGTTTTTGGTTTTATTCGAGAGAAGCAAATAAAAAGGGAAAAGCAAAAACGAGAAAAATATTTACACGGGAAAGCTCCCAACAAGCAAAAGAAGAACATGGAAATCTTTTTGGGTTTTCTTTTTAATGCTACAGCTAACTACTCTAGAAAGAAAAAGCAAAAAGAAGCTGGAAATATTTTTGGATTTTCTCAAAGTTTTTCAAACACACAAGAAGAAAGCAAGAGAATAATTCTAACATGGATAATACAATGAAAAAGTGTGGACACCGACAACTGAAATGTGTGAACATGAATGTAATGTCGGTGGAAATACGTACTCCCCCAAGCTTAGGCTTTTGGCCTAACTTGGTAATCAGTCAATAGCCTGGATAGTAGTCGGAGTGGTAGCTCACGGAGGCTCTTGGTTCGGATGTCTCAGCCTGCCGTGCAGCCACAACCGCCGCGTTGTGGGCTCGGGCCTCGCTCTCAAGAACAAAATATCTTCCCCTGTTGTGATAATCAAAGAGAGCAGGGGCAGGCAAATATGTGTATACGATGGACTCTTGGTTAAACAACTTGTAGGTGAAATTATCAGGTTTACCCTTAAGTATCTTATGACGCTTCACAGCATCAAAGTCTAAATATTGCGTGGGTAAAATAGGGTCATATGGTAAAGGTGAAACACCCAGCTCTCTTGCTAAGCGTGTGGCATAAATTCCACCATGAAAATAACCACTATTAGCGTTGTGCTGCAACCTA
The DNA here is from genome assembly GCA_011799875.1 of Thinopyrum elongatum. Classification (NCBI taxonomy): domain Eukaryota; kingdom Viridiplantae; phylum Streptophyta; class Magnoliopsida; order Poales; family Poaceae; genus Thinopyrum; species Thinopyrum elongatum. The sequence continues at coordinate 596,171,733 of CM022303.1, read as the reverse complement.
CGTGCAACAATCACTCCAAGATTATAGCTTTTGTCACCGGTGAGAGTGGCGCGTAAGAGGCTCAAGTCTGGAGCACAAAGTGTACTACAATCTTGTTTGCCTACGATACATTTCCCATTGAATAATGCAAAGTATTGAATTGCGGGAAAATGAATGCTCTTTATTCTACCTTGCGTCACTCCCCTATTCTCACCGTAGCAAAGGCTAGACAAAAATGTTTCGAACTCAGATCTTGGTGGTTCGTCAAGTGAACCCCAGAATGGAATTTTGCAGTGATGAGCAAACCTTTCCAGTGATAGGGTAAATGAATTTTCATATAGTTTAAATGACACCCTAGACATGATTCATTGAGAGTGTGGTATTGAGTGCACTTATCTGATATGTAGGGACCGAGGTCGGCATTGTGAACATATTGCTCAAATTCCTCTTTAATGCCCATAGTCACCATATAATCATCGCATGGCCATAAGCATGATTTGGTGGCGGCATCTCGTATGGAACTTTCACTTGGTTCAACATAAGACCGACGAGCGGAGCTGTCACTAGAAGCTACCCCCCGAGGATCTCCTCCTCAAAGAACTCCTTCCAAAGAGGTTCATCATATTCGCGTACAATTTTCTGAAAATTTATTGGGTGACAAAAATTTTGTCAACAAAACTTCACAATATTGGTAACAACTACTCATAGGGATGCATAGAGCCATAGCAAGCATTCAAACTACTTAGAACTCTAAGAATTCAACATGCAAGCTCATCTACAGCAGCACCAAGAGTAGCTAATTATTCAAAATATAAACAACTAAAGCAAAAACTAACTGGACACACGGAAGAGTCACATACCAAGCAACAATCCCCCGAAACAGTTTCGAAAATGAAGCTTTGAGCAAAGAGATTGAAATCCGCGGGTTTGAGAGCAAGAACACGAGAGCAAGAGCAATGGGTAATTTTTTCTGGAGGTAGGTGATGATGTGGGATGAATAGATAAGTGAGGGGGCCCACATGGGGACCACAACCCACCAGGGCGCGCCTGGGGGTCCTGGCGCGCCCAGGTGGGTTGTGCCCACCTGCTGCACCTCCCTCTGATATTATTTGCACCAGAAATTCTTAAATATTCAGAAAAAATCGTATTAAATTTTCAGGGCATTCTGAGAATTTTTATTTTTGGTTCATTTTTTATTGCACGGGAAAAATCAAAAAACAGACAAAACATGGCATTTTATTTTATTTAACTAATAGGAACAGAAAATAAAAGGTAGGGACAGAAGGTAGTGCTCACTAAATTCATCAACTTCATACCTCTAAAAAATGATCCATTAATAAGGTTGATCAGGTCTTATTAACAACCACTTTCGATTAGCATGAAACCGAAGAACTTTCATGAATCACTAAGTTACCTCAACGGGGATATGCATTTCCCAACAATAAGCATTTCATATTTCTTTTTAACAGTAGGTAGAGGTAGTTGAAAACTTCCAATAGTGATTGTCGGAGATTTTTCAATAACGTTAATACCATTCACTTGGAATTGTTTCTTCGGAAAGTGCACCGTATGCTCATTACCATTGATATGAAAAGCGACCTTGCTTTTATTGCAATCAATAACAGCCCCTGCAGTATTCAAGAAGGGTCTACCAAGGATAATCGACATGTTGTCGTCCTCGGGCATCTCAAGTATAACAAAGTCAGTCAAAATAGTAACATTAGCAGCAACAACGGGCACATCCTCACAAATACCGATAGGTATGGCAGTTGATTTGTCACCATTTGCAAAGATATTTCAGTAGGTGTGAGTTCATTCAAGTCAAGTCTTTTATATAAAGAGAAAGGCATAACACTAACACCAGCTCCTAAATCACATAAAGCAGTTTTCACATAATTCTTTTTGATGGAGCAAGGTATAGTTGGTATTCCCGGATCTCCAAGTTTTTTAGGTACTCCATCCTTAAAATTATAATTAGCAAGCATCGTGGAGATTTCAGCTTCCGGTATTTTTCTCTTATTGGTGATGATGTCTTTCATGTACTTTGCATAAGGAGGCATTTTAAGGATACCAGTCAAGCGAGTATGCAAAAAGACTGGCCTCAGTATTTCAGCAAAGCGTTCAAATTCTTCATCATTCTTCTTTTTAGTTGACTTAGGTAGAAAGGGCATAGGTATTTGAACCAACGGTTCTCTTTCTTTACCGTGTTTTCTAGCAATAAAGTCTCTTTTATCATATTTTGCGTTCTTGGGTTGTGGGTTATCAAGATCAACAGCAGGTTCTATCTCAACATCATTATCTGGTTCTTTATCATTTGTTTGAGCATCATTATGAACCTCATCATTATCTTTTTCATTATCAGAAGGTGAGTGTTCATTACCAGATTGAGTTTCAGCATCAGAGATAGAAATTTCATTATCATTATCAGGAGGTTTTTCTATTTCAGGTTCACTAGAGGCATGCAAAGTCCTATCATTTTTCTTCTTCTTCTTCTTTTTCTTTTTAGAAGGACTACGTGCATCAGAGTTAGCTCTTTGTGAATCTTGTTCAATTCTCTTTGGGTGTCCCTCAGGGTAAAGTGGTTCCTGAGTCATTTTACCACCTCTAGTTGCTACTCTAACAGCAAAGTCATGTATGTTATTATTCATTTCATCAAGCAACTCTCTTTGAGATTTAGCAACTTGTTCTAGTTGAGTTTGAACCATAGAAGCATGCTTTCCCACACCTCTAACATCATTTGAGATTCTAAATAACAAGTCACTCAAGCGAGCAATCATATCAGAATTGTATTTCAATTGTTTCATAACATTTGCATTGAAGTGATCTTGTTTTCTAATGTAATTTTCAAACTCATAAAGGCATTGGCTAGGGTGCATATTGTGAGGATTATCATTATCATTGAATTTCATTAGAGAATTTACCTCTACCACCGCAGGTGGTGGTGGTGTATCAAGCACATGTATTTCTTCAATAGGAGGTAAATTTTTGACATCCTCAGCTTTAATACCTTTTTCCTTCATAGATTTCTTTGCCTCTTGCATATCTTCGGGACTGAGATATAAAATACCCCTCTTCTTCGGAGTGGGTTTAGATGGTGGTTCAGGAAGAGTCCAATCATCATAGTTTTTCAATATGTTATTTAATAATTCTTCAGCTTGCCCAATAGTTCGTTCCCTGAAAACACAATTAGCACAACTATCTAGGAAATCCCTAGAAAGCATCGGTTAGTCCATTATAGAAGATATCAAGTATTTCATTTTTCTTAAGAGGATGATCAGGCAAAGCATTAAGTAGTTGGCAAAGCCTCCCCCAATCATGTGGGAGACTCTCTTCTTTAATTTGCACAAAGTTAAATATTTCCTGTACGGCAGCTTGTTTCTTATGAGCAGGGAAATATTTTTCAGAGAAGTAATAAATCATATCCTGTGGACTACGCACACAACCAGGAGCAAGAGTATTGTACCAAGCTTTAGCATCACCCTTTAATGAGAACGGAAATAATTTGAGAATAAAGTAATAGCGAGTCTTCTCATCATGAGTAAAAAGGGTGGCTATGTCATTCAACTTAATAAGATGTGCCATAACAGTTTCAGTTTCATAACCATGGAAAGGATCAGATTCAACCAAAGTAATTAACTCTGGGTCGACAGAGAATTCATAATCCTTATCATCAATAAAGATAGGTGAGGTAGCAAACTTAGGATCATATTGCATTCTAGCATTCAAGGATTTTTCTTTATACTTGCATAGTAATTTCTCTAGATCATCTCTATCCTTACAAGCAAGAATATCTCTAATTGTCTCCTCATTCAGAACATAACCTTCCGGTACCTTAGGAAATTCATATCTAGGAAGGCTAGTTCTAGTGTGTGTTTAAAGATTTTCAGTTTCAAGCTCATCATCAGATTCAACAACATCATGTTGTCTTACTCTAGCAATTTGTTCATCAAGAAATTCACCTAATGGCACATCATCATCAAGCAAGGTACTAGCATCATCATAAGTATCATTCATAGCAGAAGTAGCATCATCAATAACTTGCGACATATCAAAATTAATAGCATGTGGTGGTGTTGCAAGTTTACTTATAACAGAAGGTGAATCTAAAGCGGAGCTGGATGGCAGTTCCTTACCTCCCCTCGTCTTTGAGGAAAAAATCTTAGTCTTAGCATCCTTCAGATTCTTCATAGTGATAATTTGATAATAATCCCAAGTGACTCAACAAATATAGCTATGCTCCCCGGCAACGGCGCCAGAAAAAGGTCTTGATAACCCACAAGTATAGGGGATCGCAATAGTTTTCGAGGGTAGAGTATTCAACCCAAATTTATAGATTCGACACAAGGGTAGCCAAAGAATATTTCTAAGTATTAACAGCTGAGTTGTCAATTCAACCACACCTGAAGATTAATTATCTGCAGCAAAGTGATCAATAGCAAAGTAGTATTATAGTTTTGATAATAGTAGCAGCAGCAATAGTAACGGTAACAGTGATAGCAGTGATAATGTAGCAAGTGCAATAGTAACAGCAGCAGTAGTAACTTAGCAAGATCAATATGGAGGAAAATCGTAGGCATTGGATCGGTAATTTGTTGGATGATATTCATCATGAGACAGTTATAACGTAGGGCGATACGGCACTAGCTCCAGTTCATAAATATAATGTAGGCAAGTATTCCGTAAATAGTCATACGTGCTTATGGAAAGAACTTGCATGACATCTTTTGTCCTACCCTCCCGTGGAAGCGGGGTCCATATTGGAAACTAAGGGATATTAAGGCCTCCTTTTAATAGAGAACCGGAACAAAGCATTAACACATGGTGAATACATGAACTCCTCAAACTACGGTCATCACCGGGAGTGGTCCCGACTATTTTCACTCCGGGGTTGCCGGATCATAACACGTAGTAGGTGACTATAACTTGCAAGATCGAATCTAGAACATGGATATAATGGTGATAACATAAACGGTTCAGATCTGAAATCATGGCACCCGGGCCCAAAGTGACAAGCATTAAGCATGGCAAAGTCATAGCAACATCAATCTCAGAACATAATGGATACTACGGATCAAGCCCTAACAAAAGTAACTCGATTACATGATGAATCTCATCCAACTCCTCACCAACCAGCGAGCCAACAAAGGAATTACTCACTCCCGGTGGGGAGCATCATGGAATTGGCGATGGAGAAGGGTTGGTGATGACGAATACCGAAGATCCCCCTCTCCGGAGCCCCAAACGGACTCCAGATCTGGCCTCCCGATGAAGAACAGGAGGTGGCGGCGGCTCCGTCTCGCGGAATGCGATAATTCTTTCTCTCCATTTTTTCTAGAAAAATAGGATTTTATAGAGTCGGTTTCAGGGTTTGTGGGGCCACCAGGTGGGGACAACCCACCTGGGCGTGCCTGGGGGGGCAGGCGCGCCCTGGTGGGTTGTGCCCACCCAGGTGCCCCCCTCAGGTGGCTCTTAGCTCCGGATATTCTCTTATTTTGTATAAAAATTCCTCGCAAATTTTTGTTCCATTCCGAGAACTTTTATTTCTGCACAAAAACAACACCATGGTAGTTCTGCTGAAAACAGCGTCAGTCCGGGGTTAGTTTCATTCAAATCGTGCAAATTAGAGTCCAAAACAAGAGGAAAAGCGTTAAGAAAAGCAGATACGTTGGAGACGTATCAGCTATCAAACGTCACAACGTAACTGGGTGATTATAAAGATGCTCTACAGGTATCTCCAAAGGTGTTTGTTGGGTTGGCATAGATCGAGATTAGGATTTGTCACTCCATGTATCGGAGAGGTATCTCTGGCCCTCTCGGTAATACAGCATCAGAAGAAGCTTGCAAGCAAAGTGACTAAGGAGTTAGTTACAGGATGATGTATTACGGAACGAGTAAAGAGATTTGCCGGTAACGAGATTGAACTTGGTATAGAGATACCGACGATCGAATCTCGGGCAAGTAACATACCGATGGACAAAAGGAACTACGTATGTTGTCATAAAGGTTTGACCGATAAAGATCTTCGTAGAATATGTAGGAGCCAATATGGGCATCCAGGTTCCGCTATTGGTTATTGACCAGAGAAGTATCTCGGTCATGTCTACATAGTTTTCGGACCCGTAGGGTCCGCACGCTTAACGTTCGTTGACGATATAGTACTATGTGAATTATGTATGTTGGTGAACGAACGTTGTTCGGAGTCCCGGATGAGATCACGGACATGACGAGGAGCTCCGGAATGGTCCGGAGGTAAAGATTGATATATAGGATGATATGGTTCGGCCAAGGGGTAAAGCCCACGGGGCTTTAGGTCGGTGCAAAAGGAGTTTTGCGGAGGCCAGGGGCCAAACGCCGGAGGCCCTGACGTCTGGCCCTGGGCCAGACGCCGAGACCCATGTCGTCTAGGCCAGATGCCAAGGATTATGGCGTCTGGTCCTGGAAGTCTGAGAAGGACTCTTCCTTGCGGGCAAAACCGACTTTGAGGAGGCTTTTACTCCAAGTTTCGACCCCAAGGCTCAACATATAAATAGAGGGGCAGGGCTAGCACCTAAGACACATCAAGAATCACCAAGTCGTGTGCCGGCAACCCCGTCCCCTCTAGTTTATCCTCCGTCATAGTTTCCGTTGTGCTTGGCGAAGCCCTGCGGAGATTGTTCTTCACCAACACCGTCACCACGCCGTCGTGCTGTCGGAACTCATCTACTACTTCGCCCCCCTTATTGGATCAAGAAGGCGAGGACGTCATCGAGCTAAACGTGTGCTGAACGCGGAGGTGCTGTATGTTCGGTACTTGATCGGGACGGATCGTGAGGGTGTACAACTGCATGAACCGTGTTGATAAACGCTTCCGCTTAGCGATCTTCAATGGTATGAAGATGCTCTCCCCCTCTCGTTGCTATGCATCTCCATGGATAGATCTTGCGTGTGCGTAGAATTTTTTTGAAATTGCATGCTACATTTCCCAACACGGGTACCCTCTCGTTTAGGGTTAGACAGTGCCGCCTCTGGCGATTCTGATATCGCCGGGGAGGGTCGCTGGTTTTTTACGCTGCCGAATTGTCGTTCTCCAGGGGACGGCGAGGGGGACTCTGTGCTTTGCGTGGAAGATCTCGGGACCCTCTCATGCGCTGCCATGGCGGCGTATGGGGGCCCCTCGTCACAAGCAGGGAGGAAGACGGAGATTGATATCGAGGAGATGTTGAAAAACATGGAATTGCTTGACAAGGAATTAGATGCTGTCGTTATCGGGAGGGTTGAGGCACAGAAGTTTGAGGCGGAGGCGAGGTGGATGGCAATCGCACGCGTCAACACCGACAGGACTTTTAGCCCTAGAGCGTTCTTTGACAATATGAAGTTCATATGGGGTCTTGCGCAAACGCCAAAGTTCAGAGAGGCGGGCGAGAATCTGTTCATTATCCAACTCTTCTGCCTAGGCGACTGTAAGAGGGTTGTGCACGGAGGACCCTGGCTTTTCAGAGGCCTAGGCGTTATCATAGAGGACTATGACGGCAAAAAGGATCCAGAAGCAGTTGTGCTAGATGGCTTGTATGTCTGGGCTCAGATTCATAAGATCCCTGACCTCTACCGCCATGAACCAGTGGTTGATGAGTTGGCTCACAGAATCGGCAGAGTTAGAGAGGTGCAGCTCCACCCCACCCTCTACTATGAGGGAGATTATGTACGTGTGCGCGCGAGGGTTCTGACTACAAGGCCGCTGACTCGGTTTACCCCAATTACGGTGGAAGGGGAAGGCACACGCATGTTAATGATTAAGTATGAGAAGATTCCTTTCTTCTGCCAAATATGTGGCTTCATGGGCCATAGCCACGAAGAATGCGGCAACGGAGTGTGGAAGTAAGAGGATAAGAAGTGGGGAAGATGGATGCTTGCTCAGCGTCGGGCTGTTAATTACTCACAACCAGGAGGAAGATTTTCAGCTGGTGGAGGGAGGGGGCGAGGCCGCGGAGGCACTGCTGGTCGTGGTTTTGCCCCAGATAGGGGTCGTGGTGATGCAAATAATCGTGCAAGGCAGCAGGCTCCGGCAGGAACCAACAGGGGTAAGGAGACTGGTGCAGTACGTGAGGAAGATTTGGAACAAGATAAACATGCAGAGGCTATGGCAGCGTCGAGCAGTGAGTCGACACCCATACCGGGCAGTGCAACGGACAAGGGACCAGATACTGTAACGCATGAGGGGGTCCATGCAGGTTATGACGAGGAAGTGGAATATAGGGCAATGGACACAGCCGCCAAGAGCAGCAATAAACGTGTGTCACATGATAATATTCAGACCACACATGCCTGAATTGATGCACAGGTTGCTACTGGTACAAGAATTAATGATGATGCTATGGTTGTGAGGGGGAAGACGCATGATGACATTCCTCCTCTACCCCCCGTCTATGTGTCACCAAGGAAAATGAGCAAGCGTCTGAAGAAGGGGGCTGGTGAGCTATCTGGTGAAGGAGATGATGGTACTAATGCTACAAAAAATGCGCTATCTGCGGGCTCCCGTGGGGGGGCACCGCCGGGCACAATGAGTTACGTATGCTGGAACTGCCGGGTGTTGGAAAATTAGGCAAGTTCATGATTAATTCCAGTAAATAATTCATGACTAGAACAGATACTAGCATGCAACAATCTAGCAAACTAGAAGAACAACAAGACATGCTTAACAGCAGCGAACACGAAACAATAGCTGTAGAGACAGACATGAACAGATAATGTTGGACGTACTGTTCGTTAGCTATTGTGGGTGCGACGGTGTTGATGACGATGTTGGCGACGATCTGCTGCTGATGGCGATGAAGACGACGATGAGTAGCACCGCCCAACTTGGACGGAAGACGACCCATGATGACGAATTTGAGCAGTCACGCAGAGCGCTTCCCAAAAACCTAATTCGTCCTCTCCCGGTGTAGGATCGCAAGGACGAACGATTCCGGAGACCTGCTCTCCCACGCGCCGATGCACGCCGGCGTTTGGGACGAAGTAGACTACGACGGCGGCGCAAGTTGCGAGATGAGGCAAAACCCTAAGTGTTTTTTCGGTGTGTTTTTGGCCGCAGCCGGTAGCTGTATATATATTAGGACCAGAGGCGGTATTGTGTCGCGATCACAATCCCAAACCGACTTGGTTTCTAATTCGTATACTTACCGGACAAGAAATCAAAAACTTGTCTGTCAAGACATAAAAAATAAAACGGCAAAAGGAAGCTGTGCCCCTGCAAGGAGACGGATCGGATTTCGGCGGACCATTCACACGCATGTCGCACGTACGCGCCGCCTCGGCACGGCACGGCACGGCCCGGCCCGGCCAGGCGAGCGAGCGCGCGTGTGTGGTCTTTCCTTTCTCTTCTCACACACCACTTAGAGTGGTGGAGATAACCCACTATATAAAGAGGTCCAACTCTTCTTCAACTTCCGGGGTGGGACTAAACTTTAGCACCACCACTTGTCATTTTACACATGGGCTTTGAGATTTCAGAAATTGCTATGGGCCTAGCCCATTAATTCTAACAATCCCCCACCAGATCTCAAATACCCATTTAGAGATTTGTCTTCTCTCACCACTTGTTTAATATACCAGTGTTTCAGCAGAGACTGTTAAGTTGAACTTCTGCCTAGAACTTTAAGCTACATCCATTCACAACTTGACAATGGACTATGCCTTGAATTGCTAGTTTTGTGTGAACAGGTTTCACTCAAAGTCTTAACCAGTACCTGACCGCCAGTAGGCTACCCCGCGGTTTGGAGCTTATACGTCATACTCCCTGGTCTCTTCGTGAGCTTACTAGAGATCACCCAAATCTCATAGACTGCGACATTTACAGTCAGAACTCATATAGGTGTGTTCTTTCAAGACTACTCTGTAGGACAGCATCTTTGCTAATTATAGCCAATAGAACCACATTAAGCCATGTTGCCAACCTGCCTTACAGCTCTGAGCCTTACAGCTCTGAGAGTTTTGCATCTTCACTTAGAGACGGTCATTAGTTATTACTCTCCTCAGTTAACCAATAGCTTGTTCTTCCCAGATTCTAATTCACGGGATCTCCGATCACAAAGGTTGGGTTAATACTATGGTGTAACATCTATGGGTCTCATACCCATCTCCCTCAATGCAATATCTATCACATTTCGTGATAGTCCCTTTGTAAAGGGATCTGCCAGGTTTTTGTCTGTTTGAATATACGTAACAGTTATTACTCCGGAGTTTCTCAACTTCCTGGCAGACTTCAAACGTCTCTTCACGTGTCTTGATGACTTCGCATTATCTTTAGAATTGTTTACTTTAGCGATAACCGTTTGGTTGTCACAATTCATAAGAATAGCCGGTACAGGTTTTTCAACCACAGGCAAGTCCATCAAGAGCTCACGCAACCATTCTGCCTCAACAGTAGCTGTGCCTAAAGCAGTTAATTCTGCTTCCATAGTTGACCTCGTCAATATGGTTTGCTTGCAAGACCTCCATGACACTGCTCCACCTCCATGAGTAAATACATACCCACTTGTTGCGTAGAGTACATCAACATCGGAGATCCAGTTTGAATCACTATATCCATCTAGCACAGCAGGATGCCCTGAATAAGTAATTCCGAAACTCATAGTACCTCTCAGATAGCGCAAGACCCTTTCTAGTGCATACCAATGATCATCACCCGGGTTGGACATGAACCTACTCAGTTTGCTCACAGCAAAAGAGATATCTGGTCTTGTAGCGCTAGCTAAGTACACGAGTGAACCGACAATTTGAGAGTATCTTAATTGATCTCTTGTTTCTTTCTTATTCTTTCTGAGTGTCACACTGGGATCATAAGGTGTTGGAGAAGGCTTGCTATCCATAAATCCGAACCGGCTCAAGACCTTCTCAACATAGTGAGATTGCGTTAGAGTAATCCCACTCTCATCCTTAATAAGTTTGATGTTTAGAATTACATCGGCTTCTCCCAGATCTTTCATGTCAAAACTTTTTGATAGAAAAGACTTGACCTCATTGATCATATTAATGTTTGTACCAAAGATCAGTATGTCATCCACATACAAACATAATATGACACTATTACCCCCACCATGGCGATAGTAAACACACCTATCAGCCTCGTTAATGACAAATCCAGCAGAAGTCAGAGTTCTTTCAAACTTCTCATGCCATTGCTTAGGTGCCTGTTTCAGGCCATACAAAGATTTTAACAACTTGCACACTTTTCTCTCTTCACCCTTTACCACAAACCCGTCAGGCTGATCCATATAGATTTCCTCTTCCAACTCTCCATTGAGGAAAGCTGTCTTTACATCCATTTGATGAATGATAAGACCATAAGAGGCAGCCAAGGAAAGTAACACTCGAATGGTGGTCATTCTAGCAACGGATGAATAGGTGTCAAAGTAATCTTCGCCTTCTTTCTGAGTGTAGCCCTTGGCCACTAGCCACGCCTTGTACTTATCAATACTACCATTAGGCTTTAGCTTCTTTTTGAACACCCACTTACAGCCCACAGGTTTACAACCATATGGTCTATCAGTTAGTTCCCAAGTTCCATTAGAAAGAATTGAGTCCATCTCATTATGAACAGCTTCTTTCCAATCATCTACATCCGGAGATGCATATGCCTCTGCAATCGTCTTGGGTGTGTCATCCACAAGGTATACAATGAAATCATCACCAAAGGATTTTGCAATCCTTTGTCTCTTGTTCCTTATAGGAACTTCATTGTTATCCTTCTCAAGGACTTCCTCATGTGATTGTTCGAAATATTCATCAGTTGTACTAGATTCAGGAATTATCTCAGAAGAAAATCTAGCAATGCTATGCATATCTTTCATAGGAAATATGTTCTCAAAAAATGTTGCATCACGAGATTCCATTATAGTATCAACATGCATATCAAGTACTTCAGATTTTACCACTAAAAGTCTATAAGCAATGCTCCGTTGAGCATATCCTAGAAAGACACAATCCACTGTCTTTGGTCCAAGTTTGTGTTTCTTAGGAATAGGAATATTGGCCTTTGCTAAACATCCCCAAGTGCGCAAATAAGAAAGTGATGGTTTTCTCCCAACCCACTCCTCATAAGGGGTTTTCTCCTTATTATTGTTAGGAACTCTATTCAGGACATGACATGAAGTCAATAGAGCCTCCCCCCACCATGCCTTAGATAAACCAGCAGTGTCTAACATGGCATTCACCAAGTTAGTCAATGTGCGCTTTTTCCTCTTGGCAACTCCATTTGATTGAGGTGAATAGGGAGGCGTCCTCTCATGAATAATACCATGTTCCTCACAAAATTCATCAAATACTTTGGGAAAATACTCTCCACCATGATCGGACCTAAGACGCTTGATCTTTCTCTCTAGTTGATTTTCAACTTCAGCTTTATAGATTTTAAAGTAGTCTAATGCTTCATCTTTAGTTTGCAACAAATAAAACTAGCAAAATCTAGTCACATCATCAATCAAAGTCATGAAATATCTCTTTCCACCTTTTGTCAACACACCATCCATCTCACAAAGATCAGAATGTATGAGTTCTAGAGGTGCCAAGTTTCTCTCCTCGGCAGCCTTATGAGGCTTTAGAGGTTGCTTTGATTGCACACAACTATGGCACTTAGAACCTTTGGCAACAGTGAAATTCGGAATTAAACTCATACTGGATAGCCGAGACATTAAACCAAAGTTAATATGACATAAACGAGAGTGCCAAATACTTGCATCATCATTAACACTAGCACAAATTTGGTTTACTGACTTATTGCAAAAATCTGAAAGGGAAAAGCGGAACAAGCCTCCGCACTCATAGCCTTTGCCTATAAATTTTCCAAATCTTGACACGATTACTTTATTCGACTCTAAAACTACCTTAAACCCATCTCGACATAGAAGGGAGCCGCTAACTAGATTCTTGTTCATAGTAGGGACATGCTGCATGTTCCTTAATTGCACGATCTTTCCCGAAGTAAACTTCAAATCCACCGTGCCAATGCCACGAACAGAAGCATGTGACCCATTCCCCATTAGGACAGAAGAATCCCTTGCGACCTGATAAGAAGTAAACAGGGAGACGTCAGCACACACATGAACGTTAGCACCCGAATCAATCCACCATGAAGATGATTGAAATACTGAAAGCACAATAGGTAAATTACCATACCCATCAGTATTGCTAGCGGTCACCATGTTGACAGTCTTGGAGCTCGTTTTCCCTCTGCGGTCTGCACGTTCATGGCATTCCTTGGAAAAGTGTCCGGGCTTCCCACAGGCGTAGCACTCTAGCTCAGCCTTGTTGAACTTCTTCTTCTTGAAGGTAGTAGTCTTGGTAGGCTTGTTGAAAACAGGTTTGTTTTTCCCTTTGTTCTTGTTCTGTGGGTACCTCTGCACCATATTGGCGGTAGGCTGAACCTCACCTCCTTTCTCAGCAGTGTCTTTAGCCCGAGCTTTTTCTTCAACATCAAGAGATGCAATCAGATTTTCAACTGATATCTCCTGTCTCTTATGTTTCAGAGTTGTGGCAAAATTCCTCCATGAAGGAGGCAACTTTGCAATCATGCACCCAGCCACGAATTTGTCGGGTAGAACACACTTAAGGAGTTCAAGTTCTTTCACAATGCACTGTATCTCATGAGCTTGTTCAACCACAGAACGGTTATTCACCATCTTGTAGTCATGAAAACTCTCCATGATGTACAGTTCACTGCCTGCATCTGTTGCACCAAATTTTGCATTCAGTGCATCCCATAGAGTCTTTCCGTCATCTATGTGCATATACACATCACACAGACGGTCAGCAAGAACACTCAGAATGCATCCCTCAAACATAGTATTGGCTTCCTGGAATTTTCTCTGATCTTCGTCAGACATTCCCTCTGGAGCACCAACACTAACGTGGAAAACTTTCAGAGCAGTAAGCCAGAGCGTGGTCTTCACCTGCCACCTCTTAAAGTGCACACCGGTAAATTTATCCGGCCTCAGTGCATCAGCGAATCCAGCCATAGTTAACTCAGGAAATTGCCTACAATTAGGTTTTTGGATTGTTGGAAAATTAGGCAAGTTCATGATTAATTCCAGTAAATAATTCATGACTAGAACAGATACTAGCATGCAACAATCTAGCAAACTAGAAGAACAACAAGACATGCATAACAGCAGTGAACACGAAACAATAGCTGTAGAGACAGACATGAACAGATGATGTTGGACGTATTGTTCGTTAGCTATTGTGGGTGCGACGGTGTTGATGACGATGTTGGCGACGATCTGCTGCTGACGGCGATGAAGACGACGATGAGTAGCACCGCCCGACTTGGACGGAAGACGACCCGTGATGACGAATTTGAGCAGTCGAGCAGAGCGTTTCCCAAAACCCTAATTTGTCCTCTCCCGGTGCAGGATCGCAAGGACGAACGGTTCCGGAGACCTGCTCTCCCACGCGCCGATGCACGCCGGCGTTTGGGATGAAGTAGACTACGACGGCGGCGCAAGTTGCGAGATGAGGCAAAACCCTAGGTGTTTTTTTGGTGTGTCTTTGGCCGCAGCCGGTAGCTGTATATATATTAGGACCAGAGGCGGTATTGTGTCGCGATCACAATCCCAAACCGACTCGGTTTCTAATTCGTATACTTACCGGACAAGAAATCAAAAACTAGTCTGCCAAGACATAAAAAATAAAACGGCAAAAGGAAGCTGCGCCCCTGCAAGGAGACGGATCGGATTTCGGTGGACCATTCACGCGCATGTCGCACGTCCGCGCCGCCTCGCCTCGCCACGGCCCGGCCCGGCCCGGCCAGGCGAGCCAGCGCGTGCGTGTGGTCTTTCCTTTCTCTTCTCACACACCACTTAGAGTGGTGGAGAGAACCCACTATATAAAGAGGTCCAACTCTTCTTCAACTTCCGAGGTGGGACTAAACTTTAGCACCACCACTTGCCATTTTACACATGGGCTTTGAGATTTCAGAAATTGCTATGGGCCTAGCCCATTAATTCTAACACCGGGGTGCGGGCAATGCCTCGGCAGTTCGCGAACTTCGCGAGATACCGAAATTTTTTTCCCCTACCGTGCTTTGTATTTTAGAGACACAAATTGACAAGGCAAGGGTAGAAAGCTTAGCAAGTTCAGTAGGTTTTGATAATGCTTATGCAATAAACAGTGTTGGTAGGAGCGGAGGTATTGGACTTTTTTGGAATAAATCAATAAAGCTAGAGATTCTTGGGTACTCGGTTTACCATGTGGATGTTGCAGTTCGTGAACCAGGGTTAGATCCATGGAGAATAACAGTGATTTATGGGGAGGCCCAAACCCACCTATGTCATCAAACATGGGACACTATCAAAAATATAAGCAATTCTAGTGATCTACCGTGGCTTTGTATAGGTGACTTCAACGAAGTTCTTCATCCGGATGAACATGAGGGAATCGGACAGCGGAGTAATGCCCAAATCCAAGCTTTTCGGGATGTTGTGGACGCATGCATGTTGATGGATATAGGGTTCAAGGGAAGATTTTGGACATTTGAAAAGAAAGTCGCGGGTGGATCTTATACCAGGGTCAGATTAGACCGCGCTCTCGGGTCAGCAGAAGGGTGTGCTCTTTTTCCTAATGCAAGCTTGACCCACCTAGAGGCAGCCACTTCGGATCATTGTCCGATCCATCTCGAGCTGAATCGAGAACAAACAACGCCAAGGACAGCGCCCAAGATCATCAGGTATGAAGTGGCATGGGAAACCCACAATAGTTTGAAGGATACAATCAGAGAATCGTGGTCGTCAAGTCAGCCAGGGGCGGAAGTGGATGATGTAAAAGAGAAGTTGGCTCGGTTGGCAAACAGGCCAAAGCGTTGGGACATGGACACTTTCGGATCAGTTCGGTCAGAAATCTAAAATCTAAAAAAGGAATTGGGTAGGCTTCGGGCTGACCCAATTCGTACTGGTCCTAGCCATCTGGAACAAAAGGTGAATGAAAGGCTTGTTGAATTGTACCACAGGGAGAAGATACTGTGGCGACAACGGTCGAGAATCAAGTGGCTTACAGCGGGGGACAAAAACACAAAATTCTTTCATATGAGGGCAAGTATGAGAAGGAAGAAAAATATGATCAAGGCACTCTCGGGTGCTTTGGGAATTATGGTGGATGATCTCGCAGAGCTTAAGGAGATGGTATCAAATTTTTATAAAGAGTTATATACGACCGAGGGAGTTACAAACATGGAGGCCGTTTTACAACATGTGCCACGCAAAGTCACATCAAATATGAATGACATTCTTTGTGCTCCTTATTTTGGAGATGAGGTGAAAGCAGCTTTATTCCAAATGTTCCCTACAAAGTCTTCAGGGCCGGACGGCTTCCCTGCTCATTTTTATCAGAGGCACTGGGATGTTTGTGGGGAAGAGGTCACAAGGGCGGTGCTGCGCATTGTCAAGGGAGAAGAAAGTGCGGGATGTATTAATGATACTTTCTTGGTTTTAATACCAAAGGTAATGAACCCAACTCTTCTCACTCAGTTCAGACCCATAAGTTTATGCAATGTTCTGTATAAAATTGCATCGAAGGTGGTAGCGAATAGATTAAAGCAGATATTGCCGGATATTATTTCTGAAGAACAGTCTGCCTTTGTTCCTGGGAGATTGATAACTGATAACATAATATGTGCCTATGAATGTCTGCATTTCATGAAGCGGAGCAAGGCAAAATCAAATAGTCATTGTGCTTTGAAGCTGGACATGATGAAAGCATATGATAGACTGGAATGGTCTTCTCTGGAGGCTATTATGAGCAAGCTTGGTTTTGCACGAGCTTGGATTGATGTTGTTATGGGTATGATTAAGTCGGTCTCTTTTTCAGTGTTGTTCAATGGAGAAAAATTAGAACATTTTAAACCCACCAGGGGTATCCGACAGGGAGATCCAATCTCCCCTTATCTTTTCTTGATTGCAGCACAGGGCCTTTCGTGCCTCTTGAAATCTGGAACTCAGTCATCGCATTTTGTGGGAGTATAGGTGGCCCCGACAGCTCCGGTTGTTAACCACCTTCTCTTTGCTGATGACAGCCTGCTGCTTTTTAAGGCGAGTAATGAGGGGACAACTAAGGTATCAAACCTGTTGAGTACCTATTGTAATTCTTCTGGTCAGAGGGTGAATAATGAGAAATCCTATATCTTCTTCAGCAAGGGTTGCCCACAGTCTGTTCGTGAAGGCATAAAAAAACTCTCTTGATGTGCACAATGAACAACTCAGCGAGAGGTATTTGGGCATGCCAACTGATGTGGGTCACTCAAGGAACGGAACTTTCAAATATTTGAGAGACCGAGTTTGGGAAAAGATAAAGGGATGGATGGAGAAACTTTTGTCTTATGCGGGAAAGGAAGTTTTGATAAAGGCGGTTGCCCAAGATATTCCGGTTTATTCTATGGCGTGCTTCAGACTGCCACGAGATATATGTGAAAATGTTACATCGATGATTCGACAATTCTGGTGGGGCAGTAAGAGAGGCAAGAGGAAGCCTTGTTGTGTCTCTTGGGACGTATGCACTAAACCAAAGTCTTTGGGAGGTTTAGGATTTCGGGATATTGAGCTTTTCAATTTGTCACTCCTCACAAGACAGGCTTGGCGGTTGATTGAAGGACCTATGACGCTGAGCGCAAGAATACTTAAGTCAGTATATTATCCTTCTGTTTCTTTCTTGGATTCGGAGTTGGGTAATCACCCCTCACAAACATGGAGAGCTATTTTGGATGGAAGGGACGTGATAGCTCAAGGCATCATTAGAAGGATTGGTACAGGAGAGAAAACAAGCATATGGAATCAAAACTGGTTACCAAGGACGGGGCTTATGAGGCCGATCTGCTCACTGGTAACCCAGCCACCTATTCTGGTCTCAGAACTCATTGATGCCTCATCTTCGTCATGGCGAGAGGAAGAGCTACGGAGGATATTTGTACCTGTTGATGTTGAGGAGATACTAAAAATCCCACTGTGTACAAAAAAGATAGAAGATTTCTGGGCTTGGGGAGAGGACTGCCGTGGCAAGTTTTCAGTAAGTTCAGCGTATAATTTGTTGTCCAACTTAAAGAGGCAGCATGAAAATCTCTTGGACGGGACGGGAGGATCATCAGCTATGGAACGGGAGCAGAAAGCCTGGACGTCCGTGTGGAATATCAAGGTTCCGTCGAAATTAAAGAACTTTATATGGAGATTGTGTAACAACTCGATACCGACCGCGGATGTTTTACAGCATAGGCATATGGCAACGAGCTGTGTCTGTGCCTTCTGTTCGGCAGAGGACAGCTGGAAGCATGCCCTAATTGATTGTGTCGTTTCGAGGTGCGTGTGGTCTTTATCTTCTGACGAGCTGGTTGAAACAATGTGTGATAATTTGAGTCTGAATGCAAAAAATTGGATGTTCACGATGCATGAAGTTCTGCCTCATGACGTGTTCACGCGCATGGTAGTGACACTTTGGGCGATATGGAGGGCACGGAGGAGAGCTATTCATGAGGGTATATATGACAGTCCGTTGCAAATCCATCACTTCATCAATTCTTTCTTGAGGGACATTCAAATTCTAGCGATACCGAACCAGACAATCAAGAGTACTTTGACCAGACCATCACAGTGGTTACCACCACCACAAGATCATGTGAAGATGAATGTCGACGCTGCAGTACTAAGTGATAATATGGGAGCCATTGCTGTGGTCTGCAGAGACATCAATGGAGTATTTTTGGGTGCGTCGGCAATCACTTTCAAACATATACATAACCCTGTTACACTTGAAGCTTTGGCAGTGCGTGAGTCACTATCACTTGCGGAGGATCTGTATGTTCAAAAGATACAAGTGGCTTCTGATTGCAAGAAGGTGGTGGATGATATCAAGCAAGGATCGTTGGCGGGACATGCTGCAATCATACGTGAAATCATAGATCGCTCTCGTTCTTTTACTGCTTGTAACATTGTTCACGAGTATAGGAGCTCGAATTTCGAGGCTCACAATCTCGCTAGGCAAGCGCTTTCTTTAGGGTTTGGTCGCCATGTTTGGTTAGGCCAATCCGGAGACTTGAATTTTATTCCTGTAAATATTGGGACAGTTTGAATAAAGCCTGGTGAGAATGTCTCAAAAAAAAACTCAAGAAAAAAAAAGAATTGCACGTTGGGGGACGGACTCCGTGACCGCCTCTCCTCTTCCTATTCCTATCCCCACACGTCACGCGTGCCGTAGCGCTTCTTCCTTCTCTCCCTCCCGTCCGAGCCGCCTATATGGGCCTGTTTGGGACTGCTCTGCTTCACCAAAATCAATTTTACTTCACCAAATTCACTTTGAAGCAGTTTCATACAGAAGTTGTAGTACTACCAAAAAGAATGTTTTGCTTCCATCTAGCTCCACAAATCCAATCCGCACATCTCGCCGGAAAATCACCTCCGATCGAAGCGAAGGCCATCTCGTCGTCCTCCTCAAGGTATGCGACCTTCCGACCGATCCCTCTCCCTTGGCCTCATGTTCGCAGATTATTGTTGGTCCTGCTCGATTGCTGTTAGTAGTCTGGATTAGATCTGATGCGTAGGCGCTATTATTGTCGATCGATTGCTCCTGGTTGGAATAATCGAGGTTGATTAGGCTCGGTTGTAGTTGAATTATTGTGGATTTCCGATTCTGTGGCTGAATCTCTCTCGATTATGCCCGGATTTTCGAGTAGATCTGCCGATTCTGACGCGATTGCTGTTCGTTGGGTTCATCTAGATGGTTGTGGTTAGCCAATTCTCCTCGGTTTGTTGATTAGCATTATTGTGGGTTTCTGATCTTGTAGCAATCATAATGCACCTGTGCCTGATCTGTCAATGGATACACCTGGAATTTGATAGACATGTAGTTGTGAGTTGATTTACTCTGAATGTCATGTTGTTTGATGTAGTTTGATACCTAAACCTTTGTGTAACTTGTTGCTTCCACGAGGCTTAAACATTGGACTTCCTATCGATTAGCTACCTCTCTTGTACTGTTCAGGGTATTCTTAGTACAGTTTATCTCTATTGTACGGTGGCCATCTAGTTCATGTATTGTTTGATGCGCTTCAGTTTTCCTTGTAATGTGCCTTGCCCTGGGAAGCTTATTCCTTCGGCCCAGTAGCTGCTTGTTAGAACATCCATGACTTGACAGCTTGTTCTGTTTAACTGATTATATATACTAACCATGTGGCTAGAGATTGCGCTGATAGATCTGCAAATATATTTGTGATAGGGGGTCTTCCAAAATGTCGATCCTTTGATTAGCTTATTCCAGGGGTTTCTTAGTTACAATTCCATCTCTGTTGTATCATCTGGTTCATGTATTGCTTGATCTGCTACAGATTTCTCTGTACCATTTCTAACTCTACTTCTGTGTGCTCATTTACAGATGCAGATCTTTGTGAAGACCCTCACTGGCAAGACCATCACCCTCAAGGTCGAGTCCTCGGACACTATCGACAACGTCAAGGCTAAGATCCAGGACAAGGAGGGCATCCCTCCGGACCAGCAGCGCCTCATCTTCGCTGGCAAGCAGCTCGAGGATGGCTGCACCCTTGCTGACTACAACATCCAGAAGGAGTCCACCCTCCACCTGGTGCTAAGGCTCCGGGGTGGCATGCAAATCTTCGTGAAGACCCTCACGGGCAAGACCATCACCCTGGAGGTCGAGTCTTCTGACACCATTGACAATGTCAAGGCGAAGATCCAGGACAAGGAGGGCATCCCTCCATACCAGCAGCGTCTCATCTTCGCTGGGAAGCAACTCGAGGATGGCCGCACCCTTGCTGACTACAACATCCAGAAGGAGTCCACTCTCCACCTGGTGCTCAGGCTCCGGGGTGGCATGCAAATCTTTGTGAAGACCCTCACCGGCAAGACGATCACACTGGAGGTTGAGTCTTCGAACACGATCGACAACGTGAAGGCGAAGATCCAGGACAAGGAGGGCATCCCACCGGACCAGCAGCGCCTCATCTTTGCTGGTAAGCAGCTTGAGGATGTTCGCACCCTGGCTGATTATAACATCCAGAAGGAGTCCACCCTTCACTTGGTGCTCCGGCTCCGTGGTGGCCAATAAGCTCCTGGCAATGGTGCTTCTGTTTCTGGGTTTACATTTTATTAGTAGCCTTCGGTCTCAATTCGCCCTTACCTCGGAGGGATCAACTACTTCGCTTAGGCTAAAGATTGAAAAAGTCTGTATCTGTCGCTTAGGCAAAAGATTGAAAAAGTCTGTATCTGTCTACATGTGCCTCCGTCTATGTTACCTCGGGTCTGTTGTTGTTGCTGTCTTTGATTCTACAGTACTGTGATGCAGTGTTATCGGTTCGATCTGAAACTTCTGTCGTGCAGCAGGTTATGAATAAGTGAGCCCTGAATTTGGTCTATAATTCTGTTCTTGCCTGGTGTTAAAGTACGGCTTCTTCTGATGCATTTGATGTGCTTTTCGCAGTGGTGAAAAACTTAGTTCTATGCTGTAGCATCTGCGTATGCCCTTTTACATCTGAAACGCTTGTGTTTTCGTTAAAACGGTTCAAACGGTAGGTCCTATAGAATTGTTGAAACTAGCCAAACTGTAAGTACAGTTCTTGGATCATGCGAGCATGGACTCCAACGTGTCAAAATTTGATGAAAACACAATCCTGAAAATTAATGTTCACATGATATTGTCTCAACTTCAACTTGTTTCCAGTTTTTCACAAGTGTAGAAACTTCTGTCACATCTGTGCCAATTCCGAGTATTACTCCCTCCATTCCTTTATGTAAGGTGTATTATTTTCGGCACGGTGATCAAGGCACAGAATTATATTAGGATGAAATTACTCTTGACAAATTTATTTGTTAGTGGCAAGTAAATCTTGACAAATTTGTTTGTTAGTGGCAAGTAAATCAGTTAGAAGGAAAGTATGAGATACATGTAATTGACAGACAGATACTTTCCTTCTTTTGTTACAAAGAAATATACAGACAATCAGGAGAGATACTTGACAAGGGAATTATGAGGAATTAGAAGAAATGCACTTTACATTCTGAAATTTTATCAAAAAACAAATACACCTTATATAAAAGAATGGAGGGAGTACTTAATAAGACTACTTTGCCCCTCTCCCTAGCTACGAAGAACAACTAATCAACTTCAGAATACGTAGGTGGTTGTTCATCTTCAGAATATTCGTGATACTAGATGATAGAGATTTGATGGCATGCAATTTTTAGAGTTGAACGTATTCATAATATTTTTTTTTGCGGGGCGTATTAATAATAGTTAAAATTAGAGGCAAATACAACAGTGGTACACAAGTTACATACGATGACCACTTTGGTGTCTCAAGTTGAAAAATACATAAAAATAGTTCCTAAACATTACTTGTCTTTCGGTGCATATACGATGCAAATATCATAAGCAGCTGTATAAAGCGACAGCGTGGCTGCAGGCCCACGTCATGACTGGAGCGTTGTACTTACTTTTTGCGAAATATTCCCTGAAGAGTTAAATACACTGAAAGTACCATGCGCGGTCAGTTTAGTGTCTAAAGTTGTAAAGTACACGAAACTGATGCTCGAACTTGTCCGGTCATGTAAATACGATGCCTCCATCCGTATCAGGACGTATACATCCAGACCACATGGTGTGCCAGCGTGGCGGCTGGGCTGAGAGCAAGGAAGCCGTTGGGTGCTCCGTGCGCGAGGATTTCTGTAGAAACCTCCTCATACTTTAATTAATCACATTGGAAAGCCACAGAAATTAGAAAAAAAATAAATTCACAAAATACAACGTTGTCAATTTGTTAATAATTGAGTAGTTCAACATGTTTTGACAATGAAGATAAACAATAATATTGTGTGCTTGAGGTCTGGAATGAAGATACATAAATTTACACAATAATTTCTAATATAGGTTGAACTATTTAAATACACATAAAGTTTTGAAAAAGTTCTTGTCTACCTGTTCAAAGTACACAATAATGAAAACAGAAAAAAGATTTTAAAAACAAAATAATTGCATATAGATATTTAATTTATTTTCTATACGGGAAAATTTACGTGTCATGAAACTAAACAGAAACTTGGAAGATGAGTAATAAAAAGAAAACCGGTGAATAACGCATTAGGAAAATTGCAGAGCTATACTTGGAATGTGTCTACATAGCTTTTCTCGTGCTTTCGTTTCGTAGGTAACCAGGAGGTGTTGGGTTCAAAGCGCCCCTCCATGATGTTTTTTTCCATGTTATTTCTATAAAAACATTCCTCACGCGCCCCTGCAGATGCTGGCAAGCCCTCCAGGTGCTGGCATACACTGTATTTGACGGCTTTTCAATGTGATTAAATAACATATTGAGGGGCTCTCTACAAAAACATTCCTTATGCGCTCCGGCGCCTTCCCCGTTCTCCACCGCTGACAGGTGGGCCATTGCCATGCTGGCACGGGACACGAGCTGGAGGTACGTCCAGATACAGATTGATGCACCGTATTTACATGGCCACACAAGTTCGAGTTTCGTGTGTTTTACAGTTTTAGGCACTAAACTAATCGTTCAGGACAAGTTGAGTCCATTGTATTTAACTCTTCCCTGGATTAGTACAAGGACCCGAAACGCCACTCTGCATGTCCATGACCGTAAGGCCCACCTCTCAGTGAGCAGTACAAAGAAATAATTACATAAAATGGTGCATACTGGCGATCGAACCTGCGTCCTCACACAATGCCGCCTTTAGTGCTAACCACTGCGACAAATCAACATTATTTTATCGGATGGATTTTGTTTTTTTATAACACTGATTTATTATTTGGAAGCGGACACAGTCATGGGCCTAAAACTGTTCCAGTCAGTGCAGCCCGTTTTTGATATGTTATTCCTTTTTCTTGTGAATTTCGATATGTTATTTATTTTCACGTATTACTTTAAATAACACTCATATAAATAAATATTATTTCTGAATTATAAAAATGTTTCCATAATTGGAAGAAGTTTTCACGTACTTGATAAAAATATTAACGTAATATAAAAAAGTTATTATATATTTAAATAAATATCCATACTGTTTTAAAAAGTTCATGCTTTCAATTAAATATTCATGTAGTACATACAAATGTTTCTGCTGTATGAAAAGATTTATGTTATCTTCAAATGCTTTTACGTGTTCTATAAAGTTTTGTGTTTTCCAAATAATATTATTTAATTATTATAAGTAATTTTATGATTCATAAATATAATTTTTATTTCTATCAATATTATTTAGCACTGTGTGAATAATTTTTAAAGCAAGTTAGTTTGTTTCTATGAATATTCGTAAATATTAAGTCTATTTATAGCACACATGGATCTTAAACCTATTTATCAAATAATACGATTAATACCCTAAAAATACAATTAATATTTGTAGATACATTTTTTTTTTACAGAAAATAGTTTATCCTCTTTAGATGTGAAAGTTCCTTGGTGCAGTGGCTAGCTCCACATGTTCTGTTTTGCGTGGTCGTGGGTTCGATCCTAGAGCCCAGCCTTTTATCCGAATTTTCCTTTTACTATTCGCTTCACTGATAAGTGGGACCCAATGATTATATAGACACATTGGGGATTATCTGATGTGTTTTTTTGGAAAATGCGAAGCTCTAGTCACTGATAGTGGGCCAGCTGCCATGTTGACACGCCATGTTGGCACATATACGGCTACAGATGAAATTGCACTGTATATGCACTAAAAGACAAGTTTAGGCACTACTTTCATGTATTTTTCAACTTGAGACACCAAAGTGATCATCCTGTGCAACTTGTTGTACCACTGGTGTATTTGCCTCTTAAAATTACAACATGATGTAAGGAGAGGAGGACGCAATATGATTCAGACTTTGATTTTGTTCTGCGTACCCTTCTTATGACATGTATACTATAGAGTTATGTGCAAGCTAGCTAAGTTTAAAGAATCTGCCCCATGCTCTGCCTCCTTTTAGGTGGATAGATTGTGTTAGGGTCTTCTAGGTCATCGAGGTTTAGTGGTCCCGCTTCGCAAGATTGTTGTGGTCACTGGTCAACATGTCTTATTGTAGGTTATTTTTGCATGGGTTCGGCAGTCGAACCCTTCATGTTTGATTGTATTTAAAGTTCAAGAATTCAACACATCCCCTGTTGGTGCAATATTTGCCCTCCTGTGTTTTGGAGATTGTTGACAGAAATATGCATGGATTGATTTGTTTGCTAGTGCACATAGAGATAAATAGTCCATGTAGAACCGAAGAGAATGCTGTCTACGGTGTCAAGTTTGAGGAACTTCACCGAAGAATATCTGCGTTGCAGAGAAGAATGAGCTACATCTTTTGAAAACATGTAGACGTGAAGATTGATGCGAAGGAGTTAACCCCTCGAAAAGTTATTGCTGAAGCAAAGCAATTGGTTCGGTACTGCTGTCCGAAGGAATTGACTGCAGCAAGTGGAAGTCGAAGACGAAGTGAAGTCGTAGTATTCATTTCGTTATTCTTCTTTCATTTATTTGAGTCATAGGACCTCCATACTATTAAGAGAGGTATAGGTTCTCGAAGCTTAGATCCGCTGTGATGCTTAGCCAACCTATGCGAGACTGAGAGAAAACTCTTTATGTTTCGAATGATTACCTGTCAGCAGCAGACGTTGTTCTTCGTGCTGAAGGAGATATCTTTCGAACTGAGGAGTTAGCATTACTTGCTCCGCAAGTAATGTTACCGTTGTGCTCAAATTTCTGACCGTTGGCTTCGTGTCGTTCGGCCATTGGCTGTTCCACATGTCCAATTTGGTCATTTCTCTTCAGGGAAGGCTGCGGCTATAATAGCCACCCCGCTCCAATGTTGTCCGTTGGCTGCTCTGCTTAAGATTTTTGAGAAAATTGACTGAGCATCCCCTCTCCGAGTGATTTGAGTTTAAGATACACCGAGAGAAAATCAAGAGCCCAAAACTTAGACAGTGGTTTAGCATCACAGTAGTTTTGAGTCTAGAGTTCTTGTACCTATTACTCTTGAGAGCTGCGCACTCTCTAGACGGATAGGTGTCCACTCGAGTGTTGAAAAGTTTTTGTCTTCACCGAGCTAGATCTTCAGCAACCAAGAGTAATTGTAGTTCGCGAAGTTCGACCGAAGGTTTGGAGATCGCCGACAAGTATCTACCACGAGTGAACTAAAGTCTGATCAGCTTCGAGTTGAAGGAGAATAGGGCGAAGAGAGTTTATCTTCTGTGTTAAATCACAACCCCGCCAACCAGACGTAGTCCTTTGGCAGAAGGGCGAACTGGTCTACCAAACTCATCTGTCGCCATCGAGCACCACTGATTTAATCTACTTTACTGCATTACCTTCAACAATT
Organism: Thinopyrum elongatum; assembly: GCA_011799875.1. Lineage (NCBI taxonomy): Eukaryota > Viridiplantae > Streptophyta > Magnoliopsida > Poales > Poaceae > Thinopyrum > Thinopyrum elongatum. The sequence goes on along the minus strand of CM022303.1, from coordinate 596,145,435 downwards.
TACATTCGTGCTCTGTGTCGATAGTTTTTCTGATCAGTCATTGTATGTGGCATATCTTTCGTCTTTATCATCTGTTATCATTCGTTGCTCGCTCTGTTACTTTCTACTCATTCAGTGTAGTCATTTCATTCACTTACTCTGTTGGGAAACGTTGCATGGAAAACAAAAAAATTTCTATGCACACGCAATGATCTATCCATGGAGATGCATAGCAACGAGGGGGGGGGGAGAGTGTCTCTACGTACCCTCGTAGACCGTAAGCGGAAGCGTTTAACAACGCAGTTGATGTAGTCGAACTTCTTCGCGCTCCAACCGATCAAGTACCGAACGTACGGCACCTCCGCGTTCTGCACACGTTCAGCTTGGTGACGTCCCTCGCCTTCTTGATCCAGCAAGACGTCGAGGTAGTAGATGAGTTCCGTCAGCACGGCGGTGTGGTGAAGGTGATGGTGAAGTGATCTCCGCAGGGCTTCGCCTAAGCACTACGTAAATATGACCGGGGGTGTAAACGGTGGAGGGGGGCGCCGCACACGGCTAAACAATTGTCTGGTCTTGCTAGGCGCCCCCCTTCCAACATATATATAGGTGGAGGGGAGGTGGGAGCAGCCAGGAGGGCGCCCCAAGTAGGCCGAATCCTACTTGGGGTCCTCCCAAGTGGCGCACCCCCCTGCCTTATATGTCGGAGGGGGAAGGAAAGGGGGGGGGGGAAGGTGGAAGGAAGGGGGAATACTATTCCCTTTCTTTCCTTTCCTCCTTCCCCTTTCCTTCTCCACCTTGGCCGGCCCATATGGGGGGCGGACCAGCCCCTTGTGGCTGGTGTGTTTCCCCTCTTGGCTTATAAGGCCCATATCTTTTGCCGGGGGTGCCCGGAACCCCTTCCGGTGACCCGATAAGTACCCGGTGACCCCCGAAACACTTCCGGTGTCCGAATACCATTGTCCTATATATCAATCTTTACCTCTCGACCATTTCGAGACTCCTCGTCATGTCCGTGATCTCATCCGAGACTCCAAACAACATTCGGTCACCAAATCACATAACTCATATAATATTATATCGTCAACGAACGTTAAGCGTGCGGACCCTATGGGTTCGAGAACTATGTAGACATGACCGAGACACCTCTCCGGTCAATAACCAATAGCGGAACCTGGATGCTCATATTGGCTCCCACATATTCTACGAAGATCTTTATCGGTCGAACCGTTATGACAACATACGTAATTCCCTTTGTCAATCGGTATGTTACTTGCCCGAGATTCGACCGTCGGTATCTTCATACCTAGTTTAATCTCGTTACCGGCAAGTCTCTTTACTCGTTCCGTAATACATCACCTCATGACTAATTCCTTAGTCGTTTGCTTGCAAGCTTATGATGTGTATTACCGAGAGGGCCCAGAGATACATCTCCGAAACTCGGAGTGACAAATCCTAATCTCAATCTATGCCAACTCAACAAACACCTTCGGAGATACCTGTAGAGCATCTTTATGATCACCCAGTTACGTTGTGACGTTTGATAGCACACAAGGCATTCCTCCGGTATCCGGGAGTTGCATAATCTCATAGTCGAAGGAATATGTATTTGACATGAAGAAAGCAATAGCAATAAAACTGAATGATCATTATGCTAATCTAACGGATGGGTCTTGTCCATCACATCATTCTCCTAATGATGTGATCCCGTTATCAAATGACAACACATGTCCATGGTTAGGAAACCTTAACCATCTTTGATCAACGAGCTAGTCTAGTAGAGGCTTACTAGGGACACGGTGTTTGTTTATGTATTCACACATGTATTTAAGTTTCCGATCAATACAATTCTAGCATGAATAATAAACCTTTATCATGAATAACGAAATATAAAATAACAACTTAATTATTGCCTCTAGGGCATATTTCTTTCAGTCTCCCACTTGCACAAGAGTCAATAATCTAGTTCACATCGCCATGTGATTTAACACCAATAGTTCACATCGTCATGTGATTAATACCCATAGTTCACATCGCCATGTGACCAACACCCAAAGGGTTTACTAGAGTCAATAATCTAGTTCACATCGCCATGTAATTAACACCCAAAGAGTACTAAGGTGTGATCATGTTTTGCTTGTGAGAGAAGTTTAGTCAACGGGTCTGTCACATTCAGATCCGTATATTTACAAATTTCTATGTCTACAATGCTCTGCATGGTGCTACTCTAGCTAATTGCTCCCACTTTCAATACGTATCCAGATTGAGACTCAGAGTCATCTGGATCGGTGTAAAAGCTTGCATCGACGTAACTCTTTACGACAAACTCTTTATCACCTCCATAACCGAGAAATATTTCCTTAGTCCTCTAAGGATAATTTTTGACCGCTGTCTAGTGATCTACTCCTGGATCACTATTGTACCCCCTTGCCAAACTCAAGGCAAGGTACACAACAGGTTTGGTACACAGCATGGCATACTTCATAGAACCTATGGCTGAGGCATAGGGAATGACTTTCATTCTCTCTCTATCTTCTGCCGTGGTCGGGCTTTGAGTCTTACTCAATTTCACACCTTGTAATACAGGCAAGAACTCCTTCTTTGACTGATCCATTTTGAACTCCTTCAAAATCTTGTAAAGGTATGTGCTATGTGAAAGTCCTATTAAGCGTCTCGATCTATCCCTATAGATCTTGATGCTCAATACGTAAGCAGCTTCACCGAGGTCTTTCATTGAAAAATTCTTATTCAAGTATCTTTTTCATGCTATCCAGAAATTCTATATCATTTCCAATCAACAATATGTCATCCACATATAATATCAGAAATGCTACAGAGCTCCCACTCACTTTCTTGTAAATACAGGCTTCACCGAAAGTCTGTATAAAACCATATGCTTTGATCACCTTATCAAAGCGTATATTCCAACTCCGAGATGCTTGCACCAGTCCATAGATGGATCGCTGGAGCTTGCACACTTTATTAGCACCTTTAGGATCAACAAAACCTTCTGGTTGCATCATATACAACTCTTCTTTAAGATATCCATTAAGGAATGCAGTTTTGACGTCCATTTGCCAGATTTCATAAAATGCGGCAATTGCTAATATGATTCGGACGGACTTAAGCATCGCTACGGGTGAGAAAGTCTCATCGTAGTCAACTCCTTGAACTTATCAAAATCCTTTTGCGACAAGTTGAGCTTTATAGACAGTAACATTACCATCAGCGTCAATCTTCTTCTTGAAGATCCATTTATTTTCTATGGCTTGCCGATCATCGGGCAAATCCACCAAAGTCCACACTTTGTTCTCATACATGGATCCTATCTTAGATTTCATGGCCTCAAGCCATCTGTTGGAATCTGGGCTCATCGTAGCTTCTTCATAGTTCGTAGGTTCGCCTTGGTCTAGTAACTTGACTTCCAGTACAGGATTCCCGTACCACTCTGGTGTGGATCGTGTTCTGGTTGACCTACGAGGTTCTGTAGTAACTTGATCCAAAGTTTCATGATCATCATCATTAGCTTCCTCTCTAGTTGGTGTAGGCATCACGGGAACGGTTTTTCTATGATGTGCTACTTTCCAATTCAAGAGAAGGTACAATTACCTCATCAAGTTCTACTTTCCTCCCATTCACTTCTTTCGAGAGAAACTCCTTCTCTAGAAAGGTTCCATTCTTGTCAACAAAGATCTTGCCTTCGGATCTGTGGTAGAAGGTGTACCCAATTGTTTCCTTAGGGTATCCTATGAAGACGCACTTCTCCGATTTGGGTTCGAGCTTATCAGGCTGAAGCCTTTTGACATAAGTGTCGCAACCCCAAACTTTAAGAAACGACAGCTTAGGTCTCTTGCCAAACCATAGTTCATACGGTGTCATCTCAACGGATTTAAACGGTGCCCTATTTAACGTGAATGCAGCTGTCTCTAATGCATAACCCCAAAAGGATAGCGATAAATCGGTAAGAGACATCATAGGTCGCACCATATCTAATAAAGTACGGTTACGACGTTCGGACACACCATTACGCTGTGGTGTTCCAGGTGGCGTGAGTTGTGAAACTATTCCACATTGTTTTAAATGAAGGCCAAACTCGTAACTCAAATATTCGCCACCGCGTTCAGATCGTAGAAACTTTATTTTCTCGTTACGATGATTCTACACTTCACTCTGAAATTCTTTTAACTTTTCAAATGTTTCAGACTTGTGTTTCATCAAATAGATATATCCATACCTAATCAAATCATCTGTGAAGGTTAGAAAATAATGATACCCACCACATGCTTCAACACTCATCGGACCGCATACATCGGTATGTATTATTTCCAATAAGTCATTAGCTCGCTCCATTGTTCCGGAGAACGGAGTTTTAGTCATCTTACCCATGAGGCATGGTTCGCAAGTATCAAATGATTCATAATCAAGTGATTTCAGAAGCCCATCTGCAGGGAGTTTCTTCATGCGCTTTACACCAATATGACCTAAACGGCAGTGCCACAAATATGTTGCACTATCATTATCAACTTTGCATCTTTTGGCATCAATATTATGAATATGTGTATCACTACGATCGAGATTCAATAAACCATTTACATTGGGTGTATGACCATAGAAGGTTTTATTCATGTAAACAGAATAATAATTATTTTCTGACTTTAAATTAATAACCGTATCGCAATAAACATGATCAAATCATATTCATGCTCAACACAAACACCAAATAACATTTATTTATTTAGGTCCAACACTAATCCAGAAGGTAGAGGGAGTGTGCGATGGTGATCTTATCAACCTTGGAATCACTTCCAACACACATCATCACCTTGTCATTAACTAGTCTCTGTTCATTTTGTAACTCCTGTTTCAAGTTACTAATTGATACTTCCATTTTGCATCACGCTTTTATATCAATATTTATTGCATTATGGGCTGTTATTACACATTATGGCACAATACTTATGCATTTTCTCTCTTATTTTACAAGGTTTACAAGAAGAGGGAGAATGCCGGCAGCTGGAATTCTAGGCTGGAAAAGGAGCAAATATTAGAGACCTATTCTGCACAACTCCAAAAGTCCTGAAACTTCACGGTGATTCATTTTGGATTTAATAAAAAATATTGGGCGAAGAAAGTACCAGAGGGGGGCCACCTGCCATCCACAAGGGTGAAGGGCGCGCCCTACCCCTTGGACGCGCCCCCCGTCCTTGTGGGCCACCTGGCAGGCCCCCGATGCCCATCTTCTGCTATATGGTGTGTTTTGACCTGGGAAAAATAAGAAGGAAGCTTTCGGGACGAAGCGCCGCTGTCTCGAGGCGGAACCTGGGCAGAACCAATCTAGGGCTCCGGCGGAGCTGTTCTGCCGGGGAAACATCCCTCCGGTAGGGGGAAATCATCCCCATCGTCATCACCATCGATCCTCTCATCGAGAGGGGGTCAATCTCCATCAACATCTTCACCAGCACCATCTCCTCTCAAACCCTAGTTCATCTTTTGTACCCGATCTTGGTCTCAAAACCTCAGATTGGTACCTGTGGGTTGCTAGTAGTATTGATTACTCCTTGTAGTTGATGCTAGTTGGTTTATTCGGTGGAAGATCATTTGTTCAGATCCTTAATGATAATTAATACTCCTCTGATTATGAACATGAATATGCTTTGTGAGTAGTTACGTTTGTTCCTGAGGACATGGGAGAAGTCTTGTTATAAGTAATCATGTGAATTTGGTATTCGTTCAATATTTTGATGAGATGTATGTTATCTTTCCTCTAGTGGTGTTATGTGAACGTCGACTACATGACACTTCACCATGATTTGGGCCTAGGGGAAGGCATTGGGAAGTAATAAGTAGATGATGGGTTGCTAGAGTGACAGAAGCGTAAACCCTAGTTTATGCGTTGCTTCGTAAGGGGCTGATTTGGATCCATATGTTTCATGCTATGGTTAGATTAATATTAATTCTTCTTTCGTAGTTGTGGATGCTTGCGAGAGGGGTTACTCATAAGTGGGAGGCTTGTCCAAGGAAAGACAGCACCCAAGCACCGGTCCACCCACATATCAAATTATCAAAGTAACGAACGCGAATCATATGAGCATGATGAAAACTAACTTGACAACAATTCCCATGTGTCCTCGGGAGCGCTTTGCTTTATATAAGAGTTCGTCCAGGCTTGTCCTTTGCTACAAAAAGGATTGGGCCACCTTGCTGCACCTTGTTTACTTTTGTTACTTATTACCCATTACGAATTATCTTATCACACAACTATCTGTTACCGATAATTTCAGTGCTTGCAGAGAATACCTTGCTAAAAACTGCTTGTCATTTCCTTCTGCTCCTCGTTGGGTTCGACACTCTTACTTATCGAAAGGACTACGATAGATCCCCTATACTTGTGGGTCATCAAGACTCTTTTCTGGCGCCATTGCCGGGGAGTGAAGCGCCTTTGGTAAGTGGAATTTGGTAAGGAAACATTTATATAGTGTGCTGAAATTTACTGTCACTTGTTACTATGGAAAATAATCCTTTGAGGGGTTTGTTCGGGGTATCTTCACCCTGACCGGAAGAGCAAAGAGTTGCCCCTCAACCTACTGCACCTACTGAAAATATTTATTATGAAATTCCTTCGGGTATGATAGAGAAACTGCTAGCTCATCCTTACACAGGAGATGGAACATTACATCCTGATATGCATCTAATCTATGTGGATGAAGTTTGTGGATTATTTAAGCTTGCAGGTTTGCCCGAGGATGAAGTCAAGAAGAAGGTCTTCCCTTTATCTTTGAAGGAGAAGGAATTGACATGGTATAGGCTATGTGATGATATTGGATCATGAAACTACAACCGATTGAAATTGGAATTTCATCAGAAGTTTTATCCTATGCATCTGGTTCATCGTGATCGGAATTATATATATAATTTTTGGCCTCGTGAAGGAGAAAGTATCGCTCAAGATTGGGGGAGGCTTAAGTCAATGTTATATTCATGCCCCAATCATGAGCTCCCAAGAGAAATTATTATTCAAAAAATTTATGCTCGGCTCTCTCATAATGATCGATCCATGCTCGATACTTCTTGTACTGGTTCTTTTATGAAGAAGACTATTGAATTCAAATGGGATTTATTGGAAAGAATTAAATGCAACTCTGAAGATTGGGAACTCAACGAATGTAAGGAGTCAGGTATAAACCTTAAGTTTGATTGTGTTAAATCTTTTATGGATACCGATGCTTTTCGTGATTTTAGCACTAAATATGGACTTGACTCTGAGATAGTAGCTTCTTTCTATGAATCTTTTGCTACTCATGTTGATCTCCCTAAGGAGAAGGGTTTAAATATCATCCTCCCATTGAAGTTAAAGTAGTAGAACCTATTAAAATTTGAGGAAGAAACTATTACTTATAATGTTGAACCTATTGTTCCTATTGCTTATATTGAGAAACCACCTTTTCCTGTTAGAATAAAGGATCATGCTAAAGCTTCAACTGTGGTTCGTAAGAGTTATACTAGAACACCTACACCCCCTGAGCAAATTAAAGCTGAACCTTGTATTGCTATGGTTAAAGATCTCTTGGTTGATAATATTGATGGGCATGTTATTTATTTCTGTGATGAAGCTGCTAGAATTGCTAAACCCGATAGTAAAGATAAACATAGACCCATTGTTGGCATGCTTGTTGTTTTAGTTAAAATAGGAGATCATTGTTATCATGACTTATGTGATATGGGTGATAGTGTGAGTGCAATTCCTTTTTTCCTTATATAAAGAAATTATGAATGATATTGCACCTGCTGAGATAGAAGATATTGATGTTACTATTAAGCTTGCCAATAGAGATACTATTTCACCAATTGGGATTGTTAGAGATGTTGAAGTCTTGTGTGGGAAAATAAAATACCCTACTGATTTTCTTGTTCTTGCTTCCCCACAAGATGACTTTTGTCCCATTATATTTGGTAGACCTTTCTTGAATACTGTTAGTGCTAATATAGATTGCGAGAAAGATATTGTTACTGTCGATTTAGGGGATATGTATCATGATTTTAGTTTCTCTAAATTTCGTAGACAACCCCATGATAAAGAATTGCCTAGTAAGGATGAAATTATTGGTCTTGCTTCTATTGCCGTTCCTCCTCCTGATCCCTTAGAACAATATTTGCTAGACCATGAGAATGATATGTTTATGAATGAAAGAAGGGAAATAGACAAGATATTCTTTAATCAAGGGCCTATTTTGAAACACAATTTGCCTATTGATATCCTTGGGGATCCTCCTCCACCCAAGGGTGATCCCGTGTTTGAGCTTAAATAATTACCGGATACTTTGAAATATGCTTATCTCGATGAAAAGAAGATATATCCTGTTATTATTAGTGCTAACCTTTCAGAGCATGAAGAAAAGAAATTATTGAAAACTCTGAAGAAGCACCGTGCCGCTATTGGATATACTCTTGATGATCTTAAGGGCATTAGTCCCACTCTATGTCAGCACAAAATTAATTTGGAGAATGGTGCTAAACCAGTTGTTGATCACCAACGACGGTTAAATCCTAAGATGAAAGAAGTGGTAAGAAATGAAATACTAAAGCTTCTGGAGGCAGGTATAATTTATCCTATTGCTGATAGTAAGTGGGTAAGTCCTATTCATTGTGTCCCTAAGAAGGGAGGTATTACTGTTGTTCCTAATGATAAGAATAAATTGATCCCACAAAGAATTGTTACAGGTTATAGAATGGTAATTGATTTTCGCAAATTAAATAAAGCTACTAGAAAAGATCATTACCCTCTACCTTTCATTGATCAAATGCTAGAAAGATTATCCAAACATACACATTTTTGCTTTCTAGATGGTTATTCTGGTTTTTCTCAAATACCTGTGTCAAAAGATGATCAGGAAAAGACCACTTTTACTTGCCCTTTCGGTACCTTTGCTTATAGACGTTTGCCTTTTGGTTTATGCAATGCACCTGCTACCTTTCAAAGATGTATGACTGCCATATTCTCTGATTTTTGTGAAAAGATTGTTGAGGTTTCCATGGATGATTTCTCCGTTTACGGAACTTCTTTTGATGATTTCTTGAGCAACCTTGATCGAGTTTTGCAGAGATGTGAAGAAACTAATCTTGTCTTGAATCGGGAGAAGTGCCACTTTATGGTTAATGAAGGTATTGTCTTGGGGCATAAAATTTCTAAAAGAGGTATTGAAGTTGATAAAGCTAAAGTAGATGCTATTGAAAAGATGTCGTGTCCTAAAGATATCAAAGGTATAAGAAGTTTCCTTGGCCATGCTGGTTTCTATAAGAGGTTTATTAAAGACTTCTCTAAAATTTCTAGGCCTCTCACTAATCTCTTGCAAAAAGATGTTCCTTTTGTTTTTGATGATGATTATGTTGAAGCATTTGAAATACTTAAGAAAGCCTTGATTTCAGCACCTATTGTTCAACCGCCTGATTGGAATTTACCCTTTGAAATTATGTGTGATGCTAGTGATTATGCTGTTGGTGTTGTTCTAGGGCAAAGAGTTGATAAGAAATTAAATGTTATTCATTATGCTAGTAAAACTCTGGACAGTGCCCAGAGGAATTATGCTACAACTGAAAAAGAATTTTTAGCAGTTGTCTTTGCTTGTGATAAGTTCAGATCCTATATTGTTGATTCCAAAGTAACTGGTCACACTGATCATGCTGCTATTAAATATCTTATGGAAAAGAAAGATGCTAAACCTAGACTTATTAGATGGGTTCTCTTGCTACAAGAATTTGATTTGCATATTATTGATAGAAAGGGAGCTGAGAACCCCATTGCAGACAACTTGTCTAGGTTAGAAAATGTTCTTGATGACCCACTGCCTATTGATGATAGCTTTCCTGATGAACAATTAGCTGTCATAAATACTTCTCGTAATACTCCATGGTATGCTGATTATGCTAATTACATTGTTGCTAAATTTATACCACCTAGTTTCACATACCAGCAAAAGAAAAGGTTTTTCTATGATTTAAGACATTACTTTTGGGATGACCCACACCTTTATAAAGAAGGAGTAGATGGTGTTATTAGACGTTGTGTACCTGAGCATGAACAGGAACAGATCCTACGCAAGTGCCACTCCGAGTCTTACGGAGGACACCACGCTGGAGATAGAACTGCACATAAGGTATTGCAATCTGGTTTTTATTGGCCTACTCTCTTCAAGGATGCTCGTAAGTTTGTCTTATCTTGTGATGAATGCCAGAGAATTGGTAATATTAGTAGACGTCAGGAAATGCCTATGAATTATTCACTTGTTATTGAACCATTCGATGTTTGGGGCTTTGAATATATGGGACATTTTCCTTCCTCTAATGGGTATACACATATTTTAGTTGCTGTTGATTACGTTACTAAGTGGGTAGAAGCTATTCCAACTAGTAGTGCTGATCATAACACTTCTATTAAGATGCTTAAAGAAGTTATTTTTCTGAGGTTTGGAGTCCCTAGATATTTGATGACTGATGGAGGTTCACATTTTATTCATCGTGCTTTCCGTAAAATGCTTGCTAAGTATGATGTTAACCATGGAATTGCATCTCCATATCATCCTCAGTCTAGTGGTCAAGTAGAATTGAGCAATAGAGAGATTAAATTGATTTTGTAAAAGACAGTTAATAGATCTAGAAAGAATTGGTCTAAGAAACTTGATGATGCATTATGGGCTTATAGAACTGCTTATAAAAACCCTATGGGTATGTCTCCATATAAAATGGTTTATGGAAAGGCTTGTCACTTACCTCTTGAACTAGAACATAAAGCTTATTGGGCAATTAAAGAGCTCAACTATGATTTCAAACTTGCCGGTGAGAAGAAGTTATTTGACATAAGCTCGCTTGATGAATGGAGAACCCAAGCCTATGAGAATGCCAAGTTGTTTAAAGAAAAAGTTAGAAGATGGCATGACAAAAGGATACAAAAGCGTGAGTTTAATATAGGTGATCATGTTTTGCTATACAACTCTCATTTTAGATTTTTTGCAGGAAAGCTTCTCTCTAAGTGGGAAGGTCCTTACATTATCGAGGAGGTCTATCGTTCCGGTGCCATAAAAATCAACAACGCCGAAGGCACAAATCTGAAGGTGGTAAACGGTCAAAGAATCAAACATTATATCTCAGGTACTCCCATAAATGTTGACACCAATATAATTGATACCGTAACACCGGAGGAGTACATAAGGGACACTTTCCAGAACGTTTCAGACTCCGAAAAGGAATAGGTATGTGGTACGGTAAGTAAACCGACTCCAAAACATTTCCAATGATAATTTTTCTCCGTTTTGGAATATTTAAAAAATTGGGAAAATTAAAAGTAGTCCGAAAGAGACACGAGGCGACCACAAGGGTGGAGGGCGCGCCCGAGGCGACCACAAGGGTGGAGGGCGCGCCCCACGACCTTGTGGCCACCTCGTGTGCCCTCCAGACTCCGTTTTCTTGCACAATACTTCTTTTGGTCGGTAAAAATTCATTATATAATCTCCCAAAGGTTTTGACCACCGTACCATGACAATATCTTCTATTCTTGTTTCAAGCTGTTTTCTACCAGAGTTTTCAAGACCAGGCATCATGTCGTCCCCCCTCCTCCAACAACGCAGGCGATGATGCTTGGTTGATGAAGATAGAGATGAAGAGAGAAGAACTTGGGGAAACTAACAAGGACGATAAGATCAAGAAAGCTGAGGGAGATCAAGTTCCGGCAGCAGAAGATCAACCTTACTACAATCAGCTTACCCCTACTGAAATTGAAGCTTTCAAGATTATTGAATTAGTTCGTGTGCAAAATAAATATCTCACTCACAAAAATATTCTGTTGCAAGAGTACATCACCGCACTCAAGGGCATTATTCGTAAACTGGAGCATCTCCTACGCTTGATGTGTGGCACTACTTCATCAACAACTCCATCATCACCACCTCCGAAGAAAGAGACATAAATACATGGGTATGGGCACTCCCCTTGGCAACTGCCAAGCTTGGGGGAGGTGCCCCGGTATCGTATCACCATCACACCTTTACTTTTATCGTTTTTCTTAGTTCGATCCTTTTGGTTATATCTTGATCTAGTAGAATAAAGTGTTAGTATGATCTAGCTTTGAGTTTTGATTTGATCTCTATCTATGTAATCGAGTCCGTGAGTTATATAATAAAGAGTAGTTTTTAGTCGAGGGCTTTGTTTTCTTGCTATGATCTTGAGGGAATAAAATAATAAAAATAAATAAAAAGATCATATATTGATCTTATGGAGAGTAATGACTTCACATATAAAGAGTATGATGAATAAAATTTGTTGGGAGTTGACAAACATAGTTTTGGTCATTGTTGCAATTTATAGGAAGTAATAAAGAAAGAGAGGCTTCACATATAAATATACTATCTTGGACCTCTTTTGTAATTGTGAGCACTCATTAAAATATGACATGTTAAAAAGTTGATGTTGGACAAGGAAGACAACATAATGGGTTATGTTTTCTTATATCCGAATAGAAGTTATATTGTCATGGATCCTCCAACATGTTGAGCTTGCCTTTCCCTCTCATGCTAGCCAAATTCTTTGCACCAAGTAGAGATACTACTAGTGCATCCAAACATCCCTAAACCCAGTTTTGCCATGAGAGTCCACCATACCTACCTATGGATTGAGTAAGATCCTTCAAGTAAGTTGTCATCAATGCAAGCAATAAAAATTTCTCTCTAAATATGTATTATCTATTAGTGTGAAGAAAATAAGATTTATACGAACTTGTGATATGGAAGAAATAAAAGCGACAGACTGCATAATAAAGTTCTTTATCACAAACGGCAATATAAAGTGACGTTCTTTTGCATTAAGATTTTGTGCATCCAACCATAAAAGCGCATGGCAACCTCTGCTTCCCTCTGTGAAGGGCCTATCTTTTTACTTTTATCTTCTACCCTTATACAAGAGTCATGGTGATCTTCACCTTTCCTTTTTTACATTTTTTCCTTTTGGCAAGCACTATGTGTTGGAGAAAGATCCAGATATATATATATATCCAATCGGATGTAGGTTATCATAAAGTATTATTGTTGACATTACCCTTGAGGTAAAAGGTTGGGAGGCGAAACTATAAGCCCCTATCTTTCTCTGTGTCCGATGAAAGATTTGAACCCATAAGTATCGCGTGAGTGTTAGCAATTGTGAAAGACTAAATGATAGTTGAGTATGTGGACTTGCTGAAAAGCTCTTATATTGACTCTTTCCGATGTTATGATAAATTGCAATTGCTTCAATGACTGAGATCATAGTTTGTTAGTATTCAATGAAGTTTTTGATTCATACTTTACCATGTGAATGAATTGTTACTTTAGCATAAGAAATTATATGACAATATATGTTGCTGTTCTAAAGATGATCATGATGCCCTCATGTCCGTATTTTATTTTATCGACACCTCTATCTCTAAACATGTGGACATATTTTTCGATATTGGCTTTCGCTTGAGGACAAGCGAGGTCTAAGCTTGGGGGAGTTGATACGTCAATTTTGCATCATGCTTTTATATCATTATTTATTGCATTATGGGCTGTTATTACACATTATGGCACAATACTTATGCCTTTTCCCTCTTATTTTACCAGGTTTACAAGAAGAGGGAGAATGCCGGCAGCTGGAATTCTAGGCTGGAAAAGGAGAAAATATTAGAGACCTATTCTGCACAACTCCAAAAGTCCTGAAACTTCACGGAGAGTCATTTTGGATTTAATAAAAAATATTGGGCGAAGAAAGTACCAGAGGGGGGCCACTTGCCATCCACAAGGGTGGAGGGCGCGCCCCCTGTCCTTGTGGGCCACCTGGCAGGCCCACGACGCCCATCTTCTGCTATATGGTGTGTTTTGACCTGGAAAAAATAAGAAGGAAGCTTTCGGGACGAAGCGCCGCCATCTCGAGGCGGAACCTGGGCAGAACCAATCTAGGGCTCCGGTGGAGCTGTTCTGCCGGGGAAACATCCCTCCGGGAGGGGGAAATCATCGCCATTATCATCTCCATTGATCCTCTCATCAAGAAGGGGTCAATCTACATCAACATCTTCACCAGCACCATCTCCTCTCAAACCCTAGTTCATCTATTGTACCCGATCTTTGTCTCAAAACCTCAGATTGGTACCTGTGGGTTGCTAGTAGTGTTGATTACTCCTTTTAGTTGATGCTAGTTGGTTTATTCGGTGGAAGATCATTTGTTCAGATCCTTAATGATAATTAATACTCCTCTGATTATGAACATGAATATGCTTTGTGAGTAGTTACGTTTGTTCCTGAGGACATGGGAGAAGTCTCGTTATAAGTAATCATGTGAATTTGGTATTCGTTCGATATTTTGATGAGATGTATGTTGTCTTTCCTCTAGTGGTGTTATGTGAACGTCGACTACATGACACTTCACAATGATTTGGGCCTAGGGGAAGGCATTGGGAAGTAATAAGTAGATGATGGGTTGCTAGAGTGACAGAAGCTTAAACCCTAGTTTATGCATTGCTTCGTAAGGTGCTGATTTGGATCCATTTGTTTCATGCTATGGTTAGATTTATCTTAATTCTTCTTTCGTTGTTGCGGATGCTTGCGAGAGGGGATAATCATAAGTGGGAGGCTTGTCCAAGGAAGGACAGCACCCAGGCACCGGTCCACCCACATATCAAATTATCAAAGTAACAAACGCGAATCATATGAGCATGATGAAAACTAACTTGACAACAATTCCCATGTGTCCTCGGGAGCGCTTTGATTTATATAAGACTTCGTCCAGGCTTGTCCTTTGCTACAAAAAGGATTGGGCCACCTTGCTGCACCTTGTTTACTTTTGTTACCTATTACCCGTTACGAATTATCTTATCACACAACTATCTGTTACCGATAATTTCAGTGCTTGCAGAGAATACCTTGCTGAAAACCGCTTGTCATTTCCTTCTGCTCCTCGTTGGGTTCGACACTCTTACTTATCGAAAGGACTATGATAGATCCCCTATACTTGTGGGTCATCACTAATCTTAGCAACAGAACCGGTATCAAATACCCAGGGGCTACTATGAACAGTAGTAAAATACACATCAGTAACATGTATATCAAATATACCTTTGTTCACTTTGCCATCCTTCTTATCCGTCAAGTATTTGGGGCAGTTCCACTTCCAGTGACCATTTCCATTGTAGTAGAAGCACTCAGTTTCAGGCTTAGGTCCAGCTTTGGGCTTCTTCATGGGAGTGACAACTTGCTTGCCATTCTTCTTGAAGTTCCCCTTTCTTTCCCTTGCCCTTTTTCTTGAAACTAGTGGTCTTGTTAACTATCAACACTTGATGCTCTTTCTTGATTTCTAGCTTCGCTGATTTTAGCATCGCGAAGAGCTTGGGAATCATTTTTGTCATCCCTTGCATATTATAGTTCATCACGAAGTTATAGTAGCTTAGTGATAGTGACTAGAGAATTTTGTCAATCATTATCTTATCTGGAAGATTAACTCCCACTTGATTCAAGCGATTGCAGTACTCAGACATTCTGAACACATGCTCACTAGCTGAGCTATTCTCCTCCATATTGTAGGCAAAGTACTTGTCAGAGGTCTCATACCTCTCGACACGGGCATGAGTCTGAAATACCAATTTCAGCTCTTGGAACATCTCATATGCTCCGTGGCGTTCAAAACGTCTTTGGAGCCCCGATTCTAAGCCATAAAGCATGGCGCACTAAACTATCAGGTAGTCATCATATCGAGCTTGTAAAATGTTCATAACGTCTGCATCAGCTCCTGCAATAGGTCTGTCACCTAGCGGTGCATCAAGGA
Source organism: Thinopyrum elongatum (assembly GCA_011799875.1). NCBI lineage: Eukaryota > Viridiplantae > Streptophyta > Magnoliopsida > Poales > Poaceae > Thinopyrum > Thinopyrum elongatum. Next base: position 596,129,643 of record CM022303.1, on the reverse strand, counting down.
CATAATTCTTTTGTGCAGCAATGAGGATAATCCTCAAATCACGGACCCAGTCCGCATCATTGCTACTATCATCTTTCAACTTAGTTTTCTCTAGGAACATATCAAAAATAAAACAGGGGAGCTATACGCGAGCTATTGATCTACAACATAGATATGCAAATACTATCAGGACTTAGTTCATGATAAATTAAGTTCAATTAATCAAATTACTTAAGAACTCCCACTTAAATAGACATCCCTCAAGTCATCTAAGTGATACGTGATCCAAATCAACTAACCCATGTCCGATCATCACGTGAGATGGGGTAGTCATCAATGGTGAACATCTCTATGTTGATCATATCTACTATATGCTTCACGTTCGACCTTTCGGTCTCCAGTGTTCCGACACCATGTCTGTACATGCTAGGCTCGTCAAGTTTAACCCAAGTATTCTGCATGTGCAAAACTGTCTTACACCCGTTGTATGTGAACGTAGAGTCTATCACACCCAATCATCACGTGGTGTCTCGAAACGATGAACTTTCGCAACGGTGCATACTCAGAGAGAACACTTATATCTTGAAATTTAGTGAAGGGATCATCTTATAATGCTACCGTCGTTCTAAGCAAAATAAGATGCATAAAAAATAAATATCACATGCAATCAAAATATGTGACATGATATGGCCATCATCATCTTGTGCTTTTGATCTCCATCTCCAAAGCATCGTCATGATCTCCATCGTCACCGGCTCGACACGTTGATCTCCATCTTTGCATCGTGGTCGTCTCGCCAACTATTGCTTCTACAACTATTGCTAACGCATAGCGATAAATTAAAGCAATTACATGGCGCTTGCATTTCATACAATAAAGAGACAACCATAAGGCTCCTGCGGGTTACCGATAAATTACAGAACATGATCATCTCATACAATAACGTATATCACATCATGTCTTGACCATATCACATCACAACATACCCTGCAAAAACAAGTTAGACGTCCTCTACTTTGTTGTTGCAAGTTTTACGTGGCTGCTACGGGCTTCTAGCAAGAACCGTTCTTACCTACGGCAAAAACCACAATGATGATTTATCAAGTTTGCTGTTTTAACCTTCTTCAAGGACCGGCCGCAGTCAAATTCGATTCAACTAAAGTAGGAGAAACAGACACCCACCAGCCACCTTTATGCAAAACTAGTTGCATGACAGTCGGTGGAACCGGTCTCATGTACGTGGACATGTAAGGTTGGTCCGGGCCGCTTCATCCCACAATGCCGCCGAATCAAAATAAGACGTTGGTGGTAAGCAGTATGAACATCACCGCCCACAACTTCTTTGTGTTCTACTCGTGCATATCATCTACGCATAGACCTGGCTCTGATGCCACTGTTGGGAAATGTTGCATGGAAAACAAAAAAATTTCTACGCACACACAATGATCTATCCATGGAGATGCATAGCAACGAGGGGGGAGAGTGTGTCTACGTACCCTCATAGACCGTAAGCGGAAGCATTTAACAACGCGGTTGATGTAGTCAAACTTCTTCGTGCTCCAACCGATCAAGTACCGAACGTACGGCACCTCCGCATTCTGCACACGTTTAGCTCGGTGACGTCCCTCGCCTTCTTGATCCAGCAAGACATCGAGGTAGTAGATTGTTCTGTCAGCACGGCAGCGTGGTGACGGTGATGGTGAAGTGATCTCCGCAGGGCTTCGCCTAAGCACTATGAAAATATGACCGGGGGTGTAAACGATGGAGGGGGGCGCCGCACATGGCTAAACAATTGTCTGACCTTGCTAGGCGCCCCCCTTCCCACATATATATAGGTGGAGGGGAGGAGGGCGCCCCAAGTAGGCCGAATCCTACTTGGGGTCCTCCCAAGTGGCGCGCCCCCTGCCTTATTTGTCGAAGGGGGAAGCAAAGGGGGGGGGGAGGTGGAAGGAAGGGGGAATCCTATTCCCTTTCTCTCCTTTCCTCCTTCCCCTTTCCTTCTCCACCTTGGCCGGCCCATATGGGGGGTGCACCAGCCACTTGTGGCTGGTGTGTTTCACCTCTTGGCACATCAGGCCCATATCTTTTGCCGGGGGTGCCCGGAACCCCTTCCGGTGACCCGATATGTACCCGGTGACCCCCGAAACACTTTCGGTGTCCGAATACCATCATACTATATATCATTCTTTACCTATCGACCATTTCGAGACTCCTCATCATGTCCGTGATCTCATCCGGGACTCCGAACAACATTTGGTCACCAAATCACCTAACTCATATAATACTATATCGTCAACGAACGTTAAGCGTGTGGACCCTACGGGTTCGAGAACTATGTAGACATGACCGAGACACCGCTCCGGTCAATAACCAATAGCAGAACCTAGATGCTCATATTGGCTCCCACATATTATACGAAGATCTTTATCGGTCGAATCATTATGACAACATACGTAATTCGTTTTGTCAATTGGTATGTTACTTGCCCGAGATTCGATCGTCGGTATCTTCATACCTAGTTTAATCGCGTTACTGGCAAGTCTCTTTACTCATTCCGTAATACATCACCTCGTGACTAACTCCTTAGTTATTTGCTTGCAAGCTTATGATGTGTATTACTGAGAGGGCCCAGAGATACCTCTCTGAAACTCGGAGTGACAAATCCTAATCTCGATCTATGCCAACTCAACAAACACCTTCGGAGATACCTGTAGAGCATCTTTATGATCACCCAGTTACATTGTGATGTTTGATAGAACACAAGGCATTCCTCCGGTATCCGGGAGTTGCATAATCTCGTAGTCGAAGGAATATGTATTTGACATGAAGAGAGCAATAGCAATAAAACTGAACGATCATTATGCTAAGCTAACGGATGGGTCTTGTCCATCACATCATTCTCCTAATGATGTGATCCCGCTATCAAATGACAACACATGTCCATGGTTAGGAAACCTTAACCATCTTTGATCAACGAGCTAGTCTAGTAGAGGCTTACTAGGGACATGGTGTTTTTTTATGTATTCACACATGTATTTAAGTTTCTGATCAATACAATTCTAGCATGAATAATAAATCTTTATCATGAATAAGGAAATATAAAAAAACTACTTTATTATTGCCTCTAGGGCATATTTCCTTCATTCTCTGCTGCTCATACTTGTAAGTCCCCTTGTATTGTTTTCATTCACCCTGTCATAATTCTTTCTCGTGGTTATCTATCGTAGCTCTTCACCATGTATCTTTCTCATGCTGCTGCATCTGTTAGCATACTGCTTTACCATCGTCATTGTCAAACCAGTGATATCATTTGCTCGTACCATCATTACCTCTTTCATCAATAGATATGTTCCCAGATAAAGTGCTTGTTTAAATTTGTATCTACCGAACCTTATTTCCGCTGCTGTGTTTGGGATCAATTCACAACATTCGAAAGAATTTTTTAATCTCCCATTCACCCCCTCTGGTCGGTATACTCTCGGTCCCAACATCCCCACATGAGGCTTTTCGACAAGCTATTTTGCGGCTGTTCAGGTGCCCTTTCTAAAGGCATGGGGTTGTGGGGTGCCAGTACATGTGGCTACCTTGGAGGAAAATCCAGTGATTGGCATCACTGATCGATATCGATGATGTGACTCATACCCATCGATGGATGTGTTGTATTGAAAACTATGCTCCTCCACACCTCATGGTTGCATAGTTGCCATCCCATGTGGAAGATCTCTTAGTAGCCTCTGACAAAGTAGTTACAAGAGACTTGGCCTCAGCATGTGTTGTGTTTGGAAACATTCTATGACACATTCTTTCTTTCTCTTCCAATTTTATTAGATTTGTAATAATATTATATTTTGAAACATACAGGGTTCTTATTCATTTCCATATGCATTGTATTTAGGCTGATGCAATATCAAAATTGCGAAGCACATCCAGCAGGAAAGCATACACATATCTACCTTGTCCTTCCGTGCTCATAAATAAATATACACGATTGCATTCTTGCCTTCTATTTCCCTTAATGTCCTTTATAGGTCCACCATCCTTTCACTCCCTCCATCTTTCAGTCAGACAAAGTGTTACCTAATTTAGTTCTTCCAACATGCAACACCAAATATCTTGCACACAGTATGACATTTCTTAATGAAGATGCATATATATAACTGCCAAATAGTAGTTCTTCTTTGAAGGACTTCGTGCCAATAGAGAAGAGACATGTGGTTGAACTTAACCTATGGCTAGTTGAGTCGGCATGAGAGGTATAGGGACGTGCAAATGCGCATCAACTATGGAGAGTTTATGTTGGATACAGTTCGACTATCTTGCCTATGTTAGCATGATCTACACATCACCAAAACAAAGTATGGACTTGCAACATTAGGCTCCTTTGAGCCGAAGGCATAGGGATCCACAGATGGCCCCATCCAGGAAGACTGTACCGTAAAGTTGTAGGCTATGTGCAATAAGTTAGTCGCGAGTGACATGTATGTTAGAACTAAGAATATTGTGAAATAAAATATATATTCATTCATACTAGTTTCAATTTCTCCAAGAATTAGATTTTTTTAAAGAAACAAGTCACTATATTGGTTAATCTATTTTAAACGTGTCACATTTTAGTCCATCTAGGTACAAAACCTTGAACTATATTCATCACTGCCTTCCACAAAAAAATAGTTGCTACCATAGAGAATTCACATGGTTGTAGAGCATCTATCTTGTGGGCATTTTTATTTGCTAAAACCAGGTTTCTATGCACTACACACACAAGAAACAACAATCCGCACAGTCCTACACTATCATACTTAAATGTAGCATATGTATGTAAATTATATAGACAAAAATACTCTAAATTAGTACTTTGTAGTAAATCATTATTGCTACAATAAGTTAAAATAACCAAGCTCATTATATTTAAACTAATTTTATTGTTTACATTTTCAGTGCATTGACATTATAAGAGCCGGGGGAGAAGGCGGGGAAAAACACTGATGGTGTGTCATTCTCCTATCTGTAATGTTATCATTACATATTTATAAGAGAACTTTGTTAAATCTTAACAAGTTTTTAAGAAATCACTGGTTACATTTGACACCAATGATTGCATGTTTGATCTGCCCTTGATAAGATGGAGTTATTGTCTTGGTCTCCTGAGAATCGTGCAGGCGGCTGTGTGCTTAGCTGCACGTGAAGCGATATAAAGTCTTTAGTTATATACTAGTACTAGATAACTGTCCGTGCGTTGCAACGGGATATAAATATTCTAGTATATTAGCTCATGATTTATGCGCCCTTATTAATGTGATTGTGTAAATAAATGTTTATCAAATTTTGATTGTGATTTACCTATCTAAGTAAAATTTAGGATTTTATTTGATAATCATTTGTTTGGTAAAAAACTATTGCTTAGCATAGAAATCATGACAGTTTTAACGGTTTTCAATGAAAACCCGTGAAAACAAAGAGATAGTAGGAGCAAAAATAATCAAAACAGAGAGAGAGGGGGGGGGGATATGTAAGGTTGGACGAAACAGTCTGTCTGGCAGAAAAAGGAACATTATTGTTTTATTAAATAGTATATAGAGAGGAAGTCATATTTGACAAAATTGATGATATGCACAGAATAAGATAAATATTTCTTCACTTATTTTGTGTAACCTACGTGCAGAACCGATGTCATACCATGTGCCTAGTCATGACTTCAATGTTTGCATTCGCTATCTATACAAAACTGATGGTGGTTTGCATTGCATTCGTCGCTTCCTTTTTCTCCGGTGCACGGATTTGGTTCCGACATTTTGGAGGCTTCGGAGTGTTCCGGTGATATACAGAAGTGTTTTGGAAGGTACCGAAAGGTTATAGAATATGATGGAAGCTTCCATAAAGGTCCGTAATATTTAGAACATTTCAGAAGGATCATATTCCCACCCCCATTGAGTGGGGTGCAAGTCACCCTAGTGGGGCCAGTTCAGCCGAAGCCCCCTTGGCTTGGGGGCAAAGCAATCCTCGCCGAACTCCACCTGCGTGAGGGGCTGGACTCCCTCCCTAGGTCGGCCGACCCCTCCCCCCTCGCGCCACCTATATATAGCGGTAAAGGGGTGCACCAGGGAGAGGCATCCCTTATAGCCCTAGCCACCGCCAACTTCCTAGACGGTTGCCCCATCTCTCCTATCTCAATTAGACCTAGTGTAGTGCCCTTAGGTTGCTGGAATTCCACTTCGTACATTCCCCACTACTCCAGTGTACTGGTATACACGTTTGAAATGTTGCGGTGTTACTAACATGATACATGTGGATACCTTGGAGGTGTCATAATCTTCAACATTTGATCGGGCAGATCTTTGTGAGGAGAAAACTCTCATGGCTGGGAGGTATAATCTAGCTGCACGAGTCTAAGGACTTCATCGACATCGTCAACATCTCCACAACATTGACTCATTGTCGAGGGTATGATCTCATTGCCTCCACCTCGATAGTGATCTTTGTTGGTTCGTGCGCATTAAGTTTTTATTTTTTGTAGCACGTTACTACCCCCGTCCTGATTTATTAGTCCCCTTTGTATTTTGTGACAAATTTTGACCAAAGATTTAACTAACAAAATGTTAATGCATGTCACCAACAATTATATCGTTGGATTCGTATTTGAAGATAGTTTTCAATTATATTATTTTTAATGACATGCACTACCATTTTATTCGTTAAATTCATGGTCAAAATTTGGCACAAAATATGATAGGGACCAATAAACCAGGACGGAGATAGTACCCTACATGGTGCATGCATGGTTTTCAGTCGCGTGATCGACATACGGACCTTGGGCCATTGCATCATCTACATTGTCAGCAGCTACTCAACAAGGATCAATGATGCTCTTTTTTTTATTTTTTTCTTCACCTATGCCTGGTCATAGTCTTGTGTGGCCTTTGCTATTTGCTGGTGTGATCCTCTGCGTGTGTGCATTGGTCTTGGTTATGTGCATCCTAGTCGTGTAGAGACCAAGTGTGTGCTTACTGTTTTTATCCCCTTGATGCTTTATAATGAGTTAATAAAGTACACCCTTATCCAAAAAATATTTATTTGCATGTACATAGTTTTTTGTGTATCATTTACAAAGTTCAGGTGATCATTTGTATTTCCATTTACTCATTTTGAATGTTTGGATATAATAATACATAATTATTATTCTCAAGTCTTTGTATGGAAATCATATCCACAAAAATAGTAAACATTTTCCTTTCAAGCTCATTGCAGTCTGCAAGAGAAATGTTCAAAGAATAGAGGCCTAGGTTTAACGAGAATCTTCCGTGTGACACGAGTGTTTGTTTAGTCTAGTAAGCATGGACATGGAATACACATTTTTAAATTGAAACAACTAAAGAAAATAAAAATGGAAATACGATATGTGCTATTCCCGAAAGAAAAGATGGAAATGCGATATTTGTAATGAATAGGGATTATCTAGGATGATAAGTAAAACATTTTGCCAACTATCCTTGGGACATTGACCATTATTTGAAGTGCATTGTTTGACCGTACAAAAAAAATGAAGAGCTCATTGGAACAGTTCGCAAAAGTGCATTTTTAGATATATTGCATCACACAAATTAGCTGCCATAAACATCTCATCACTTCTAATAATTAACCTCCTAGATCTCTTTGTGTCAAGAGAACTATACAACAAGACATGAAAAGGAATTGCAGGTTCAGACCGAATAATTACTAACCTTGAACCCTAGGTTCAGACCAAATAACCAAATAACTGACGCACAACTATCGATGAAATTAACTACAATACACACAACTATATAAATAGATTTCGGATGCAGAACAACTACAGACTGAACTTATTTTCACTGCCTAGATTAACCAAAAACTGGGGGATTTCGCACCAGCTGACCGTAGTATCAAATACCACATACCAACTCATGTAGTAATATATGTTTGCTCTTTGATCCAAGGGTGCTCGTTATCTTGCGTACACTTTATGGTGTGGCTTTAGGATAATTTATGTTTGCTCTTTTATAAGTAGTAGAGACGTAGAGACACTAAGAGTTTGAGTACATTTCATTATCTAAAATGTCAATTTTATCAAAACAATATGTCATGCATACCAGCCTACTGGATAAATTTATCTTCATTTGCTCTAGGTAAGGGCATGCAACATGGCAGTTATGACTTCAATCATGTGCACTATCTACACAAATATTCTATTGTCCTGGGCACCTTATTTTGAACTCGCTTCTAGTACCTTAAAAAAACTCATTTCACCTTTATTTATAAGCTAAGCCCATCGTTCTGTGACCTTGCAGTAGCACGTAGGTCATTGGGGGATTGATGCTACAATAGGAAAATGTTGGGTCCTACCGTCCTAGTGCTCAACCCCATCATAAGCAAAACTACAGACATATATAGCAGTTCTTAGTAGTCGTAGTCCAGCAGGATCCCCCGCTCCTAACCCTACCACGCTCCCGGCGTGGTGCCGGAGCGCCCCCGCCTGCCGCCTCCCGTTCCACTCCAGCGCATCTCCCCCCCCCCCCCCCCCCGGCCACCACCGAGGGCGTCACAGGCAAAGCCTTGTGTCGCAGCGGCGGCAGTGGCGGCGGCGTTTCTCCTCGGCCAACGTCTCGGTCAAGATGGCAGCGGCCCGCCACTAGTAGAAAACAGGGCTTTGGTTGAGGCCTGGGTAAGGGCAGTAATCCCGGTTCTCTCACGAATTGGGACCAAAGGGGGCATCAGTCCCGGTTCGTGAGGCCAGGGCGCCGGCCGGGCCTCAGGGGCCATTGGTCCCGGTTTGTCTGACCCCTTTGGTCCCGGTTCCAGACACGAACCGGGACCAATGGGCCTCACTCCTAGCCCACAACCTTTAGTCCCGGTTGGTGGCTGGAACAGGGACCAAAGGTTGTCCTTTAGTCCCGGTTTTAGCCACAAACTGGGACTAAAGAGAGGCCTATATATATACCCCCGCCCCTGCCCGCGAGCAGAGCCACTGCTCTGTTTTTTTGGCCGGCCGTGGGAGAGCTTTGTGGTGCTCTAGCTCACCTCCTATGCACATGAGGTTTTCGATGAAATGCCCGAGCCACACTTAAGCTTTCTCCTCTCGAAGCTCCTTGTCCAAGCTCCATTTTCCTCAAGATTTTTCTAGGTTTGGCGGTCTGTCCTGTCCCGTCCCCGTCCTCACCGCCGTCAATTGCCCGCGCTAATCTCGTCGCCGGCACCACCGTGGTGAGCCTCTTGTTCTTATCTTCTTTCTAAAAGAAAAAAAAATCTTACTTGTATGATTTAGATAGATACTTGTATAATTTTCTTACTTTTATTATTATTTGTTATTATATAGTGCGATGGTTTTGGTATCCGCCTCCGTCGGCCCTCGTCCTGTCTATGATTCGGATGTGGTATATATTATCTTTTATAACTATTAGTTTCATTTAGTGTTTATGACAATTATGCCGACCAACGTGACATAGATATTTTTATCTAGGAGGTATGTGAACCGGAAAATCCAACCGTCCCTATTGTCAAGAGGTTAAATTTAGTTGAAAAAGAAAACAATTACTTCAAGAAAAAATTGAAAAGAATTGAGGAGGAGAAGATGAGATTGGAGTTGCCTGTTGCGGATGTCGTTGACGATCACAAGATCAAGATGGATGCAATGCGCTTGAAGATTAGAAAGATTAGAAAATATGCCATTCATACTGAGGCTTGGTATCATTATGCCGTTGGATCAATTGTTACCTTAGTTGCAATTATGATCGCATTTGTTGTTGCATTGAAATGTTTTACTTAGTTTCAATGAATGGTTTAATTAGATGCTCTAGAGAGCAATATGTTGTTCAATGAGAACTATGTATGAACTTTATGCATTTATTTTTTTAGTAATAACATTGGATCACTACTGTACTTTGGTTTTAATGTGATGATGAACTTCTATTAATTTGGTCACTTCTCTATTCATGATGTTCTGTAATGGTTTTTGACACGCTTAATTATATATAATGCACGCAGATGAACCGGCAATGGATGTACGGTGACAGACGCACCTTCGAGTACATTAAGGGCGTGCATAATTTTCTCGAAGTGGCTGAGGCAAACAAGCAGAATGGTTTTATGTGTTGTCCATGCCCTAGATGTGAGAATACGAAGTCTCACTCTGACTCGAAAACCCTTCACATCCACCTACTTGAGAAGGGTTTCATGCCACACTATAATGTTTGGACCAAGCACGGAGAAAGAGGGGTTATGATGGAAGACAACGAAGAAGAAGAGGATGATGACAATTATGTGCCCCTTGAATACGGTGATGCTGCAACGGGGGAAGCTGAAGATCAAGAGGAACCAGACGATGTGCCCGATGATGATCTTCGACGGGTCATTGTTAATGCAAAGAGACAATGCCAAAGTGAAAAGGAGAAGTTGAAGTTCGATCGCATGTTAGAGGATCACAAATAAGGGTTGTACCCCAATTGCGAAGATGGCAACACAAACCTCGGTACCACACTAGAATTGCTGCAATGGAAGGCAGACAATGGTGTATCTGACAACGGATTTGAGAAGCTACTGAAAATATTGAAGAAGAAGCTTCCAAAGGATAATGAATTGCCCGACAGTACATACGGAGCAAAGAAGGTTCTAAGCCCTCTAGGATTGGAGGTGCAGAAGATACATGCATGCCCTAATGACTGCATCCTCTACCGCGGTGCGTACGAGGATTTGAATGCATGCCCGGTATGCGGTGCATTGCGGTATAAGATCAGACGAGATGACCCTAGCGATGTTGACGGCGAGCGCCCCAGGAAGAGGGTTCCTACCAAGGTGATGTGGTATGCTACTATAATACCACGGTTGAAACGTCTGTTCAAAAACAAAGAGCATGCCAAGTTGATGCGATGGCACAAAGAGGACCGTAAGAAAGACGAGAAGTTGAGAGCACCCACTGACGGGTCGCAGTGGAGAAAAATCGAGAGAATGTGGGGGGACTTTGCAGGTGACGCAAGGAATGTATGGTTTGGTTTAAGCGCGGATGGCATTAATCCTTTTGGGGAGCAAAGCAGCAATCATAGCACCTGGCCCGTGACTCTATGTATCTATAACATTCCTCCTTGGTTGTGCATGAAGCGGAAGTTCATTATGATGCCAGTGCTCATCCAAGGCCCTAAGCAACCCGGCAACGACATTGGTGTGTACCTAAGACCATTAGTTGAAGAACTTTTACAGTTGTGGAATTGAAAATGTGTACGTGTGTGGGATGAGCACGACCAGGAGGAATTTGACCTACATGCATTGCTGTTTGTAACCATCAATGATTGGCCTACTCTCAGTAACCTTTTAGGACAGACAAACAAGGGATACCACGCATGCATGCATTGTTTAGATGACACCGAAAGTATATATTTGGACAAATGCAGGAAGAATGTGTACCTGGGACATCGTCGATTTCTTCCGACCAACCATCAATGTCGAAAGAAAGGCAAGCATTTCAAAGGCGAGGCAGATCACCGGAAGAAGCCCGCCATCCGTACTAGTGATCACATACTTGCTATGGTCAATGATTTACAAGTAATCTTTGGAAAGGGTCCCGGCAGACTATCTATTCTGAATGACACTGAGGGACGCGCACCCATGTGGAAGAAGAAATCTATATTTTGGGACCAACCCTATAGGAAAGACCTAGAGGTCCGCTCTGCAATCGACGTGATACACGTGATGAAGAATCTTTGCGTGAACCTGCTAGGCTTCTTGGGCATGTATGGGAAGACAAAAGATACACCGAAGGCACGGGAGGACCAGCAACGTGTGCATGAAAAAGATGGCATGCCTCCAAAGCAGTATGAAGGTCCTGCCAGCTACGCTCTTACCAAAGAAGAGAAGGAAATCTTCTTGGAATGCCTGCTCAGTATGAAGGTCCCGTCTGGCTTCTCGTCGAATATAAAGGGTATAATAAATATGGTAGAGAAAAAGTTCCAGAACCTAAAGTCTCATGACTGCCACGTGATTATGACGCAACTGCTTCCAGTTGCATTGAGGGGGCTTCTACCGGAAAACATTTGATTAGCCATTGTGAAGCTATGTGCATTCCTCAAGGTGATCGATCCAGAAATCCTACCAAGGTTAAGGAGTGATTTGGCGCAATGTCTTGTCAGTTTCGAGCTGGTGTTCCCACCATCCTTCTTCAATATCATGACGCACGTCCTAGTTCATCTAGTCGATGAGATTGCCATTCTAGGCCCTGTATTTCTACACAATATGTTCCCCTTTGAGAGGTTCATGGGAATCTTAAAGAAATATGTTCGTAACCATGCTAGGCCAAAAGGAAGCATCTCTACGGGCCATCAAACAGAGGAGGTCATTGGGTTTTGTGTTGACTCCATTCCTGACCTTAAGAAGATTGGTCTCCCTCAATCGCGGTATGAGGGGAGACTGACTGGAAAAGGCACGCTAGGAGCGGACTCAATTATATGTAGGGACGGGCATTCTTGGTCTCAAGTACACTACACAGTTCTACAGAATTCTACCTTGCTGACCCCGTATGTCAATGAACAAAAGAATATTCTGCGCTCCAAACACCTGGAGCAGTGTGACGACTGGATTACATGTGAACACATAAGGACTTTCGGCAGTTGGTTGCAAACACGTCTCATGGGTGACAACACTGTTTCTGATGAGCTGTACTCGTTGGCCAGGGGACCATCTTTGACTATATTGACTTACAAAGGGTACAAGATAAATGGGAATACATTTTACACGATCGCCCAAGATCAAAAGAGCACCAACCAAAACAGTGGTGTCCGCTTTGATGCAGCAACCAAGAGGGGGAAGGACACATATTATGGTTACATAGTGGACATATGGGAACTTGACTATGGACATGATTTTAAGGTCCCTTTGTTTTAGTGCAAATGGGTCAATCTGTCAGGAGGCGGGGTACAGGTAGACCCACAGTACGGAATGACAACAGTGGATCTGAACAATCTTGGGTACACAGACGAACCATTTGTCCTAGCCAATGATGTGGCGCAGGTTTTCTATGTGAAGGACATGTCTACCAAACCGAGAAAAAGAAAAGATAAGGAAGCGAATACATCATACGATGAGTCAAAGCGCCACATAGTTCTTTCAGGGAAAAAAGACATCGTGGGAGTGGAGGGCAAGACAGACATGTCTGAAGATTATGAAAAGTTTCATGAAATTCCTCCCTTCAAAGTGAAGGCTGACCCAAGCACCCTGTTAAACAATGAAGATTATCCATGGTTACGGCGCAATAAGCAAAGGACACAAGCGAAGAAAAAGTGAAGACTTTCTCTCCACAACTATTATGATGATGCCTTTGATATAGAATATCACTGCAGTTACATGTCAATAAATGAAATGCCTTTTGTAACAGATGAGTTTTCGTCCGAAACCCTGATACTTCGAAAGAGATTGTCGATTTTGTACACGAAGTGCTTCCAGCTTTTGTCGTAACCCTCTCAACTCTTTAGCACATGCTATGTGGGTGAAATGATGAGACCATGCCAACTTTCAACCTATTCAGAGTGCATTTGTAGTGCTTTTCAATTTTAGGGTCATTTGGCTAAAAAAATATCAGTAAAAGCATGAAAAATACCAAATGAAGTCAGAAAGGGTTGAAAATTGATGATGTGGCTTTGATTGGTGCATTTTGAACACACAAAAAGTTTGGAGTTCAAATAAGTTCAAAAAAATGAAATCCCTTTGTAACAGATGAGTTTTCGTCCGAAACCATGATACTTCGAAAGAGATTGCCCATTTTGTACACGAAGTGCATCCAGTTTTTGTCGTAACCCTCTCAACTTTTTAGAACATGCTATGTGGGTGAAATTATGATACCATGCCAACTTTCAACCTGTTCAGAGTTCATTTGTAGTGCTTTTCAATTTCAGGGTCATTTAGCTAAAAAATCAGTAAATGCATGAAAAATACCAAATGAAGTGAGAAAGGGTTGAAAATTGATGATGTGGCTTTAAATGGTGCATTTTGATCACACAAAAAGTCTGGAGTTCAAATAAGTTCAAAAAAATGAAATCCCTTTGTAATAGATGAGTTTTCGTCCGAAACCCTGATACGTCGAAAGAGATTGTCCATTTTGTACGCGAAGTGCATCCAGTTCTTGCCGTAACCCTCTCAACTTTTTAGCACATGCTATGTGAGTGAAATGATGATACCATGCCAGCTTTCAACCTGTTCAGACTTCATTTGCAGTGCTTTTCAATTTCAGGATCATTTAGCTCAAAGAATGAACTAATAGCAAAAAGAATGAACTAGAAAACTTTTATAAAACTCTAATAGAAAAAAAGAATGAACTAAAAAGGATCAATTAAAATATTCTTTTGTTCAAAACATTAATAGCAAAAAGAATTTACATAAAGTATTTCTTGTTAGAAACTTTAATAGCAAACTTAAATAACAAAATCTGTTTTTGATTAAAACACCCATTTAAAATAACCTAAAAATTACCAAATTGAATATAATGATAAAACACACTAATATTAAATAGCAGGAAAAAGAATCACTCAAAAATCTATTTTTAAAGTAAAGTTATTCACAAACTAGTGATTCACACAAATTTAAAAGAATTCAAATTTAAACTATTCAAATTTGAAAACTAATGGCACTAACAGAAAGTTTATAATTTTTGTGACCTAAAGCAAAAAGAATCACTCAAAAACTCTAAGTATTTATTTGTAAGTAGAAACAAAAAATAAAGCAAAAAACAAAACAAAAATACTGGAAATTTTTTTAAAAAAAATGCCGCCTACTGGGCCACCACGGCCTGCATACGACTAGAAACCCAACCTGCTAGTTGGGCCAGGATGCAGGCCCGTAGTAGGCCCACAGTCACAGAGAGTGCATTTAGGCCCGTAGGCCTCCAGTAGAGAGGAGCTCGAAGTGGTTGGCGCAGCGGCGCTTATAAACCACTCCAAGCCCCTCTCAGCTAGCGAGGTGGGACTAAACATCCCACCGCACCGCGCCAGTTCCAGCACAAGGCCTTTGGTCCCGGTTGGTGTGACACCCCCAGCATCATGCTACAGTTATCCCCTGCTAATGGTGCCATGTCATCAAGTTTGACTAAGTCAAATTATCACTTAGGGAAAAATCAAACCAATTCAAATTCAAATTATAAGTGAATAATTTGAATTCACAAACATGTGAACTAAAATGTTCATCTAGTGGCAATTATTCCCTGGATAATAATCATGCAAAAATCCAACTTGGAATAAAATGTTTAAATGGGCTAAACAATTGAAACAGCAGCAAAACCAATTTTTAAATGCCTTATTTAATTATTAAAATGTCAAACTAATTTATTTGGAGGTTAAACTGTTTGTGACAGTGTGCTTAGTGGTAATATGAATTTAGGGATCATTTGTTTACTTTACAAAACTAAAATAAATGTGAAAGAAAATAAAACAGGTGCTAAAAAATATAAAGCAGAAGAAAAGAAAGTAAGAAAAGGAAAAGGCTTGGGGGGCACTGGACTGAGTCCACAGTGCCGGCCCGGCCCGCCTCCTGTCTCCTTCAACCTACTGCTCCTCCCCCTCGCGCGCTGTCGCCTCCACCGTGCACTCGCACTCATCTGCACCTGGCCCCCCTC
Organism: Thinopyrum elongatum; assembly: GCA_011799875.1. Lineage (NCBI taxonomy): Eukaryota > Viridiplantae > Streptophyta > Magnoliopsida > Poales > Poaceae > Thinopyrum > Thinopyrum elongatum. The sequence goes on along the minus strand of CM022303.1, from coordinate 596,114,063 downwards.
GCTCCGCTCGACAGCGAGCCCCGCGCCCGCTGTGGAGGGATAAGGCCATCCCCCTGCCCCCCCCCCCCCCCCCCGAGCCCTCTGGCCTCGCTTTCTCTCTTCTCTCTCTCTGTCTCCACCCCCGATTGTCGCCATGGCCATGCCTCCGTGAGCAGTGCGACCACCGGCTCCCCTCTCCGTTCCGAGCGGTCCTGGAGCCCCATCATCATCGTCCTCATCGACCCGAAGTGGTGGACCGAGCTGGAGCGCCCCTACGCCTCGCCATCGGCCCGTTCCCCTCACCGGACGTCGCCGTCGATCTGCTCCACGCCGTCCTCGTCGTGCTTCTTCGAGTTCGGCGTCCATCTCTGTGAGCACGCGCGCATCTTTTTCCCCTTAGCCCGAGCTCGATTTTGAGCTCCGACGCCGTTTGCCGCAAGGCCGAGCTCCAATCGCCGTCGGGCTCGACCGTAGCCGCCACCTCGGTCGTCCCCCGTCTTCACCTAGTGCACCAGTGGATGCAGTGCTTCGCGCCCGAGCCATTTGCCGTTGCCGCCGTTCCATTTGGTCGCCGGAACGCGTCTCCGGTGGACCGCCGCCGTGTCGGGCCTCGCCGCTGGCGTCCGTGTGCGCGCGCGCGTTTAAGTTAAACCGGGCCCGGCTCACTGTTGCTTTTAGATTAGATGCTAATCCACCCCCACTGGCCCACTGACAGCGGGCCCCACCAGCAAATTAACCCCTGTTAAAATAAATCCTAATATTTAACTAGAGACTGACATGTGGGCCCGATGCACTGTTTAGATGGATAAGATTTATTTAACCCTAATAGGCACTGACATGTGGGCCCAGTTGACCAGTCAACAGTCACTGTTGACTGCTGACTGGGCCAGCTGACTGTGCAGTTGACCAGTCAACTAGGGCCCACTGTCAGCCTCTGTTGCACATATGTGGGTACACTTCTGTGTACCCATAGCATTTAATATTTAATATAATTTCCAATTAAATTAATTCTGGAAATTCATAAAATGATTAAAACTTCGATAAATCATATCTTTTAAACCGTAGCTCGGATGAAAATAATTTGTACATGAAAGTTGCTCAGAATTTCGAGACGAATCCGATTCCGCCGTCTGTTCGTCCATCACACGTCCCTAACTATCCGAAAATGGAACCGTTCGCCTCCGGTCATCTGTCTGACAAATGTGCGAAACCAGGAAAACATTCCCGGATGGATTCCCCCTTCCTCGGTGACGTGCAACCATACGTTAGGACACACCCGGCACTGCATATTGTCATGTCATACATTGTGTTGCTCATGTTTGCTGTGTATTTATACTGTTTCCTCCCCCTCTTCTCTCTCGTTAGACCCCGATGCAATTCCCGGTACCGACGCAGCTCCGGAGCCCGACGCCACCGTTGACGACCTTTGCCTTTGCCGCCGAGCAACCAGGCAAGCACCCCCCCCCCCTTTGAGCATACCGATATCGCCTATTCTTTCTCTCTCATGCTTGCATTAGAATTGCTGTTGCTACTGTTTAACCTATTCTGATGCATAGCCTTATTATTGTAACCTGCTATTGAAACCTTACCTGCTTATCCTAAATTGTCTAGTATAGGCTGGGTAGATACTTATCGGTGACCCCCACTTGTCCCGACTGCTCCACTGGATTCTCAGAAGACCCGATCAACGGGATCAAAGACAGGCCCTGGCACCGCACATCAACCCCTTGGTTGTACGACAATGCATCGTTACCATCGAGTGCCGAGGGTGATACCTCGTATAGCACTCCCGATGTTAACTCTGTAGAGTAGCTATTTGGTCGTTGTCATTGAGGGTGATTCCTCCTTCCCCACTTCCGATAACAACGCTGTCGTGCAACACCTCAAGTGTGAACCCATCAACGGTGATTCCTCCGAGTTCACCTTGACGGATACATCGAGTAGGAATCCAACAAGGGTGATACCTCGGATTCCCTTGATGTTATGGACACACGGATACTTGGACTGTACTATTGTTACTTGGAAAGGCGGGTCGACCCTGAGGGGTACCCGCATGTGATGTGAAGACGGGTTGCCTGGATGGTGCCCGAGTGATGAATACGAGGCGTGGCCGGGCATTCTTGGCCCTTGCCGCAAGTCCTCGAGACGGGGCGACGGGGTCACATCGATCGTGAGTCTCTGCTCGTTACCGCAAGCCCCTAGTCCGCCAACGATTTGGATATTTGATCCGAGCAGGCCTCTGGCCTGATAGCACTAACCATCACGTGGGAAGAGTTATGGACACTCTACATCGTAGCATCAGTCGAAAGCTCTGTCAGACGTCCAGTTCGGCCTCGTGGTCGGGCCGGGCCAGTGCCATCCAAGACTGAGGTGGTGCTCGTCCCGACCCTGCACACACCGACCCGGAGTGCACAGGGCGATGGCCCATGAACCCTGAGCGCTTAGGATTTAGACCGACGGGGACCTCTCTGCTGAGCTGTAGGTAGGGTTGCGGTGTATCGTTTGGCCGAGGTCAGGCATGACCTAGGAAAGTGTGTCCAGCCAGAGTGAAGCGAGCGTGGTGGGTAAGTTGGTGCACCCCTGCAGGGAAGAACACAACTATCGATAGCCGGTCCTACGGTAAAGGACACTCGGAGTTGTATCCCGATCGATACAACTATAACTGGTTACTTGTGATGAGTATGGCTCTGGGATTGCTTCTCGCAGGGAGTCGAGAAGGGATCTCAGGACGAGGATGATGACTGTATGGCTCTGGGATTGCTTTCTCACAGGGAGTCGAGAAAGGATCTCTGGGTGAGGTTGATAACATTACTACTACTTTATATGGTACTAATCTACACTCTTCTAATGCTACAAGACCTCTGAAGATGCTAGTCTTCGATAGGACTAGGCCTTCTCTCTATTCTGGCATTTCTGCAGCCCAGTCCACATATACAGCCTCCCCTTGATAATGTTGCATATGTAGTGTAGATCCTTGTTTGCTGAGTACTTCAGATGAGTACTCACGGTTGCTTTGCTTTCTTTTTCCCCCATATCCCTTCTGATGCAACCAGATGACGGAGCCCCGGTTACAGCTGCCCCCGCCGATGATCGCTACTACTACCCCGAGGGTAGATAATACTACGAGCTTGCCGACGACCAGGAGTAGGTTCGGAGGGTCCCAGGCAGGAGGCCTGCGCCTTTCGATCGTAGTGTTTTCTTTTGCCTCGCCTTCTAAGGGCCTATCTCTGTTTTCTTTTATATCTGTATCCAGATATCTGATGCTTCCACTGACACTTGTATGCGAGCTTATGTATTCGAGCCCTCAAGGCCCCTGGCTTGTAATATAAAGCTTGTATGACTTTATTTATGTTTTAGAGTTGTGTTGTGATATCTTCCCGTGAGTCCTTAGGCTTGATCGTGTGTATTTGCGTGTATGATTAGTGCACGATTGAGCTGGGGGCGTCACAGTTGGTGGTACCAACCGGGACTAAAGGGTGCCTTTGGTCCCGGTTCGTGGCACCAACCGGGACCAATGCCACCCTTTAGTCCCGATTCGTGCCACCAACCGGGACCAACCAAAGGTCAGTTTTCGTCAGCCCAAAGGGTGGGAAACAGAGACCTTTGGTCCCAGTTGGTGACACCAACCGGGACTAAAGGGGGGCATTGGTCCCGGTTGGTGCCACGAACCGGGACCAATGCTTCGTGTATATAAGCAAACACTTAGAACTTTTCAGTTTTCATCTACCAGTTGCCCCGATGACGCCAAGCTCATCGACGCCGCCAGGCTGCCCCAACGCCGTCCGCCGCCCCCGCCGTCGCCGTCGCCGTCGTCGCCGTCGCCCCTGCCCCGAGCCCGCGCCCCTGCCCCGTGGGCCCCCGTCATCGCTGTCGCCTCCTGCCCCCCGAGCCCGCGCCCCTGCCGCGTAGTCGCCGTCGCCGTCCTCGCTGCCGACCCCGCGCCCCTGCCCCGACGACGCCGCCCCTCCTCACCGTTCGGTCCGGCCGGCGCCCTCCCTGTCCTCCTCCCTCCCGCGCCCCTGTTTTTTTTCATGTATATGCATGATGATTTTTGTGTTCATATATATGTATTTTTATATGATGATATGTATGTGTATATGATCATATGATGTTTTTTTTTCATAATTTTTCATAATTTTTTTTGTTCATATATATGATGATTTTTTTTGTTCATAGATGTCACATGATGTTTTTTTTGTTCATAGATGATCATATGATGTTTTTTTGTTCATAGATGATCATATAATGTTTTTTTGTTCATATGTATGCATGGATGTGGATGGATGGATGGATGTATATAGAAAATGATCATATGATGTTTTTTTATTCATAGAATTTTTTTTTTGTTCATAGAAATTAGTTAAAATTTACTAAGTTGCTAAGTTAAAATGTTCATATATTGAAAATGAGTTAAAATGTTACTTACTCCCGGTACGCTCGCCCGACCAACTCTCGAGGCCACCCAAACCCTAGAAGAAAGAGCGACGTCATTGTCAATCTACCCCCTCCCTGATAACTTCTACATGAGGGGGGACGTCGGACATGCATGAGAGAGAGGCGGTCCGCTCGTCGGACATGTCATGTGGAATTTTTTTTTTGTTCATATAGAAAACTCCGGTAACTTCGACATGAGGGGGGACGTCGATCAACCCCCTCTCGCCCGGCCAACCCTCGAGTCCACCCAAACCGGGACTGAAAAAGCATTGTCGAGGCCACCCCAAACCCTAGAAGAGGTGTCGAGGCCACCCAAATTTACCAAGTTAAAAGAGCGTTGTCGAGGCCACCCCAAACCCTAGAAACGTTGTCGAGGCCACCCCAAACCCTAGAAGAAAGAGCGTCGTTGTCGATCTATCATTGCCGGCATAGGTCAATGGGGGAGAATGCATGGATATTTTGATCTCCTGCATAGCGATTATTTTTTGCAAAGTGTCCTCTCCTAGAAGAAAGTGCGTTGTCAATCTCCTACCCCCTCCCGCCCGTACCCGATAACTTCGACATGAGGGGGGACGTCGGACATGCATGAGAGAGGTGGTCCGCAACTAATCCATTGCTCATATATGCATATGATTCCTTGTTGTGATTAGCTAGGTCTATGTTTGCCACTAATATATCCATCTCTCATGTTTGTATATTGCCATGTTGTAATATTTGCAGAAATTATGGACAGAGACTTAGAAGAAGAAGAGTTGTTGGTGGATATAATCCGCGATGGAGGTGATCCCTTGTCGTTTCTCAACGACACCGATGGTCAGGAAGGAGAGGATGACAGCTCCGGTAATCCAACAATGGAGGAGGAAGGAGATCATGACGGCTCCGGTGACCGAATGGCGGAGGAAGAAGACCATGATGACGGCTCCGGTGACCAAACAGAGGAGGGAGCTGTTGCAAAGTCCGGCGAGGTATATATATTAATTAAGCCTGTGCTGACTTGATGCATTAATTGTTTTGGTATGTACATATATTAACGCTTCTTTCTTCTTTTATAGCCCTCCGTAAGGAGACGAGGCCCGAAGAAAAGGTTGCGCCAGGATGAAAGGTTCACGATCACAGAAATCATGGACGATGGCCAACCGATTGCTCCCAAGCGGTCCAAGGACGCATTTGTACAACAGTGTGGAGCTATTGTTAGGGACAGCGTCCCGATCAGCGTCCAGCAATGGAATAAGAGTAAGGACGGCCCTGAAGTTTCTTATGTCCAGGATAGACTGAAAGGTGATCTTTGGACCTCGCTGATGGCAAATTTCAGCCTACCGCCAGAGGAGGATCCGAATAAGCCAGTTATAGAGCCAAAGGTTAAGGCGTTTGCTCTTAAGAAGATGGCAGATCTATTCAGGAACTGGAAGAAAGAGTTGAACACAAAGTTTGTCGACAAATGGAAGACTCCAGAATTCACCGGCCGATATGAGAAGATAAGAGATCATTGGCTCGCATTTGTGGCCTACAAGAAATCGGATAAGGGTAAGAAAAGGTCAGAGACAAACAAGAAAAATGCTGCAAAGAAGAAGTATCACCATCACACGGGGTCAGGTGGCTACTACAAAGCCCGGCCGTTGTGGGACAAAGCTGAGCAAGACCTGCTTGCTAAAGGGGTCCAACCAGCGACATTGAACTGCCAGATCGTCAAGGACTTGGTTCTTCGGGGTTGCGGGAACCTTGGACCCAGAAACATGGGAGTGTCGTTGGACGGACGAGCAACTTGCAATACCCATCAAGAAGCTTCAGGAATATATCAGGGCAGTGCAGGAAGGGACATTCATTCCTGACAGAGAGAAGGACGAGCTGACAGAGGCCCTCGGGAATCCTGAGCACCCTAGACTAACACGAGGTAGACCAGGCTCCGTTCCGTGGTTGCATGGGTTTCCTGAGAGCGATGGTTACAGAAGCCGAGAGAGAAAGAGGAAAGTGGAAGCGAGCGAAATGCAGAAGCTCAATGCAAGAATAGCAAAGCTAGAGGAACTTGAGAGCCAGTGAGCTACCGGCCAACCATCTCAGCGGCACGAAGATCCTTGCTTCGACGCTGCCCCAGAAGCTACCCCACCATCTCAGCGGAGAAGCAGCGTGGCTTCCACGGAGATCGTTCAGCCTGATTTCACGGCTCCTCGGTACCCCGTGGATAGTATCACAGAGGCTGAACATTGCGAGCTAATGACGAAATGCCAGAACCTGACCTTGAAGGCAGCGGTCAGCTCTGTTGCGCCTCCTCAAGCTGAGGGAACTTTTTATTGCCATCTGATTCCACATGGCTATGCTGTTGTGACGGTGGATGAAATAATGGAGGGATTTGAGGAGCTGGAGCTTGACTACCCTACAGGTGAAGGGGAGATTCATCTGGAAAATGCTTTAAGGAGTACCTGTCTATGGAGAAAGGAGTACATCAAGCTTCCAAACTGGACGCCTCCTCCTCCTCCTCCTCCTCCGGTGAGTCAGGGCACTCCGCCTCCTCCTCCTCCTCCTCCTCCGGCGAGTGATTAGGGCACTCCGCCTCCTCCTCCGCCTCCTCCGGCACGTGAGAGCACTCCGCCTCCTCCTTCGCCTCTTCCGGCGCATCGGAGCACTCTGTCTCCTCTGGCGTGTCAGCGGACTCCGCCGCGTCAGCAACGGCGGAAGAGAGACGCTGCCACTCCGGCGGCTAGCAGTACAAGAGGCGGGAAGAAATTCAAAGCCGGTCCAAACCTGAAGCCTCTTCCAAAGTTACCATATGAGAGGACTGACGAGGAAACCGATGAAATCATGGCTGCCGAAGTGCAGGCCCATTTTGAACGGAAACCTCCACCTCCGAAGGAAAAGGCAGATCCGGTGAAAGTGAAGTGCACTCTGGATGCCCTGAAGGGACCACCACCGCCTCCACCGCAATCCAACTATGAGTGCATTATTGAAAGGACATATAAGAAAGCGCAGCGGTCGGGAAGTACTTGCAGTGATGCAAGGCTAGCAAAACGAAAAAGTGGGAAAAAAATTCCCCAGCTCGGCGAACAGGCGAAGCAATCGTGCCCCCCGCTCAAGGTGTCTCGCGATATCGTCGCTAATCATCCGGGGCTAGTGCCCGGTACCAATCCTGCTCATTACCTGGGCAATGATGTACAGTTTGAAATGTTAGAGGTAGTAGATATCTTCTTATACGAGTACGGAAAGCCTCTCGTCAAACCTGATCATCCTCCTCTAACAACGATGATGCGAAGATTGCATGAATGGTACATGGATACCTGCAGGAAGTCTGGGAAGGATAGTTTGATGCTGGGAATTAAAGAGGAGCATGACCTCGTTGGAACTGAGGTGATGCCTGTTGAATTTGTGGGGTTATTCCAGTTATTCAATCAAGATGCCCTCGACAAACAACTCATGACTTGCTACTGTCTGTAAGTATTACCTCTGTAATTAAGTCTCTATAGCTTAGCTCTTTCATTGCATGTATATATAAGTATCCTCACTATATTATGCAGACTGAAGATCGTCGAATGCAAAAAAGCACAAATCTATGACATTGGGTTCATTAACCCAAATACCATAAATGAATGGTCGGTTCAAAACAGAGACAAAGATACTGAGGACAACTTGCTAAAATTGTTACTTCGAAATCAAAACAAAGGTAAAATACTCTTTCCTTACAACTTCAAGTGAGTGTTACTGTCTTGTGCATATTCGGTTTTGCTTACTCGAGGTTATAGTAATGTAATTGATGAGTTATGCATGCGTGCGCAGCTTCCACTTTATTCTGCTAGAGATTAAGCTTGACCGGGGAGTAGTAACTGTCTTAGACTCGAGACGAAAAGATCCCAATAAGTATGCGAACATGACTGCAATGCTCCAGAAGTAAGTTCAATCGATCATTATCGCACCATATCATATCGGCAACTTTGTTTATTTCCGGATATCAAGTAATTATTTTCTTTGTCTGGCAGGGTTTGGAAAGAGTTCACCGGAATGGTTCCGGGACTGCCGAGGGAGCTACGATTTACACACCCGAAAGTAAGTAGTACTAACTAGTTCCGCGCATCTCCCATTGATTCTAGTTTCATCAATACCATTTATCATGCTTGATTATCAGTTTGATTGAACTCTATTTTCGTAAAGTGCTTGTGGCAGGAAGGCGGGAATAATTTATGTGGATACTATGTTTGCGAGTTCATCCGCCAATCGACCTCTGAGCGGGGCTACTCTGACCGACAATATGAAGTACGTAAACAATAATATTCACAATTTTATTTTATTACCATCATTTGTGTTGAGTTTCATTCATATATATGTATTGACCCCCTTCTTTAAATTAGATGTGGCAGATGCGGGATGAACTCCTACCACATGATCGCATACGAGCAATTCAAGAGGAATTGGCGGGATTCTTTCTTGACCACGTCATAAATGAGAAGGGAGAATACCATCTGGAAATTGAAATGGATTTTAGATGTTAGGGATTGTAAGAGATGTTATATTGTATATATGTAGTAGCGTCGGATAGATATACGAAAATTTGTTGTTCGACCAATCTCTCGGAGATGAGAGGTCACTTCTCTCTGTATATGTGTCTTGTGTAATTAATGGTTCCTTCATTTGCTTACTAGCTAGCGTGTCGAGTTCTCTCTATATGTATAGTAGCTAGCATCGACCAAGCACGGAGAAAGAGAGGTCACTTCTCTCTATTAGCTAGCTAACACAATATGAAACCCCTAAATTAACCCTCCAAAACCCCTAAACCCCCCCCCCCCCCTTTCAAAAAAAAACCCAGCGCCTGCGAGGTGCTGACGCGTGGCTTCCTTTTGGTCCCGGTTGGTATTACCAACCGGGACTAAAGGTCCTCCTGCCTGGGCGCCCCGCAGCGGCTACGTGGAGCCCCTTCTGTCCCGGTTCGTAAGCGAACCGGGACTAAAGGTTTTGGGCTTTAGTCCCGACCCATTTGTCCCGGTTCCATAACCGGGTCTAAAGGCCCTCTGGAACCGGGACTAGTTCCCTGTTTTCTACTAGTGCGCGATGGCCGGATCTACAGCAGTGGGTGCGGGGCGGCGGCGGCCAGGCAGGCGGCGGCGGACGATGACAGGTCCAGCGGTGGCGGCTTGGGCACCCGATCTGGGCCCAGATGTGCTTTGGCGGGCCGCACTTGGTGATCTCGTGTACCGTCCCGTTAATGGCTTGCTGCCTCTGGGATCGACCCGCAACTCGAGGACGTCTAGGGCTCCGGCTCTGGGTGTGGAGGTGGTGGCTACCTCCTTCGCCGGAGATGGTCGGCCTGAGGCTGGGTTGTCGGATTTCCAGATCCGTCATCTAGTCCCGGCTGCGAGTTGGGGAGATAGAGTTGCCGGTGAAAACCGAGCCGATGGCGGGCGATGGCGGCGTTTTGCGTCGTTACCTTGACGAAGGCATCGTCGTGTAACTTCTGTTGACCCACTCGTGCTGTTTCGGGGGAAACCCTAGGATCTGGTCTTCCAGATCGGATGATGGTGGTACTATGGTGTCGTTTCTCTCTTGGGAGCATCATTTGTGGAGCACCGCTGGAAGACAGAGGCAGGAGGTGGAGCAGCTTCGTCTTGCACGGAGCTTCGGTGGAGCTGTCAAGTCATGCCTAGCTCACAGGTGCTACGCTGAGTCATGCCTGGTTGGCAGGTGCTACGCACGACAGATCTTCCTGATTCTTCGCGTCTGGGCGGACGAGCGCAGGGCGGTGGCGCCGTTGGGCGCCATGGTGGCGTCGATGGATGTTCGGCCTGGCAGGGATGATGCGGATCTCTCTCCTGAAGATGGGTCAGTGGTCCGATGATGATGGCGGCTTCTAAAACGTGTGCATATGGTGTGCGCTTTAGGTAGGCTGCACCGGCTGTTGGTCCCGATACGTTATGTGGATGGATCGGCGACGACACCGATTTTAGATATGGGGAGTGAGAGCACTCTACATTATCGAGTTTGTAGGTGTGAGTGGCGGCTTCGGGTGAATTGATGTATGTTCTTGTCAGACCTTTGTGAAATAATTAATAAAGATGGCCGCATGCATCGATTGATGCAGAGTCCAGGGGTTTAACCTCCTTTTCCAAAAAAAAATATATATATAGCAGTTCTTGTTGGATGGTCGTTCATTATGTTTTTGCTAATTCATTGACCTAATGGTTAGTTTGGCATGAGAGGTTTTGGGAAATTCAAATATGTGTCAGCAACCATTCAGGCTTGAAAAAGTAGCACCAATTGGTGAAGCTGGGAGAGGGAATCTTGCACGGAGCATTAAGAATCGCTGGGTAGAGGTCGCTGATGAACGGTCAAGAGCTGGCCTCGTGGACAAGCTTGGGTTGGAACTTGGAAGCATCAAGATATCAGCTAGGCCCCGTCCGGTACCGAGGGAAACCATAGGAAAGCTGTTCCTTTTTGTTTAGAAAAGGGGGATGACCCCCGGCCTCTGCATCTGGGAGATGCATACGGCCATTTTATTGATTAATCTCGAGTACCTTGCAAAGTAGAATAACAATATGCCTGAAATCGCCATCTTGGCAACATCTGCCGCTACTCCTATCCATGTAATGAAGAGGTGCAAGCTGGGCCACATACACAAACCTCTCACCTAAGCCTAACATCTAAAGCCGGAGGCCCCGACCGAGCCATCTACCAGGTCCGGGGCACAAACCGGTCCGACGCACTCACATGTGTCGTCGCCGCCATCTTTCACTGGTCCATCTTCACAGCAGATTGGGGTGTCAACCTTGGCAGGTCCTCCGCCATCGACGCCACCACGACGCCAGACGACGACCTCCACCTATGCGAGCCTTGGCAGGTCGTCCGCCATCGACGCCACCACGTGGGCATTCAGTTCAAAGAACACTGACTTTGAATCCTCCGGAAAGGTTTTCTGGCCATATTATTTCACAGAATTTTGCGTATGCTCCACGCAAAAGAGAGAGAATGGACAAAAAAACTTGGCATCCATGCATGTTGGGCCCTGGTTAGTGTATGTACCGTAGGACCCACTACAAATAGTTCCTCGATATAAATCTCTATACCAGAAGGTAAGTATCTAGGGCTCACCTTTTTCCTGTGTTTATTTCCTACGGCCCAAACACCTCACCACTATTGTTTTTCTTTATCCTTTGTTCATGTGTTTGCAAACACGTTCCTCTTCTATTCCTTCATTTTACACAATTCCAATGTTCTTTAACTTATAATCCGAACATGCCCTTATTGTGGGTTGGGGTTATAGATGTTGGTGAAGAACAGTGTCCCACCGGGCCTAGGAGGACAGCCGGGGCTAGTTACTCGACTCACAATAACACAAGATGGGGTGATGCTGCAAGAGATAATGATGGTGGTCAGGATCGACGGTGACAAGTGATGATAGCGGTCGTGATAACTATATTGTACTTGCATGTCCGAAAATATATGCATTTTTATCCATTTCTCCGACAAGTATTTCTGGACGGAGGGGGTGGCTCTTTGGAAATAGTTTTCACCGTCTTATTATGTGTGACAACATAGGACTTCTATCTTCTTTTGCATATTGCAAACACAGCCGCCTCGAGTTCTTTAAATCATTTTTATGAACTAGATTTCTTTAAAAAACATGAGCCAGGAACAATTTAGAACATTATAGACAGGTGAGTGGACCAAACTTCAATTTGACCAAAAAAAGCAACTTATGAATCATCCACTTGTCTCCAGCTCAGAGGTTCTTGTGATAGTCCTATTGAGTGTTCAACCTTTATATGCGGCCAACTCACTAATCAACCTTTATATGTTGCCTGAACCCTGTTGGTTCACTGGCAGTGTTCTGTACTAAAACTTGGGACTTTGTTCCCTTTCCTTCTTCTAATATGAAATGGCAGAGCTGCTGCCGTTGTCCGTAAAAAAAAAAAAGAATGGACCAGCCTTCAAGTTCAAGATCACATGCCTAACATGTTCCCGGTGATCGATTTCATCTCATCTATGTCATCGTACATATCATAGTTCTAGTCCCCAAGCTTCAACTATTGATTAATCCAGTGCTGAGATTAGTTCAGTTGCCCATGTCTCCGCCTTGCACTAGAGCATTACTACATTAATAGGCTTAGATGCAGAGTTGTTCTCCAACCTAATGCATCATCACTGTCTCGCCAATTAATCAAACTAACACGAACAAGCAACATGTTCGATCTGGAGCAACATTTCGATCTGGATTCTCCCAAGTCAAAGACGCACCGCTGAATTCAACTTCAACCAGACGCCGTCATAAGTGGATACATTAAGCTTTAGAAAGCACGACTTATACTTGAGGCGGGCAGTCATGATGCCGATTTGTGAATCCATAGAATTGGATCTAATCCTTTCCATATGTATTCCCTCCATTCCAAAATAATTGAAATTCTAGGTTTGTTCGGAGTCAAACTAGCTTAAATTTGACCAAATTTGTAGAAAAATATGCTAAGATCTACAACACTAAATACCATAGTACGAAAATATATTTCATAAAGAATCTCATGAGATTAATTTGATGTTCTGGATGTTAATATATTTTTCTATTGATTTGGTCAAACTTAAAATAAGTTTGACTAAGGACAAACCAGCAATTTCAATTATTTTGGAACAGATGTAGTAATAGAGTTAAGATAAAATTTACAATTAAAATAGGGAGCAACTACAATAAAAGCACTATGCACTTTTTTAGGGGAAACTGTAGGAACTTTTTTGTAATGAAACGTAGCAGCCCTACTTTTCATTCATTAAGATAAAGCTAGCAGAGCCAGGAGAATACAGAGGTAAAAACCCAACCACCAGGACAGCTTTGTACATCGTACATAAAAGACATAAGTAAAACTAAGACCTAAAACTGTTCATGGTGGGTCATGAATCAAGAAGGAAGCCACGCCATTGATTCTAGCCTGGTTCCTGTATCTAAGCTCTTGCATGATCATCTCTCCTAAGCAATCCTCGTTAGTGGCTTTGTCATCAAAGATGCATGCATTAGCCTCTTTCTATTCCGGATCAACCACTAGGTTAGCATCATAGCTGCATTTATTCCAGGCTTTTTTGCCTGCCGTCGTCGTTCCATGGAGGGAGTCCAACCACCATGTAGCCAGATCATCTGTTGAGGGAGAAGGCGCCAGTGTGGCATGCAGGTTGAGCTTCGCCTTTGCAAAGGACCAGAAGGCCACCAAGTGGAACGTGGTTTTAGGTTGGTGCCACGAAGCTTGCATATGGGGTCATCGGGCACCCCTCGCTTGCCTAAATTATCTACAGTTAGACACCTGGTCCTTTCCTCGTGGTCCTGGTCCAATCCGGTGGCATCCTTGGGCATGGCCCTTTTCCTCGTGGGTGGCCATCGTGGCTGCTTCTTCTGGGCGCCCGGTCTTCCAGATCTAGGGTTCGTCTCCGTGCGGGTGCAAAGAGCAAGCTTTGGGGTGCTGTGGGTGGCAGATTTGCGCCAGCGCAGCAGTAGGGGCGGCCGGCTGCGTGCTTGCGGTCCACCGCCAGGTGGGTGGTGGATGAGGGCGGACCCTTTTGGTCGCCAGAGCGGCTTCTTCGGACGGTGGGCACGGCGACACCATTTCGGCGGGTGTTGCCGTGTGGGTGCTAGTGTGTCACTTCAGCCGCTTGGGCGGCGACGTGGTCCATTTGGGGGGCGTCCGTCGTGCGGGTGTGTTCCTCACGGCCACCTCGCCTGCTTTGGGCGTCGTCTACATCTTGCCTTAGCCGGCCATAGCTGATGGACCTGGTTGGTGGGGGTCGTATCCCGAGCGGAAGTTTTGCCCGACAGTGTCGGTGCCGATGATAGCGACGCTCCTGTGTGCCGTTTCCCTCCTTGGAGGTGTCATCGTGGGTGACCTCCATCCACCATGGGCTCTGGGTGAAAACCCTTGGTTTGGCATGTTCCAAACCGGGCGGTGGCGTCGTTTCCTCCTTGGAGGCTCCGTCCTGTGAGCAAGGTCTCATTTTGCTGGTTACTGGGTGATTTTTGTGGATGACATCATCTTCTCAACATGTGACGATCCATGCTTCAATGGTAGCACACTCTTGAGGAACTAGGTTCGGCGAGGTGGCTGTGCTTGAAGACCTCCCTCTGTTGTCTTGGCGCCAGCTTCCATCTGCGCTCTAGGGTGGTGAGCACTCCATCGTCCGACGGTGCGGCGCCCTTCGAGCCAAGGCGAGGAGCTGGGGGCTCCTTCTGGCGATGGAACAAGATGGCACTGTTCTGCCGGACGCACAGGCGACGGCAATGGCATAGCTTCCCCTGGCGGCTAGTCTCCTTCTCGAGTTTTGCTTCTTTCGCAGCATCGGTTCTCGGATCATGTTTGAGGGCTCCAATGTCTTGGTGTATTATTTTTTGAGCTTTGTTGCTGCTCCTGGGCACCCATGTATCTTGTCGGAGTTTTTTTTTCCTTTGTTTTTCTGTGTTGCGTTGAACTGTTGCATTAGTTGTAAGGGCTTCATTAATTTAAAGCCGGGCGCTAGCCTCTTTGTTAGACACTTCCCCTTTGTCATTAGCCAAGCATCAACTTTGCATTCAGGTAGGATTTGTGTTCTCCATATGTCATCAGAGATGGTTGCCGGTATGGACATCTCGAATTGGATGGGGTGAGCTGATGCAGCAGAATAAGAACCATTTGTGATCCATTTCCATGAGATGAAATGAGGTTAGTTAGGGTGCAGCTGAATGTTTTGGACTCTATTCTACAAACTACATGAATTCTGGCAGGAATACTTCTGAGGCTTGAGGGCAACAAAGTTGAACCTATCTGCTGTTTTCGAGCACCTCCTTGACATTTATGTTTCTCCTTTAGCTTATCTTAGTGCAGGTCCTATGGTGCATTTTTTAAATAGTTTTTGTATTTTTTTAACAAAACAGTACAGTACAGATTCAGGATTAAGACGGAGGTAATCTCTTAACTCTGCGTACCTATTGTCTGTCAATTACGACTACAAATCTACCATCCTTTTATTTAAGCACCCCCCCCCCCCCCTTTTTTTGGTTTAAAGGGCTCGTCTTAAAATTCTAAGCCACCAAGATAGATGATGAGTGAAAGGCATGGATTTCGTGGGATAAAAAATGACCAATGAAATATGCCCCACATGTTGGACTCTGCAAGCAACAAGTGCATCACCCTCACTCTAATCGGATACGCATGGTGCGTGCATAGCCTCTCTCTCTCTCTCTCTCTCTCTCTCTCTCTCTCTCTCTCTCTCTCTCTCTCTCTCTCTATAATTGGATGGGACTCAAAGTGGGACTAATGATTTTGAACTGGAAGGGAGGGAATATGTAATTAACCGAATCATAGTACTTTCTTCGATTTCTAATTTCCATCGTAACATTTTATCTACATCCACACCATGCCCTTCTTCATGTCTTCTTTGTTTTCTACTACTACCACCACCATGTTGTGAACTCAAATTTGATGATGCGACCACAACCCTCATAGTTTGTTACAAGGATAGTGGTTTAAACACGAACAAGCATAGTAATTTGTGAATAGGATGATTGAGCTGCCATGATTGATGAGGAGATCGAGCTTGTCTCTTTTTGCAAGCTCATGGCTTAGATCTCAACTCGGTATGGGAAGCATTGGGACAAGCAATGGCACAACCAAGGCGATGGCCGGAAGAATCAAATAATATTGCATGACATGTTCTCCATGGACATGTGGCTGCTTTTTTTATTGCCTACACAATAGGGAAAGATTGAGCGCACCACCATCTTACATTCCTAGTGGACAACTGATCCTTGCTACTACTCTTCATGGGACACCATCTTGCATGGCTGTCCAGCCATGCAGTTGTCCCCCTGGCTGTGCGCTGCGCCATCCATTGTGCACTCCGTTGCTCATGTTGCCTCTCGGTTGTTAATGGATTTGGTCGTCTCCTATCAAACACTAGCAGGCCATTCTGCTGTAGTGGGTGGGGCCGCTGACAGTTCAAGGGTCGAGTCGGCAACTCAGTGTACAAGGTGATTATGGTCAACGTTACCGTGACGCCCCTCCAAATGCCATAGCAACAAGATAGCGTGTTAGCTAAAACTTTGTATGGAACACGCGCATGCTAGTAAGACGCTTTCGAGGCCGGGAGGAAGTGCCTACCTACTTCTCTCGCTAGCCTACATCTGTTATAAGGACGAGAAGCTCCTCGTCTACGGTTACATCCCCAAGGGATGCTTCTCTACATGCCACACGGCCACGGCCAACAGGGCATGGACTACCTAGCGCTGGACTGGCTGATGCGGCTCAAGGTGACCATCAGCCAAATTGGAGGGGCCTCACTAGCACCGAGATAATGGCCCGTGGCAAGTTGAAAGAGACGAGCTACCTCTACTAACCGCCACGTGCTCGATGAAACACCCCAGGCGAGGAGGAATAAGAATGTGAGTTGGATGCCACCCTGCGCTGCCACATGCATGTTTGGGTCAAAACAATGCCATTTCACCTAGAAAAGCACTTTCGGTCTGGTCCAGGACAAAACGTGTCCAGTTTAAGAACATGACAGACGAAATGTCTACATATTTTTTATGGGACGAAAAAAAATTGTTGCAGGATTTCATTGGTCCCATTCTTTTTAGTTGAAATCGTTTATTTATTTAGATGAAATAACAGTCAAGATTTATTTGGAAGTCTCAGATGGATTTGGTTGAAAGTTTTATAATTTAGTTGTAAGAATCCGATTACTAATTGAAATTTCCATTCTTTTTGTTGCCAGCATCAGCACCACCTACGGCGAGGATATGAGTATTTGCAACAATGAGAAAATAGTTGAAAGTTCAACAAAAAGTTGAAAGTTTAAAATTTCCTCCAGGTTGTCACGCGGGCATTCAGAAAATGTACTCATAATAGCTCAAGAGGACTGTCCGAAGTGACGGCCTGGGTGATCGACCATTAATTAGAATATTAACCAACATAGGAAGGATTAATTATATGCACCTGCATGTACATAGTTTTTGTTCATATTTTACAAAGTTAAGGTGATCATTTGTATTTCCACTTACTCGTTTGGAATGTATGGACGTAATAATGCATATTTATTATTCGAATGTCTTTGTAAAGAAATCATATTCATGAAAATAGTAAACATTTTACTTTCAAGCTCATTGCAGTCTGCAAGAGAATCGATCGAAGAATAGAGACCTTGGTTTTAGGGGAGTCTTCTGTGTGACATGAGTGTTTGTTTATATGTAGAGAAAGGAAGAGTTTGAGTACACTTCATTATCTAAAATATCAATTTTGACAAAACAATATGTCATGCACTACAGCCTAATGGATAAATTTATCTTCACTTGCTCTAGAG
Organism: Thinopyrum elongatum; assembly: GCA_011799875.1. Lineage (NCBI taxonomy): Eukaryota > Viridiplantae > Streptophyta > Magnoliopsida > Poales > Poaceae > Thinopyrum > Thinopyrum elongatum. The sequence continues at coordinate 596,096,372 of CM022303.1, read as the reverse complement.
GACATGCAACATGGTAGTTGTGACTTCAATCATGTGCACTCTCTACACAAATTTCTATTGTCCTGGGCATCTTATTTTGTACTCACTTTTAGTACCTTCTAAAAGAAAAGAAAAACTCGTTCCACCTTTATTTATAAGCTAAGGGCCTCGTTCTGTGACCTTGTTGTAGCATGTACTCCCTCCGTTCCAAAATTCTTGTCTTAGATTTGTCTAGATACATCCGTGTATCTTGACAAATCTAAGACAAGAATTTTAGGACGGAGGGAGTAGGTCATTGGCAGATTCATGCCACAAGGAGAATGTTGGGTCCTAGTGTTCAACCTCATCATAAGCAAAACTACAGACATGTATAGCAGTTCATGTTGGATGGCCGTTCACTATGCTTTTGCTTGTTCATTGACCAAATAGTTTGTTTGGCATGAGAGGTTTTGGGAAATCCAAGTATACATCCGCGATCATTTTGGCGTGAAAATAGAGCACCATTTGATGAAGCTGGAAGAGGGAATCTTGCAGGGAGCCATAAGAGTCGTAGGGTAGAGGTCGTAGATGAACCCTGCTGAAGCGGTGTGGTGAACAGGCTTGGGTTGGAAGCCTCAAGAGAAACGGAGGCGCCACCGAGCGCGGAGGCCAGTCTCACCTCGCGCACACACCGGCAGCGGCTGCATCCATGCTGCTTTCCGTGCGTGCGGTGGCTGCTGCATCCATTCTGTGCATCACGACTGCCTCCTCTGGCTGCCTTGCCGCGTGCGCGTGCATGCCTTGCCTACATCGAGGCCAGCTTCTCCTTTGCGAGTTGCATCATCGAAGGGGTATTTGTGAATCATTCTTTGTTTGCTTGATTCGTAGCAGATCGGGAATGGACGCCATTGTTGATGTATGTATTGAGTGAATCGTGTATGTATATTTATCTGTACGTGCCAGAAAAGCTAATGGATTATCCTTTGTTGATGGATTACTTTGGAAGAGTACATTACTAGATCTATCTGTACAGCAGCCATTTTTTAGCCGTGTGCACAGAAATTTCGGGCTTTCGGCCCGGCCTCAGGCTTTTACGCCCGGCCGGGCTCTGGCTTGGCATGTAAGGATTTTTCAGACTTCGGTCCAGACTCGGGCTTGTATCCAGTGCATCGGGCTTTTTGAAGCCTGGCCCAAGACCCGGCCCGGCCTGACGTATGCCCAGGTTCAGTAGAAAAGTTGTTCCAAGGAATTTTATCACACGTGGGCGTTCGGTTTAAAGAAATACTATCTTCGTCCTGTTTTATTGGTCCCCTTTATAATTTGTGCCAAATTTTGACCAAAGATTTAACCAACAAAATGTTAATACATGTCAATAAAAATTATATCATTGGATTTGTATTTGAACGAACATTTTCAATGATATAATATTTTATAACATGCATGAACATTTTGTTAGTTAAATATATGGTTAAAATTTGGCATAAAATACAATGGGGACCAATAAACCAGGACGGGGGTAGTACTGCCTAGGAGTTCACGTTCTGGTATGCGTTCACTATCTGGTATGCTGTATCGATTAAAATTATGGAGAACATCAACATATGAAACATCCACTTGTCTCTAGCTTAGGATCTCCAGTAGTCCTATTCAGCGTTCAAATTGTGGACCAACTAACCAATTAATCTAGAATGACTGAACCGAATGGAATAGTCTTCCGAGTTCAAGATCACCAGCATGCATGCTTGTCCCCAACGAGCTCATCTTATCCAAGTCACCATACAGATAATCATAGCTCTAATCGCCAAGCATTGTATTGAGTAACCCGGTGCTAGATTAGTTCAGATGCCCGTGTCGCCGTCTTGCACCAGAGCATTACTACACTATCTCTTGATTGCTAAATAGTTTGAAAACCGACTGCCGAATCAATTAACAAATCAAACAATTAATGCAATTAATTACTTGATTGCTAATTGTGGATGCAAGTTAATTTGGTTCATTTAAATAAGGATTTCTCACACGGAATCAATTTTAAAATCAAGCCATTAATGCAATTAATTCATTAGACATACATTTAATTAGCCCTGTAGATAATTGAAAGTAGAATTTTATTCCAATTTGGCGGGCAATTAATTAATTAGGTAGGTAATTAATTCGGCCTTCTGATAATTAGGCATGCAGTTAATTTATCCCGTAATTAATTAACTAGGCAAACAGTCAAGCGTGTCCAACAATTTAAAAGCGCTCATTGGCGAGGATGGCCAGCAGGCTCTCACCGACTGTTAGTGGTCTTTCAACGACATCACCGACCAATGCTTTTGAATATGGACAACGGTCACCACGCGCTTTCGATGTGAGTGACCAAGCGGTCGGTAAGATGGATGATGACCATGTTCTGTAGGATGTCCATACGCTCACAGTTGCCAAACATTTATTGATGAGGTCAACATGCGCTCGAGGACAGCCATGCACTCACGATAAAAGGTTTTGAATGCCCCTTCGAGGACAACGGTGAAAATAGTTTGGAAACCAGATGCCAAAACAATAATCAAGCCATTAATACAATTAATTATCATATTGTTAATTATTTATGCAATTAATTAAGTCCATTTCAATAGGATTTTTTAGCGCGAAATCAATTTGAATACTGAGTTATTAATGAAATTAATTAACTACGCTGATAGTTAATTAAGCATGTAGATAATTAGAAATAGGAATCTCCACTCCTAAAGGGGGAGTTGGTAGCTTCTCATCATCGGTTTATTTTTGTTTCATTTTTTACGTCTCACCTCTCATCACCCCCTGTCATTGAATTTTTCTCTCTCCCATAAAAAATCCAAATCCCATTAAAGGGGGAGATACGGTTTCGTGCTTACTTTGGTAGGTGCTGAGTCAGAAATAATAGATAAATAAGGATTCAGAAATCATACCATACATCTGAGATCACCTGCCTAAAAGAGAGACAAAAGATTTTTCTCGATAACCTTCCAAAAAAACCAGATATTCCTCAATAACAAATGGCTAATGCCGCATTATGCCATTTATTATTAACATTATCTCTATTATTAATTGACAATCACAAGTTTCCTCACAAAATAAAAAAAATTCTTATGGGCGTACGCATCCGCGCGGCACCATGGACACTAGTAGAAAACAGGGCTTTGGTCCAGGCCTGGCCAGCCCATTAGTCCCGGTTCAGTGACGAACCAGGACCCATGGGGGCATACGTCCCGGTTAGTGCGCCCAGGGGGCCAGCCGGGCCTCGTGGGGCATTGGTCCCGGTTCATCTGGACCCTTTGGTCCCGGTTCCAGACACGAACCCGGACCAATGGGCCTCGCTCCTGGCCCACATCCATTTGTCCCGGTTCATGGCTGGAACCGGGACCAAAGGAGGTCCTTTAGTCCCGGTTCCAGCCACCAACCGGGACCAATGAGGTGCCTATATATACCCCCTCGCCCGCAAGCAGAGCACTCCACTGCTCTGTTTTTTCTGGCCGGCTAGGGGAGGGCTTTGTGGTGCTCTAACTCACCTCCTATGCACATGAGGTGTTCGATGAAATGCCCGAGCCACACTACTTAAGCTTTCTTCTCTCCAAGCTCGACCTCCAAGCTCCATTTTCCTCAAGATTTGTTTAGGTTTAGCGGTCCGTCACGTCCCGTCCCCGTCTTCACCGCCATCAATCGCCCGCGCCGATCTCGTCGTCGGCACCACCGTGGTGAGCCTCTTGTTCTTATCTTCTTTCTAAAAGAGAAAAATTCTTACTTGTATGATTTAGATAGATACTTGCATAATTATATATAATGCATGCAGATGAACCGGCAATGGATGTACGGTGACAGACGCACCTCCGAGTACATTAAGGGCGTGCATAATTTTCTCGAAGTGGCTGAGGCAAACAAGCAGAATGGTTTTATGTGTTGTCCATGCCCTATATGTGGGAATACGAAGTCTTACTCTGACCGGAAAATCCTTCACACCCACCTGCTTTATAAGGGTTTCATGCCACACTATAATGTTTGGACCAAGCACGGAGAAAGAGGGGTTATGATGGAAGACAGCGAAGAAGAAGAGGATGATGACAACTATGTGCCCCCTGAATACGGTGATCCTGCAACGGGGGAAGCTGAAGATCAAGAGGAACCAGACGATGTGCCCGATGATGATCTCCGCCGGGTCATTGTTGATGCAAAGAGACAGTGCGAAAGTGAAAAGGAGAAGCTGAAGTTCGATCGCATGTTAGAGGATCACCAAAAAGGGTTGTACCCCAATTGCGAAGATGGCAACACAAAGAGGACCGTAAGAAAGACGGGAAGTTGAGAGCACCCGCTGACGGGTCGCAGTGGAGAAAAATCGAGAGAAAGTACTGGGAGGATTTTGCAGGTGACGCAAGGAACGTATGGTTTGGTTTAAGCGCGGATGGCATTAATCCTTTTGGGGAGCAGAGCAGCAATCACAGCACCTGGCCCGTGACTCTATGTATCTATAACCTTCCTCCTTGGATGTGCATGAAGCGGAAGTTCATTATGATGCCAGTACTCATCCAAGGCCCTAAGCAACCCGGCAACGACATTGATGTGTACCTAAGGCCATTAGTTGAAGAACTTTTACAGCTGTGGAATGGAAACGGTGTACGTGTGTGGGATGAGCACAGACAGGAGGAATTTGACCTGCATGCGTTGCTGTTTGTAACCATCAATGATTGGCCTGCTCTCAGTAACCTTTCAGGACAGACAAACAAGGGATACCACGCATGCACGCACTGTTTAGCTGACACCAAAAGTATATACCTGGACAAATGCAGGAAGAATGTGTACCTGGTACATCGTCGATTTCTTCCAACCAACCATTAATGTCGAAAGAAAGGCAAGCATTTCAAAGGCGAGGCAGATCACCGGAAGAAGCCCGCCATGCGTACCGGTGATCACGTACTTGCTATGGTCAATGATTTACACGTAATCTTTGGAAAGGGTCCTGGCGGACTATCTGTTCCGAATGATGCTGAGGGACGCGCACCCATGTGGAAGAAGAAATCTATATTTTGGGACCTACCCTACTGGAAAGACCTAGAGGTCCACTCTTCAATCGACATGATGCACGTGACAAAGAACCTTTGCGTGAACCTGCTACGCTTCTTGGGCGTGTATGGGAAGACAAAAGATACACCGGAGGCACGGGAGGACCTGCAATGTTTGCACGAAAAAGACGGCATGCCTCCAAAGCAGTATGAAGGTCCTGTCAGCTACGCTCTTACCAAAGAAGAGAAGGAAATCTTCTTTGAATGCCTGCTCAGTATGAAGGTCCCGTCTGGCTTCTCGTCCAATATAAAGGGAATAATAAATATCCCAGAGAAAAAGTTCCAGAACCTAAAGTCTCATGACTGCCACGTGATTATGACGCAACTGCTTCCGGTTGCATTGAGGGGGCTTCTACCAGAAAACGTTCGATTAGCCATTGTGAAGCTATGTGCATTCCTCAATGCAATCTCTCAGAAGGTGATCGATCCACAAATCCTACCAAGGCTAAGGAGTGATGTGGCACAATGTCTTGTCAGTTTCGAGCTGGTGTTCCCACCATCCTTCTTCAATATCATGACGCATGTCCTAGTTCATCTAGTCGACGAGATTGTCATTCTAGGCCCTGTATTTCTACACAATATGTTCCCCTTTGAGAGGTTCATGGGAGTCCTAAAGAAATATGTCCGTAACCGCGCTAGGCCAGAAGGAAGCATCTCCATGGGCCATCAAACAGAGGATGTCATTGGGTTTTGTGTTGACTTCATTCCTGGCCTTAAGAAGATTGGCCTCCCTCAATCGCGGTATGAGGGGAGACTGACTGGAAAAGGCACGCTAGGAGGGGACTCAATAATATGTAGGGACGGGCATTCTTGGTCTCAAGCACACTACACAGTTCTACAGAACTCTACCTTGGTGACCTCGTATGTCGATGAACACAAGAACATTCTGCGCTCCAAACACCCGGAGTAGTGTAACGACTGGATTACATGTGAACACATCAGGACTTTCGGCAGTTGGTTGGAAACACGTCTCAGAGGTGACAACACTGTTTCTGATGAGCTGTACTCGTTGTCCAGGGGACCATCTTCGACTGTATTGACTTACAAAGGATATGAGATAAATGGGAATACATTTTACATGATCGCCCAAGATCAAAAGAGCACCAACCAAAACAGCGGTGTCCGCTTTGATGCAACAACCAAGAGGGGAAAGGACACATATTATGGTTACATAGTGGACATATGGGAACTTGACTACGGACATGATTTTAAGGTCCCTTTGTTTAAGTGCAAATGGGTCAATATGTCAGGAGGCGGGGTACAGGTAGACCCACAGTACGGAATGACAACAGTGGATCTGAACAATCTTGGGTACACAGACGAACCATTCGTCCTAGCCAATGATGTGGCACAGGTTTTCTATGTGAAGGACATGTCTACCAAACCGAGAAAAAGAAAAGATAAGGAAGCGAATACATCATACGATGAGCCAAAGCGCCACATAGTTCTTTCAGGAAAAAGAGACATCATGGGATTGGAGGGCAAGACAGACATGTCTGAAGATTATGAAAAGTTTCATGAAATTTCTCCCTTCAAAGTCAAGGCTGACCCAAGCACCCTGTTAAGCGATGAAGAATATCCATGGTTACGGCGTAATAAGCAAAGGACACAAGCGAAGAAAAGTGAAGACTTTCTCTCCACAACTATTATGATGATGCCTTTGATCTAGAATATCACTGCAGTTACATGTGAAGAAATGAAATGCCTTTTGTAACAGACGAGTTTCCGGAAACCCTGATACTTCGAAACAGATTGTCCGTTTTGTGCACGAAGTGCATCCAGTTTTTGCCGTAACCCTCTCAACTTTTCAGCACATGCTATGTGGGTGAAATGATCATACCATGCCAACTTTCAACCTCTTCGGAGTTCATTTGAAGTGTTTTTCAATTTCAGGGTCATATAGCTCAAACAAATCAGTAAATGCATGAAAAATAACAAATGAAGTTAGAAAGGGTTGAAAATTGATGATGTGGCTTTGAATGGTGCATTTTGAACACACAAAAAGTCTGGAGTTCAAATAAGTTCAAAAAAATGAAATCCCTTTGTAAGAGACGAGTTTCCGTATGAAACCCTGATACTTCGAAAGAGATGGTCGGTTGTACACGAAGTGCATCCAGTTTTTGCCGTAACCCTCTCAACTTTTTAGCACATGCTATGTGGGGTGAAATGATGATACCATGCCAACTTTCAACCTTCAGAGTTTGAAGTGCTTTTCAATTTCAGGGTCAATAGCTCAAACAAATCAGTAAATACATGAAAAATAACAATGAAGTCAGAAAGGATTGAAAATTGATGATGTGGCTTTGAATGGTGCATTTTGAACACCACAAAAGTCTGGAGTTCAAATAAGTTCAAATAAATGAACCCTTTGTAACAGAGACGAGTTTCCGTATGAAACCCTGATATTCGAAAGAGATTGTCCGCTTTGTACACGAAGTGCAACCAGTTTTTGCCGAACCCTCTCAACTTATTAGCAAGCTATGCGGGTGAAATGATAACACATGCCAACTTTCAACCTTTTCAGAGTTCATTTGAAGTGCTTTTCAATTTCAGGGTCATAAGCTCAAAAAATCAGTAAATGCATGAAAAATAACAAATGAAGTCAGAAAGGGTTGAAAATTGATGATGTGGCTTTGAATGGTGCATTTTGAACACACAAAAAAGTCTGGAGTTCAAATAAGTTCAAAAAAATGAAATCCCTTTGTAACAGACGAGTTTTCGTTCGAAACCCTGAGATTTCGAAAGAGATTGCCGTTTTGTACATGAAGTGCATCTAGTTTTGCTCGTAACCTCTCAACTTTTAGCACATGCTAGTGGGTGAAATGATGATACCATGCCAACTTCAAACTTTAAGATTTCATTTGAGTGATTTTCATTTCAAGGTCATTTAGCGCAAAAAGAATGAACTAATAGCAAAAAAAATGAACTTAAATAATCAATTAAAATATTTGTTATGATCAACTAAAAACAAAACTATAATATTCTTCAATAGCAAAAAGAATACACAAAAAGCTTTTAAAAAATCTAATAGCAAAAGGAAAACTAAAAAGCTTTTATAAACCTCAGATTTTTGAAACTAAAATTATTAAAAATTTATGCAACTAAATATCAAAGATTTTTAGTTCAAAATATAATAGCAAAAAGAATTATCATAAAGAATTTTTTTGTTAGAAACTTTAATAGCAAAAAGAATTATCATAAAGAATTTTTTGTTAGAAACTAAATAACAAAAGTTTTTGAATATAATTGTTTAAAACACAGAATATTAAATAGCAGGAAAAAGAATCACTCAAAAATCTATTTTTATAGTAAAGTTATTCACAAACTAGTGATTCACACAAATTTCAAAGAATTCAAATTTAAACTATTCAAATTTGAAAACTAATGGCACTAACAGAAAGTTTATAATTTTTGTGACCTAACAGCAAAAAGAATTAAGAAAAATAATGCAAAAAACAAAAGAAAATAAATAATGCAAAAAAACAAAACAAAAAAACTGGAAAAAAAATTAAAAAAATGCCGCCTACTGGGCCACCACGGCCTGAATACGACTAGAAACCCAACCCGGCAGGTGGGCCAGGATTCAGGCCCGCAGAAGGCCCAGTAGGCCCACAGGCAGAGAGACACAGTTAGGCCAGTAGGCCTGCAATAGAGAGGAGTTCGAAAGGGGAGGCACAGCCGCGCTTATAAACTGGTGCCGAAGCTCCTCAGCTAGAGAGGTGGGACTAAACATCCACCGCGGCTGTGCCAGGCATAGGCTATTGGTCCCGGTTGGTGGCACGAACCGGCACCAATGCCCACCTTTGGTCCCGGTTCGTGGCACCAATCGGGACCAATGCTACCCTTTGGTCCCGGTTCGTGCCACCAATCGGGACCAAAGGACTCTGCTTCCGGCCCTTTGGACTGACGAAAAGAGACCTTTGGTCCCGGTTGGTGGCACGAACCGGGACCAAAGGGTTGCATTGGTCCCGGTTCGTGCCACAAACCGGAACAAAAGGTGTGGGTATATAACCTCACACTTGGAGAAATTTCCCCCCACCCCGCCATTCTTCTCTGAACGCCGCCAGGCTGCCCCTGCTTCCTCGACGCCGTCGCCGTCGCCGCCCGCTCCTCGACGCTGTCTCCGCCCGCTCCTCGTCGCCGTCACCCCGCGCTCCTGCCCTGCCCCGACGCGCCGCCCAGCCCGTGCCCCCTGCTTCCTCGACGCCGTTGCCGCCCCGTGGTCGCCGTCGCCGTCGCCGCCCGCTCCTCGTCACTGTCGCCCCGCGCTCCTCGTCACTGTCGCCCCGCGCTCCTGCCCTGCCCCGACCACACCGCACCTCTCCTCGCCGTTCGGTCCGGCCGGCCTCTTCCTCTCTGTTTTTTTTAATATGATGATTTTTTTTGTTCATAGATGATATATATGTAGTGTATATGATGATTTGTATGTGTATATATATATATGATGATATGTCCTGTTTTTTCATAATTTTTTTTGTTCATAGATGATATATATGTAGTGTATATGATGATATATATGTATGTGTATGCAAAAGTTACATTTAAGAAAAAAAATGTATGTATTATGTTCATATTTAAAGAATATGCAAAAGTTAGAATTTTTGTTCATATATGTATTTTTTTCATATGTGTATTAATTTTTTTGTTCATATATGTATTTTTATAGCATTTTTTTTCATGTATATATGTATGTGGCTATGTATGTATAGATGGATATCATTTGTTTCCATGTATGTATGTCGTTGTCGATATACCCCCTCCCCGATAACTTCGACATGAGGGGGGGGAGTCCTCGAAACATATCAAGTGCGCTTTATAAATTCATATGTTGAGTTAGTTGATTTAGGTTAGTGCATTTTAGGTTAGTTGATTTAGTGCATTTTAGGTTAGTTGTATTGTTAGTGCATTTTAGGTTAGTAGATTTTAGGTTAGTGGAGAGGAAAAAGGAAAATAAGGAAAAAGAAGAAAAGAGGAAGAAGGAAGAAGGAAGAAGAAGAAAAAGAAGTAGAGGAAAAAGGAAAATAAGAAGAGGAAGAAGGAGGAGAAGAAGGAGAAGAAGAGGAGAGGAAGAAGGAGAAGAAGAAGAGGAGAGGAAGAAGAGGAGAAAAAAATAAGAAGAGAAGAAGAAGAAAAAAAAGAGGAGAAGAAGAAGGAATAGAGGAATGGAAAACTAACTTCTTCTCCTCTATTCTATTCCTTCTTCTTCTCCTATTTTTTTTTTCTTCTTCTTCTTCCTCTTCTTATTTTTTATCGGGAACGAGGGTGTCGAGGATCACCGAGCGGTCGAGGGTCGGGAACTAGGGTAGAGGGTCGAGGGTCGCCGAGGGGTCGAGGTTCGAGGATCGCCGAGGGGTCGAGGGTCAAGGGTCGTCGAGGGGTCGAGGGTCGAGGGTCGAGATTTATCAAGAATGCCCCCATTATGGATGTGCACAAGTTGATCCAATTTTTTTCTGATCTCACATATATATATATATATATATATTCTTCTATATGTCACGTTGGCTGTCAAAGTATTGAAGAAATCCATGGCTTCATCATTAGCTGGAAGTAACAGGCGTATGATGCTACGAAGCTCTTCAAAGTTGTTTTGGAACGGAGTTCCGGATAGAATAATTCGCTTTTTGGTACGAATTTCAGCAAAGGCCTTCCAAATAGTGATATTCGGAAGGCTCTTGCTGAACTTCGTACCAAAAAACTAATTATCCTATCCGGGACTCCGTTCCAAAACAATTTTGGAGAGCTTCGTACCATTATGCGCCTGTTACTTCCGGCTAATGATGAAGCCATGGTTTTCTTGAATCCTTTGACACTGACAACGTGACATATAGAAGGGTGGATGAGATCAGGAAAAATATGGACCATTTTCCGCACATCCAGAATGGCGCCATTTTGTTAAATCCCTTGTTTGACATTCATGAGAGAGGCGGTCCGGACATCGGACATTCATGAGAGAACTCCGGTAACTCTTCAACATGAGGGGGGACGTCGATCAACCCCCTCTCGCCCGACCAAACCCTACAAGCGTCGAGACCACCCCAAACCCTAGAAGCGTTGCCGAGGCCACCCCAAACCCTAGAAGCGTCGAGGCCACCCAAATTTACCAAGTTAAAAGAGCGTTGTCGAGGCCACCCCAAACCCTAGAAGCGTCGAGGCCACTAATTAATATTCCTTGTTGTGATTAGCTAGCTAGGTCTATGTTTGCCACTAATATATCCATCTCTCATGTTTGTATATTAATTGCCATGTTGTAATATTTGCAGAAACTATGTATCAACAAAGAGACTTGGAAACAGAAGAGTTGTTGGGGGACATCATCCTCGGCGGAGGTGATGTCTTGTCGTATCTCAACGACACCGATTGTCTGGAAGGAGAGGGTGAAGGCTCCAGTGTTCGAACAATGGAGGAGGAAGGACATGATCATGATGGCTCCGGTGACCGAATGCCGGAGGAAGAAGGAGACCATGATGATGGCTCCGGTGATCGAACGGAGGAGGGAGCTGTTGCAAAGTCCGGCGAGGTATATATATTAATTAAGCCTGTGCTGACTAGCTAATTGATGCATTAATTGTTTTGGTATGTACATATATTAACTCTTCTTTCTTCTTTTAAAGCCCTCTGGATCGAGCCAAACTTCGGTAATGAGACGAGGCCCGAAGAAAAGGTTGCGTCAGGATGAAAGGTTCACGATCACAGCAATCGTGAACGATGGCCAGCCGATTGAACCGAGGCGGACCAAGGATGCATTTTCAGCTCAGTGCGGAGCTATTGTTAGGGACAGCATCCCGATCAGCATCCAGCTATGGAATGAGCCTAAGAAGAACGAAGACCCTCAAGTTTCTTATGTCACCGATAGACAGAAAGATGATCTTTGGACCTCGCTGAAGGCAAATTTCACCCTACCACCAGAGGAGGATCCGGATAAGCCAGTTATAGAGCCATTGGTCAAGGCGTGTGCTCTTAAAAAGATGGCAGATCTATTCAGGAGGTGGAAGAATGAGTTGAAATCAACGTTTGTCGACAAAGGGAAGACCCCAGAATTCACCAGCCAATTTGAGAAGATAAGAAATCACTGGCCCGCATTTGTGGCCTACAAGACATCGGACAAGAGTAAGAAGATGTCAGAGACAAATAAGATAAATGCTACAAAGAAGAAGTTTCACCATCGCACGGGGTCAGGTGGCTACCTCAAAGCCCGGCCGCTATGGGACAAAGCTGAGAATGACCTGCTTGCTAAAGGGGTCAAACCAGAGACATTGAACTGGCCAGACCGTTCAAGGACTTGGTTCTTCGGGGTTGGGGGAACCTTGGACCCTGAAACAGGGAAGTGCGTTTGGACGGACGAGCAACTTGCAATACCCGTCAAGAAGCTTCAGAAGTGTATCGCCGCAGCGCAGCAAGGGACGTTCATTCCCGATAGAGAGAATGACGAGCTGACCGAGGCCCTCGGGAATCCTGAGCACCCTGGATGAACACGAGGCACGCCAGGCTCCGTTGCGTGGAAGGTTGCGTTTCCCGGTGCAGGCGGTTACAAAACCCGGGAGAGGAAGAGGAAACTGGAGCAGAGCAAACTGCAGAAGCTGAATGCAAGGGTACAAAAGCTAGAGGAACAAGTTGAGAGCCAGCGAGGTGTCAGAGCTACCCCAGAAGCTACCCCGCCATCTCAGCAGAGAAGCAGCGTGGCTTCCACCGAGCTCGTTCAGCAGCCTGACTTCACGGCTCCTAGCTACCCCGTGGATGCTATCACGGAGGCTCAGCATTGCCAGCTTATGACGCAATGGCAGCACCTCAAAGTCAAGGCGGTTGTCGGCTCTGTTGCACCTCCTGAACTCGACGCAACTTTTCACTACCGTCCGATTCCACAAGGCTATGCCGTTGTGATGGTGGATGAAATAACGGAGGGATTTGAGGAGCTCGAGCTTGACCACCCTACAGGTGAAGGGGATACTCAGCTGGGTCTTGCTCTGAAGACTCCATGTCTATGGCAGAAGGAGCACATCAAGCTTCTGAACTGGACGCCTCCGCCTCCGGCGAGTCAGGGCACTCAGCCTCTTCCTCCTCCTCCTCCTCTGGTGAGTGATCAGGGCACTCTGCCTCCTTCTCCGGCTGCTCCGGCGCGTGAGGGCGGCACTCCGCCTCCTTCTTCGCCTGCTCCGGCACGTCCGAGCAGCCCACCTCCTCCTCCGCCTCGTCAGCAACGGCGGAAGACAGAAGCCGCCGCTCCGGCTGCTCCGGCGCGTCGGAGCACTCCGCCTCCTTCTACTACTCGTCAGCAGCAATGGAAGAGAAACGCCGTCGCTCTGGCGTCTAGCAGTAAAGCCAGAGACGGGAGGCAATACGAATTCGGTCCATCTCTCAAGCCTCTAGAGAAATTACCATACGAGATGACCAAGGAGGAAAACGCGGAGATCTGTAAAGCCCGAGTGAAGGACTTTTTTGCAAAGAAACCTCCACCTCCAGAGGAGAAGATAGATCCGGTGAAAGCGAAGCGCACTCTCGATGCCCTGAAGCGACCACCACCGTCTCCGCCGCAAACCAACTATGAGCGCATTATTGAAAGGACATATCAGGAAGCGGAGCGGTCGGGAAGTACTTGCAGTGATCGAAGGTTAGCAGAACGAAGAAGTGGGAAAAAAATTCCCCAGCTCGGCGAACAAGCGAACCAATCGTGCCCCCCGCTCAAGGTGTCTAGCGATATCGTCGCTAATCATCCGGGGATGGTGCCCGGTACCAATCCTGCAGATTACCTGCCCGACGATGCACATTTTGATATAATGGAGGTGGACGAACACAAATACCGGCACGGGAAGCCTCTCGTCAAACCTGGTCATCCTCCTCTAACAACGATGATGCGAAGATTCCATGAGTGGTACATGGACACCTGCAAGGAGTCTGGGACGGATACTTTGACGCTGAGAGTTAAAGAGGAGCACGACCTCGTTGGAATTGATCTGTTGTCTATTCCATTTGAGGAGTTCTTCCAGTTTTTCAATCAAAAGGCCCTCGATAAAATAATCGTCACTTGCTACTGTCTATACGTACTACTTCTGTAATTAAGTCTCTATATATAGCTCAGCTCTTTCATTGCATGTATATATAATTATCCTCACTATATTATGCAGATTGAAGATCGTCGAATGCAGAAAAGCACAAATCTATGATATTGGGTTCATTAACACAAATCTCATAGATGAATGGACGGTTAAATATAATGCCAAAGAAACAGAGGCCAACTTGCTACAATCGTTGCTTCGAAATCAAAACAAAGATAAAATACTCTTTCCTCACAACTTCAAGTGAGTGTTACTGTCTTGTGCATATTCGGTTTCCCTTACTACTCGAGGTTATAGTAATGTAATTGATGAGTTATGCATGTGTGCGCAGCTTCCACTTTATTCTCCTGGAGATTAAGCTTGAGTAGGGACTAGTAACCGCCTTAGACTCGAGACAAAAAGATCCCAAGGAGTATGCGGCCATGACTAAAATGCTCGAGAAGTAAGTTCAATCGATCGTTATCGCACCATATCGGCAACTTTGTTCATTTCCTGATATCAAGTAATTGTTTTCTTTGTCTGGCAGGGTTTGGAAAGAGTTCACCGCTAAAGCTCCGGGACTGCCGGGGGAGCTCCGATTTACACACCCGAAAGTAAGTACTACTAGCTAGTTCCGCGCATCTCCCATTGATTCTAGCTAGTTTCATCAATACCATTTAGCATGCTTGCTTATCAGTTTGATTGACCTCTATTTCTTGTAAAGTGGTTGTGGCAGGAAGGCGGGACTGATTTTTGTGGATACTACATTTACGAGTTCATCCGCCACACGACCTGTGAGCAGGGCTACTCTAAAAAACAATATGAAGTGTGTAAGCAATAATATTCACAATTTTATTTTATTACCATTATTTGTGTTGAGTTTCTTTCATATATATGTATTGACCCCCTTCTTCAAATTAGATGTGGCAGATGCGGGATGAACTCCTACCACAAGATCGCATAAAAACAATTCAAGAGGAATTGGCGGGATTCTTTCTTGACCACGTCATCAATAAAGCCGGAGAACACCATGTGGAACTTGACATCAGATGTTAGGGATTGTAAGAGATCTTATATTGTATATATGTAGCTAGTAGCGTCGGATAGATATACGAAAACTTGTTGTTCGACCAATCTCTCGGAGAAGGAGGAGGTCGATCACTTCTCTCTGTATATATATGTTCATGACGATCTTGTATACTTAATGGTTTCCTTCATTTCCTTACTAGCTAGCGTGTCGCGAGTTCTCTCTATACGTATAGTACATAGCGTCGACCAAGCACGGAGATAAGAGAGGTCACTTCTCTCTATTACCTAGCTAACACAATATATACCCTATAAAACCCCCAAAACCCCCAAACACCCCCCCCCCCTTTCAAAAAAAACAAAAACCCCAGCCCCTGGACTGCTCACGCATGGAGGCTTTTTGGTCCCGGTTGGTGCTACCAACCGGGACAAAAGGCCCTCCTGCCTGGGCAAGCCGCAGCGGCCACGTGGAGCCCCATCTGTCCCGGTTCGTAGGCGAACCGGGATTAAAGGTATTGGGCTTTAGTCCCGACCCTTTAGTCCCGGTTCCAGAACCAGGACAAATGGGCCTCTGGAACCGGGACAAATAGGCTTTTTTCTACTAGTGGGAGGACGCCGTGTTCGGGCCTGACGCCGATGCAATGCTCGAGAATGCCATGGCGGGAGCTTGGCGTTGAGGACGGCTGTGGAGGAAGGCGGGTCATCGGACCGCCCCGTATATGTGTTTGTGGACGCGATCATATTATATTTCTTGTCAGTCATATAGATAACCAGTCAGGATATATTCTCAAATCAAGTGTACCATTCAAATGTCAAGAAATTCGAAGTAGGGATTTTTCTCAATTATCCAGATAATTAATTTATTTAATTGTCAGTTAATTAGGCATGCATAGAGTTAGGTAGATAGTTAATTGCGCTGAATCATTTTGAAATCACCCATGGACAAGGACGGTCAACAGGCTCTCAACGTCGCCGAGCACCATAGACAACGGCCACCATATGCGCTCGCGACATGGGCAACCAAGCGTTCACCAAGATGCATGACGGCCATGCTCTGCAGTATGTCCACACGTTGACGGTTGCTGAAACTTTCGCGGACGAGGACAGCACGACACTACAGTGGCCAGGTGGTTCATTCTGTAGTAGAAAGAAAGAGTGTTCCAAGAATAAGAAGAAAAAAGAATTAAAGCGGCCAAATGATCCATTGTGTTGGAGAAGAAAAGAATGTTCCAGAAAATAAAGTGAAAAAAGAAAGGAAGAGTATCCTATAAAAAAAAGTAGAATCGAGAACTAAAACTAGCGCAGAAGGAGGAAGAAGAAGATGAGACGTCACTGATGAACACACTGATGTTGACGTGGAGTTGGTTGGCGCCAACGAAGATTGACGAAGAGGCTAGGAATAAAAGATGTAGGGAAGGCCGAGGAAGAGAAGAACGATAAGTACTTCTAGCAATGAATGTTGTGTGGGCTAGAGGTGGAGCTTATTGGAGACGAGAAATATGTTCAGGTTGCCACTCGCTTTACAATGCGGTCGTAATTTGCAAAGTTGAATGGACCTTTGAGAATCAGATCTATAGTTATTTGTTGTTTTGTGTTAATAGTATATGTTACCTCTACCCGCTCTATTATATTGTAAATATAAAAAGGTTCATACATGTTGCAACGCATGGCGAAGGTGAGGTGAACATCATCTGGTTCTAAAGGTGAGGGCTCAAGTGAGAAATGTCCCGGTATGACGAAAAATCGAGTAGGAAATGGAGGGTCCGATAGGATAAAAAGGAAGGGTGTGCCGTGGAGTGAGGCTTTTGCTGTTGGGTCTGCGTGTTGGAAATAACATGGAGAATAGTCCAGACATCCATATTTCTCCCCCATATATGATATGGATTTGGTGAGCCTGGACTATCCAGACGTTTAAATTCTGGAGAGCCTACTGGGCACTCGTCTAATGTTGAAACACGCCCGAACATATGAGGGAGAAATAAGCTTTGACCTTGAAGATAACCCTAATTATTTATTTAATTTATTTATATATGCATTATAGCCCGTAGCAACGCACGGGCATTCTACTAGTCAGGCTTAGGTGCAGAGTTGTTCTCCAACCTAATACACAGACGAGCTTTGTAACCTCCCAAGTCAAAGATGTGCCGTTCAAGCCAACTTTTTCAATCTACTGCCCTCGTAATAAGTTGATACATTAATAAGCTTCAGAAAGCACGATAGCGGGCATGGTAACGTGCATTTGTAACTCTATTGAGAAAGTTTGCATTGTATTATTCCCCGTCGCGAGAAATGATTTTCACTTTCTTGTAGGGGAGGCGGCACTCGCCGGACTTCTTTGAATATATTTGTAATGATTTATTCATTTAAAAAAAATCATCCATGGATCTAGAACATTTTGGACTGTTCAGTGGATGAAACTTCAATTTGACCAAAACACGCGACACACGGAGAATCCACTTGACTCCAACTCAGAGGCCCTCATAATTATCTCTAGTGCCTTATAAATAAGAGCTATGGTGATGGTGGTGAGTTCACTTCTCCGATCCACCCCAGTCTCTCTCATCCCCCATCAGACTACTCTAATTTGGAAAGAGAGAGAAATATAATGGTGCTCGCATCCCTGCCGCAGTTACACAATTCAGAAAGTTCATTATGACTGATGTTCTTCTCTGCGGTGTTCATGTGTATTGGTTATTAGTATATACTAATCCAATACAACTGAAACATTTTTGGGGACCCGTAGCAATGCACAGACATTATGCTAGTCGCGCGCGGGCTTTTTTCCCCGAGACCTAGGAACCCTTGGCGGCGCCTAGGGTTTCGACGTGGAAACTGTGCGCGGCCGCGGATCTCTTCGGCGGGTCGCTTGAGATCGGAAGCTGCGGACGAAGAAGATGGCTGCGCCTTCCTCGTCCTGCGGTGCTCAGGAGGAAACTAGGGGACACAACCCTAGACAGTCGAGGACTCAGCTTGAGGAGGCGCTAGGGAAGCTGGATATCTCGGAAGAAGAAGCGACCCCTCTAGTGCTCGATGATCGTGTGGAGGGAGGACCGACTAACTGGCAGTTGGCAGGCAAGATTCTCTTCCGTAATCAGTATCATATTCAGACTATTACCAACGCTCTTCGTCCGGCCTGGGGAACCCGAGGGGGCTCAAGTTCTGCTCGGTGGGTACCAACGTTTTTGTGGCAGAATTTGAGAATCAGAGAGACAGAGATAGAATCTGGGATGGATCCCCATGGCATATAAACAAGCACGCCATTATTCTGGCTGAATTTGAGGAGTGCATGCGCCCAGATGAATTGAAATTCGATCGGTTGCAGGTGTGGGCAAGGGTTCTTAAGCTTCCTTTTAATGTGAGGGATGATGCTTGGAGCCTGCCAATTGCCAAGATGTTGGACAAGGACGCTCAGTTTGCAAAGTTTGATCATGTAGGGGGGTTCTTACGTTCCAGGATCACAATTGAAGTTGACAAACCTCTGCATAGATGGATCCTCATCGATTCAGCTCGAAGGAAAAGTGTTGACCCGTATGATATTCAGTATAAGCAGATACATTACTGGAATCAGGATCTTTGCCGTCAGCCAATTCTTTGCCGTCAGCTAGCTAACGGCAAAGAATATCTTTGCCATCAGCTTACAGAAAACTGACGGCAAAGATCATGTTTGCCGTCAGCCAAGTCTTTGCAGTCAGCTAGCAGACGGCATAGAAGCTTTGCTAGCAGACGGCAAAGAGGGAGGTTGGCCCACTAACGAGAACAACCTAACGGCTAGCAGACGGCAAAGAAAGTGGCCAACCTAACGGCCGTTTCCCCCGGCCCCACCCCACTAGCTGGGCTCGGACGGCAAAGCTTCTTTGCCGTCTGCTAGCAGACGGCAAAGAAATTTGACCTAACTAAAAAACGGTCAGCGCCCCGCGCCCCACCCCTCTCTCTCTCTCCCCTCACCTCACCCGCGCCGCCCCCGTGCCCGAGCTGCCGCCGCCCCGAGGCACCGCCGGCAAGCCCCGCCCCCCGGAGCCCACCCCGTCGCCGGCCCGGCTGCCCCGCCCAGCGGACACAGGCCGCGGCGGCCGCTCTGCCCCGCCACATCGCCGGAGCCGCGCCGCGCCGCCCCGCCCCGCCGCCAGAGCCGCACCGTCGCCGGCCGCCCTTCCCCTCGGCCTCCTCAACCGACGCCCCCTCCCCGTGGCCTGCCTCCTCAACCCGCGCCCCCTCCCCGTGGTGAGGTGAGTTTTTGTTTTTTTTTTCTGTTTTTTTTAGATTTAGTTTAGGTTAGTTTAGTTTAGTTTAGGTTAGTTTACTTTAGTTTAGGTTAGATTTAGTTTAGTTTAGTTTAGGTTTTTTTTTCTGTTTTTTAAGAATAAACAAGAAAGATGAAAAAAAGAAGTAAAAGAAGAAGAGGAAGATGAAGAAGAAGAAGAAGAAGATGAAAAAAAAAGAACAATAAGAAGAAGAAGAAGAAGAAGAAGAAAGAAGAAGATGAAAAAAAAAGAAGTAGAAGAAGAAGATGAAAAAAAGAAGTAGGAAAAGTAGAAAAAGAGGGTCGTCGAGTGGTCGAGGGGTCGAGGATCGAGGGAAAAGGAGTCGAGGGTCTAGGGGTCGAGGATCGAGGTGTTGAG
Source organism: Thinopyrum elongatum (assembly GCA_011799875.1). Taxonomy (NCBI): domain Eukaryota; kingdom Viridiplantae; phylum Streptophyta; class Magnoliopsida; order Poales; family Poaceae; genus Thinopyrum; species Thinopyrum elongatum. Next base: position 596,076,668 of record CM022303.1, on the reverse strand, counting down.
GGGTCGAGGAGAAAAGGGGAAAAGGGGTCGAGGGGTCGAGGGTCGCCGAGGGGTCGAGGGGTCGGGATGGCGACCCCCTAACCCCGACACCCCGACCCCGACATGACACCCCGACAACCCGACCCTGACCCGACACCGCGACCGCGACACAGCACCCCGACCCCGACACGGCACCCCCGACCCCGACACAGCACCCCGACCCCAACACGGCACCCCCGACCCCGACACAGCACCCCACCCCGACACGACACCCCTGACACCCCGACCCCCGACACCTCCCGAAAAAGGTGCTCTTTGGCCTTCTAGAGGCCGACGGGGTCATATATTTGTGAATTATGAGTTAGGTCATATATTTTTCAATTTTGTTATAAAAAACATCATATTTGTGTTGATCAGGTGGTTTTAAATGTGCAGTTGTTTCGTCGCTGTGAGGCCGTGCGTTCGACGAGCTCCGCCCCTTCCAGAGGCCGTGCGTTCGACGAGCTCCGCCCCTGCGTTTGTGGGTGAGCACAAATGACATCTCCTCCTCCCCCCTTCATTTGCTCTTTTCCGCTCTTTGAGCCGATGAAACTTGCTAGCTATAGGTGTCTTCAATCATCAGTATGCGTGACCACTATGCGTCTCCCGTTCGAAAGGGTTACATCTATAAATATGCATGCATTTGCATATTTATAACCGTGATTCTTTCGAATTGTCCAACGTTATCCATGGACAGCCTGAGTATGTGTAGATTGGGTTCGTTTTCCCATATGCTCTGCTCCGGATTCGATGCAGAATTTCGTCAGTGCCTCCCTGTTGTTCTCTTGGTACACATCCTCTCTGCTTATTGCCGAGACATGTATCAGGAGAACAGCGGGGAGGTGCTGCCGAAATTTTGAGTCGGATCCGGAGCAGAGCATGGGAAAACGAACCCAATCTACACATACTCGGGTGGGATTAGGACCTATCTTTACCTCTTAGCGTCTAGGTTGGATGGACGTAATAAAAGTGACAAACTCCATTAACTGATGGATATGGTTTGCTGAATTATGTATATATTTCTTGTGTGTCCAGTAGCTACGCAATATGAGTGATCGTGCGTGGATGTACACCGGTCACACTAGTCAGAAAGACATGACCGATGAATGGTTAACAAAAACCAGGGGGTTTGTGAGAGCCGCATTTGCAAATGGCCAGACAATAAGTTGGTGCCCCTGTGCCGAGTGCGACAACTATAAAAGGAAGGACGAGCTTGAAATGAGTAAACACCTGCAGAAGTATGGTTTTACGCCTGGTTATACGGTCTGGACATTTCATGGTGAGTCTGCCCAATGTCCCAGAGCCGAGGTGGTTCATCGTCGCACCGACAAGCATGGTACCGGGATGGAAGACATGGTGCAAAACTTTCATGATGCTCAGGACTCGGACGATGAGATGGAGGAATCTGCAAAGGCCTTCAATGAAATGTTGGAGTCTTCAAAACGTCCTCTCCATGAGCACACTGAGCTTTGTCAGCTAGATGCCATCTCACAAATAATGGCTCTGAAGGCTCAATTCAACTTGGGCAGAGAATGCTACGACGCGATGATGATAGTATTTGGACGTTTTCTACCCAAAGGCCATGTACTACCTGCAAACCTGAAGCAGTTAGACAAAATCCTCCGTGCCCTTAAGATGCCCTATGAGAAGATACATGCCTGTGAGAAAGGATGTGCCTTATTTAGGCTACAGTATGCGGACTTGAACTATTGTCCCATTTGCAAGTCATCTAGGTATGTTGTTGTAGACAACGGTATGGGTGAGAAGACGCAGACCAAAATCCCAGTGAATGTTCTTCGGTATATGCCAATTGTACCAAGACTTCAACGTCTTTTCATGGTCGAAGAGACGGCCAGACAGATAACATGGCACAAAATGGGCAAAAGAACCCAACTAGATGCAGATGGGAAGCTCATGATGGTGCACACATCGGACGGTGAAGCGTGGAAGCGCTTCGATGCATTACATGAGGTAAAAGCGATAGATCCAAGGCATCCTCGAGTCGCCATCAGCACGGATGGGTTCAGTGTGTTTGGTCTGACGGCAGCCCAATATAGTTGTTGGCCCGTTCTTGTCATTCCGCTCAATCTCCCCTCCGGACAGATTATGCAAAGAAAGAACATTTTCCTGACGTTGATAATTCTAGGGCCCAACTATCTGGGGAAGAATATGAATGTGTACATACAGCCGCTGAAGGACGAATTGCAAGAAGCCTGGGATAATGGGTTCAAGACATACGATGCCTTTAGCAAACAAAACTTCATAATGCGTGTCTGGTACATGTACTCGACGCATGACTTACCGGCGTATGCGCTATTCATTGGCTGGTGTGTGCATGGAAGGTTCCCGTGCCCCACATGCAAGGGAGCTCTTGAGTTTCGTTGGCTTCAGGCCAGTCGCAAGTTTTCTTGCTTCGACTTGCATAGACAATTCTTGGATCCTCACCATAAGTTCAGGAAAGACAAGAAGAACTTCATCAAAGGTAGAGTTGTCAAAAATTCTGCACCACCTGCGTTGACAGGCCAAGAAACCCTGGATCAGTTAAATGCTCTCGAGCCAGATCCAGAGCGTCCAGGGTATTTCAAGGGGTATAATTCGAAACACTCCTGGACTCACAAGACATGCTTGTGGGATCTGCCTTACTTCAAAGGCCTCCTTTGCCCACACAACATCGACGTGATGCACACTGAAAAGAATATCGCCGAGGCACTTTTTGGTACATTGTTCGGCATCGAGGGGAAGTCAAAGGATAATACTAAGGCTAGAGTCGATCTGGAGGTGCTATGTGATAGACCATTACAAAACATGCAACCACCGAAAGGAAAGCAGAACTGGACAAAGCCAAAGGCATGGTTCAATCTTGGAAGGCCAGCTATGAGGGAAATTATCTTGTGGGTGAAAATGCAGTTGATGTTCCCCGATGGGTATGCAGCGAATCTAAAGAGGGGAGCAAGTCTTGAAAACTTTAAGATATTTGGTCTCAAGAGTCATGATTGGCACATATGGATTGAGCGGGTAATGCCGGTGATGTTGCGTGGCTTCATCCCTGAGGATGAATGGCTAGTACTGGCAGAGCTGAGCTATTTCTTCCGTGTTCTTTGTGCGAAAGAACTATCGCCTGGCCTGCTAGAAGAAATGGAAGAGTTGGCGCCGGAGTTGATCTGCAAGTTAGAGAAGATCTTTCCGCCGGGCTTCTTTAATCCAATGCAGCACTTGATTTTGCATCTCCCGACCGAGGCAAGATTGGGGGGGCCCGTGCAAAATCGTTGGTGCTACGCAACTGAGAGGATGCAGAAGACGCTTCGAGCAAAATATAAAAATAAACATAGAATTGAAGCATTGATGGCCGAGGCATTCATTACTGAGGAGGCGGCAAACTTCATGACAGCACACTACGAAGCCAAAAATCGTCATTTGCATAATCCGAAGCCTCGGTACAATGCTGGCGACCCTAAAAAGGGTGGATCCAACCTCAGCCTATTAAAAGGGAATCTCGCACCAGCCGGTGCTTCTAATTCCTTAACGTTGGATGTCAAAGAATGGCGAACCATTTTGTTGTATATCTTCAACAACCTAACAGAAGTGCGGCCGTACATCGAGTAAGTTCTCGGTACATTGTTTCGCAACTTCTAATTCCTTTGAACTGCTATTATTCCCGGATATATTTGATACAGTCAATACGTCACCAAATTCTCGTATGGAGCGGTGATCTAAAAGGATTCCGTCGAAGAGTATGAGCTTCTGGCAAAGCATGGAGGCGGCTATCCCAGTTTCATCTCTTGGTTCAAACAAACGGTAATTTCCATTAGACCATTTCAGTTCTTCATCTAATTTGCGGCTAATGCAACAATCCTTTCGTATTAAACTTGTGGCTAATTTAGAGTTTATGGACGCCGAATTGAGATAAGTCGCTAATGGTTTTGACTTTAAGGTCCGTTCATTTGACAAATACAACATCAACGGGTATCGCTTTCGTACCTATGGCAAAGAGCTATCTATGGCCGACCGAAAGTCTACAAATTGTTGTGCCTCTGCTATCGGCGAAGGAGATACCGAGTATTATGGAAGAGTTGAAGCAATTTATGAACTTCAATTCTATGGTGCAAACCCACCAAACGTCGTAGTCTTCAAATGTTATTGGTTCCAGCCGAAGGAGACTTGAAGGACTCATGAACATATAGGGCTAGTGGAAATCAAACAAAGCACCCATTTGGATGTTCCCGATGTCTATATTAAGGCTCAACAGGCAACCCAAGTTTTCTATCTACCGTGGGCCTGTCAAAGTGATCCAAATCTCAATGGTTGGGATGTCGTTTATGAAGTGCTGCCACGTGTTAGACCACCTCCCCCCAATGAAGAGGATTATGAACCTCACATTAACCCAGACACATATGAAGGAGAATTCTTCCAAGAAACACTTCTTTCCAAAAAACGTTTCAAGAACCGCTCTACTTCACCCCAGAGCATTGAAGTAGACAGCGACAATGAATCTGACTTCACCCTTGAGCCAGAACTAGAAGAGGTTACTGCTGCGGATGACCTATCAATGCTTGACCGATTACGTAAAGGAGGCCTTCCACATGTTGAAACATTTATTGATGATGATGATGAGCACGTCATTACTGATAGTGATGATGATGCATTTATTGATCCCAGAGCATATATAGACGATGAAGAGTAATATTAGTAATGTCAGGTATTCAATTATTATTATGTACATAGATATATTATTAATTAGTTCATGTTATTAGGTATTCAGTTTTTTATTATGTTCATGATGATGATTGATGCGGCTTGAAGCTACGTCGGTATTTCCCCAAAAGGAAGGGATGATGCAGCACAGCGGCGGTAGGTATTTCCCTCGGTGATGAGACCAAGGTTATCGAATCAGTAGGAGAACCAAGCAACACTACGTAAACAGCACCTGCACACAAATAACAACTACTCGCAACCCGACGTGTAAAAGGGGTTGTCAATCCCTTTCGGGCAACGGCGCCAAAAATTGGCAAACGGACGTGAGAGAATAGTAAATATTGATAGATCGAACGCCAAATAAAATAAAGTGCAGCAAGGTATTTTTGTATTTTTGGTTTAATAGATCTGAAAATAAAAGTTGCAAATAAATAAAAGAGCAAATAGCAAAACAGATCTTGAAAGCAAATATATTGGAAAAGAGACCCGGGGGCCGTAGGTTTCACTAGTGGCTTCTCTCGAGAAAAATAGCAAACGGTGGGTGAACAAATTACTGTTGGGCAATTGATAGAACTTCAAATAATCATGACGATATCCAGGCAATGATCATTATATAGGCATCACATCCAAGATTAGTAGACCGACTTCTGCCTGCATCTACTACTATTACTCCACACATCGACCGCTATCCAGCATGCATCTAGTGTATTAAGTTCATGGAGAAACGGAGTAATGCAATAAGAACGATGACATGATGTAGACAAGATCTATTTATGTAGAAATAGACCCCATCGTTTTATCCTTAGTAGCAATGATACATACGTGTCGGTTCCCCTTCTGTCACTGGGATCAAGCACCGTAAGATCGAACCCACTACAAAGCACCTCTTCCCATTGCAAGATAAATAGATCAAGTTGGCCAAACAAAACCCAAATATCGGAGAAGAAATATGAGGCTATAAGCAATCATGCATATAAGAGATCAAAGAAGACTCAAATAACTTTCATGGATAAAAAGATAGATCTGATCATAAACTCAAAGTTCATCGGATCCCAACAAACACACCGCTAAAAAGAGTTACATCATATGGATCTCCAAGAGACCATTGTATTGAGAATCAAACGAGAGAGAGAAAGCCATCTAGCTACTAACTACGGACCCGTAGGTCTACAAAGAACTACTCACGCATCATCGGAGAGGCACCAATGGAAGTGGTGAACCCCTCCATGATAGTGTCTAGATTGGATCTGGTGGTTCTGGAATCTGCGGCGGCTGGAATTGATTTTCGTCGACTCCCCTAGGGTTTCTGGAATATTGGGGTATTTATAGAGCAAAGAGGTGGTTCGAGGGGCACCCGAGGTGGGCACAACCCACCAGGGCGCGCCTGGGCCTCCAGGCACGCCCTGGTGGGTTGTGCTCCCCTCGGAGTACCCCCCCCCCCCCAGGCGCTTCTCCGGCCCACTGGATGTCTTCTGGTCCAAAAAAAATCCACAAAAAGTTTCGCTGCGTTTGGACTCCGTTTGGTATTGATTTCCTGCAATGTAAAAAAACATGCAAAAAATAGCAACTGGCACTTGGCACTATGTCAATAGGTTAGTACCAAAAATGATATAAAATGACTATAAAATGATTATAAAACACCCAAGAATGATAATATAACAGCATGGAACAATAAAAAATTATAGATACGTTGGAGACATATCAATGATACACTTAATTTTTTTAATTATGTTTATGTTGTACTAATTTCGTTTACTCTTTGTCATTGCAGGTGTTGACAGATGGTGGGCGCGGGTCGAGAGCGCTCCGAGCCTCCTTCCTCGGCGCGTGCTGGGAGGGGTGCTATTATTCCACCCCAGCACCTCCGGAGAGCGCTGGTAGACAGTATGCAGACACCGGCGGGCGCTTCTTCTTCGGCCGGGAGAGGTCGGGGGAAGACGAAGAGGGGTGCTAGAGGTGGACGTGGCGGCGGGAGAGGTAGGAAGGCTGCTACGCCTTCCTCGCCGCCACCCCCAGCTGATTCTCCCGACCACAGGACTGCTCCATCTCAGGTGGACCCGTCTGACGTGGACCTGTCTCGGACTCCGGTCCACGAGCCTCGGGCCGACGAGCCTCGGGTCATTGAGCCTTCATCCCACGAGACTCGGGTCCCAGAGTCTTCGTTCCACATGACTCCGGAGGCTAGTGGCCATGCTGATGGTGGCGAGGACAGCTTTTCTAAGGATAGCTATAGCAAGGGCGAGCTAGTTGAGGGGGGCAAGAAGGTCTACCAGCGTGGTGGTACAAAGCTCCCGCCCGTGCCGGCGACCTGAGATCAAAGGTGGTTGATTGAGCCTAATGGGGAGAAGTAAGTGCATTTACTCTTTTTTAACCTTTTGCCTTCATGTTTCTTCAAATTAATATCTAATGTGTTGGCCTTGTCATACTGCAGGGGTTGGAAACATGCCCCTGGTGTCCGTAGGCCCAACCAGGTCCTTGGTGTTCTTTGCTGGCAGAACTTCCCGGGGTGGGTCACGTTGCCCGGTGAGGGTGAGGTTCCACAGCTAGCACTGAGTTGGGAGCTGTATGTGGCTGCCTCGGCCCCGCCGGAGGATGTGACACCCCAGCTTAATCGTGCACTAATCATACACGCAAATGCACATGATCAAGCCTAAGGACTCACTTGAAGATATCACAACACAACTCTAAAACATAAATAAAGGCATACAAGCATTATATTACAAGCCAGGGCCTCGAGGGCTCGAATACATAAGCTTGATGCCAAACAAGCATCAGCGGAAGCGTTAGATATCTGAGTACAGACATAAGACAGAGAGATAAGCCTTTAACAAGGCGGGACAAAACAGAAGCTACGATCGAAAGGCGCAGGCCTCCTGCCTGGGACCCTCCAATCCTACTCCTGGTCGTCAGCCAGCTCGTAGAAGTAACCACTCTCGAGGTGGTAGTAGTAGTCATCGGCGGGGGCAGCTATCTCAGGGGCCCCGTCAACTGGGCACGGCAAACTGATAAGGGGAGAAAAAGAAAGCAAAGCAACCGTGAAGTACTCCGAAGTACTCAGCAAGCAAGGATCTACACTACATATGCAACATTATCAAAGGAAGGTTGTATATGTGGACTGGGCTGCAGAAATGCCAGAATAGAGAGGAAAGCCTAGTCCTATCAAAGACTAGCATCTTCAGCGGTCTTGCAGAGATAGAAGAGAGTAGAGCAGCATAGTATAACATAGTAGTGGTTGTGTCAAGTAACAGTCTCGCCCAGAGATCCTTCCTCGTCTCCCTGCGAGAAAGCGATCCCGGAGCCATCATATCCAGTTATCATCTCAAGTTCTAGTTGTATCGATCGGGATACAACTCCGAGTGTCCGTTACCATAGGACAGGCTATCGATAGATTAGTTCTTCCCTGCAGGGGTGCACCAACTTACCCACCACGCTCGCTTAACTCCGGCTGGACACACTTTTCGGGGTCATGCCCGGCCTCAGCCAAACGATGCACCGCAACCCTACCTACAGCTTAGCAGAGAGGTCCCCGTCGGTCTACCTCCTAAGCGCAAGGGGGTCTTGGGCCATCGCCCCTCGCCCTCCGGGTCGTTGCGTGCAGGGCGAACCAGGCTCCACCACTACAGGATGGTGCCGGCCCAGCCCGGTCGCCAGGCTGAACTGGACGTCTGACAGAGCTTTTGGCTGATGCTACGATGCAGAGTGCCCATAACTCTTCTGACGTGATGGTTAGTGCTATCCGGCCAAAGGCCGGCTCGGATCAAATATCCAAATCGTTAGTGGATTTGGGGCTTGCGGTAACGAGCAGAGACTCATGATCGATGTGACCCCGTCGCCCCATCTCGAGGACTTGTGGCAAGGGCTAAGAATGCCCGGCCACGCCTCGTATTCATCTCTCGGGTAACCTCCAGGTCAACCCGTCTTCACATTACTCGCGGGTACCCCTCAGGGTTCGTAACATCTGGGGAATCCGAGGTATCACCCTCGTTGGATTCCTACTCGATGTAACTGTCAAGATGAACGAAGGAGGAATCACCCTCGAGGTCCACACTTGAGGTGTTGCACGACTTCGTTGTTATCGAGGGTGGTGTAGGAGGAATCACCCTCTCTGACCATGACCGATTAACTAACCTACAAGGTTATCATCAGAAGTGCTGATGAGGTATCACCCTCGGCACTCGATAGTAACCCAGTAGTGTCGAGCAACTAAGGGGGAAGTGAGGTGCGGTGCCGGGGCCTGGTCTTCGATCCCGTTGATCGGGCCTTCTGAGAATCCAGCGGGGCAGTAGGGACAAGTGGGGGTCACTGGTGGGTCTCTAGCCAGTCTATTCTAAACAGTTTAGGATGAACAGGAAGGTATCAACAGCAGGTTACAATAAACAGGCTATGCAGCAGAAATAGCATAACAGTAACAGTAGCAAAATCTAATGCAAGCAGGAGATAATAGAATGGGGTCGTCGGAAGGCTGCTCGTCCGGGGCGTAGTCGTACTCAGCTGCAACAGCGTCGGTCTCGGCGTCTATCGAGAGAGAAGGAGGGGGAGGAAACAAATAAATACACAGCAATCATATGCAATCACAAAACAAGACAAGGCACTACGCGGTGTTAGGGGTGACCTAACGAGGTGATACACGTCGCAGATGAAGCGGAAAATATCTGGGATACTTTCCCGGCTCTGGGCATCTGCCAGACAGATGAACCGGAGGAAAAAGTTACATGTTCAGGTAGTTAGGGGTATGTGACAGATAAACGGAGAGCGTATTCGGATTCGTCTCGCAATTCTCAGCAACTTTCATGTACAAAGTTTTTCGATCCGAGCTACGGTTTAATTTCTACGATTTTCTAAAGATTTAGCAATTTCTGAAATTAACAGATTATTTTAATTCAATATATCCAAAACAGTGTAAATACTTTTATACTCAGACTTAGCTAGCCCTAGTGTATGACCAGTGGGTCCCGGTGGTACAGTCAGCAGCTAATTGTGTACCTCTTATCCAAAATAACAGTGCTGCGGGCCCCATACGTCATTGAGTCTAACACTAAACAGGGTTAAATTAATCCAGGGACTAATTAAACGTGGTGGGGCCCAGTGTCAGTGGGAGTTTTAGCATTTTAATTAGGGACTAAACTAATTGCTAATAAGGGAGGGCCCACAGTCAGTGGCACATGGGCCAGGTTCGAACGGCGGCGCGCGCTGGGGCTCTCCGGCGACCAGCAGAGGACGGCGGCGACGCGGCGGGATTGGCGCACAGGCGACCATTTGATCAGCCACGACCACCAAAATGACAGCGCGCGTGCAGCGGTGCCACCAGTAGAAGCTAGAGTGGACGGCAGCGACGACTATAGCGACGCCCAGTGGCAGCAGCTTCGGCGGCGGTGCGGGAACCGCGCAAAGGACGCGCAGAAGCATGGGGTTAGAGGCGAAATGGAGAGGAGCTCACAGCGGAGCCGATGCGGTGGTCGGGGGAGCCGGGGAGGTCGCAGTGGTGGAGGTCGACGGGGGAAAACGATGCGGGCGCCGCAACGGTGGCTCCCTGAGCTCGATCCGGTGGCGCAGACGATGAGGACGAAGGTGGCGGAGCGTCTGGACAGGTTCGTGCGGCTCGAGGAGGCTCCGGTGCGCGAGGACGACGACGAACGGCAGCGTGTCCCGAGGTAGAAGACGACAACCTCGCCGTCGATGCTCGGGCGCTGGGCTCGAACCGGAAGGCAAGGTCGACGAGGCAGATGGCGGAGGGGCTCGTGGACGCGACAGGAGGGCGCGGGAGTGCCAGCCGCCGCGGTGGTGCACGCCGGCGACCACCGGAGCGATCGGGTGAAAGGAGATCTGAGGAGGGAAGGCGGACGAGCGCGCTGGGGGAGAGAGGAAGGCAATGGGGAGGTGCTAGGGTTCGAGGCGAGGTCGAGGCGTCCTTATCCACCGGTGAGAAGCGCGGATGGGCGACGCGTGCGGCACCGGCGACGTGTCGACGGGCGCGGCCGACAGCGTGGGGAGGAAGGGGTTGACCGGGGAGTGGCTGGGCCTGGCCGACTAGGCCTGCCAGGTAAGCCCAGGTGAGTGGCTCTGACCCTTTTTCTTTATTTCTGTTACTGTTTTTCTTTTAATTATTTAACAGAGAGGGAACAAGAATTGTTTGGGCACCCTATTAGCTTAGGAAAAATATGGGAAGTGTCCCATTAATTCCCTGGTGTTTTTAGGCAGTGCCACAAAAAGTATGGGAATCTTTGGAACTCATTTGAATTTTTCCAAAAATGGAATAGCATTTAAAAATGCTGAAATGGTGCTGTTTTCATTGATAATGCTCATCTTTGCTCATGAGTGATGTTGTGTTCCTTAACATATAATTGTTTTGGAATATTTGCAGGATGATGAACATTTTTCCAGCAACTTTTGTGCAACTTTATTTTGCACTTGATTTGGAATTGATTTTCAGAGAGGAAATTTGAAATGAAGAATTTAACCATATGATCAAGCATAGAATAAGGTAATGACTTGGCATAATTATCATTATGTCACAGTGCTTATTACACAGGGGTGTTACAGAGGAGAGGGTCGACGGTGTCTTGTGCGAGACGGTGGCCGACATTGTGATCCGGCGGTTTTGGGTAATTTCTCCTTTACATATTTAAAAATGAACAACACCTAGTGATTGTACTAATCAGTGTTATCTTGTTTGATTGCAGACCTTCTACAGGTGTCTTGAGGAACATGAGGCGGACGCGGCTATGGTTGTCGAAGCTGAGTGCAAGCGCCTACTTCAGAACTTACGGCACGAGGCTCGGGTGCAGGCTGTTCGAGACTACTACGCCTCGACTAACATTAAGAGGTCCAAGACGAAGTGCCGCGCCAAGTTTCTGAGTAAGGAGAAGTACATGAAGGTAATTACCTATTCTTAAGGCCTTGTACTTAGTTTCCTTGATTTGATTCGTAGGCGTAGCGCTGAAATTTCTCTTGTCTAACTTAGGTGCCCCCAAGATGGTGTGCGGATAGGATGGACTATTGGGAGGCATTGGTGGATGAGTGGTGCTCTCCCCAATGGCTAGCCGTCCACAACAAGGCCAAGGATAAGCGTGCCCAAATGCAAGGTGTGCCACACCATCAAGGGAGCTCCAACCTGTTTGAGTACGGGGATCACTGGGTATGTGGTTTGCTTCACGATTCATGCAATTTCATTCTTCATGCTAGCTTGAGCCCTTAACTAATATTTTGTTCCTCTCTTTTAGGCGCGACACAACTAGAAGGAGGTGCCACCGGTGTTCGACCTCTATGCCATGGCCCATACTGCCCCGTACAAGAAGGCCAAGGCATTCTCTGAGGATGACCTCGATCATCCAGAGAGCTTCACCGACATCTCCTTCCACAACAAGCTCGTGAGGTACGGAGACGTTGGGAAGACGAGGAAAGGGGAGGACTTCAACCCGAGCCAGAGTCCTTTTGATCCAGAGATCATGATGCTATCTGGTGGCGGGAGGTACCATGGCTCGGTAGCCATTGGGGATGGACTGATACGTTGTCCTAGAACTCTCCCGGAGATCAAGAAGCGCCAGACGAGCTCCGATCCTAAGATAAGGCCTCGTCCACGGCCAATGGAGCTCACCATCGAGGATAGGGCCCAGGAGCTTTTGGCGGAGGCAAACAGGTAGGCGGCGGAGAGGGAGAGGGACATGGAGGAGAGGACGGCTAGGCTGTTGGAGGAGGAGAGGAACCGGAACGACGCGTCTCACCGGGCCCTATACGAGCTCCTCGTGGTAAGTTTCTCCTGCATATTAGCCAAATCATGCACGTAATGTTCGTTTCATTACTAACTAATATGACTAACTCGTGAAAACAAAATTTGCAGACCATGTGCCAGAGCAACGGTCAGACCCCTCCGCCGATGCCCCAGATTGGTATAGCGCCCACGGTGAGTTTCATTTGAATGGTCATTAGTTACTAGTATTCACATTTGAGTTGCATCATGCTAACAAGACATTGCAAATGATCTTTGGTGCAGCATGCCTCCCGACAAGCATCGACCGATCCTTCTCCGTCTGGCACTAGCGCAACCCCGACCGGTCCTTCACCTCCGTAATGATGGTAAGTTTTCCCAAATGTTTTGCTTAACAAATGCATACTTAGCTTAAGAAATGACCTATTTAGCTCCAAAATGACCTATACTTAGCTTATTTTCCTCGAAAATGACATAATAACCTTACTTAGCTCCAAAATGACATACTTTACCTAGGATAGCTATAAAATGACCTATACTTAGCATTTTTTCCTCCTAAGTGACTTAATATGCTTAGTTAGCTAAAAAATGGCATAACTACCTAGGATAGCTCAATAATGATCTATACTTAGCTTAGCTAGTTCATTTATGACATAATTAGCTTACTTACGTAAAAAATGGCATAATAACCTTGGTTTAGCTCCAAACTGTCATATAATTAGTTTATTTTCCTCCAAAATGACAAAATAACCTTACCTAGCTCCAAAATGAACGATTTCAACTAGGATAGCTCTAAAATGACTTACACTTACCATTTTGTCCTCTACTCCAAAATGAATAATATGCTTAGTTAGCTCAAAAATGACCTATACTTAGCTTCTTTAGTTCATTTATAACATACCTAGCATACTTAGGTAAAAAAATGGCATAATAACCTTGGTTTAGCTCCAAACTGTCATATCACTAGTTTATTTTCCTCCAAAATGACAAAATAACCTTACCGACCTCCAAAATGAACGATTTTAACTAGGATAGCTCTAAAATGACCTACACTTACCATTTTGTCCTCCAAAATGAATAAATATGCTTAGTTAGCTCAAAAATGGCATAACTACCTAGGTTAGCTCAAAAATGACCTATACTTAGCTTCTTCAGTTCATTTATGACATACTTAGCATACTTAGGTCAAAAATGGCATGATAATCTTGGTTACCTCCAAAATGACATAGACTTAGCTTATTTTCCTCGAAAATGACATAATAACCTTACTAAGCTCCAAAATGACCTATTTACCTAGCTTAGCTCTAAAATGACCTACACTTAGCATTTTTACCTAGCTTAACTAAAGGATGGCATAATTACCTAGGTTACCTTAGTTAGAAGAAGAAGAAGATAAAGAAGAGGAGAGGAGAAAAAGAAAGAGAAGAAAAATTCTTCTTCTTCTTCTTCTTCTTCTAGCTAGTCTTCTTCTTCTAGTCTTCTTCTTCTTCTAACTTTCTTCTTTCCCAATTTGCAGATTTGCTTTAGATGAGGAAGCTTGCGTTGATGGAGTCTACTCTTCTCCTTGTCCTTCCTTTTTGTTTTGATTTTGTAGGATGAACAATTTGAAACTTGCTACCTATATATGTATGTATGGATGAAGCCATTGTATGTTTGTTGTTGGATATGTTGGCTAGCTATATATGTTGCATATGGACTTTTGATTTGGTATGTATATGTGATGGATGATCATATCCATATGACAGGGATATGATTTGGTATGTATATGTGTTGGTATGCTTGTTGAAAGTATTTTCAAATGTGTGTATATATATATATATATATCTGTGAAATTGATTGAATTTAAGAAAAGACAGAAAAAACAGGGGCTATACAGGCACTTTGCTGTCTGCTGGCAGACGGCAAAGAGCTTTGCCATCAGCCAGCAGACGGCAAAGCTGCCATGTGGCAGCTACCTGTGCAACCTGGGGGCACTGGGCTGGCCTATATAGTTGCTTTGCCGTCTACTGGCAGACGACAAAGACCATTGCATCTTTGCCGTATGCCAGCAGATGGCATAGCATGCCATGTGGCAGCTACCTGGGGGGGCATCTGGGCTGGCCTATTTGGGCACTTTGCCGTCTGCTGGCAGACAGCAAAGATGCAAAGGTCTTTGCCGTCTGCCAGTAGATGGCAAAGCATGCCATTAACCCCTTAATAGACCTAAGCTGCCATGTGTGCCGTCCATGCCCTTTGCCGTCTGGTGGCAGATGGCAAAGACCTTTGCATCTTTGCCGTCTGCCAGCAGACGGCAAAGTGCCCTTTGCCGTAGCTTGTTTAGCCGGATGTGGTGCCGTCTACTGGCTGACGGCAAAGGCCTTTGCCGTTCGCCAGGCATGCCTTTGCTGTCAGCCATGGCAGACGGCAAAGTGCCTGATTCCTGTAGTGATACCTTATTTTTGCTTTTCCTGCGGACGTCTTGGTCATTCGGATTTGTATTGCCCAACTCCTGGTTCCCGCAATGAGAAGGGTGAGCTTCCATTTGGACCAAATCTGAGAGCCCCTGAGGAGTACAAGAAGACAAACTCAAATGATAATTCGGCGAAGAGCCAAAGATCGGATTCTAGTAGCAAGCAGGGGACAAAGAATTCGAGCACCAAATCCAAACCTGAGGGCGGTGAGGAGGTTGTATCGCCTGTGAAAAATATCTCAAAAGGTCATAATAAAAGGAAGGGAGGACCAACTGCAGTCTATGTACCGAAACAATTGTTATTAACAGCTGGAGATGCTAATGATGATCAGGCGGACCCAAAAACTAGCAATGATGAGAGCAATGAGGAGGGTCTAGTTCGTGAAAGGGAGCCCAAGAAGAAGAAGCCTACACCTGAGAACTCGGCGGAGACCGCGCTGCGGTCCTGCCGGGATCAATGAGTTGCCTGAGCTGGAACTGCCGGGGGCTTGGGAACCCCGAGGCAGTTCGCGAGCTACGCAAGATTGTGCAGCAGGAAGGTCCCGCCCTTCTTTTTGTGATGGAAACAAATATTAGGGCTAAGAGGGTTAAAGTTTTGCAAGGTCAGCTAGGCTTTGCGGGGTGTTTTGCTGTAGATAGTGACGGCCTGAGCGGTTGTATCGGGTTGTTCTGGTCTAGTGAATTGAAAGTGGAACCAGAGAATTACAGTACTAGACATATTGATGTTATGGTACAAAAGGTGGACGAGTCTTCTCCAGGATGGAGATTCACTGGTTTTTATGGGGCTCCAAGGCCAGAAAATTGACATCATAGTTGGAGATTCATGAGAACTCTGTATGCTATCGAACATGCTGCTTGGCTATGCGTGGGAGATTTTAATGAGACACTCTTTGGGTCTGAACATTTTAGTCTATTGGCCAGGCCGGAATGGCAAATGAGGGCCTTCAGAGAGGTGGTGGATGACTATTCTGTCCAGGAATTAGGATGGTCAGGAGTTCCCTTTACTTGGGACAATCGACAACAAGGCGATAGCAATGTTAAAGCTAGACTGGATAGGGCTCTAGCGAATGAAGAATTTCTGCAAAGATTCGAACACATTCGTGTGCGGCATCTTAGTGCAGTTGAGTCTGATCACTGTTTTGTTCTTGTGGAAATATGTGATAATGCAAATAGTAGGAGACATGGCAAGAAACAGTTTTGATATGAGAATATATGGCAGTCTCATGTGGAGTATGATAATGTTGTATGCGAGGCGTGGCGTCGGCACTGCTGTGGAACAGGGCTTTCTAGTATTGCAAACACACTTACCAAACTCCAATCGGAGCTAGGGACGTGGGGAGCAAGGGAATTCGGATGCCTCGCAAAGAACATCAAAAAGCTTCAAAAGAGCTTGAGAGGTTGCGGTCCTTGTCTGTAGGCAGGGGTCCGTCAGAGGAGGAAAAGCTACGGTGCAGAAATTGCATGAGGCTTTAAAACTTGAGGAAGTGTGGATGCGGCAGCGTTCTCGCATTCCTTGGCTGCGTGATGGAGATCGTAATACATAGTACTTCTAGTCGCAAGCCACTAAACGAAGAAGAGTGAATCTTATTTCGGGCATTCGGCGTCGAGACAGCACCATATGCAGCACCGAAGAGGATGACAAAGAAGAGATACAGTCTTTCTATCAGGACCTGTACCTCTCCCAAGGATACAGTGACATGTCAGCACTTCTACAGTTTGTACAGGCGAAGGTTTCTCCAGAGATGAATGATGCAATCAATAAACCTTACACTCCTGAGGAGGTTCGTGCGGCTCTTTTCCAGATGGCGCCTTCCATGGCGCCGGGTGTGGATGGTTTCACGGCGGGATTTTTCCAACGTCATTGGAGTTTGATCAAAGATGACCTGGTTCCAACCATTCTGGATTTCTTGCATGGAGGGGAGCTACCTTTGTGTTTTAATGATACTTCTATTACTCTCATACCTAAGGTGAGACACCCACAGCAGATTTCTCAATATCGTCCTATTGCTCTTTGTCCTGTAGCATATAAGATTGCTGTTAAGATGATTACAAACAGGTTGAAAAAGTGGATGGATATGATTATTGGTGAGGAACAAAGTGCATTTGTGTCGGGACGCCTTATCACTGATAATGTCCTAGTGGCTTTTGAAAGTGTACACACAATGAGGAGAAGAAAAAGTGGTAAAAATTACTCATGTGCGGTAAAACTTGACATGATGAAAGCCTACGACCGGGTGGAGTGGCACTACCCCGAAGAAATTATGTTAAAGCTGGGTTTTAGCATCAACTTTGTCAAACTGATCATGAAATGTGTATCTTCTGTCAGATTTGCAGTTAGAGTAAATGGGGAGCTTTTGCCTTTCTTCACACCCTCAAGGGGGTTTCGGCAAGGAGATCCGGTCTCCCCCTTTCTATTCTTGATTTGTGCTGAAGGATTAACTTCCCTACTCAAGTACTATGGTTCTTTTGTGGACAGGGGCGTGAGAGCCTCAAGCAGATCACCATGGATAAATCACCTTCTTTTTGCTGATGACTGTCTTATTTTCATTAGTGCAAAGGAAGATAGTGCTGACAAGCTAAATGAGATTTTGAATATATACACAGCTTGTTCAGGACAATGTGTTAACAAGGATAAGAGTGCAGTGTACTTTACTCCAAATACTCCAGCAACTAGAAGGCTTGAACTGAAACAGCGCCTTGGTATTCTTGTTGAGGCATTCAGTGACGGGTACCTCGGACTCCCAACAGCTGTTGGACGGATCACAAGTGATACTTTTGAACATATTTGTGATCGGGCAAGAAGTAGGATGTTTTGCTATTCCGAGAGGGAGTTTGCGTGTGTAGGGCGTGAGGTGTTACTCAAGTCCGTTGTTCAATCCATTCCCACCTTCAGCATGTCTTGTTTTCGCTTCACGAAGAAGGTGTGTAAGAAAATCACCTCCTGCATGGCGCGGTTTTTCTGGAGCAGCAATATTGACCGGCGATCTATGCATTAGATTTCGTGGAAGAAATTGGCGTCTCCAAAAGAAACGGGAGGAATGGGCTTTCGAGAATTCGAAGTTTTCAATACTGCCTTACTAGGGAAGCATTGCTGGAGATTTATGGTGAACCCTGAGTCTCTCTGCTCCCAGGTTATGAAGAGTAGATATTTTCCTAATTCTGAGTTCATGACGGCGACTACCCCAAAGACCGCTTCCCCTATCTGGAGGGCTATTGTGGCCGGGCGAGAAGCATTGAAGTTGGGACTAATAAAAAGGGTCGGAAACGGTTCTACTATTTCGATTTGGGAAGATATGTGGATACCAGGCACGTCTGCAATGACTCCTATGGTTAAACCAGCAAATACCACACTCCAAACTGTGGATGAGCTGATCAATATGGAGACTTGGACATGGCGCCAAGATGTGGTGCGCGGAAATTTTTTGGCTCCAGACGCTGAGGCTATACTGAACATTCCATTGCGCAATTGTGGTGGAGACGATTTTCAGGCGTGGGCTGCTACCTCTTGAGCTTGCGTTGGTTTTTCCCTTGAAGAGGAAAGGGTGATGCAGCAAAGTAGAGTAAGTATTTCCCTCAGCTTTTGAGAACCAAGGTATCAATCCAGTAGGAGACAACGCGCAAGCCACCGAATACCTGCACAAACAAACACCAACTTGCACCCAACGCGATAAAGGGGTTATCAATCCCTTCACGGTTATTTGCAAAGTGAGATCTGATATAGATGGATAAACGGTAAAGTAATGTTTTTGGTATTTTTGGTTTATGGAACGGAAAGTAAAAGATTGCAAAGAAAGTAAATAGGAAACTAAAATTGTAGATCGGAAACTTATATGATGGAAAATAGACCCGGGGGCCATAGGTTTCACTAGAGGCTTCTCTCAAGATAGAAAATATTACGGTGGGTGAACAAATTACTGCCGAGCAATTGATAGAAAAGCGCAAAGTTATGACGATATCTAAGGCAATGATCATGAATATAGGCATCACGTCCGTATCAAGTAGACCGACTCCTGCCTGCATCTACTACTATTACTCCACACATCGACCGACTCCTGCCTGCATCTAGAGTATTAAGTTCATAAGAACAGAGTAACGCATTAAGTAAGATGACATGATGTAGCGGGATAAACTCAAGCAATATGATGAAAACCCCATCTTGTTATCCTCGATGGCAATAATACAATACATGCCTTGCTGCCCCTACTGTCACTGGGAAAGGACACCGCAAGATTGAACCCAAAGCTAAGCACTTCTCCCATTGCAAGAAAAACCAATCTAGTTGGCCAAACCAAATCGATAGTTCGAAGAGACTTGCAAAGATATCAAATCATGCATAAAAGAATTCAGAGAAGATTCAAATAATATTCATAGATAAGCTGATCATAAATCCACAATTCATCGGATCTCGGCAAACACACCGCAAAAAAGTATTACATCGAATAGATCTCCAAGAACATCGAGGGGAACTTTGTATTGAGAATCAAAGAGAGAGAAGAAGCCATCTAGCTACTAGCTATGGACCCGTAGGTCTGTGGTAAACTACTCACGCTTCATCGGAGAGGCAATGGTGTTGATGTAGAAGCCCTCCGAGATCGAATCCCCCTCCGGCAGGACACCGGAAAAGGCCCGTAGATGGGATCTCACGGGTACAGAAGGTTGCGGCGGTGGAAAAGTGGTTTCGTGGCTCCCCTGGTAGGTTTTGGAATATTTGAGAATATATAGGCGGAAGAAATACGTCGGTGGAGTCATGAGGGGCCCACAAGGGTGGGGGGCGCGCCCTACCCCCCTGGGCGCGCCTCCCGACCTTGTGGCCGCCTCGTGGCTTTCCTGACGTGCACTCCAAGCCCTCTGGATGTCTTCTGGTCCAAGAAAAATCATCGTGAAAGTTTCATTCCGTTTGGACTCCGTTTGGTATTCCTTTTCTGCGAAACTCTAAAACAAGGAAAAAGCAGGAACTGGCACTGGGCTCTAGGTTAATAGGTTAGTCCCGAAAATCATGTAAAATAGCATATTAATTCATATAAAACATCCAAAACAGATAATATAATAGCATGGAACAATCAAAAATTATAGATACGTTGGAGACGTATCAAGCATCCCCAAGTTTAGTTCCTGCTCGTCCTCGAGTAGGTAAATGATAAAAACAGAATTTTTGATGTGGAATACTACCTAACATATTTATCATGTAATTCTCTTTATTGTGGCATGAATGTTCAGATCCGTATGATTCAAAACAAAATTTTAATATTGATATAAAAACAATAATACTTTAAGCATACTAACAAAATAATTATGTCTTCTCAAAATAACATGGCCAAAGAAAGCTTATCCCTACAAAATCATATAGTCTGGCTATGCTCCATCTTCATCACACAAAATATTCAAATCATGCACAACCCCGATGACAAGCCAAGCAATTGTTTCATACTTTTGATGTTCTCAAACCTTTTCAACTTTCACGCAATACATGAGCGTGAGCCATGGACATAGTACTATAGGTGGAATAGACGGTGGTTGTGGAGAAGACAAAAAGAAGGAGATAGTCTCACATCAACTAGGCGTATCAACGGGCTATGGAGATGCCCATTAATAGATATCAATGTGAATGAGTATGGATTGCCATGCAACGGATGCACTAGAGCTATAAGTTTATGAAAGCTCAGAAAGAAAACTAAGTGGGTGTGCATCCAACTTGCTTGCTCATGAAGACCTAGGGCGTTTTGAGGAAGCCCATCGTTGGAATATACAAGCCAAGTTCTATAATGAAAATTCCCACTAGTATATGAAAGTGATATCATAGGAGACTGTCTATCATGAAGATCATGGTGCTACTTTGAAGCACAAGTGTGGCAAAAGGATAGTAACATTGTCCCTTCTCTCTTTTTTTTTGGGCCTTCTCTTTTTTTATTTGGCCTTTGCTCTTTTTTTTCCTCACATGGGACAATGCTTTAATAATGAAGATCATCACACTTTTATTTACTTTACAACTCAAAAATTACAACTCGATACTTAGAACAAAATATGACTCTATATGAATGCCTCCGGCGGTGTACCGGGATGTGCAATGAATGAAGAGCGACATGTATAAAAAATGATGAACGGTGGCTTTGCCACAAATACGATGTCAACTACATGATCATGCATAGCAATATGACAATGATGAAGCGTGTCATAATAAACGGAACGGTGGAAAGTTGCATGGCAATATATCTTGGAATGACTATGGAAATGCCATAATTGGTAGGTATGGTGGCTGTTTTGAGGAAGGTATATGGTGGGTTTATGGTACCGGCGAAAGTTGCGCGGTACAAGAGAGGCTAGCAATGGCGGAAAGGTGAGAGTGCGTATAATCCATGGACTCAACATTAGTCATAAAGAACTCACATACTTATTGCAAAAATATATTAGTCATCAAAACAAAGTATGACGCGCATGCTCCTAGGGGGATAGGTTAGTAGGAAAAGACCATCGCTCGTCCCCGACCGCCACTCATAAGGAAGACAATCAAAAAATATCTCATGCTCCAACTTCGTTACATAACGGTTCACCATACGTGCATGCTACGGGACTCACAAACCTTAACACAAGTATTTCTCAAATTCACAACTACTTACTAGCATGACTCTAATATCACCATCTTCATATCTCAAAACAATCATAAAGAATCAAACTTCTCATAGTATTCAATGCACTTTATATGAAAGTTTTTATTATATCCCTCTTGGATGCCTATCATATTAGGACTAAATTTATAACCAAAGCAAATTACCATGCTGTTTTAAAGAATCTCAAAATAATATAAGTGAAGTGCGAGAGTTCATCAATTTCTATAAAATAAAACCACCGCCGTGCTCTAAAAAGATATAAGTGAAGCACTAGAGCAATTTTGCCTAGCTCAAAAGATATAAGTGAAGCACATAGAGTATTCTAAGAAATCACGATTCATGCGTGTCTCTCTCAAAAGGTGTGTACAGCAAGGATGATTGTGGTAAACTAAAAAGTAAAGACTCAAATCATACAAGACGCTCCAAGCAAAACTCATATCATGTGGTGAATAAAAATATAGGCTCAAGTAAAGTTACCGATAGACGAAGACGAAAGAGGGGATGCCTTCCGGGGCATCCCCAAGCTTAGGCTCTTAGTTGTACTTGAATATTACCTTGGGGTGCCTTGGGCATCCCCAAGCTTAGGCTCTTGCCGCTCCTTATTCCATAGTCCATCAAATCCTTACCCAAAACTTGAAAACTTCACAACACAAAACTCAACAGAAAATCTCATAAGCTCCGTTAGTATAAGAAAATAAATCACCACTTTTGGTACTATTGTGAACTCATTCTTTATTTATATTGGTGTAATATCTACTGTATTCCAACTTTTCCATGGTTCAAACCCCCCGATATTACCCATAGATTCATCAAAATAAGCAAACAACACAAAGAAAACAGAATCTGTCAAAAACAGAACAGTCTGTGAAGATACGAATTTTTATAATACTTACGTAACTCCAAAAATTCTTAAAAATTAGGAAAACAGAGGAAATTTGTATATAAATCTCGTATAAAAAATTCAGGGTTTTTCAACGCTCCAGTGAATTATTGAAATTCTGATACTGGACGTAAAAGTTTCTGTTTATCAGCAAGATCAAATTAACTATCACCATAAGCCATCCCAAAGGTTTTACTTGGCACAAACACTAATTAAAACATAAAACCACATCTAACCAGAGGCTCGATGAATTATTTATTGCAAAACAGAAAGGAAAAATATTGGGTTATCTCCCAACAAGCGCTTTTCTTTAAAGCCTTTTAGCTAGGCATTGATAATTTCAATGATGCTCACATAAAAGAGAAGAATTGAAGCACAAAGAGAGCATCATAAAACACGTGACAAACACATCTAAGTCTAACATACTTCCCATGCATAGGCATTTTATAAGCAAACAAATTATCAAGGCAAGCAAAAACTAGCATATGCAGAGACGATAGCAATCTCAACATGAAGAGAGGTAATTTAGTAACATGAAAATTTCTACAACCATATTTTCCTCTCTCATAATAATTACATGTAGGATCATAAGAAAATTCAACAATATAGCTATCACATAACATATTCTCAACACGATCCACATGCATGCGAAGTTGACACTCTTCCAAAATAGTGGGATTAACATTAACTAAAGTCATGACCTCTCCAAACCCACTTTTATCAAAAATTTCATAAGATTGAATATTCTCCAAATATGTGGGATCTAAAGTGTTCACTCTTCCAAACCCACTTTCAATATTATTGCAAACATTATTATCAATCTCATATTCATCATGGGGCTTAAATAAAATTCCAAGATCATAAAAAGAATCACCCCAATCATGATCATTGCAACAAGTAGTGGACATAGCAAAACTAGCATCCCCAAGCTTAGTGTTTTGCATATCATCAACACAATTAACATTAATAGAATTTATAATAACATCATTGCAATCATGCTTTTTATTCAAGGAGCTATCGTGAATCACTTTATAATTTTCTGGTCTAGTGAATTGAAAGTGGAACTAAAGAATTACAGTACTGGACATATTGATGTTATGGTACAAAAGGTGGACGAGTCTTCTCCAGGATGGAGATTCACTGGTTTTTATGGGGCTCCAAGTGCAGAAAATCGACATCATAGTTGGAGATTCATGAGAACTCTGTATGCTATCGAACATGTTGCTTGGCTATGCATGGGAGATTTTAATGAGACACTCTTTGGGTCTGAACATTTTAGTCTATCGGCCAGGCCGGAATGGCAAATGAGGGCCTTCAGAGAGGTGGTGGATCACTGTTCTTACCAGGATCTAGGATGATCAGAAGTTCCCTTTACTTGGGACAATCGACAACAAGGCGATAGCAATGTTAAAGCTAGACTGGATAGGGCTCTAGCGAATGAAGAATTTCTGCAAAGATTCGAACACATTCGTGTGCGGCATCTTAGTGCAGTTGAGTCTGATCACTGTTTTGTTCTTGTGGAAATATGTGATCATGCAAATAGTAGGAGACATGGCAAGAAACAGTTTTGATATGAGAATATATGGCAGTCTCATGTGGAGTATGATAATGTTGTATGCGAGGCGTGGCGTCGGCACTGCTGTGGAACAGGGCTTTCTAGTATTGCAAACACACTTACCAAACTCCAATCGGAGCTAGGGACGTGGGGAGGAAGGCAATCCGGATGCCTCGCAAAGAACATCAAAAAGCTTCAACAGAAGCTTGAGAGGTTGCGGTCCTTGTCTGTAGGCAGGGGTCCGTCAGATGAGGAAAAGCTACGGTGCAGAAATTGCGTGAGGCTTTAAAACTTGAGGAAGTGTGGATGCGGCAGTGTTCTCGCGTTCCTTGGCTGCGTGATGGAGATCGTAATACACGGTACTTCTAGTCGCAAGCCACTAAACGAAGAAGGGTGAATCTTATTTCGGGCATTCGGCGCCGAGACGACACCATATGCAGCACCGAAGAGGATGACAAAGAAGAGATACAGTCTTTCTATCAGGACCTGTACCTCTCCCAAGGATACAGTGACATGTCAGGACTTCTGCAGTTTGTACCGGCGAAGGTTTCTCCGGAGATGAATGATGCAATCAATAAACCTTACACTCCTGAGGAGGTTCGTGCGGCTCTTTTCCAGATGGCGCCTTCCAAGGCGCCGGGTGTGGATGGTTTCACGGCGGGATTTTTCCAACGTCATTGGAGTTTGATCAAAGATGACCTGGTTCCAGCCATTCTGGATTTCTTGCATGGAGGGGAGCTACCTTTGGGTTTTAACAATACTTCTATTACTCTCATACCTAAGGTGAGACACCCACAGCAGATTTCTCAATATCGTCCTATTGCTCTTTGTCCTGTAGCATATAAGATTGCTGTTAAGATGATTACAAACAGGTTGAAAAAGTGGATGGATATGATTATTGGTGAGGAACAAAGTGCATTTGTGCCGGTACGCCTTATCACTGATAACGTCCTAGTGGCTTTTGAAAGTGTACACACAATGAGGAGAAGAAAAAGTGGTAAAAATTACTCATGTGCGGTAAAGCTTGACATGATGAAAGCCTACGACCGGGTGGAGTGGCACTACCTCGAAGCAATTATGTTAAAGCTGGGTTTTAGCATCAACTTTGTCAAACTGATCATGAAATGTGTATCTTCTGTCAGATTTGCAGTTAGAGTAAATGGGGAGCTTTTGCCTTTCTTCACACCCTCAAGGGGGTTTCGGCAAGGAGATCCGGTCTCCCCCTTTCTATTCTTGATTTGTGCTGAAGGATTAACTTCCCTACTCAAGTACTATGGTTCTTTTGTGGACAGGGGCGTGAGAGCTTCAAGCAGATCACCATGGATAAATCACCTTCTTTTTGCTGATGACTGTCTTATTTTCATTAGTGCAAAGGAAGATAGTGCTGACAGGCTAAATGAGATTTTGAATATATACGCAGCTTGTTCAGGACAATGTGTTAACAAGGATAAGAGTGCAGTGTACTTTACTCCAAATACTCCAGCAGCTAGAAGGCTTGAACTGAAACAGCGCCTTGGTATTCTTGTTGAGGCATTCAGTGACAGGTACCTCGGACTCCCAACAGCTGTTGGACGGATCACAAGTGATACATTTGAACATATTTGTGATCGGGCAAGAAGTAGGATGTTTGGCTATTCCGAGAAGGAGTTTGCGTGTGTAGGGCGTGAGGTGTTACTCAAGTCCGTTGTTCAATCCATTCCCACCTTCAGCATGTCTTGTTTTCGCTTGACGAAGAATGTGTGTAAGAAAATCACCTCCTGCATGGCGCGGTTTTTCTAGAGCAGCAATATTGACCAGCGATCTATGCATTAGATTTCGTGGAAGCAATTGGCGTCTCCGAAAGAAACGGGAGGAATGGTCTTTCGAGAATTTGAAGCTTTCAATACTACCTTACTAGGGAAGCATGGCTGGAGATTTATGGTGAACCCTGAGTCTCTCTGCTCCCGGGTTATGAAGAGTAGATATTTTCCTAATTCTGAGTTCATGACGGCCACTACCCCAAAGACCGCTTCCCCTATCTGGAGGGCTATTGTGGCCGGGCGAGAAGCATTGAAGTTGGGACTAATAAAAAGGGTCGGAAACGGTTCTACTATCTCGATTTGGGAAGATATGTGGATACCAGGCACGTCTGCAATGACTCCTATGGTCAAACCAGCAAATACCACACTCCAAACTGTAGATGAGCTGATCAATATGGAGACTTGGACATGGCGCCAAGATGTGGTGCGTGGAATTTTTTTGGCTCCAGACGCTGAGGCTATACTGAACATTCCATTGCGCAATGGTGGTGGAGACGATTTTCAAGCGTGGGCTGCTACCTCTTGAGCTTGCGTTGGTTTTTCCCTTGAAGAGGAAAGGGTGATGCAGCAAAGTAGAGTAAGTATTTCCCTCAGCTTTTGAGAACCAAGGTATCAATCCAGTAGGAGACAACGCGCAAGCCACCGAATACCTGCACAAACAAACACCAACTTGCACCCAACACGATAAAGGGGTTGTCAATCCCTTCACGGTTATTTGCAAAGTGAGATCTGATATAGATGGATAAACGGTAAAGTAATGTTTTTGGTATTTTTGGTTTATGGAACGGAAAGTAAAAGATTGCAAAGAAAGTAAATAGGAAACTAAAATTGTAGATCGGAAACTTATATGATGGAAAATAGACCCGGGGGCCATAGGTTTCACTAGAGGCTTCTCTCAAGATAGAAAATATTACGGTGGGTGAACAAGTTACTGCCGAGCAATTGATAGAAAAGCGCAAAGTTATGACGATATCTAAGGCAATGATCATGAATATAGGCATCATGTCCGTATCAAGTAGACCGACTCCTGCCTGCATCTACTACTATTACTCCACACATCGACCGACTCCTGCCTGCATCTAGAGTATTAAGTTCATAAGAACAGAGTAATGCATTAAGTAAGATGACATGATGTAGCGGGATAAACTCAAGCAATATGATGAAAACCCCATCTTGTTATCCTCGATGGCAATAATACAATACGTGCCTTGCTGCCCCTACTGTCACTGGGAAAGGACACCGCAAGATTGAACCCAAAGCTAATCACTTCTCCCATTGCAAGAAAAACCAATCTAGTTGGCCAAACCAAATCGATAGTTCGAAGAGACTTGCAAAGATATCAAATCATGCATAAAAGAATTCAGAAAAGATTCAAATAATATTCATAGATAAGCTGATCATAAATCCACAATTCATCGAATCTCGGCAAACACACCACAAAAAAGTATTACATCGAATAGATCTCCAAGAACATCGAGGAGAACTTTGTATTGAGAATCAAAGAGAGAGAAGAAGCCATCTAGCTACTAGCTATGGACCCGTAGGTCTGTGGTAAACTACTCACGCTTCATCGAAGAGGCAATGGTGTTGATGTAGAAGCCCTCCGTGATCGAATCCCCCTCCGGCAGGACGCCGAAAAAGGCCCCTAGATGGGATCTCATGGGTACAGAATGTTGCGGTGGTGGAAAAGTGGTTTCGTGGCTCCCCTGGTAGGTTTTCGGATATTTGAGAATATATAGGTGGAAGAAATATGTCGGTGGAGTCACAAGGGGCCCACATGGGTGGGGGGCGCGCCCTACCCCCCTGGACGCGCCTCCTGACCTTGTGGCTGCCTCGTGGCTTTCCTGACGTGCACTCCAAGCCCTCTGGATGTCTTCTGGTCCAAGAAAAATCATTGCGAAAGTTTCATTCCGTTTGGACTCCGTTTGGTATTCCTTTTCTGCGAAACTCTAAAACAAAGAAAAAACAGGAACTGGCACTGGGCTCTAGGTTAATAGGTTAGTCCCAAAAATCATGTAAAATAGCATATTAATGCATATAAAACATCCAAAACAGATAATATAATAGCATGGAACAATCAAAAATTATAGATACGTTGGAGACGTATCATGGGCCCTTGACTCAACGGGGAATTACTCTGTCAAAACAGCGTACCGTGCTCTTGTGACTCGCAAAGAGCGTTTAGCTCGAGAGGAAGGGGCGGATACTGGCACTTCACAGACCGAACGACAGCTATGGAATTCTTTGTGGAAGCTCAAGGTGATACCCAAAGTACGGGTGTTCTGGTGGCGTGTACTTCGGCAGATTCTACGTACCTGTTGAAGATGCTTTGAAGTACAGACACATAAAGGAAATAGACCTTTGTAATGTTTGCCTTGCAGAGAAGGAAGACTTGATGCATGCACTGATACACTGTAGCCATGCAAGGAACTACTGGAGGGAAGCGGAAGCACTGTTTGATTTTCGCCTACCTCGACTGCACCCTACCACCTGGTCACGGGATATCGTATGTGACAGCAGGTTTTCGGATGAGGAAAGAGCAAAAATGGTTACAGTTATGTGGGCCATTTGGCATTCCAGAAATAGAATCGTACATGATCAAGAACAACTAAATCCACGTAACGTGGTTAGGAAGATCCGGGAGGATTTGTCCGTAGTGGAATTGCCTAGGCAGTTTGCATCGCTGCTGCCGGGTCATGGCTGGCGACCACCTGAGAATGACATGATCAAAATCAACTGCGATGGTGCAATTGACTTCACATCAAGCAAAGGTGTAGCGCGATCGGCGACTCTCCTTATTGGTTCGTGGTGCAAACCACACGAGGGAGTGACCGATCCGCTAATTATGGAAACGCTCTCCGAGAAGGTGTCATCTTCGCCAAGCTACGAGGTCTTACACAGGTGACGTTGGAAATAGACTGCTTGGCGTTGGTGAATCTTTGGAATTCTCTCTATACAGATCGCTCTATTGTGGCTCCGATCCTAGATGAAATTGGAGAGCTTTCTTTAGTTTTTGATATTTTTGTAGTTCAAATGTAATAAGAGCAGCCAATCTGCCGGCCCATTTGTGTGCGAAGCGTGCTTTCACACTCGCAGTGACCGACAGTTGTCTGGACTCCACTCCTTCGTTTTTTATTAGCAGCCTGCTAGCAGATTGCTCCAAGAACGCTTTTGTTGAATAAAAGCTCTCATAATTCCCTAAAAAAAAGAAGACATTATGCTAGTCCTATTCAACATTCAACCTTTATGTACGGCGAACAAACCAAACCGACTAGAACAGTCTTCCGAGTTCCAGATCACCTGCCTGCCCTGCTCGTCATCTTGCCCCAGTTGGTTCTCATCTAGTCACCATATCACCGATCATAGTTCTCATCGCCAAGCATTAACTATTGGTTAATCTAGAGCTACTGTGTTGCCCATGTCGCTGCCTCTCCAATATATCATGTTATCATGTTTAGGTGGTTTAGGTGCAGAGTTGTTGTCCAACCTAATGCATAGACATCATGTCGCTGATTAATCATTGTTAACTCAAACAAGCTCTATGATCGATCTGATACATCCTAGCAAGTCAAAGACGCACCGCACGCGAAGCCAACTTCGGTCTGTTGCCCTCATGACTAGTTGATGCATCAAGCTCCAAGCCACGATTTTTACTTGACCCAGACACTCAACAATCAACATGCCAAGTTGCACATCAATAAATTCACAAATAAAATAAAATCGCACGTCAATAGAAGTGGAACAAGCCATCTACTTGCAACAGAGATAAGATAAACAGGCACGCAAGAAAAGAAGATTCAGCTCAGAACTTGGACGCGGTTGGGTTGCTACCAAAGCAAGCAAAGTCGCAGGTACATAAGCACAAGAGCAGCAAGAAAAGACGATTCCATATGCACGTAGGTAATCCCTCTGTAAACGAATACTTCTCCGACAAGTATTTCCGGACGGAGAGAGTATCGGACCATTTAGATCACTAAGACTGTTTAGATCTCAGCGGTCTTATATTTGTTTACAGAGGGAGTACCAAATAAACGAATTTACTGGTCCAGATGTCATGGGCATTCTTTTCTTCCTCATAATACATGCCGCTAGTGGAGATGGCAAAGGCAACAACGATGCCGAGCTCCGAAAGCGGACGCCCAGAAAAAGAAAGGGAAACGTCATGCACGACGCCGCTCTTTCCTCTAGAACCACTCATTTCCTATACTTATCTTTCCCTCTTTGACGGTCGTCGTCACCTACCTCTCTCCTTCTCTAACCTCTCCACCCAGCACCTCCCATCACCACACTTGCGAGGCTGCGTCGATGTCGCGCCTGCTGCTGCAATAGAGTGCCGACGAGGTCGTTGAGCTCCGCCGCGGCTGCATTGAAGCGCCACCGGAGCTGCATCGCAGCTTTCGCTATTGCCGCCGCGTGCTATGTCGCAACATCCGCCGTCATCGACGGTGCTGCAATGAAGCACCACCAGAGTCGTTGGAGGTTTGTCGCAGCTGCAATGGAGCTTCGTCGGAGCTTCAATGAAGCGCGGCAGGGGCTTTAATGCAGCGTCCCCGAGGTTGTTGGAGCTCGCCGCAACTACAATGGAGCTTCACGGGAGCTTCAATGGAGAGTGATAGGGGCTGCAATGGAGCGTCGTCGGGGTCATTGGAGCTCGCCGCGGATTCAATGGAGCTTTCACTGGAGCTGCAATGGAGCGTCGCGAGGGCTCGAAGCTTTTTTTCGTGCTACGGTGCAGCACCGCCGTCTGAGGCTCGCTGTCTATCTGCAACTAACCACCTGTTTCAATGAAGCACCGTTGTTCGCGGCACCTGCTGCAATGCAGCATCACTGTCGGGCGCACGAGCTGAGAGGGGGTGCTATGTGCTGCCAACCGGGGCTGTTGCTTTTCTCTCCCGACGCAACCACAATCTCCTCAGCTCCCTTCCTCCCCACAAGCAGCAAGCTCACATGTGTTGGGAAACGTTGCATGGAAAACAAAAAAAATTATACGCACACGCAAGATCTATCAAGGAGATGCATAGCAATGAGAGGGGAGAGTGTGTCTATGTACCCCCGTAGACCGTAAGTGGAAGCGTTTCACAACGCGGTTGATGTAGTCGAACTTTCTTCGCGATCCAACCGATCTAGTACCGAACGTACGGCACCTCCGCGTTCAGCACACATTCAGCTCGGTGACGTCTGCGCCTTCTTAATCCAGCAAGACGGCAAGGTAGTGGATGAGTTCCGACATCACGATGGCGTGATGACGGTGATGGTGAAGTGGTCTCCGCAGGTCTTCGCCTAAGCACTACGAAAATATGACCGGGGGTGTAAACGGTGGAGGGGGGCGCCGCACACGACTAGGCAATTGTCTGTTGTGTGCTAGGCGCCCCCTCCCACATATATATAGGTGGGAGGGAGGGAGGAGCAGCCAAAGGAGGCGCCCAAGTAGGAGGAATCCTACTTGGGGTCCCTCCCAAGCCACGCCCCCCTTTCCTTATTTGGAGTGCGGGGAAAGGCAGGGGAGGGTGGCGCCCCCCCCTTCCTTTCTCCCATGAGAGGGAAAGGCAGGAGGGGCTAGCCCTCCCCCTTTCCTTCCCTTAGGGCCTGCTGTCCAAAGAAAGGGCGCACCATGGGCTGGTCTGTCCCCCCCTTTGGCCCATTAGGCCCATACACTTACCGGGGGTGTCCGGAACCCCTTCCGGTGACCCGATGACTACCCGGTGCACTCCGAAACTCTTCCGGTGTCCGAATACCATCGTCCTATATATCAATCTTTATCTCTCGACCATTTTGAGACTCCTCGTCATGTCCGTGATCTCATCCGGGACTCCGAACAATATTTGGTCAACAAAACATATAAATCATATAACACTATATCGTTAACGAACGTTAAGCGTGCGGACCCTACGGGTTCGAGAACTATGTAGATATGACCGAGACACCTTTCCGGTCAATAAACAATAGCGGAACCTGGATGCCCATATTGGCTCCTACATATTCTACGAAGATCTTTATCGGTCGAACCGTTATGACAACATACGTAATTCCCTTTGTCCATCGGTATGTTACTTGCCCGAGATTTGATCGTCGGTATCTCTATACCTAGTTCAATCTCGTTACCGGCAAGTCTCTTTACTCGTTCCGTAATACACCACCTCGTGACTAACTCCTTAGTCATTTGCTTGCAAGCTTATGATGTGTATTACCGAGAGGGCCTAGAGATACCTCTCCGATACTCGGAGTGACAAATCCTAATCTCGATCTATGCCAACTCAACAAACACCTTCGGAGATACCTATAGAGCATCTTTATGATCACCCAGTTACGTTGTGACGTTTGATAGCACACAAGGCATTCCTTCGGTATCCGGGAGTTGCATAATCTCATAGTCGAAGGAATAAGTATTTGACATGAAGAAAGCAATAGCAATAAACTGAACAATCATTATGCTAAGCTAACGGGTGGGTCTTATCCATCACATCATTCTCCTAATGATGTGATCCCGTTATCAAATGACAATACATGTCTATGGTTAGGAAACCTTAATCATCTTTGATCAACGAGCTAGTCTAGTAGAGGCATACTAGGGATACGGTATTTGTTTATGTATTCACACATGTATTTAAGTTTCCAATCAATACAATTCTAGCATGAATAATAAACCTTTATCATGAATAAGGAAATATAAAATAACAACTTTATTATTGCCTCTAGGGCATATTTCCTTCAACATGCCACACCTAGCTCGCTGCGACACGACCACATGACTACTACAAGAGGGGGCCATGGCCAGTGAGCTCAAGGATTGGGGCGGCCATATGGTCTGCAAGATCAAGAGTTGGGCGGCCATATGGCATGCAAGCTCACGGGTTGTGGCAGTCATGGCATGTGAGCTCTGGGGCGAGTCGTTATAGGCGGCGCTGCGAAGCTCAAACGGTGGGCGGCGCAAGCGCGACAACAAGGTGATGTGAGTGTCTAGCAGGTGTGCTGTGACGGCGGCGTCCGGATGCGGGGAAGGCGAGGAACATTGCGTGTTTTGACCAACACGACCATGTGTTGCACCCGTGTGCTGGAAGCCTGGGACAACGGCAAGGGGGTGCTACGATGGGGTGACTATGGCGACTGGGTGCTACAACTGCGGCGGCCAACTGGTACAACCGTGGTGACTATGTGCCGTGACCCCTAGCAGGGCTATTTTGCGACTGTCCGGGTGAGAAGCTACGCCCCCAGTCGAAGATGTTCCGACCGACATGGGGAGCTACGAGCACGGGCGAGCGACGAGGCGATCGTCGGAGACAAGAAGGTGCGAACCTCGACAGAGATGCTACAACCTTTCGATGTGTGGAGCTTGGAGACAGGAAGGAGACCGATCTGGTGCTCAGATCGGCCGACCGATGCAGAGCGCTGTCCAAGGTGAATACAAGTTCGAGTCAAAATTCAAAATCATATCCGTGTGACAACACAATAGCTGTGCCCGTACGAGTTCGACTCACGCATGACTAAGGATGCTCACGTACCGCACCAACGGCGTGAGCGCGGCGTCCAACTCAAACGGCCACCAACCAGACAAATCCCCAACAGCACCAAACGACGTCACCTTTGGAATCTCCTCCCCTATTCTGGCTTTTGCGTGGTGGGGGACGGACTCCGCGACCGCCTCTTCCCTTCCTATCCGCTCCGGACCCCACACGTCAGGCGTGCCGTAGCGCTTCTTCCTTCTCTCCCCTCCCGTCCGAGCCTGCTATAAAATCCCCGCCCCCTCCCGTCTCCTCTCCACACATCCGATCCGATCCAATCCAGCCCCCTCCGATCTCACCGGGAAATCTTCTCCGATCGAAGCGAGGCGAAGGCTCTCTCCTCACCCTCAAGGTATGCGAGTCTACGATTTCTCCGTCGTCCCCTGATGTTCGTGCTCTGTGATCGTTGTTAGGATCGATTATATTATTGCTGGTTCCCCTCGATTAGGATTAGGATTATTGTTGGTTCCCCTCGATTCCTGTCAGTAGCGGCTGGTTCGGTTAGTCGAGGTCGATTACGCTCGATTGTAGTTGAGTCTCTCCCGATTTTGCCTGGATTTTCGAGTAGATCCGCCGATTGGGATGCGATTGCTGTTGGTTTGGTCTATCTATCTATGTATTATTAGTCAGCTAATTCTGCTTGTGGCTGATAAAACGTCCTAGTATTCTTGTAGATTCCTGATTTTGTTGCCCTCATATTGTGCACATATGCCTGATCTGCAAGGGATACACCTGAAATTTGGTAACTTGGTCGTTCGGCCTTTAGCTGCTTGTTAGCTTAGTCGTTCGCTTCAACTCTTATATACATGTGGGTTCAAAGATACTACAGTTGATTCTCCCATGACTTAACTGCTTGTTCCGAAATTAACCAGCTTCTTCTGTAAAATTGCACTATATATACTCCCCATGAGGCTAAAGGTTCCCCGCTGATAGATCTCCTAATATATTTGTGCTACTATTTCTTCTAAAATTTAGCATGGTCGATCACCTGTTGTATAATCTTGGTTCGCTAATATATTGTTTGATGTATCATCTAGGGGAGTATTAGTTACAATTCCACATCGGTTTTACCTCTGGTTCATGTATTGTTTGATGTTGTGTAGATTTCCCTTGTACAGTGTCTTACTCTGCTATGTTTTCTATTTACAGATGCAGATCTTTGTGAAGACCCTCACCGGCAAGACCATCACCCTCGAGGTCGAGTCCTCGGACACCATCGACAACGTCAAGGCTAAGATCCAGGACAAGGAGGGCATCCCTCCGGACCAGCAGCGTCTCATCTTCGCTGGCAAGCAGCTCGAGGATGGCCGCACCCTGGCTGACTACAACATCCAGAAGGAGTCCACCCTCCACCTGGTGCTCAGGCTCCGCGGTGGCATGCAAATCTTTGTGAAGACCCTCACCGGCAAGACCATCACCCTGGAGGTTGAGTCCTCAGACACCATCGATAACGTGAAGGCGAAGATCCAGGATAAGGAGGGCATTCCCCCGGACCAGCAGCGTCTCATCTTTGCTGGCAAGCAGCTGGAGGATGGCCGCACCCTAGCGGACTACAACATCCAGAAGGAGTCCACCCTCCACCTGGTGCTCAGGCTTCGGGGTGGCATGCAGATATTTGTGAAGACCCTCACCGGCAAGACCATCACCCTGGAGGTTGAGTCCTCAGACACCATCGATAACGTGAAGGCGAAGATCCAGGATAAGGAGGGCATTCCCCCGGACCAGCAGCGTCTCATCTTTGCTGGCAAGCAGCTGGAGGATGGCCGCACCCTAGCGGACTACAACATCCAGAAGGAGTCCACCCTCCACCTGGTGCTCAGGCTTCGGGGTGGCATGCAGATATTCGTGAAGACCCTCACCGGTAAGACCATGACCCTGGAGGTCGAGTCCTCGGACACGATCGACAACGTCAAGGCCAAGATTCAGGATAAGGAGGGCATTCCCCCGGACCAGCAGCGCCTCATCTTCGCTGGCAAGCAGCTGGAGGACGGCCGCACCCTGGCTGACTACAACATCCAGAAGGAGTCCACCCTTCACCTTGTCCTCCGCCTCCGTGGTGGCATGCAGATCTTTGTCAAGACCCTCACCGGCAAGACCATCACCTTGGAGGTGGAGTCATCTGACACCATCGACAACGTGAAGGCGAAGATCCAGGACAAGGAGGGCATCCCACCGGACCAGCAGCGCCTGATCTTTGCTGGTAAGCAGCTTGAGGATGGCCGCACCCTGGCGGACTATAACATCCAGAAGGAGTCCACCCTCCACTTGGTGCTTCGTCTCCGTGGTGGCAAGTAATGTGCCTGACCCTGGAGCTGCTTCTGTCTCTAGGGTTCCCAAGTCTCGTCTCCGGTGTCTTCCACTGGTGGTGTCTCGTCTGTGTCGTCTTGGTAGTGTCTATGTTTCTACCGTACTGTGATGCATTGTTATGTTCGGTTGTATCTCAAAACTGCTGCTGTGCAGCAGCTTTGCTGAACCATGATAAAGTAAGTGAGGCATTGTGTCTGCTGGTACATGTTTTCTGGTACTTGATATCTGCGGTTGTACAACAGCATGTTGCAATTAGTATATTCATGTGAAATATTGTACCTTTCTGTCAGTATGACTGCCTGAGTTTCTGGACCTCTTCGTAAGTTTGAACTGATTTTGGGCTACATATATGTGGTACTTGGCAACTGAATTTGTCGAAACCAGCAACTCTTGAGTTCCCAGATTACACATTTTAGTAAGTGAAAGCAATTGCATCTTGGTTCGCGGCCTCACGCATCAGCAGATTTCGAGACTCTGGGAATCCCTTTTGTCGAAGACATTAGTAGAAGCTCTGGCACTCCTACATGGACTTATTTGTGGTCGAATCGGACTGCATTGACTGTCGCCGAGGTGATGTAGCAAAGGGGCAGCAATGGTAGTCTTTGAGGCATGTACTTTCTTACGCTGTAATCCTCTAAAACACTGTGCTCCTTAGTGGCAGTCTTTGAGGCATGTACTTTCTTATGCTGCAATCCTCTAAAACACTATGCTCCCATGTAAGTGGCCCGGTGTTGTGGGCTTCATGGTCTTTTCCTGGAAAACGCGGTTCGCGGCGTGGTGGCTGGGGTTTCCTTCGTTGGCCGCGTGTCGATTGTGGTCTGCGATCCATCTGCCCATCCATGTGAAAATCTCTTCCTTCACGAACTCACCTCCCCTAACTTGAGCCGCCGCCGCCACTCCTCCTCCTCCCCAGCTCACTCCTCTCCCCGCGTGCCCCCTTTTTTCCCTGGTTGGAGTCTTTGCTGATCGTCCTTCTTCCCAGCTCTCTCCTTCTCAAGAACTCATGAGCCCCCTCCTCTTTCCGAGTGGTGACAACCAATGGGATTGGAGGCGGGAGCTTGCACGATGGGGAATGAGGGCCGCTTCAGTTAGAGATCCAGCGGCAGCTGACGGCCGGCTCGCATTGTGGTGACTAAGCCGGCCGTGGCTGTGGTGGCTGCGCTGGCGGTGGCGCGGGAATTACTATTGTATGTCGACCACTCATGTGTATGATAAGAGAATTGTTGGTTTCAGTAGTAATCAATCCTCCGCTCTTTCAGCTATAAGCCTGGGTGGATGCTCCCTATACAATCCCTTTTTATTTCTTCTTTAGTTAGTTCCCTTGTTTCTTTTTATTTCTATGAATCAGTTTAATTTTTTTATACTTTGGAATAACACACAAAAACTATATGCAGAAGAAAATTTCTACTGTTTTTCATAAAAAAAAAGTCGGTTGTTAATTTTTTTCGTACGTCTTCAAATTGTTGTTTCATAGTTTGTGCCGCGGGAGGTGTTACGCAAAGAAGAAGCAAGGCTCCTGGCAGCGAGCAAAAACTATCTGTTAAACGTTGCATTTGGGGATCTTTTAGCAATCTATTCCCTGCTTGAAGGTTGGTTAAGTTTATATTTCCTTTTACCGACATGAACTCAAGTGCCACATGATTTACGATGTAAATGTCTCAGTGTAAGGCACAAATCTGATTTAGTACGGTGTATATTGCACATCTCTGGTTGAGTACTTGAGTAGTATGTATACAAGGTGCGCCTCATGTCATGTGTATTTTTCTCTGTCGCTCACCATTTTATTTCAGGAAAATGCCAGGCAGTGGAGAAGATTTACAAGATGTGGTTATGGATTCACGAGTAGACACAACAGACTACAATTATAAGATTAACTTGGTAAAGACACTCCTAAAGCTTTAATATAGTTCTGAATGTGTGAGGAACCATAATATATTTATAACTGATAAAAACCAATGAGATACACCAACATTGATTAACGATGAAACCTAGGATGTATTTGAAGAAAGGTACACTTGCAATTCCGGAGGCCAAATGCTCATCACCTGATTCTGAAGCATCTCACAAAATATCAAATCATGCATCCGTTGATGATATGGCCTCATGATGCTGGCAATCTTCTTGTGTTTCTGCCTACTGTTATTTTGTCTTACAGCCATCATCCTATGGCAGTTTGATTTATACTCCCTCCGTTTTTATTTACTCCGCATATTAGTTTTGGTCAAATTTAAACTTTATAAACTTTGACAAAGTTTATAGACAAAAATATTAACATATGCAATAACAAATCAATACCATTAGATTCATTATTGAATGCACTTTCACATCATATATATTTGTTATTGTAAATATTCACAATTTTTTCTATAAACTTGGTCAAACTTTATGAAGCTTAACTTCAGTCAAATCTAATATGCAGAGTAAATTAAAACGGAGGGGGTATGTAGCTGGCAGTATGAATTAGTTTAAGTGTTTACACACTATTGCAGCCTCAAGGGCATGAGCTGGGGAAAAGCATGTTATCAAACGAGCTGCAACACCTAATATGAGGTCAAGGGACAAAAGAGAAAGGATTAGATAATTTTCTTGGTCTAGCCGGGCTTCAGTTGTGAGTTTTCTATTGTGTTAACTTATTGTGTGTTTTTACATTGTTAAGAGCGGTATTCTATCTCACAAAGTAAAATGTTATACAATATAAATATTAGATCTGTTTTGACGGTTGCACTATGTTTTTCTTATTGCAGTCTTTTGCTAGGAAGATTTATCAAATGTCTTAATTTTATGAAACTAACTACAAGATCAATTCGGTTACGGTGGGAATTTATTTTTTCCTTTTCATAAGGATTGAGTTGGTTCAGCAAAAAAAAATGATTGAGGTGTTTCCAATAAAAAAAATGATCAAGTCGCTTGCCTAGCATCATGAGTACTGTCAGGTTTAACCAGGAAAATGAACACTTGATTTTTTTCGAAAATAAACACTTGATGATGTTAGTGTTCACACTTCTGCTATTGTAACACCCTCTATTAACCTTGAATCTCTATTTATACGCACATTATTGTGCAAAAACATAAGATGATGGACATCATCATCTATCTATCCTCTATATCACTGTGCTCCCTGATACTCCCTCCGTTCCTAAATACAAGTCTTTTAAGATATTTCATTATAGACTACATACGGAGCAAAATGAGTGAATCTATACTCTAAAAGGCATCTAACCAGAACTTAATCTTGCAGGCCTCCAGGCTGAGGTCCCGGCTGAGCTTGGCGCGCTCCGTCTCGTCGGGGTAGGGGAATTCCTTGAACGACCTGCATACACACAGACACCATTAATTTATCCGTCAATCACAGGCGGTATAAGATTATTAGGAACAAGAAGAAAATTAAACATTACGCCTCGAGCGCCTGAATCTGGCACGGCGTGTGGCGGTGGTAACCCTTCCGGTGATGATGCTGCTGGTGGTTGGTCTCGGAGCCCCCCTCCTGGGAATCCCCAAAGTCCATCCCTACCGTGCTCGCTCGCGCTGGCTGGCAGATATAGGAGGGGAGGACTGGAGGAGGAAGAAGGAAGAGACATCTACATGCTCTGCTGTGTGATCTCTCCGGCCTCGGCCTCGCGCCTATTTATACGCGATGGATAGGTAACGCCAGTGCCCGGCCTCGAAGATCAGCACGCAAGGGCGAGCGATATCTGCTGGCTTTGCTTCGCCACCCAGTCATACGCCGGATGCCACCCCTCGCAGTCTTGTTTCCATATGCGGTGCTTTTTGCACCGAATTGAAACGGCAGATTGACCAGCTAGCAGGGCCCCGCTCCTCCACCGCTGGTTGGACATCTCCCCCGCTCCCGGCTATCTTCCCTCCCTCCCTTCGTCCCTATCTTTCTCGCGCTGTCTGGAGCGCCAGCAGCGGGCGTGGTGCTACTAGCTACTAGTAAACCGGTGCGAGCGAATTAAGGGCCGGTGATTTTAAACATGGCGCTCGTCGGGGCCAGGACCACTCCTCCTCCCTTTGTCTCTCCACCTACAGATATACTGGCGCTCTGTTGGGCTCCGATGGGAACAGCTGGAGCCATTTAAGGCCCTCCACTATGTAGGCTAAAAGAGGTGTCAAAATCATTTTTGCTTCATTTGGCACCAATGCCCTACATTGCCCAGCCGGTGCCATAAGAAAATTTCTGGGCACCGGAGCACGTACATGCTCCGATGCCAAAACTTACAAAGCTGCAAACAGTTAGCTCGATGGCCCACACAAGGAAGTAAAGTAGACTAAGAAGGTACACAGTTGATGGCTTGCTTGAGTTTTCTATTCACGTGGGCGGCCTACTCATTTCAGGCCATAGGAGTACACGCACTGTGAGACCGGTGCCAAACAAATTTCTTAAGGCATCGCTGCCCAGCCAACAATATTTTAATGTGTTGAGCATCGACCACATTGTGGAAGGCCTAAGGCCAAATGGGCAGGGGCGGGCAAACTACTTCAAAGCCTGGATACCTACATGGCACTCTTGTGGCATTTGGACTTTATGGTTTATGGTATATGTAAATTGGGAAACAATCATGCATGAACGAATTTATAGCCAAGCATCCAAAGTTAATACTATCTATACCAATAAGCACAGTCATTAGATCAACATGTATTATACACTACCAGGCTATGAGCGTTATCATGCATGATTGTTTCCCAATTTACATTATACCATAATAAATGATCAGGTCCAAATGCCACAAGAGTGTCATCTGTCATGTATGCATCCAAGCTTTGGAGGAGTGGTTTGCGCTACGGGAGGACTGACAGCGAGAGGTGTAGAGTTCGCGGACCCGACCGGTTTGGCCTTAAATGGCTCCAGCTGGTCCCATCGGAGCCCTACAGAGCGCCAGTCTATCTAGAGGTGGAGAGAGAAATGGAAGAGGGGTGGTCATCCCCGACGAGCGCCGTGATTAAAATCGCCGGAACTTTATTCGCTCGCAGCGGTTACTAGTACTAGTATCACCACCAACGAAAAAAATAGCATGCTATTTCGGCGTTTAAACTTCGCTATAGCGTATCTGAGGGTGCTACGTTATATTTTAGCCATTTTACACGCTATGCCGCTATTCACGTTATAGGGTGCTGTAACGGCGCTAAACGCAAAAACGTTTCAGCGTTTTTAGCGTGGAGCGATAGAAACACAGCAGGCGCTCAGCAGATAGCAGCCCATCGAGCATCGGTCCATTGCAATGCAACAATAGGCCCATTATCCATCCTTCTAATACCCTAACTTGCCAGGTCGTGGACAATGCAACGGAGGCAACTCACAGTCCCTAGTTTTCCTCTTTCCTTTTCCCACCCAGGTCGTGGCGATGTGTACTATGCTCCTGTTAGAATTATGTTCATTTAAATAATGCTCCTGTCTCCTTTGGTGATTGTAGGCCTTGGCGTGTCAAGCACAACATCAACAGTAGAAGGACGGGCTGCTGTTGTGAATGTG
Source organism: Thinopyrum elongatum (assembly GCA_011799875.1). Lineage (NCBI taxonomy): Eukaryota > Viridiplantae > Streptophyta > Magnoliopsida > Poales > Poaceae > Thinopyrum > Thinopyrum elongatum. Next base: position 596,035,689 of record CM022303.1, on the reverse strand, counting down.
AAATCAAAAGATCCAGGATGAAAATATTGCATTTGTCCGGAAGAAAACAAGAATAATTCTCTAAAGTGCATCTAATGTCATAATGTGTACACCAACTGTATGCATGTATAGCTCCTGGACAAAATTTTAGATGTGGAGATCCTTAATTTCTACGATATATTTGGCATTTTTTCGAAACACTATTTTGAATATAGCACGCAATAACTTTTATAGCATTTGGAGAAGGGTCACGCTATTTTAGATAGCACGCTATTTTTTTCGTTGATCACCACGCTCGCTGCTAGCTAGTCAATCTGCCGTTTATACATGCCGGGAGGGAAGATAGCCGGGAGCGGGTAAGAGGGCCAACCAGTGGTGGAGGAGCGGGGCGCTGCTAGCTAGTCAATCTGCCGTTTCAATTCGGGGCAAAAAGCGCAGCACATGGAAACAAGACTGCGAGGGGTGGCATCCGGCGTATGACTGGTGTTGAAACAAAGCCAGCAGATATCGCTCGGCCTCGCGTGCTGATCTTCAAGGTCGGGCGCTGGCGTTACCACTCTGGCGCGTAAAAATAGGTGCGAGGGAGAGCCGGGGAGGTCACACAACATAGCATGAAGATCTCTCTTCCCAGAGTCTAGCGCTACCTCACTCACTCGTGCTGGCCGGCCGGTATAGGAGGAGAGGACTGGAGGTGGGGGAAGGAAGAGAGATCTTCGTGCTCTACTGTGTGACCTCTAGCTCGGCCTCGCAGCTATTTATACATGCTCGACTGGTAAGGCCTCACCCTCGCACCCAGATCTTCGAGGCGAGGCGCTGGTGTTACCGGTCCGGCATGTATAAATAGAAGCTGCGGTGAGATGGAGAGGTCACACAACAGAGCACAAAGATCTCTCTTCCTAAAGTCTATCGCTACATCACTCGCTCGCGTTGGCCGGTGGCTATAGGAGGAGAGGACTGGAGGTGGAGGAAGGAAGAGAGATCTTCGTTCTCTTCTGTGTGACCTCCGACTCGCCCTCATACCTATTTATACACGCTCGACTGGTAACGCCAACACCCCGCCTTGAATATCAGCATGTGAGGGCGAGGCGATTCGCCAGATGCCACCCCATCCAATCTTGTTTCCATATGCTGATTTTTGTACTGAATTGAAACTGCCGGTTTGACCACCTAGCACAACCCCTCCTCGCTTCTCCGCGCGCCGCTCGTTGGACCTCTCTCTCTCTCTCTCTCTCTCTCTCTCTCTCTCTCCTGGCTATCTTCTGGTCGTCCCTATTCTGCTCGCTCTTTCGAGAGCGCCAGCAGTGGGTGGACGGACAACATGGGCTTAGTACTACTAGTAACTGGTGTGAGCAAATTAAGGGTTGTCGATTTCGGTGCTCGTCGAGGCCATGACCTTTCTCTACTATAGTAATGCCTACTAGTGGCGGCCGCCAAAAGCCCAGCAATGGCGGGCGAGGCCCTCAGGGGCGCTCGCCACTGGTAACTAGGTCTCGAGTGGTGGTGGGGGGGGGGGGGTGCAAAGTAGCATTCGCCGTTGACCATATTTGTTGCCACGGCTCTGCTGTGGCAGCGTTGATACACAGTTCTTCTAAAGGGTAAATTGATATAGTTATATAATTCTTAACATAACTAAAGTAGGATTAATCCATTATGGAAACAAACTAAAAACTAACTAACGCTTCAAATTTGTTCCAGTGAACAAATAAACATCCATGTATCACAACCATCTTAACAAATTAGCTAATAATTCATCGGCTTACATATTCATGACTTGGACCCTATTTCTAAATGAGGTCAATGATAACCATCATCTGCAAGTTGTTGTGGCTATTGTTCCGTCGTGGTAACCATTGGTATGTTAATCCTTAGTCGTCTCTTTCCCATCACAAACTCTCGCCAACCTGCCTCATAGAAGGATATGCGCCTATCTGTTTCCATCTTATACTGAACGGTGGTGACAGACATTGCTACTCCTCACCATCTTGCTCATCGTCATTATCCTGGCTATCCTCATCATCCTGCTCATCCTCATCATCTTCTTCAACCTCATCATCTGAGCTGGAGAAATAGGGAGTCCTTAACCTGTTGACCGCTTCTTTCAAGGAAAATGCTATGTACTCTCCCCGAATGAGCTTATTTTTTTGAAATGTATATCTTCCATCCATCGCCGACTATGACGGTTCTTGTGGCGGCCCAACACATAGCAATACATATCATACATACGCACCACATGCAAGTATGTGTTGGTACAACATGGCATCACAACATAACTCTACAGCTCAAGTATAGATAAGGCTCGAGAGAGCCATACATAACATGACATTACAAACATGGGTCTCATGACGTAACATACAAAGTTATACAAGCAACGGAAGCATAAACTTGTCTGAGTACAGACAATTGAAAAGAAACAAGGCTAGAAAGCCTGTCTATCTACAAGACCCTTCATAGGAACCAGACCTCTGTCTAGAATTCCCAAGCTACTCATCGAAGCCCAACGTGGAACTACTAGTGAGACTGAAGTCTCCGCTGCAAAATAATAAATTAAGAAAACACGAGTACAAATGTACTCAGGAAGACTTACATCAGAACTAACTACTTATGCATCAGTATCAACAAAGGAGGTTGTGGAGTTTAACTGCAGCAAGCCAACTTTGACTCAGTGGCTATCATGTACTATGACTACCAGTAATTTCTTTGAGGTGAGAAAGCGCACACGAGTGCACATATTCACCATATCAATACACCACTATGGATCCACTCCGATCTCCCTACAAGAAGGCCATCCATAGCACTCACACTTATCTTGCGCATTTTAAAGTATCCACTTCAAGTTATCTATGAACCATATAAGTCTCTAAGTAGTCCATATCCGAGGACGCGGCTAGTCGAATAGATCATATTACCCTACAAGGGTATACTTCTTCACACACGTTGTCACCACTTACCACCATGTACACGTCATGTATCTCAGAAACCTTCAAGCGGAAGCCTGGCAAGGGTGCCATCCACAACCTAACTAACCACGCAAGACTCTAGTCCAGGTTTATCGCCCATCCGAGGTTGAACCCGCAAAGGAAGTCCGGCCAAAGTTTCCATCACGGCCCCAAATGATGTGAGCAGGGTTCCCAAGCCCACCATCCGGTGCCACTTGGTACACCGTGCCATTGTGCCTAGTCTGTCCGAAGCCCACCTGTACATGGTGCCACTTGGTAGACAAATAGCACTACCTAAAAACACCAGAAACTAGTTGCAACTCCTGGACAGAGATCAAGGTGATTAATAAGTTGAGAGAGGTTGGAGTACCCGGAGCCCAATGTGTGGTAGTAGCTAGTCTTGGACGATCTCAATGAGACAGCCCACCATGTACTCCTACATGGCCTCTCATCACTACCTTTACCAAATCGTGTTCACACACTTAGCTCTCAACATCAGGATATGATCATAACACTCCAATTCATCCCCGATGAATCAAACCTGACACAACTCTAAGCAATAGAAGGCATGACAAACAAGCATGGATGAGTAGTCACATCATGGCTCAAGCAAGTCCTACTCATGCTAGTGGGTTTTGCTATTTATTGTGGCAAAGACAGGTCAAGCAGAGGAATGGGTTCAACTACTGAGACATGTAACAGTTGAATCGTTGTTGTCCTAATGCAATAACAGAGAGCAGGAGCGAGAGAGTAGGATTGTATCAGAGTGATTAAGGGGGGTTTGCTTGCCTAGCATTTCTGAAGATAGAAGTACTGCTCTTCATCGGTATCAATGATCACAACGCCGGAATCGTCTGCTACCGAGAGGGGACAAACACCGACAAACAAGAAGGAACACAACCAATGCAATGCAACAAACATGATGTATGATGATGACATGTTAAGGTACTGATTCACCTAATGCAATATTTAACAATTTAATTGGAGTGGAATTCAAACATATAGCAAATTCCAACTCCAAGACTAGTTACCATATATTCCATAATCATGAATTCTCCTAGTTGGTGATGTTAACTTGCTCAAACATGCATGAACATGGCATAAACATATTCTTCATATTTTTCTGATAATGTTTTATATATAAATTATTTTCATTGGAGTTACGATTTATTTTATATGAAAATTTTAAGTTTTAAACAATTTTCTGGAATTTATAATTCATTTCTGAAATACTAAACGCCAGAAAATCATTTATGACATGAGCACTGCATCACGATTGCATAAGCAAGTCAACACATTCAAATATGACATGTGGATCCCATATGTCATGGACACAGAGGCTAAACAACAGTTATTTAATCTAACTAAAAGTTTAGCCGGCTAATTAACCTAAGGGGCTCCAACTTTCATTCGAGTAGGGTTAGTTAAATCCGGTGATTATCACCTAAGCTAATCCTGCCATGTCAGCGTCGCCGGATAAAGCGCCGACGACCTCCTAGTACGGCGGCGGCTGGCCGGGGTGGCACTAGGGGCAGCGAAAGGGCGCGCTGAGGGCACTAGGAGGGAGACCTCGCTCTGCCGCATCCAGGGGAGGCAGTGGTTGGTCGCAGGGTGGCCGGAGCTCGACGGGATCGAGCCCGTGGCGGCGGCCAAAGCACGGGGAAAACGACGACGAGGCTGCAGGGCACGGGGGGTCTGTCTAAGGGGCTCGCTGAGCCCCTAGATATGTGAGGAGCACATTGAAGTGTTCGTCATCGATGAATGTGGGCTGCAACGGTGAGGCACAACATGGCATGCGGCGGCGAAGCTCAGCCATTGCAGTGAAGCTAGCTAGGGGATGCGGACGACAACGAGGCAAGGGGGTTTTCGAACGGGGGCTCACCGCGAGTCCGTTGGCAAGGTCAGTGGGCTTGGGGGCGCTTTGGTCACTGAGAATCGATCGATGACGTGTAGGGCCGAAGGTTGAAGACGAGCTCGACGGTGACTTGGCGTTCCTGGTGGGCTCGGCCTTCCTGGTGGGCTGCCAGGTTTAGTCAGGTGGGGTTTCTGTCATTGTTTTATATTTGTTTCGTTTTCTTTTTATTTCTTTCTTTCTGCCACCGTTTTGAATTCAAACAAACTCAAACAATGCCAAAAACTTTCTGGAATGTTTTATGTTACAAATATTGACCTAGCCAAAAGCACATGAATTATTTAAGGAGCATTTGAAAATATATTCTGATTATATGAATATAAATTCAAATTCAAGTACAATATGATTTAAATTCAATGCCCAAAATTATTCCTTAAAAATGTTATTATTTCTGGTTTGGATCAAAACCATTGCCAAGAATATCAAACATCAATGAAGAGCATTTTGGTTTCATTGAATGCAATTTTTAGGGTTCTTTGCCCTTTATTTAATTATGAGGCTTTGACAAATCCTCAATTCAATTTTCAGGAAAGTAAATATGATGCATCAATGCTCACTAAAATAATTATTTACCTGCAATTGTTCTAGGGTTGTGACAACTCACGCCCACTAAACAAGAATCTCGCCCAGAGATTCAGGCGTAGGGTAAGAGGAAGAGGGGACACTAACTATCACAATCCTCATGATGCAGGTTACCTTCTCGAAGTTGTTGGTTCATGATACACCTCCAACGTATCTATAATTTATGAAGTATTCATGCCATGTTTACAACAATTTTATATGGTTTTGGTATGATTTTATTAGAACTAACCCGGACTGACGCTGTTTTCAGCAGAACAATACCGTGGTGTCGTTTCTTTGTGCAGAAATAAAATTCTCGAAATGAGCTAAAAATTTACGGAGAATATTTTTGGAAAATATAAAAATTACTGTAGCAAAAAGATACCAGAGAAGTATCCCGAGGCAGCGGCAAGGGTGGAGGGCGCGCCCCCCTGCCTTGCCGCCGCCTCGTCGACCCCCCTGACGTGAGACCGACGCCAAAAACTCCTATAAATCCAGAAACCCCCGAAAAGAAACCTAGATCAGGAGTTCCGCCGCCGCAAGCCTTTGTAGCCACGAAAAACCAATCGGGAGCCCGTTTCGGCACCCTGCTGGAGGGGGAAACCATCACCGGAGGCCATCTTCATCATCCCGGCGGTCTCCATGACGAGGAGGGAGTAGTTCACCCTCGGGGCTGAGGGTATGTACGAGTAGCTATGTGTTTGATCTCTCTCTCTCTCTCGTGTTCTTGATTTGGTACGATCTAGATGTACCGCGAGCTTTGTTATTATAGTTGGATCATATGGTGTTTCGTCCCTCTCTATCTCTTGTTGTGATGAATTGAGTCTTGCCTTTTGAGGTTCCGTTATGTTGGATTGAGTATTGGATTTGAGAACACTTGATGTATGTCTTGCGATGGGATATATGTGGTGACAATGGGATGTTCTATTGATTCACTTGATGTATGTTTTGGCACTCAACTCGCGGATTCCCGAGGTGACACTGGGGTAATCTATGCATGGGGGTTGATGCACGTTTTCGTCCTACGTTCTCCGATAGAAACTTTGGAGTGACTCTTTGTTGCACGTTGAAGGATTGTTATGTGATCCAAATATATTATCATTGTTGAGAGAATTTGCACTAGTAAAAGTATGAACCCTAGGCCTTGTTTCCATGCATTGCAAACCGTTTTTGCTCACTTTTGTCACTTGCTACCTTGCTGTTTTTATATTTTCAGATTACAAAAACCTATATCTATCATCCATATTACACTTGTATCACCATCTCTTCGCCGAACTAGTGCACCTATACAATTTACCATTGTATTGGGTGTGTTGGGGACACAAGAGACTCCTTGTTATTTGGTTGCAGGGTTATTTGAGAGAGACCATCTTCATCCTACGCCTCCTACGGATTGATAAACCTTAGGTCATCCACTTGAGGGAAATTTGCTACTGTCCTACAAAACTTTGCGCTTGGAGGCCCAACACGAGTCTACAAGAAGAAGGTTGCGTAGTAGACATCAAGCTCTTTTCTGGCGCCATTGCCGGGGAGGTGAGTGCTTGAAGGTATATCTTTAGATCTTGCAATTGAATCTTTTAGTTTCTTGTTTTATCACTAGTTTAGTCTATAAAAGAAACTACAAAAAAATGGATTTGAGGTTGCCTCATATGCTTCATCTTTATAATGTCTTTCATGAAAATGATGGAAAGGAAAATTGTGCTCAATTGTTAGAAGAAGAATTCAATAAAATGTTTGGCACTAAATCTTTGAATGATGAGCATGATTGCAATGTTGTTAGTATGAATTCCTTGAATATCCATGATGCTAATGATATGCAAAGCCATAAGCTTGGGGATGCTATGTTTGATGAAGATGATATTTTTAGTCCCCTAAGTTTTGATGAGAATATTTATTATGATGATAGCATGCCTCCTATTTATGATGATTATATTGATGAAAGTAGGTTTGGAAGAGTGTCAACTCTAGGTAGTATTGATCCCACTATTTTGGAGGGTGTTGAATCTTATTACAATATTGATAAAAGTGGATTTGGAGAGGTCATGACTTTATTTAGTGATGAATCCACTATTTCGGAAGAGGTTCCAATTGATTATGAGAACAAAGTTGCTATCTGTGATGATTATTATGATGACATGTATGCTATAAAGAATAATGATAACCATGGAACTTGTCATCATGATTTTAATTTTCAATTGGATTATACCTCGTATGATATTTATGTTGTTGAGTTTGCTCCCACTACTATTCATGCGAATAAATTTGCTTGTGTGGAGAGTAATAAAATTTCTATCCTTGTGGATGATGAAAAGAATGCTTTATGTGATAGTTATATTGTTGAATTCATTCATGATTCCACTGAAAATTACTATGAGAGAGGAACATATGCTTTTACATATTGCAACAATATCAAGTTTCCTCTCTATGTGTTGAAAATCTTGAAGTTTTGCTTGTCTTGCCTTCCTATGCTAGTTGATTCTTATTCCCATAAATTGTTTTCTCACAAAATCCCTATGCATAGGAAGTGGGTTAGACTTAAATGTGCTAGTCATATTCTTCATGATGCTCCCATTATGTTTCAATTCTTATCTTTTATGTGAACGTCATTGAAATCATCATGCCTAGCTAAAAAGGCATTAAAGAAAAGCGCTTGTTGGGAGACAACCCAATATTTATCCCTACTGTTTTTGTGTGTTCACATGATTATGCTACTGTATTAATCATGTTTTATAGCTTTTTTTGAATAAAGTGCCAAGTAAAGCCTTTGGGATAGTGTGGTTGATAGTTGATTTGATTCTGTGCAAAAACAGAAACTTTTGCGTCCAGTTCAGAAATTCTTATATTTTACTGGAATGTATAAAAATTCTGAATTTTTTACAGTTGATTTATATACAAATTTTATACGTTTTTCAAATGTTTCAGAATTTTTGGAGTAACATAAGTATCATTTCAATTCAGATCTTTACAGACTGTTCTGTTTTTGACAGATTCTGTTTTCAATGCATAGTTTGCTTGTTTTCTAGTTTCTATGGCTTATATTGCTCAATATAAATTGTAGAAATGATAGGTTACAGTAGGTAGCATGTGAGAAAAATTTTTAATCTTGTCTTGACGGTACCAAAGTGAATGATTTGTTTTATCATACTAACCCATCTCACGAAGTTCCGTTAAGTTTTGTGTGATTGAAGTTTTCAATTTTTGGGTGAGATATCGATATGAGGAGAATAAGGAGCGACAAGACCCTAAGCTTGGGGATGCCCAAGGCACCCCAAGGTAATATTCAAGGGATATCCAAGCAACTAAGCTTGGGGCTGCCCCGGCAGGCATCCCCTCTTTCGTCTCCAACATTATCGGTAACCTTACTTGGAGCTATATTTTTATTCGTCACATGATATGTGTTTTGCTTGGAGCGTCATTTTATTTTATTAGTATTTGCTTGCTGTTATTTATAATAATGTTTTGCATCTTTTATTTCAATAAAAGTGTCAAGTATAGCCTTTACCATGCTTATTTTGCAAGTCTATATGTTGCTGTTTTGAAAACAGAAAGTTTTCTATCATTTTCTGAATTCTTATGGAAATTCAGAGAATGATAAAATCTTGAAATTTTTACACAATGAGTAACAAGAAATTTTATACAGTGTGGTAATTTTTCAGAATTTTTGGGAATTGGGAAGTATGAGTACAATTGAAGTATTTACAGTCTGTCCTGTTTAGACAGATTGCTGTTATGTTTGCATATGTTTGCTTGTTTAATGATTCTATTTGAGGATAGGAGTATTAAATATGCAGAGGCATTTAGTATGCAATGTTAAATAATAATTTTGGTGATTTGATACAGTAGAGAATGATAAGGTTTTGCATTTGATTTATACTAACTTTTCTCACGAGTTCTTGTTGAGTTTTGTGTGGATGAAGTTTTTAAGATTTAGGGAAACCGTGATATAAAAGGAATTAAGGAGACACAAAAGCTCAATCTTGGGGATGCCCAAGGCATCCCAAGTTAATATTTCAATAAGTCTCAAGCATCTAAGCTTGGGGATGCCCCGGTTGTCATCCCACCTTTCTTTTTCAACAATGATCGGTCAGTTTTGGTTGCGCCTAAGTTTTTGCTTCTTCACATGATGTGTGCTATTTTTAGAATGTAATTTTATTTTGTTTTGCTTGATGTTTGAATAAAATATTAAGATCTTAAATTCTTAGATGAGAGAGAGTCTTCACATAGTTACTTAATTTTTTTGACTACTCATTGATCTTCACTTAAATCTTTTTGGAGTAGTTTGTCAGTTGCTCTAGCGCTTCACTTATATCTTTTTAGAGCACGGCGGTGGTTTTATTTTGAAGAAATTGTTGAACTCTCATGCTTCACTTATATTATTTTGAGAGTCTTATAAATAGTATGGCAATTTGTTTAGGTTAAGAATTTAGTCCTAATATGATGGGCATCCAAGAGGGATATAATAAAAACTTTCATATAAAGAGCATATTATAAGATGAGAAGTTTTATTCCTTATGATTGTTTTGAGATATAAAGATGGTGATATTAGAGTCATGCTAGTGAGTAATTGTGGATTGGTAGAAATACTTGTGTTAAAGTTTGTGATTCCCGTAGCATGCACGTATGGTGAACCGTTATGTGATGAAGTCGGAGCATGATTTATTTATTTATTGTCTTCCTTATGAGTGGCGGCCGGGGATGAGCGATGGTCTTTTCCTACCAATCTATCCCCTTGGAGCATGCGTGTAGTACTTTGTTTCGATAGCTAATAGACTTTTGCAATAAGTATGTGAGTTCTTTATGACTAATGATGAGTCCATGGATTATACGCACTCTCACCCTTCCACCATTGCTAGCCTCTCTAGTACCGCGCAACTTTCGCCGGTGCACTACACCCACCATATACCTTCGTCAAAACAGCCACCATATCTACCTATTATGGCATTCCATAGCCATTCCGAGATATATTGCTATGCAACTTCCGCCGTTCCGTTTATTATGACACGCTTCATCATTGTCATATTGCTTTGCATGATCATGTAGTTGACATCGTATTTGTGGCAAAGCCACCATTCATATTTTTTTATACACACTACTAGGGAAAACCTTATACACGGAATCTTAGCAGCAGTGCGGGTCTGGAAGAGGCGCTACTGCTAATTATCAGTAGCGCTGGCCCGCAACAGGCGCTACTGCTACCAACTTAGCAGTAGCGCGGCTAGGTAGAACAACGCTGCTACTAAAATTGACCGACCGTTGCTGCCACCCTAGGTTTAGCAGTAGCACGCTCGCGCTAACCGCGCTACTGCTAAAGTAATAGTAGTAGCGCGCTTTTTTTGCAGGTCGCTACTGCTAATTTTGAAACTGACCACATGGCGGGCCCCGCTTAGCAGTAGCGCGTGTTCCATAAGCGCGCTACTGCTATCTTATTAGCAGTAGCATGTTTTACGACCAGCGCTACTGCTAAGCCGCAGCCATACCACCTTTTTCCTCCCCCCTCCCCTCCCCCATCCTCTCTAGCTTCCTCACTTTCCCTAGCTCCCACCTCCTCTCTCCCTCACTTTGCTTCTTCCTCACTACTTCTCCCCCCATTACTCTCCTTCTTCTACCTACCTTTCTCTCTCTCTTTATTACTCCTAGCTAACTGCACCACCTCCATTAATGCATCTCCTTTCTCTTTTTCCTTGCCCCTCCACTAGTTGAACTTGTCTCCTCCCAAACTAGCTAGCTAGGTAGATGTAGCATTTAGTGAAGTGACCTATGTGCCCCCTAACTAGATCTAGCCTTGTCAAGAAGAGATTTGTCCACTTTTGATCTCCCTAACTACATCATCATCTCACCGTGCTCGATCTTGAGATAGGTGATTAAAAATTTATGCTTTTGCAAGAATGGAAATATGTGTATGTGTGTGCGATATGACATAATCGGGCGATATGATGGAAATTGTGTGTGTGGCATGAGTTGACGCCGAATTGTGCTTGTGAGTTGCCTATGTTTTGCCGAAATGTCAATTTATTTCCGTTTCGGCGAATTCCGGGCAAACTCTATATGTCTTATTTTTAGGGAAGGTCATGCCGAATTTTTGTATGACTTTGATGCATGCATGCATTTTTATAATCAATTTGTTTATTATTACCGTGCAGGCGTTCATGATGGTCAGTGGAACGATGGTGGACAGGTGGTTGCGGTCGGTGGTGCAGGACATGAAAGAAAATAACCTGACAGAGGTTTTATGTCCGTGTCGAAGATGCAAAGGACGAGTTTGGCTCGACCCCTATGACGATGGTTGTGTCGAAGCGCACCTGCTCATGACTGGTTTCGTGGATGGCTATACTCGGTGGATAATTGAAGATGAGGATGATGATGTTGAGGACGCCGACGGGGCAGGCAATGACGACACGGGGCAAGACAAAGAGATGATCGATAATGGCGGCGGAGAAGGGGCCGGACATGGCGGCGGGGAAGAGGCCGGACATGGCGGCGGAGAAGGGGCCGGACATGGCGGCGGAGAGAACGTGGACTCCACACCGCAGAATTCGTCGGTACTAAGTTCAATCGTGCGGGACCCTCATGTTAAAGCACTGCTTCGCAAGGAGACGAGTACTGAGAGAGCTGCTTCTAGAGAGGTGGCCAAGATGCAGCAACTGGTGGTAGACTCGAACACTCCATTGTATCATGGTTGCAATCCCGAGGTGACCCGCTTGAGTTTCACGCTCGAACTCCTGAAGACGAAGGCTAAAAACAAATGGACCGACACTAGCCTCGATGAGCTTCTCAAGTACCTAAAGGATGTTCTTCCCGCGGGGAATCTATGTCCTACTAGTGTGGATGAGGCCAAGAAGATCGTGTGCCCTCTTGATCTGCCGCACGTTAGATACCATGCATGCATCAACGATTGCATAATTTATCGGAAGGAGCACACGGAAAAAACAAGCTGTCCGGTGTGCAATGCTTCTCGATACAAGAAGGGCGGGAAGAAATCACCCCAGAAAGTTGTATAGTACTTACCGATCACTCCCCGTCTACAGCGGTATTTTGTAGATCCCAAGGAAGCAAAGCTCATGCACTGGCACGCGGAGAGGAAGAAGCCCGACGATGGAGATGATCCGAAGTTGAGACAAGTCGTGGATGGAAGCCAGTGGAGAGCGTTCAACGGCGAATATCGGTATTTCACATGTGATGCAAGGAACATCGTGCTCGGCACGTGTACCGATGGCATGAATCCATTTGGCAACCAGAACACCAACCATAGCACATGGTCCGTGTTTGTATGGATGTACAACATCGCCCCTGGTTGTGCATGAAGTCAAAGTACATACACATGAGCATGCTGATTCAAGGGCCGAAACAACCGGGAAATAATATTAATCTATATCTGGGGCTACTTCAAGAGGAGTTAGACACGTTATGGAAAACACCGGCCAAGACATGGGACGTCAGCAAAGGCGAGTATTTCTATATGAGAGCCGCGTTGATCACGACGGTGCACGACTATCTCAGTTACGGATATGTCGCAGGCCAGGTGTGCCATGGATATTGCGGATGCACGCGGTGCATGGATGATATGATGTCTCAGCAGCTAATGTCAAGGAAAGATGGCGGGTCTGGGAAAATCCTGTACATGGGGCATCGAAGATGGCTCGAGAAGGACGACCCGTGGAGAAACTGTGGAGATCTATTCAATGGTGAGGCTGAGCATCGAGGACCTCCATGTAAGCGGAGCGGCGCCGAAATCGATGAGCTGTTGAAAAACTGGGAACAGTGCCCCACGCCGGGAAAGACGATGAAAAAGGCGTCGGAGTCGCTGCTGAAGGTATGGAAGACGAGGTCTGTTTTCTGGGACTTGGAGTACTGGCACAAACTCGACACGCCTCATTGCCTTGATCAAATGCATATCTGTAAGAATGTCCTTGAGAGCTTGCTTGCGACACTGATGAACATGTCGGATAAGACCAAGGATGGGTCGAAGGCAAGAAAAGACTTGCAAGATTTGAAAATCAGGGAAGATCTGCACATGCCACCCATAAAAAGTCAGAGGAGACAGAGACAGAGACAGAGGCGTGGGAGAACAAGGGCAAAAAAGTAAAGGAGGAGGATTATTGCCCCCCTTCTTGCTTCACCTTAAGTTCGGCTGAGATCGATCAATTCTTCAAGTGCCTTACCGGAATCAAAGTTAGTTCCAGTTACTGTGGGAAGATAAGCAGATATCTAGACATGAAGAAGAAAAGGTTCAGTGGGATGAAGTCCCATGACTGTCATGTGATGATGACGCAGATACTACCTGTTGCCCTTAGAGGGATAATGGACAAGCATGTCCGTGACACGCTTATTGGTCTCTGCAACTTTTTCGACGTCATCTCTCGAAAGTCGATCAGTGTGAAGCAGCTCCGAAGGCTATAGGAAGAGATCGTTGTGATACTAAATGAGCTTGAGATGTACTTCCCGCCCGCGTTCTTTGACGTCATGGTGCATCTGTGTGTCCATATTGTGGACGACATAATAGACCTGGGGCCGTCAATCCTGCACAACATGATGCCGTTTGAGAGGATGAATGGGATCATCAAAGGATTCGTTCGTAACATGTCCCGTCTAGATGGAAGCATCGTCCAGGGCTATCTGACACAAGAGTGCATTGCAATTGTTGCTATTTTTTAGTTTCAAATTTAGGTAGGCTGAATTTAGTTTCAAATATTGTGAAGAAAAATGACTTCTTGCATTTTTCTTCAAGTTCTATATTTGTCTTCCTTTTATATGCAAATTTGAAGTGGACATGTGATATGTGGACATGTGATTTGGACATGTCATATTTGGAATTTGGACATGTCATTTGGACATGTGATGTTTTGGACATGTCATATTTGGAAAATGATGATTATGTGCAGGGTAAATGATCCGAGTGGCCTATGTTTCGCCGGAATGTTGATTCATTTCCGTTCCGGTGAATTTCAGGCGCTCGATATGTCCACTTTTTAGCAAAGGTCATGCCGAAATTTTTCGTGAATTTTGGCATGACTTGTGCTAGAAAGTAGGCATATCGAGTGCCGGGATTTGCTAGGAAACGGCATTCCGGCAAACATAGATCTTTTTTATGTCATTTCTCATTTTTTTATAGTTTTAGAATTAAGCGAGGAGACTTAATCATAGGAAACATGTCGAACAACGAAGAAACCGGGCCTTCTGACCAAGATGCAGACGAGATGGATTATGAGGGTGAACAACAGTACCTCGACTTTTTGTCTGCTAAGCACAGTCAAGGTTTGCAGGTCAGCCTCGATGATGGTACTGACACCGACATCGACACCGATGGCGGCGCCAAGACCGGCGGGGAAGGTATCGGCGGGGAAGGTACCGGCGCCGATGACGCTACCGAAAAGAAGAAGCAGAAGAAGCAGAGGATATGAAAACCTAAGAAACTCGGCATCGGACGACTGGTGATCACAAAGATGGCCCCTGGCAAGTTTGAGCCATTAGAGCCGGAAGAACCTCGCAAGTGCTATGGGAACCAAGTAGGATGCATCCTACGGGAATGCGCGAGCATCAACGACGATGACTTAAGGAGTAAAGAACATTTGAGGCAGTTGCTCCTGACGAAGTTGCATAAGAGATTCAAGTTCCCCGACCGGGATGATAGCATAGAACAACCGTGGGATGATCCGAAGATGAAAAAGATTAACAATCACGCCATGGGCATGTTCAGCAATGATTTGGCCTCCAGGAAAGGGAGGGTGAAACGAGCTATTGAGGCTGAGGAACCCCTGTCCAAGATTCTGGAGGAAAATCCGACACTTACGGAAGAGGAGTTCGAAAAGTTCAAGGACACTTGCGCTACCGAGGCAGCCAAGGCTAAGGCTGCGAAATTCAAGAGCCTTCAGCAAAGGAACACGGGGAAGCATCGCCTCGGAAGCCGTGGCTACCTTGGCAAAAGGCCCATATGGGATAAGGAGGACGCGGAACATGAAGCCGCGGGTGTCCCAGACCCCTTCGCGAAGTTCACCAACCCCTTGGAGCGTGACTTCATCAGGGCCCGCTACAAGTGGGACAAGGAAAAGAAGGTTTTTTACACGGACCCGATCACGAGGAAATTGATTAGAATACTGGTAATTATTCTTTTACCACCTTACATTTAGCTTCTGATCAAGTCGACTACACATTCGTAAATGGTTCACGTTCCTTCTGCAGGAGAAGCAACACCAGCTTGCAGCCGAAAGCCCTACTTCGCCGATGAGGCCCAATTGGGACACCCCTCTCAACCGGGCCTTGAACGAACTGAAGGGACTCCCTTTGGGCCAGCGGCCGCAATATGGACGTGTGCACGGTGCCAGAGACGGTGCCATGTGTAAGGTGTTTTACAACGAGGGCCCGGAGGCCAAGAAGCAGAAAAAGAAGTTTAGTCAGGCGAACATCGATGAGAATGTGAAGCTTGCACTACTAGGAAAAGGCCTACTAATGGCGCACCAGTTTTGCCTACTAATGGCGCACTACTGGTGCGCCATTAGTATCACGCCACTAGTATTTTTTACTAATGGCGCACCACGCAGTGCGCCATTAGTATTGAACACCATGCGCCATTAGTATGCCTCCCAGGGGGCCATATTTAACCATGTGCTTTGGCATAGTAATGGCGCACTGCGGGGTGATGCGCCATTAGTATCCTTTGGCATACTAATGGCGCACTCTGTAGTGATGCGCCATTAGTATCCTTTGGCATACTAATGGCGCACCTTGAGGTGATGCGCCATTAGTATGAATATTAGGTTTTTTTTTTACTTTTCTGATTTTTGCACAGGTTACAAAATATATTATTGGACAGAATATAGACAGCAGCACACAGCAACAGCAGATTCATCGAATACAATAGAAGATTAGTCTCCGAATACAATTCATCATATTAGTCTCCGAATTCAAAAGACCGAACAAAGATAAAACATTACAAGTCTCGAGACCGCGAGTATCGAGTTTGTCTTCACATTACAAGTTGATATCGATCATCTAAACTACCATCACATAGAAGAGAGCTGCGGTCATCACGATGAGCATCATCGCGATGAAACTGGTCTTCATCCGGTTCCTCCAACGCTCCCTCCTCTCTCCCGCTAGATAGCGGGCGTATCTAGATTCCACCTCCACCCTAGTGGTGTACCCTTTGTAACTGTTACCGCTGAAATGATGAACCTGTCTCCGACACTCCTCCCAGTCGTCGTAGACTCCGGGAACCTTACCCTTGTACACGACATACGACGGCATCTCTATGCACAAGCCAAACAACAGACAATACATAAGCAATATATAAGTATGCAACAAAAGGATCGGAAGAGAAAAGCAAGACATTAATAGCACGATTCATGGTCCTACTAATAAATAGCATCGATTACATCTAAGTTGAACGACTGTCCAAACCAAAGAGACATACAATTCATTAAAGTTTAATTACAACATGAGCCAATCAATGTTTCAGAACTACACATCACTACTTTCGACTCGACTCATGGGACAGGAGCGTGGATGAAGCCGCCGTCTGTCGTGATGGTCATGAAATCGCGGGCGTTGTCAGCCTGCATTTGTAGCGTTCCGTCTATCTCACTGTTGGACGGTTGATATCTGAGGAAGAACTGCCCCGAGGTATGAAGGACATCTTGATGGATGATGTCGGCAAACTCGTAAGATAAAGGATAAGGTTTGCATTTGATTTATACTAACTTTTCACGAGTTCTTGTGAGTTTTGTCGTGGATGAAGTTTTTAGATTTAGGGAAAAACCGTGGATATAAAAGGAATTATTAAGGAGAAAAAAAAAAAACCAAAAAAAAACAAAAAAAAAAAAAAAAAAAAAAAAAAAAAAACCCCCCCCAAACAAAAAACCCAAAAAAAAACAAAAAAAAAAACAAAAACAAAAAAAAAAAAAAAACAAACCCCAAAAAAAAAAACCCCCCCCCAAAAAAAAACACCACAAAAAAAAAAAACAAAAAAAAAAAGCTCAATCTTGGGGATGCCCAAGGCATCCCAAGTTAATATTTCAATAAGTCTCAAGCATCTAAGCTTGGGGATGCCCCGGTTGTCATCCCACCTTCTTTTTCAACAATGATCGGTCAGTTTTGGTTGCGCCTAAGTTTTTGCTTCTTCACATGATGTGTGCTATTTTTAGAATGTAATTTTATTTTGTTTTGCTTGCTGTTTGAATAAAATATTAAGATCTTAAATTCTTAGATGAGAGAGAGTCTTCACATAGTTACTTAATTTTTTTGACTACTCATTGATCTTCACTTAAATCTTTTTGGAGTAGTTTGTCAGTTGCTCTAGCGCTTCACTTATATCTTTTTAGAGCACGGCGGTGGTTTTATTTTGAAGAAATTGTTGAACTCTCATGCTTCACTTATATTATTTTGGGAGTCTTATAAATAGTACGGCAATTTGTTTAGGTTAAGAATTTAGTCCTAATATGATGGGCATCCAAGAGGGATATAATAAAAACTTTCATATAAAGAGCATATTATAAGATGAGAAGTTTTATTCCTTATGATTGTTTTGAGATATAAAGATGTGATATTAGAGTCATGCTAGTGAGTAATTGTGGATTGGTAGAAATACTTGTGTTAAAGTTTGTGATTCCCGTAGCATGCACGTATGGTGAACCGTTATGTGATGAAGTCGGAGCATGATTTATTTATTTATTGTCTTCCTTATGAGTGGCGGCCGGGGATGAGCGATGGTCTTTTCCTACCAATCTATCCCCTTGGAGCATGGCGTGTAGTACTTTGTTTCGATAGCTAATAGACTTTTGCAATAAGTATGTGAGTTCTTTATGACTAATGATGAGTCCATGGATTATACGCACTCTCACCCTTCCACCATTGCTAGCCTCTCTAGTACCGCGCCAACTTTCGCCGGTGCACTACACCCACCATATACCTTCGTCAAAACAGCCACCATATCTACCTATTATGGCATTCCATAGCCATTCCGAGATATATTGCTATGCAACTTCCGCCGTCCCGTTTATTATGACACGCTTCATCATTGTCATATTGCTTTGCATGATCATGTAGTTGACATCGTATTTGTGGCAAAGCCACCATTCATATTTTTTTATACACACTACTAGGGAAAACCTTATACACGGAATATTAGCAGCAGTGCGGGTCTGGAAGAGGCGCTACTGCTAATTATCAGTAGCGCTGGCCCGCAACAGGCGCTACTGCTACCAACTTAGCAGTAGGCGGCGAGGTAAACAACGCTGCTACTAAATTGACCGACCGTTGCTGCCACCCTAGGTTTAGCAGTAGCACGCTCGCGCTAACCGCGCTACTGCTAAAGTAATAGTAGTAGCGCGCTTTTTTTTGCAGGTCGCACTGACCCAACCCTCCTCCCCCCTCGCACCCACACTCAATCCCCTACCAACCTATCAATCTCCCACAACCCCAACGACCACCCCCCACACCGACCACCAACTCCCACCAAAAATAAACCATTCACGACCCCCACCAATACCAAAACTATCCCCCACCCACACCACCACCCCCCCCCGCCTCACGCCCGCCCTCCTACCTCAACACACCCCGCCACCCTCACCCAAAAAAAACTCACCTACAACCACCCCCACACTACACAACCCTCTCCCTACCCCCCCACCCACCCCACACCAAACCCCCCCCCCTAAATCCCCTCTTCCCCACTCTCCCCCCCCCACACACCCCCAATACACCGACCCACCCCCCGCCAACCCAAACCCCCCCCCCACCTCCCCCCCTACCAACTTCCAAGTCCCTACTCATCCTATCCCCACTCCCCCATTACCCCCGCCCCAACCCCACCATACCCCCCCCACCCCACCCCCAACACCCCCTAAACAGCCCACACAACACCCACCCACAACCCACACACCCCACTCTCCAATTCCCCCCACCACCCACCCCGCCCTCCTCCCACCCCACCTCCACCAACCACCCCACCCCCCCTCGACACCCAATCCCTTCATACCCACACCCCCAACCCCCCCCTCCCACAAACCCCACCCTCTACACCACCCCCCACACCCACCCATCACCACACACCCCACTCCCCACCCAAAACCCCGCATCTCAAATCCCCCTCCTCACACGACCCCCACCCACTCTCCCCACAATTCCCAACTAAACACCACATACCCATACACGACCCCCAACAACACACACATAACCCCCACACCTTATTCCATACCCTACTCACCTACCCCCCCCCTATCACTGCTAATTTGAAACTGACCACATGGCGGGCCCCGCTTAGCAGTAGCGCGTGTTCCATAAGCGCGCTACTGCTATCTTATTAGCAGTAGCATGTTTTACGACCAGCGCTACTGCTAAGCCGCAGCCATACCACTTTTCCTCCCCCCTCTCCCCATCCTCTTAGCTTCCTACTTCCCTAGTCCCACCTCCTCTCTCCCCACTTTGCTTCTTCCTCACTACTTCTCCCCCCATTACTCTCCTTCTTCTACCTACCTTTCTCTCTCTCTTTATTACTCCTAGCTAACTGCACCACCTCCATTAATGCATCTCCTTTCTCTTTTTCCTGCCCCTCCACTAGTTGAACTTGTCTCCTCCCAAACTAGCTAGCTAGGTAGATGTAGCATTTAGTGAAGTGACCTATGTGCCCCCTAACTAGATCTAGCCTTGTCAAGAAGAGATTTGTCCACTTTTGATCTCCCTAACTACATCATCATCTCACCGTGCTCGATCTTGAGATAGGTGATTAAAAATTTATGCTTTTGCAAGAATGGAAATATGTGGATGTGTGTGCGATATGACATAATCGGGCGATATGATGGAAATTGTGTGTGTGGCATGAGTTGACGCCGAATTGTGCTTTGTGAGTTGCCTATGTTTTGCCGAAATGTCAATTTATTTCCGTTTCGGCGAATTCCGGGCAAAATCTATATGTCTTATTTTTAGGGAAGGTCATGCCGAATTTTGTATGACTTTGATGCATGCATGCATTTTTATAATCAATTTGTTTATTATTACCGTGCAGGCGTTCATGATGGTCAGTGGAACGATGGTGGACAGGTGGTTGCGGTCGGTGGTGCAGGACATGAAAGAAACCTGACAGAGGTTTTATGTCCGTGTCGAAGATGCAAAGGACGAGTTTGGCTCGACCCCTATGACGATGGTTGTGTCGAAGCGCACCTGCTCATGACTGGTTTCGTGGATGGCTATACTCGGTGGATAATTGAAGATGAGGATGATGATGTTGAGGACGCCGACGGGGCAGGCAATGACGACACGGGGCAAGACAAAAGAGATGATGATAATGGCGGCGGAGAAGGGGCCGGAAATGGCGGCGGGGAAGAGGCCGGACATGGCGGCGGAGAAGGGGCGGACATGGCGGCGGAGAGAACGTGGACTCCACACCGCGAATTCGTCGGTACTAAGTTCAACGTGCGGGGCCCTCATGTTAAAGCACTGCTTCGCAAGGAGACGAGTACTGAGAGAGCTGCTTTAGAGAGGTGGCCAAGATGCAGCAACTGGTGGGTAGACTCGAACACTCCATTGTATCATGGTTGCAATCCGAGGTGACCCGCTTGAGTTTCACGCTCGAACTCCTGAAGACGAAGGCTAAAAACAAATGGACCGACACTAGCCTCGATGAGCTTCTCAAGTACCTAAAGGATGTTCTTCCCGGGGGAATCTATGTCCTACTAGTGTGGATGAGGCCAAGAAGATCGTGTGCCCTCTTGATCTGCCGCACGTTAGATACCATGCATGCATCAACGATTGCATAATTTATCGGAAGGAGCACACGGAAAAAAACAAGCTGTCCGGTGTGCAATGCTTCTCGATACAAGAAGGGCGGGGAAGAAATCACCCCAGAAAGTTGTATAGTACTTACCGATCACTCCGTCTACAGCGGTATTTTGTAGATCCCAAGGAAGCAAAGCTCATGCACTGGCACGCGGAGAGGAAGAAGCCCGACGATGGAGATGATCCGAAGTTGAGACAAGTCGTGGATGGAAGCCAGTGGAGAGCGTTCAACGGCGAATATCGGTATTTCACATGTGATGCAAGGAACATCGTGCTCGGACGTGTACCGATGGCATGAATCCATTTGGCAACCAGAACACCAACCATAGCACATGGTCCGTGTTTGTATGGATGTACAACATCGCCCCTGGTTGTGCATGAAGTCAAAGTACATACACATGAGCATGCTGATTCAAGGGCCGAAACAACCGGGAAATAATATTATCTATATCTGGGGCTACTTCAAGAGGAGTTAGACACGTTATGGAAAAACACGGCCAAGACATGGGACGTCAGCAAAGGCGAGTATTTCTATAGAGAGCCGCGTTGATCACGACGGTGCACGACTATCTCAGTTACGGATATGTCGCAGGCCAGGTGTGCCATGGATATTGCGGATGCACGCGGTGCATGGATGATATGATGTCTCAGCAGCTAATGTCAAGGAAAGATGGGCGGGTCTGGGAAAATCCTGTACATGGGCATCGAAGATGGCTCGAGAAGGACGACCCGTGGAGAAACTGTGGAGATCTATTCAATGGTGAGGCTGAGCATCGAGGACCTCCATGTAAGCGGAGCGGCGCCGAAATCGATGAGCTGTTGAAAAACTGGGAACAGTGCCCCGCGCCGGGAAAGACGATGAAAAAGGCGTCGGAGTCGCTGTGAAGGTATGGAAGACGAGGTCTGTTTTTTGGGACTTGGAGTACGGCACAAACTCGACACGCCTCATTGCCTTGATCAAAGCATATCTGTAAGAATGTCCTTGAGAGCTTGCTTGGAACTGATGAACATGTCGGATAAGACCAAGGATGGGTCGAAGGCAAGAAAAGACTTGCAAGATTTGAAAATCAGGGAAGATCTGCACATGCCGCCCATAAAAAGTCAGAGGAGACAGAGACAGAGACAGAGGCGTGGGAGAACAAGGGCAAAAAAGTAAAGGAGGAGGATTATTGCCCCCTTCTTGCTTCACCTTAAGTTCGGGTGAGATCGATCAATTCTTCAAGTGCTTTCCGGAATCAAAGTTAGTTCCAGTACTGTGGGAAGATAAGCAGATATCTAGACATGAAGAAGAAAAGGTTCAGTGGGATGAAGTCCCATGACTGTCATGTGATGATGACGCAGATACTACCTGTTGCCCTTAGAGGGATAAGGACAAGCATGTCGTGACACGCTTATTGGTCTCTGCAACTTTTTCGACGTCATCTCTCGAAAGTCGATCAGTGTGAAGCAGCTCCGAAGGCTATAGGAAGAGATCGTTGTGATACTAAATGAGCTTGAGATGTACTTCCGCCGCGTTCTTTGACGTCATGGTGCATCTGTGTGTCCATATTGTGGACGACATAATAGACCTGGGGCCGTCAATCCTGCACAACATGATGCCGTTTGAGGGATGAATGGGATAATCAAAGGATTCGTCGTAACATGTCCCGTTTAGATGGAAGCATCGTCCAGGGCTATCTGACAAGAGTGCATGCAATTGTTGCTATTTTTTAGTTTCAAATTTAGGTAGGCTGAATTTAGTTTCAAATATTGTGAAGAAAAATGACTTCTTGCATTTTTCTTCAAGTTATATATTGTCTTCCTTTTATATGCAATTTGAAGTGGACATGTGATATGTGGACATGTGATTTGGACATGTCATATTTGGAATTTGGAATGTCATTTGGACATGTGATGTTTTGGACATGTCATATTTGGAAAATGATGATTATGGGCAGGGTAAATGATCCGAGTGGCCTATGTTTCGCCGGAATGTTGATTCATTTCCGTTCCGGTGAATTTCAGGCGCTGATATGTCCACTTTTTAGCAAAGGTCATGCCGAAATTTTCGTGAATTTTGGCATGAATTGTGCTAGAAAGTAGGCATATCGAGTGCCGGGATTTGCTAGGAAACGGCATTCCGGCAAACATAGATCTTTTTTATGTCATTTCTCATTTTTTTATAGTTTTAGAATTAAGCGAGGAGACTTAATCATAGGAAACTGTTCGATAATCTTGTCTTGACGGTACCAAAGTGAATGATTTGTTTTATCATACTAACCCATCTCACGAAGTTCCGTTAAGTTTTGTGTGATTGAAGTTTTCAATTTTTGGGTGAGATATCGATATGAGGAGAATAAGGAGCGACAAGACCCTAAGCTTGGGGATGCCCAAGGCACCCCAAGGTAATATTCAAGGGATATCCAAGCAACTAAGCTTGGGGCTGCCCCGGCAGGCATCCCCTCTTTCGTCTCCAACATTATCGGTAACCTTACTTGGAGCTATATTTTTATTCGTCACATGATATGTGTTTTGCTTGGAGCGTCATTTTATTTTATTAGTATTTGCTTGCTGTTATTTATAATAATGTTTTGCATCTTTTATTTCAATAAAAGTGTCAAGTATAGCCTTTACCATGCTTATTTTGCAAGTCTATATGTTGCTGTTTTGAAAACAGAAAGTTTTCTATCATTTTCTGAATTCTTATGGAAATTCAGAGAATGATAAAATCTTGAAATTTTTACACAATGAGTAACAAGAAATTTTATACAGTGTGGTAATTTTTCAGAATTTTTGGGAATTGGGAAGTATGAGTACAATTGAAGTATTTACAGTCTGTCCTGTTTAGACAGATTGCTGTTATGTTTGCATATGTTTGCTTGTTTAATGATTCTATTTGAGGATAGGAGTATTAAATATGCAGAGGCATTTAGTATGCAATGTTAAATAATAATTTTGGTGATTTGATACAGTAGA